>JAQSVV010000178.1:0-1200000 GCA_036375495.1 Agrotis segetum | reverse complement strand
TGCACACGCGCCATTTAGATAATTTATTACGTTACGGCCGAGGGGCAGGGTTTGTTTTTTCTAATAAGCCCTGTTACATAAAGTACAGCAAGGAAAAGTAACGGACCTGTTTTAAGTAATTTGTGTCCTATAAAAAAATGAGTAATTTTAAAGCTGTTATAGTAGTTCTGTCAAGTATTCTACTGTGTGAAGCGTTTGACCTACCAAGAGATGGCTGCCAATCAGAATTAAGTATCAATAACAACCACTACAATGTGACGAATTCGTATCATGTTGGCGATGCCTACCCTACGGACGCACACTATGATGGCTACGGCAACCTATTCTACGTGGAAACTGGACGAAAAGATAACGGATATTATTTTAACGTGAACGTTATAAAATTCAAGACTGCTATTCCTGAGAAAATACCAGGTGAGTTTTATTTTAGACTAGTGTTTGCCCGCGGCTTCGCTTGCGTTATTTTAGAATTTGAGAAACAATAAGGATCGTGTGGCGCCATCTGGAATATGAACGTAATTGTTTTCTCGGAAACAGCTTCTGTTATTCGGGATGTAAGATACCTTATATCCGTGTCTATACTCCTGACAACGTATATGCTAAATTTTGGGACGATCGATTCAGTAGGTAATAATGCGTGGAAAGGTAAAAAACAAACATAATTATTGCATTTTTATTATTAGTTTAGATCAATAATGTTATATCTAGGTACATAGTTTGCATAGGAAACGTCCTTATTTGAGCGACATTAATTTCAAAGAACCGTGTTTATTTAAACATTAGACTATCATTTTTGGGTTGATTTACAGTATCGCTTGCTGAACGTACAGACGCCAGCACATCAAGCTACCACAATCTGTCAGATTTCTTTAATAAAATTTCAACCTTTTCACAAGAGTAGAAGGTTAAGGTTTGAATGGTAAAATCAGACAGATTCGGGTAGGTTGACCTGCTGGCGTCTGTACGATAGCATTGCTCTTCTCCCTTTAGCATACCGCGTGATACCTAAAAAATAACTAATTATCTGACTCGATGAGTACAACTTGTCGTCGTTTAAAACAGAATCTATGCACTGGTTTGAGCACCAATTCAAAACATAAATAAACACAAATTATAGAAACCCTGATTTTTTTCTAATCTTTAAAATTCCACGCTTCGAAACAATTACAATTAAAAAAAATATCCAACTTACTACACCTACAATTTAAATCGGTGTAGATTTATATCCTAGAGAAGTATTGAAAAAAAATAGTAATTATTTTAAATCGCGAATAATATTGAAACAAAAGTATGCACATTTTTTTTTAATTATTTAAAACTCTCAGGACAAATAAAAAAAAACTCAAAAAGAGAAAAAAAAAAACTGCGAGATTTGATCCAGAGACCCCTTGCACGAAAGTCAAGCAGGTTACCGACCGGACTGGCTAGTACGTTGACAGTGATTTTCAAATAGCGGTTCTTGTACAAATGTCAACAATGACTGAAAATCAACATATTATAAAATTGCTAATCCCCCAAGGGGAATAGCGTAATTATACATATCCTATTAATAGAACAGCAATTTAAGGAATATTTGAGGAAAAATTGACTAAATAATATCCAGTGGTTTAGCTTCCAACTATCAACAAACATCTAAAAACAACAAAATTCAAAATTGCTTATCTCCCAGGAAAAATAGCGTAATAATACATAGCATATAAACAGAAGCATATTATTAGGAATATTTGAGGAAAATTTGATCGACAACTTTACAGTAGTTTCGGAGATAGATCGAATCAAAAAAACATAAAAAATTTCGAAAAAAAATAAAAGTTGATCTGGCATCAGAATCGATCCCTTATCTCGAAAAAAATACAAAAAGAAAAAAATATTCAATGTACAGGAATGACATCTCTACGATTTTATTATATGTAAAGATAAAGATTACTAGTAACAATCAATGGAGTTCTAAAATGTGTACACTTTTGAACCTATTTAGTCAGAATAAGGTTCAAAAGTATAATTTCGGACTCGACTGTACTATTACTGGATGACATGACACTGTGAATACTTCGATGGTCTAGTCAAGTCGCAAGTACAGCTGCTGATCTTGAAACCCCGGGATCGATTCCCGGGTTGGGCAGTGTTGTTGATCTTTTTATTACGAATTTCTCAGAAGCCGCCGCGAAGTTTCGAATTTTGCAATAGGCTCGCACTAGCTCCTTTTTCATGGGACTTGAACAATTTGAACAAAACAGGTAACACAATTAAGTGGGTATACTATCACCATTAGAGTATTCGCGCCTTACCCTTCAGAGATTACAAGGATGATGTTTCTAAGTAACTATGTTACATTACAGAGCACATTATGAAAATAAATTATTATTCTTACATTACAACTTATCTACCTACTATAAACAGCTGTAGGCAATGTTACTTTCTTAGGGCATGATCACGCCTGTGGGCACACTAGCAACGGGTGAGCAGAAGTGTATAGTAAACTTTAGGTGAAACTTAATTTAGCTGTTTTTTTTTTTAAATTAGGAATTTCTATGTATCTATTGATACATACATTTGAGTAAGATATTATATTTTTTGTCGTAGGCTTACCGGAAGATGCTAGTTACTCCATTGCCGTGGATAAAAACGAGAGGAAAGTTTATTTCGGCACGGAAAAGGGTATCTTCAAGTACAATTACGAAAGCCACAATGCCACTCCTGTCTCTAGCAGTTCCTTCAAGATTGACATGATATTTATAGACAAGGACGGCAACAAATATATTTCAGAGAACAATGACGGTATCGAGGAATTGTATCTGCTAGATAGGGAGATGAAGAAAATAAGGTTCAATAGCCTTGAAGCACTGAACGAATTGACCATTGATGACAAAAACAATTTCTACTTCTTGAAAGAAGATAAATTATTCGTCTTGAAGGCTTCCCTTTCTTCGCCAATTTGCATCGGTAACGTCACGTACGATGGCATGGCGCAAATCGCTGTCCACAATGATAACGTATTTGTAGCTAGTGACGACTTATTGTATTTTCATGAAAATGATACGGGAAATCTAAAATTAGTCGACAATACCCCTGAAAATATAACAGCAATAGCTTTTGATATAAACGGAGACTTCATACTTGGTGTTCATGGAAAAATAATAAGATATAAGAAAAATGATTGCCACATCAGGAAGTCTAAAGTAATCAATGAAGATTTAAGTATCAAAGTGTAGGATGGTTTGATCAATTATCTCATTAATAAATAAATTTCTTTTTGGGCAGAAAATAAAATTTAACAATATATTTCAAACTTTTATTTTAAAAATAAATTACATAAGTAGTACCTTATTAATAACATCCTGCAATAGCCAAAGAGTGACCAGCAGGCACTGATTAAATTCTATCAATTACTTTTTTTAATTACTTATAGTCTACTCAGTGTAACATGTATGTCTTTACAGGTGAATTTGGGTGTGATTTGCCAAATCCGAAACAAAAAAAATGTGACATATACTCAAACGTATACTCACACTCAAAGGACAGAGGCGGTTTTTCGATTTTGATAAAAAAAACTCAATTGGCGAGCCAAGAATCGAACCTACTTCCACAAAAATAAACACACCAACATGCGATAGTAGGCAGCGAGACAGTACAGTCGAGTTCGAAAACATCTCATAAATTCAAAAAGATTGATAATCTAATTTTGCAGCTACAGTTAACTTCTTTGAGTATCTTTCAGATATTGCTTATAATTTCGGATTTGGTGATCCATGACCACTTGAATGCAAATTCTATTAACCAATATTGTTATACCATAAATCATAATTATAAAACATGAGAACACACCACAAAAACATATAGGTCATATTTTATAAAAAGGGGATGAGAATTTGAGGTCTGATTTCATTTTCAATGTTTCTGATAAAAGCTAAAACTAACAATCTAATGGATCTTCAAAATAAACAATTGTGGAGCACACTGGTGATTGCAATACACCGAATTTAGATTCTGAAAGCACAACATTACAACTACAATCAATAATATCATAAAAATACTGCTTCTTCATGGTTTACAAGCACAATCAATTTGTGATTCAAAAAGACCAGCAACAATCTAAAGATTCATTTGTTCATGTGTAAAATGAATCTTTAAAAAAAAACTGTGCATACCATGCTTTGGATATTATAATTGCTATATGCTTGAAAATACATTCCTACCATAATAATTAACTTAAATAGTTATTGATCAGTTATAACCAGATTTTTATTTTCAATGTGGCAGTATACTTTGAGATATCATAGGGAATGTAATTGGCTGAGCCTGAGAGTTAGTAAGTGCCATTGGTTGACTAGTGCTAGAGATAGTAATTTGCTGGGTGGATGTTTGGTGCACAAGCTGTTGCGCCGAGGGCACAAGCTGCTGCTGTGCAGACTGCTGGGCAGCCAGTTGCTGTGCTGATTGCTGTGCTACCATCTGTTGAGCAGACTGTTGTGCAGCAGCAGCTAGTTGTTGCGCAGACTGTTGGGCTGCAGCTGCCAAATGCTGGGCAGACTGTTGTGCTGCTAAGTGCTGTGCAGATTGCTGTGCAGCCAAATGTTGAGCTGATTGCTGGGCAGCTAAGTGTTGAGCAGATTGCTGGGCTAAATGTTGAGCTGACTGCTGAACAGCTAAATGTTGGGCAGATTGCTGGGCCAAATGTTGTGCTGACTGTTGAGCAGCCATATGTTGAGCAGACTGTTGTGCTGCCAAGTGCTGTGCTGATTGTTGGGCTGCCAAATGTTGGGCAGACTGTTGAGCAGCTAAATGTTGAGCTGACTGTTGCGCGAGATGCTGGGCAGATTGCTGAGCAGCTAAATGCTGAACTGATTGCTGAGCTGCATACTGATTTGCTTGATGTTGAGATGCTAATTGTGGTTGTAATGCAGATTGCTGTACAAGTTGTTGAACAGCTGTTTGAGATGCACTACTCATAAGCTGCTGTGCAGGCTGTGCTAATGTAAGCTGTGCTGGAACTGCTACTACAGTTTGTCCACCTCCCATCAATGTGCCTGAGTCACTAACTTGCATCAATTGTTGGGCTCCAGCACTTGTTACTATGAGGGCACCGGAGTTACCCATCAGTTGTTGAGTTGTGCTTACTGTGAGAATTTGTGGGGCAGGTGTTAACAGCTGAGCACGAGAAGCAGCAGGAGCCAAAGCCAAATTAGGTGTACCTGCTGCAGGAACTAATGCTGGGAGAGCTCCGGCGAGGCTCACTACTGGTGTGACACTAACAGTAGCCAAAGACACAGGTGCTGAAGTGCCATGTCTGGAAGTAATCACACATGGCTGGCCAGTTCTCATAGCAGCTGTCTGTTCTAGTAAAAATTCATTCATAGAAGTCAACTGAACATTCTTTTCAGTCAAATCACCAACTTTTTTCAGTAATACACTTATGTTATCATGCAGTAATTTTATTTTATGATCCAAAGTTTCACAATTTGAGCATAAATTGGATGTGTGTAAAACTTGTTTATCTAAGCCATTTTCTTCAAATGCAAATCTTCTTAATTTTGCTTCTGGAGGGGAATCATCATCTCTGATCGGTGGTGGTGGGCGATTGTATTGAGGTGGTGGTGGCATGTTAAGTACTGAAACAATCTCATTACCAGTAACTTCAGGTGGGTGAATATATTGGCAGTCTTGATTAGAACAGGCATTCAATACATAGGCTTGGCATACTGGCGTGTTTCGTGTATTACGTGGAAATATGCCTGTGGCATAGAAATTGTCTTCTTCTTCTACTGTGCTGTGTATAAATTTGCAGTTTTGTCTATAACAGCCTTTGTTCTGAAAATCATGACAAAATCGAAATAGTTCCTTAAGACAAGATTTTGGAGGTATCACATGAATGAAGCGACAGTTGTCTCGTATGCAGCAACCGCGAATGTAATCTCTGCAATAACAGTTGGCGGCTGGAACCGACTTTTCGCCGGCATCGTTGGCGCTCATTGCGCCGTCCACGAGTAACGTAACGACCATCATATAAATATTGTTTTTAATCTAAAAATCACATGTTCTCATTGTTGCCCTTCTTATTGTTCAAGACAGCCATCAAATCAGCAAAATAAGTTGGTCGTTACCTTATATCCAGGAACGAATATTTATTCGGCATTGTTCTCGATACCAATAAATACACAAATTCTAAATCTTTCACCTGGTTTCACTGCACATTATATTTATTTTGACTGCGAATCTGCGATTATCATTCCGATTCCGTCCGTCTGACTTTTGCGGACTTTTGTTGCTTTTTATATAAGTCTATGCTTTATGCTTTTTATGCGTTTTTTCATAGACTTGCACCTTCCCTGCAGTCAAGTGATGTAATTATTTTTTATTTAAATTTTAAAGTAAAAAAATGGGAGCGTTTTGTTTGTACAAAGGGACAAACACAGACTACTAAGAGATACTACGTATCAGACTGCCAACTCCAGAACAAAAATTTTCGGCGTAGCGCCATTTTGAGTTTTAATGTCGTATGACGTTTCTTTTTTTTTTAATCAGTGTTGCTCGCGCAAAAAAAACGCCGTACTCGATATTGCTATACTACTGAAACTTTTCAAAGTTAATTTTGGGAAAAAATCAAATAAAAAAAAAACCATTACATATTAAAACATTTATTTTTCAATTTCCTTTTAAATAATGATTATTTTTGCATCGCAGGCAAATGGCGAAAATTGAATTTTTATTGTAAAATTATCAAATTGCACCAGTTCATTATTGTAAACTATTTGACGCAACATTATTTTTATGAGCATTGTGTTCCAATATTATGCATTTGTTATTTATATCACTGTACCGAAACACGTCACTGCACCTTTAGATGGGTAATTTAGTCATTTTTTTTTGCTGCTGTATATTCTCGATGGTTTATCATTCGCCTCTTTCCAAAACGATGGTGAGGTGATTTTTCTACATCTGCTATCCTCAGGATTTTCACAGGTCTTCATTCATCTGCATAATGAGCTGGAAAAGAAGAAACATTATGTTTAGTACAAAGAAATATTGTGAACCATGGAGTCGGTGGATGAGGGAGCTTTATGTAGTCAGGTAGTGCAAACCAGTTGAGTTTTAAGCAAACATTATGTTATTATGTATGTAGTAAAACATAATTATTATTTTAGCATGTAACTGTACAATGATTTCTCTTCAAAAGATCTATTAAACTAAAGGAAAATATATCTCTGCCTCCTACCACACGGTCAAAATTTAGCAGCCCCCATAATATATAACAATTTGCATACTATCCATCGCCAGCGGCTTCACCCGCGTTAATAACAAAGAATTAACAGGAATTTAAGCCTGGGATAAAAGGAATCCTATTATTTTAAAATAATCTGAGTACTGTTACTCCGTTACTGTAATGGAATGGATGTGTGTACATCCATCTTGTCTCCTCCTTTGGTATTTTATAATATTAGTTAAAGTAAGGTTAAGAAAGCAAGAAGTAATGATAGCTGATGTTTCATCATAATACTTACCGGTATACTGCCAAGTTGTGTTGTTCCACTCAAAATCTCATCTTCAGTAAACAGGGAAAGATAGGTAATGCCAATGAGACGAGATTTAGACGTAATGAACTTCTTTTCGTGCTTTGACAAACAAAAAGCTTCGAAAGTTGTTCAGGTTACGAGGATTGCAGTCTTGCAGATCATCACGGTTTAGTTTAGACACTCTAACCACACAGCGAGTCTTTTCTACACGGGAAATGATGCCAAATCCACTAGTAATACATTTTGAAAGTATCAAAAGTAATAGTAGAGACACTGGGGCTTTAATAATACAGAAAAAGCGGACAGGATAAACAATAAAGATCAATAGTAGCAACAGCAGTAATGTCAGACATACGTCATATGACGCAAAAACAAATGGCGGCCTGCCAGCGTCTGCGACGGCCAATCACAGACGACCAGAAACGTCTGTCGACATTAAAACAATATGGCGCTACGTCGAGCGTTTCGTTATACGAAGATTATCACCCGTGGGGACAAAACAAAAGACTTTTACAAGTTGAGTATTGACCACAGACCCACAGACTAAGTATGGTATTGACTATTTTTGGCTGGGGCAGTCCATTCTTTATATCTATGATGCCGCCCAAAATGAACGAGACAACCCAAAATCGTTCTTTCTTCTTTAGTTCGTTCGATTCGAAACACAAAAACATGGCGGCGGCTGCTGTTCAATGAATAGTAAACACTGTAGTGGATAAATTTGACTATTTACGAGTAATATTATGTTAAGAGTGATAAGGATTAATGAAAACTACTACACATAAGACAAGGGAAATCTTTTATCACATAATGAGGTAAGTTTTAATCTGTACTACAAACAAACTACAATAGATAAAAATTCCATTGTATCCCACGTTGCGTATTGTTTCTTTTTTGTGTTTTAGGTAACAGTGAAAAGAAGAATGTTTAAACAACAGCTATCGCCCCGGACAGTTCATCCTTACCAAACGACGGTTGTGCCTAGAAGTGAACAGCAATTTGCATCGGCATCCCAACAAAGGGCGAAGTTCCCGTGGGCGGACGATATTAACACTCCTGTTTATCAAGTTGCGGGAACCGACAGCTCAACGTCTGATAATGCATACCATGTAAGTCCTAAATATTTTAAATAGAATCTCACTAAGTGCTTAGTGTAGCAACAACATTAGAATTTTAAAACCAAGTGTTTGATATTTTACTAATTTAATATTATCTAAGTTTGTTTGTACTGTACTCAAACTTGTAATCTTTATTTTAGATGCCTCACTACTACAATGGGGCTGTGAGAGATTATGGCCCTCCTTCACCAGTATATCAATCACCCTACGGTGGAGGAACTTGGCGCAATTACAAGAAAGTAGAGAAAATTCCTACTCATCGCCCGCCTACAGAAGCATACTCATTTCCTCAGTGTGCATCTGCCTTTTCTCTTCCGTTGTGTGACATAGAGCCTCATACGCAGGCTGTGAGTCGTTCTCCTGTGCCACCAGTTATACCGTCCATCAGCCCTGAGGTTCCCATAATAGGGGCCTGTGGAGGGCATTGCCCTGGATTTGAATATGTTTGCTATTATATTTTACAGGTAAGAAAAATTGTGGTTAATTTTATTCATATCCAAGGCACAAATATCAATTTTAAAAAAAATCTCTCTAGAAAAATGCCCAGACCGTTGATACATGCAGAAATTGAATAAACATGCAGTGTAGTACAAGTACTGCTGCTTATTTATATTTTTACTGCTGCTATATTGCCCATTAGTCTGTTGAGATGAGATACTGACTGTAGTTGTCTGTAGCATCATAATAATTATCACAAATTAATGTTGTAACTAACACACAGACACAGTAAACACACAAAGCTTCATTGAATAAAGTTGTGCTTTGAATATTCAATTAAAAAATTGACTCATCTGACTTAATTGAGCAACTCAGTGACTCTGCCTGAATGCCTCATTTAAAATTAAATACACAATACATCACATTGTCTTCCAATCAGTTAGAGGTATTTTTATAACTATTTTATAGCTATCCCTTATCTTTCAGGTTATTTTTGTAGTAGGTATACTTACCGGAATATCACTATGCATTGCTGGAATTGTATTGAGGCGCACAAACCGTAATGGAGATCTTGGTGTTTTAGTGTACATAGGTAAGTTTTGAACATGCTGTACAACAAATAAAAGGACTTTAGAAAACTATAATATACTAGCTGTTGCCAGCGGCTTCACCCGCTGCAACTCGAGACTATAATTTGAGATTTAAACTATCCTATCTCTCAAGTTGGATCGAACTGCACATGGTGTGCGAATTTTATTATAATCGGTTAAGTGGTTTAGGAGTCCATTGAGGACAAACATTGTGACACAAGATTTATATATATTAAGAAGATAGTTAATGATACAAAACATTATCATAATAATTATGTGGAATTGATTCCTGCAATAGAATGACACAGTTGCATTATTTTATGTTTTTTTTTATTATAACTATATTGCTCCCAGAAGAATGAAAGTAATGTATAGGCATCAGCCATAAAGAGCATTTTTTACTCTTTCATGGAACAAAAATAGTCATCTATTGACTTTTTGTAAACTTTACTGATTGTAAACTTTACTGAAGGTTTTTTTTTTCATTTTCAATAACAGCAATAAAACATTGAACTGAAGTTGTCACCACTCCTATCACTGAGTTGAGTTGGTCAAAAAGAGCTTTTCTCCATGCATATTAATTTATAATATTGACAAATTTTTCCAACCATGGTCACTATGAAAATTCGATATTTAAATAGTTTCTTGTCTCATTATTAATGTAAACTTTGTTTATAGGATGCTTATCTTCATGCGTGTGCGGCGTATTGCTTGGCGTTCAATGCTGTGTCCGCCGCGAGATAAGACAGAGGAAGCTGCGTGCCAATATGCATATACCAATGCAATCAATTCAGGTAAGGGCAAGATGCTTTTCTTCAAAAAAAAAATACAAACATCTCAATTGAGATCCTCCTCCTTTTGGAAGTCGGTTAAAAAGAACTCTACTTGATCGGTATTTTTATACGACCGCGAAATTCTGGAATGCCATAAAAGAAATCAGTACGCTTTTCAATTTACAACTGAGGAATTGTAAATTGGATAGCGCGCTCGAATCCCTCTCGATCTTCCTCTATGTTCTTTTATAATTCGCTACCTATATTCCGAATGTAGAAATGGCTTGTGTAAAGATGTACATCAAGCTACCACTGTAATACATTTTCAACTTTAACATAAAACAAGAAGGTTCACATTCAATTAGCAAAATTTGGCAGATAAGGGTAGGTTGATGTGCTGGCGTCTGTACCTACATACAACCCGGTTGCAACAACTTGACACCGGCTTGAATGTCGATCCCGCTCCCACTACAGACATTTCGGGGTAGTGGGAGCGGGATTGAGATTGGAGCCAGGTGTCAAGTTATTGCTCTCGGGTTGTAGTGACAAATATTACCATGTTGCAAGTGATGAACGGCGGTAATATTTATTTAAAAATTTTATTTTCAGGAACCGCCTGCCCAAGCTTGCCCATTATTGACGTCCACATTACCTCATAGTCAAATATATAGGTAAGTTAACAATTTGATTTTCCTAATGGGGAAGGCTGGTCAAAGCTAATTGTAGATGGCGCCACCGTAGCTAAGTCCTAATCCGACCAATGAGGTAGTACTTTTTTGAAGTACCTATAAGATTTGAACCAATGACGATGCTTAGAACAAGCTATACTAGCGCCATTTGTTCCCCAGTTGCCATCCCCATTATTCAGATCCTTATTCATAGAATCTTTCTTTGTCATCATCTGCCTAGCCTTTCTACGTTGGGATCGGCTTCCAGCCTTCTACGACTGGATCTGACCTCCACAACCCAGTAACTAGAACTAGGCTGGTACACACAGTAACAATTTAACAAAAGTCAAATATCTACAAATAAAAGTCGAGATCAAAGTCCTTTTCGAGACACGCTCGGTATAAAACTCTTAAGGGGCTCGTCCCTCACCGCGAGCATTCACCTGTTATGTTACGTTACAGATTCGAATCCATTTCATCGTCAAGGGAGAATAATCGAGTATCATTCACGCAAATGCTCGTCAGTCAGGGATGTAGTACTGTAATGTAATGCTCAAAGTCGAATCTATAATGTTACATGACATGCGAATAGACGCGGTGAGGGAGCGCCCTAAAGGTGCTATGATAGATGGTCACGTGTCCAAAGACCTATCCCGGCAATCGGGGATTTATCTAGAAAATCGACCAGTGCGGCTATTTTTATTTAGCAACGAGCTCAAATCTTTAAATATGTCAGCATAGTATAGTATCAGTATTAGTTGTTATCATAATATATCATTCTAGTGTCCCAAAAATATGTTGATCTGTCTTCGTGGTTGGTTCTATGTACCTTTTAACCACCACAATATAATCATGACTTGATTTACATAGTCACTGTATAATATTTACTTATTTAAATAATTATTTACTTCTATGTGTAAACTCAACAGAAAACTTGTTTACTTTGAACCAGAAATAATGGCGCGAGTAATTATTAGTTCTAAATCCAAAATAAATATTGATCCAGTCATGTCCGACGTGTTGGTAGGTAAAATAGGATCATTTACACCGTCAAGAGAGATTTATTAGTTCACGTTCAGCCAAAAAGTAATCTCGAACACGTTTTTCGTTTATTTTCGATTCCAACTAAATATAACGATTAAATTATAATCAATTCTACAGTTTTCTCCTAAGAGATCCTGATTAGAATACTTATATCCTATTTTTTATAGAACAATGTTTTTATTATTGAAATAATCTATATATATAAAAGCAAAAGGTCACTCACTCATAGGACACGAAAGCTCGGAAACTACCAGTGCTAAGGGTTCAAAATTTTGCACAGGGATTCTTTTTAGGGCGTAGGTACCCGCTAAGAACGGATTTTGCGATATTACGCCCCTAAGGGGTTGTTTTTGGGGTTGACAGTTTGTATGAAACTTTTTTGCTACAAGTACTAGGAGTTTCAAACTTTGTATGCGGGTTCTTTTTAAGACGTAGGTGCTACTTTAGAAAAGGGTTTTTCGAAATTCGACCCCTAAGGGGTTGTTTTTAGTGTTGAAAGTTTGTTTGAAACTTCGTTATTACACGTGCTAGGTGTCTCAAATTTTGCATGGGGTTTGTTTTTAAGACGTACGCACTACCCCCAACGGGGTTTTTCTAAAATTAAAATTCAACCCCTAAAGGGTTGTTTTAGGTGTTGATAGATAGAGGTCTCAAATTTTGCATGGGGCTTCTTTTAAGGACGTAGGTGCTCACTAAGACAGGATTTTGCGAAATTTCACCTCTAAGGGGTTGTTTTGGGGTTGATAGGTTGTATGAAACTTTGTTATTACAAGTACCTACTAGAAGTTTAAAATTTTGCATGCGGGTTTTTGTAGGAAGTAAGTGCTACTTACGACAGGGGTTGTTCGAAATTCGATCCCTAAGGGGTTGTTTTTGGTGATGGTAGTTTGTATGAAACTTTCGTTACTGCAAGTGCTGGGAAACTCAAATTTTGCATGGGATTTGTTTTAGGACGTACGCACTACCTTAGACGGGGTTTCATGAAATTCAACCCCTGTGGGGCTGTTTTTGATGTTGGTAGATACAGGTTTAAAATTTTGCAAAGGGATTCTTTTAGGACGTAGGTGCTCTCTAAGATGGGATTTTGTGAAATTTCACCCCTAAGGGGTTGTTTTTGGGGTTGATAGGTTGCATGTAACTTCGTTACTACAAGTGCTAGAAGTCTCAAATTTTTTATGAGGTTTATTTTTAGGACTTCGATGCTTACTATGACGGGGTGATTCGAAATTTGAACTCTAAGGGGTTGTGTTTGATGTTGTTAGATACAGGTTTCAAATTTTGCATGGGGATTCTTAGAAGGACGTAGGTGGTCACAATGACGGGATTTAGTTAAATTTCACTTCTAAAGGGCTGTTTTTGGGGTTGATAGTTTGTATGAAACTTTATTACTACAAGTACTAGGAGTTTTTAATGTTTCACCGGAAGGTTCTTTTACGACGTAGGTGCTACTTAAGGCGGGACTATGACGTGAAATTCCCCCCCTACGGGGTACTTTTTAGCTTCAGAGTTTGTATGAAACTTCGTTACTACAAGTGCTACGAGTCTCAAGTTATCCCAGGGGTATATCTTTAGGATGTAGAGCTGGGATGTTGCGAAAACCGACTGTTAAAGGGATATTTGTGGTCGAATGAGAGAGAATAGAATTTTAGTTGATTTAGATTTTTTTAAAGTATTGCATGAAGAGGGTGGCCGGAGAAGAAATTCACAGAAAGCAAAGCTCTAAATAAGCGCGGACGAAGTCGCGGGGGAAGTGCTAGTAATTAAATAAAGATCATCTGCGCAATGTTGAACCGACCATTTGGGCGTTTATAACCGGTTTTTTGAACCAATCCCAAGTGGTCAACATAACATGGTTAAAAAATAAAGAATTTTAATATATAAATATTAAATATCTTTGTTACAGACCGACAGTAAATATATGTTCAGAAGAAGATGTGACTGGAGTTCCTTGGTGGCGTCGAAACAACAGAGACTGACTAGGTTTAAGTTTATATACACACTTGTATTTAATTATAATTTTGTTTACGTAAGAATATATATAAATAACACCATGATCTTGTTATTTTTACAATAAAATGTGAATTGATGTACTATTTTGCTTGTTTTACTTATAGGCACGAAGTTAACTTCACAGCTTAGTTTTGCAGATTTCATTGGGAAAATTGAAGAACTATTTTCGGATATTGGCAGGGAGACACAACTAACGCTAACAGTCGCCTTGCTCAGGCCGATACAAGAGTAAGCACCATTTCCTTTATTTACCACATAAACCTTGATATTGTAAACTACTCGATAAGCAAGGTTTCAGGCGCGGTCGCAGCCTGAAATTTTGGGGGGGGTCACTCACTACACTAATAAAAATAGGTATCTATATATATAAAATTCAAAACTGACTGACTGATCTGACAACGCACAGCCCAAACCGCTGGGCCTAGAAACTTGAAATTTGGCATAAGCCCTCTTTATACCACGTAGGTGAGCACTAAGAACGGATTTTGCGAAATTCGGCCTCTAAGGGGTTATTTTCGGGGTTGATAGTTTGTATGAAACTTCGCTACTACAGGTGCTAGGAATTCCAAATTTTGCATGGGGTGTCTTTTTAAAACGTAGATGCTTACTATGACGGGATTTTGCGAAATTCGGCCCCTAAAGGGTTTGTTTTTGGGGTTGATAGTTTGTATGAAACTTTTTTAATACAAGTGCTAGGCGTCTCAAATCTTGCATGGTGGTACTTTTTAAGACGTAATTGCAAAGCAAGGTGGAAATTTTGAGAAATTCGACCCCTAAGGGGTTGTTTTTGCGGTTCATAGTTTTGAGATTCAAATTTTTACATTCGGGTTCTTTTTTGGACGGAAGTAATACCTTAAACGGGATTTTGCGAAATTCGATCCCTAAGACGTTGTTTTTGGGGTTGACAGTTTTTATGAAACTCTGTTACTACAAGTGCGAAGAACCTCAAATTTTGGACTGGGTTCCTTTATAGGACTTAGATGCACACCATGGCGGGATTTTGCGAAATTCGATCCCCAAGAGGTTTGTTTTGTGTTTAATAGTTTGTATGAATTTTTGTTACTACAAGTGCTAGGCGTCTCGAATTTTGCGAAGGGCTTTTTTTAAGACCTGAAATGTTCACTAAGACGGTTTTGCGAAATTCGACCCCTAGGGGGTTTTTTCGGGGTCGATAGTTTGGAGACTCAAATATTGCATATAGGGATTCTTTTTTGGGTGTAGTTGCGGGTGTTTTGTGGAAATAGAACCCAAGGGGTTGATATTTTGTATGACTACGTTTCTACAAATGTTAGGAGTAATACATTTTGCAAGGTTGTTCTTTTATGACATAAATGCACACCAAGGCACTATTTCTGAAATTCTACCCCTAAGGGGTTGTTTATGGGGTTGACAGTTTGTATGAAACATGGGGGTTGTTTTAGGACCTAGGTTCTCACTAAGACGGTTTTTACAAAATTCCACTCCTTAGGGGTTGTCTTTGATTTTTGTAATTAGAGAACTCAACATTGCAGGCGGGGTTCTATTTAGGATACAGGTTTTCACTAAGAGAGGATGATATGAAATTCAACCCATAAAAGTTTGTATTGGTGTTGATAGTTAGGAGTCCTAAATTTTGCATTGGGATTATTTTTAGGACCTAGGTAATACCTAAGACGGAATATTGCGTGTTGATAGAATTTTTGAAGAATATTGATTTAGATTTTCCAACAGTACCCCTTATAGAGAGTGGCCGGGGCTAGAAATTCACAAAGGCTAAGTTCGAAAATCACGCGGACGAAGTCGCGGGCGTAGTGCTAGTCTGGAATAAAATACACCTTATTGCACAAAACCTATTGTATATTGCACAAGATGTCAGCAAACTATTTTATGTCCGTTATGGGGTAGTTAGAAATTTCCTTTTATTATTTGTCAAATTTTTGAGATTTTTCAATGTGACCTTAGATTTTGGGGGGGGTCATGTCCCCTGTGACCCCCCCCCCCCCTTCGGACCGCGCCTGCAAGGTTTTAGATATTTAAATGAATCAAATACACAAGAAAGACTTGTTCCAATAAAACAAAAAAAAATCAAGTAAGTACACCTTTATTCAGTATTCATCCAAACATTTGACATTGATAAGTACACAATTAATTAAAAATATAAATCAGTAATGTACGTTATGTACCTGCAGAGCTACTACGCAAGCGATGTCATGGAAACTCAATAAAAAAACATAGTGTATAATTAATTTTCTGCTGATTGTAATCGCTAATTACGCTTGCATAACATGAACGATCGAAATTCCTTCATAAATGTATATTTATTTTCAATACTTGTACCCAAGTTATATTTGCGCCGAATTTAAAAAAAAGTAGGTTCGTGTCTTTAAATAAATACCTGATACACAAAAAATAAGTAACGAAATAGAAAAATCAAAATAGGTACTAAAATTATCTAGGTAGAGCAATATCTGAAACATGAATGTAAATAGGTAATAATAAATCATTGCAAATAAAAAATGTTTAGGGAGTTCTTCACTATCGAAATTTAGCACTGTGTAAAATACTTTAGAGACATTGTTTTGTTGACATGTACAGTCAGCATCAAAAGTGGCTGACCACGTTCAGATTTTCAAAATCATTGTATACCCCAATACCTAATACGTAATAATACGACGTACAGCGATTTTGAAAATCTGAATGTGGTCAACTTTTGATGCTGACTGTACAAATCACATAAAAAAAATGTGGAAATAGATAGTGAAAAACTTACAAGTTCTTAATACTAGAGTTCTTCCTAGATTTACATTTTATGTTTTACATGAATTGTATCATTTGTAGCAACAAACTGTGATGTATAATATTGCAAGTTGAAGACAAGAATCAATCAAAATCGTCTACCTTTTAAAGAGAGCTCAAAATAAATTAATATCATATTTTTTGTTAGAATTAAACACATTAAATGCAACGCATTCCGTCCCGACCGACAACGCATTCTAGGACAACCTTATAACTACCTCATGGCCCATACACTTATATCTAAGGACGGTCAAATAAAATAAAATGGACTAAAAAATAACACCCAAGGGGATGACACTAATTATGGGATTTTATTTGATAAATTATGTGGCAATTTATTTATCTTGTGGTGGTACGGAATCTGTTTCAACAATTACTAGAAATATACAGGGGTTAATAGACCCGCATAGAGGGAAAAAGTACCTCAAATATTCAAGGTTCTGCCATTGTGGGGTTGTAGCCCCTAGTATACAAAGCGCAAGCAACCCCGTTTTACTGCCAGGGGCTGCAACCGCATAACACGTAGAACTACTTACATATACCTAGCATAATTGAATTCGTAATCTGCCTTTTATTGTTTGAGTTTGCTTATTACTACTTCTTTTAGATGTAAAACCAATTATATTGTTATTTGTGTTCTAAAAATAAGACTTGAAAATATTATCTGTATTAATTACACAATCTTATAAGCTACATGAATTGCAAACTTCTAATTAGAATAATTAATTGAAAATGTATTGGCATCGTAAATATTTAAAATAATTTAACGCTATGAAAAATAACATAAAAGGCTGCCAATCTGAAAGGTTCAGACATTTACAAGATAAAATTATCAAAGTTACTCACTCTTACGCACTCCAAACAGATTTTCACATTCAATCTTTACATAATACCTACGTAATAATTGTAAGAATAACACACAAATTAAAATGATTATTCTCTTATCATCCAGATTAAATTGGGGAAATAAACACTCTGAATAAAATGTACTAATTGAAATACTTATTGAAAACACATTCGAAAAAGAATTTGATAAAATCAAATTGCAAGCTTTAATACGTCCATTTCTTTGAACAAGAAATAGTTCAAATCGAACGGTCTGTTATCGAAATTTTTATAACGCTAATAGAGAAGTTAAACCGTATCTTATAAATACAAAATTAAACAGTGAGAAGTTTTAAAACGAATCTCTACAAATACAATAAATAACTTCTACAAATCGGACTACGTGTCATTATAATTCAGAAAAATACTAATTTACGAGATTTTTAATATACCATCCGGTAAGAATATATACCAGTAATACTTGGAACGTTTAAATTAGTCTTGTAATATTTCATATTGTTACGTCGATCGAATTGCGAGACCTATCTATGAGCTTCTCGAAAGTTCCACAAGGTTCTCGACAATTCTACTCAAGTTCGGTCGGGAAATTTCTAGAAAGTTCTACCCTGTTCTAGATGTTTCGAGATGGTTCTAGAATGTTCCAGAAGGTATGGGAATATGTCGAAGTCTATGGATGTTTCCAGAACATTCGACCACCTTCTAGAAACATCTAGTGGGTCTGGCCGGGGTATAAAAGGGGCGTCGATCGTCGACCTGAGTCAGTCTAGTTTTGACTACGATCGAGGCGACTCGAAGTGAAATACAAGCGATATCTAAGTGAGTTCTACGTGTGATTAAGAGTGTGTATAAGTGTTAAAGTGTTGAGTAGTGTTTTGTGATTGTTTTAATTTGTGATTTGTCTGTGAATAAAGTTGTATTTGGTTTTAATTGGTGTTAATTAATTTATCCCAATACCCAGCTCGTAACATTTGGTGTCAGAAGTGAGGGATAAAATGCCGATTTTACCAAAGGACGACACGGACGGTATTCGTACCAGGAGTCAGCGCCAGCAAGACATGGACCAGAGGCGGTTTGGAGGTTCCCCGATACAGACGCCGGGTGGTGCACAGCCTACGACGGAACCAGCCGCTGGTCCATCTGCAGTCTCTTCAGCACCAGCGGGTCCAGACCTGTCTGCGCTTATGGCGCTGCTGCAGGAGCAGACTCGCCGCCAGGAGGAGCAGGCTCGTCTGCTGCAAGAGCAGCTCCAGAAGGACAAGGAGGAGCAAGCCCGCCGCCAGGAGGAGCAGGCTCGCCGCCTGGAAGAACAGCTACAAAAGGACAAGGAGGAACAAGCCCGCCGCCAGGAGGAACAAGCCCGCCGCCAGGAGGAGCAGGCTCGCCGCCTGGAGGAACAGCTACAGAAGGACAAGGAAGAGCAGGTCCGCTTGCTGCAAGAGCAGCTCCAGAAGGATAAGGAGGAGCAGGCCCGTCGCCAAGAGGAGCAGATGTACCTGATCAAAGACCTGCACTCGACATTTGGCAAGGAGCTCAAAGTGGTTAAAGAGCAAGTCAATCAGCACGAGAACCGCATCTCTGAAGCTGAGGTCCAAATTGCCGGGGTGAAGAAGGCTTTGGGTGAACTTCGGTCTGGAGACGGGGTTGTGTGTCCAGTGATTGCTGCACCTTCGGCACGAGGGTTTAAGGTGCCGCCATTCGACGGAACATCTTCATGGTCGGCTTACAGGATGCAGTTTGAGGCCGTTATGAAGGCGAATGGGTGGACGAAAGAGCAAGCAATGACCGCGCTCACCTTAGGCCTACGAGACCAGGCCCTGACCGTACTTGAGGCTCTAGGCAAAGATGTGACGTATGATCAGCTGCTGGAAGCGTTGGAATCCAGGTACGGCGACGCGCACCTGGAGCACGTATTTCGCGCTAAGTTAAAGGATCGTGTTCAACGTAGTGCTGAGAGCCTACAGCAGTGGGCCCTGGAAATTGAAAAGATGGTCCGAAAGGCATACCAGTCTGCTCCTGCCCTGATCAATGGTAATCTCGTACAGGCATTCGTCGACGGAATACGTGACTTGGAAGTCAGAGCCGCCGTAAGACTTGGGCATCACGAAACATTAAAGGATGCCTTGGCTCATGCGTTGGAAGTAGAAGCAGTGAGGCAAGATCATCGCACGCATCGCGTCAGAGAAGTAGTGGAATCACCTGTACGCGACCGACCACAAGGGTACAGTCCCAGGTGCTATACTTGTGGGGAAAAAGGTCATCTTCGGTCCAGCTGCCCCAAGCGAAATACAGCAAGAGAAGATCAATCCCAGCAGGGAAGAGGGGCCGATAAGACTGCCCAGCAACAGCAGGGAAACGAGTAAACGCCAGGACTGAGGGGCGGGTGCTGGCTGGTATGGAAAGAGCCCCGAGGATCTCGATCTCACAGGCCCATGACGGAAACAGCCTGATCATCAAAGGCGAAGTCAACGGAAAACCATGCAAATTGACTCTCGATACAGGAGCTTCTCACACGGTCGTCAATTCAAACCTAGCAAGTCGGTTCCTTGGGGACTTCTTCAACAACCACGACCGCATACAATTACTGACAGCTACCGGTCAGCACATAACCGTCCGAGGCAAGAAGGAGGTGAAGTTAAAACTAGGTCATAAAGCATATTGGCATAATGTCATCGTGGCTGACATAGTAGACGATTGCATCTTGGGCTTGGACTTTTTGCGGAAATATCGTTGTGAGATCGATGTTGATCGAGGAGTGTTGAAATGTGGTAAAGAAGAGATCTTTATGGAGAGTACACCATCAGAAAAAGTGCTTCGCTTGAAATTTGACGTGTCAACACTTCTGAAAAACTGCGATCTAACTGGAGTAGAAATGGATAAGGCTAAGAAAACGTTACTCCAGTATGCCGACATGTTCTCTACAGACGATGCTGACATAGGGAGAACAGGGCTGGTTCAGCACAAAATTAACACTGGCAATGAGTTACCAATCCGACAACGACCAAGAAGGGTGCCGGTTGCTCGCGAAAAGGAAGTGAAGGAGATGATTGAGCGCATGGTGAAGAACAGTTTTATAGAGCCTTCATCTAGTCCGTGGTGTTCTCCTGTGGTCCTAGTGAAGAAAAAGGATGGCAACACGCGGTTTTGTGTGGACTATCGACGGTTAAACGACGTCACGAAAAAAGACAGTTACCCACTACCTAGGATCGATGACACATTGGATACGCTGACAGGAATGAGGTGGTTCACAACGTTAGACCTGAAAAGCGGCTACTGGCAAGTGGAAATAGACCCTAAAGACAAGGAGAAGACTGCATTTTCCACAGGAAAGGGCCTATGGCAGTTTAAAGTCATGCCATTTGGATTGTGCAATGCTCCTGCACATTTGAAAGGTTGATGGAGCAAGTACTTGCTGGATTGATCGGAGACGCATGTCTTGTCTATTTGGATGACATCATCATCGTGGGCCGAACATTTGAAGACCACCTTCAAAACCTAACCAAAGTGCTGTCGAAAATCCGAGGGGCAAATCTTAAGTTAAGTCCGGAAAAGTGTTCATTTTTCAGGAGACAAGTGAACTTTTTAGGACACATCGTTTCGGAGGAAGGTGTTCAGACAGACCCGGAGAAAATCGTCGCCGTCAAGGAATGGCCAGTTCCAAAAGACAAGACGGAGGTCAGAGCATTTTTAGGTTTATGCTCCTACTATCGACGGTTTGTCAAGAATTTTGCTGATATTGCAAAACCTCTACACAAACTTACTGAGGAGAAGCAACTATTCTGTTGGGACGAGAACTGTGACATCGCATTCCAGGAATTAAAGAAACGTTTGTGCAATTCACCTATTCTTGACTATCCTGACACTGAAAATGACTTCATAGTTGACACAGACGCAAGTAATACTGGAATTGGTGGGGTGTTGTCTCAACGGAAAGGAAATCAGGAAGTTGTTATAGCTTACTACAGCAAATCTCTATCGAAACCAGAAAGAAATTACTGTGTTACGAGAAGGGAATTACTTGCGGTAGTAAAGACTTTGCAGCACTTCAGTAAGTATCTGCTGGGACGAAAATTCTTATTACGAACGGACCATGCCGCATTAAAGTGGCTATTGCAATTCAAGAATCCAGAGGGACAGGTGGCGAGGTGGATTGAGCTACTACAAGAGTTTGACTTCGTAACTGAACATCGCAGTGGGAGGGCACATGGTAACGCAGATGCACTGTCTAGAAGACCTTGCCCTGAAGACTGTAAGCACTGCAACAGGCAAGAGGCCAAGGAGGTAGTGCCTGTTAGAATGCTAAGAACGGATCTCAGTAACGAATGGAAGGAAACCTTACAGCATGCTCAGCAAAATGACGCAGACATTAAACCAATTTTCGACTGGATTAAAGCTGGTGCTCCTAAACCCAAGTGGAGTGATGTAGCTGCGATGAGTTCCATCACTAAGAGTTATTGGGCGCAATGGAACAGCTTGGTTATCCAGGAAGGAGTCTTGTGCCGTAAATGGGAAAACGCTCGAGGAGACAACTGTCACTTACAAATGGTTGTCCCCAAAGCCAAAGTACCGGATGTGTTGCGGCTCTACCACGACGGATGTTCAGGTGGACATATGGGTGTAAAAAGGACCCTACTGAAAATACGTGATCGATTTTACTGGATCCATTGTCGTGAAGATGTGGAGGACTGGTGTCGGAAATGTACCAGTTGTGCGGCTGTGAAGGGACCCCAGACACGCAGCAGAGGTGCTTTGCAGATATACAACGTTGGAGCCCCGTGGGAACGAATAGCACTAGACGTGGCAGGACCATTTCCAGAAAGTGAAAACGGGAACAAGTACTTCATGGTTGTCATGGATTACTTCACAAAGTGGCCAGAAGTCTTCGCCATTCCTAACCAGGAAGCTACAACAGTCGCAGATAAATTGGTTCAGGAGGTCTTCTGTCGTTTTGGAGTACCCTTGGAAATACACAGCGACCAAGGAAGGAATTTTGAATCACAAGTATTCCAGGAGACCTGTCGGCTGATGGGTACTCACAAGACTAGAACGACTTCCTACCATCCACAATCTGATGGAATGGTGGAGCGGTTTAATCAAACGTTGGAGAGATACCTGGCCAAGGTTGTGGAAAGCAGGCAAAGAGATTGGGATAAGCACATACAGCCATTTCTTCTGTCATACCGTAGTGCAGTTCACGAAAGTACAGCTGTGACACCAGCCTTCGCGAACTTTGGAAGGGAATTACGGTTGCCTGCTGATTTAATCACCGGAACCCCTCCTGATGTTCCACGCAGTGTAACTGATTATGCAAATGACTTGCGTAACAAGTTGAATGATGTGTATGAGCATATCAGACAATCCGGCCAACAAATGTCTGAGAAGATGAAGACTCGATACGACCGAAAGACAAACAATGGAGGTTTCGACGAGGGGTCACTTGTGTGGTTGCATAACCCAGTGCGTAGCAAAGGGAAGTCTCCTAAATTACAAGCAAAATGGGAAGGACCATACCGAGTCGTGACCAGGATTAACGACGTCACCTACCGGATACAAAAGGGTCTACGTGGCGCGCCCAAGATTGTCCATGTTGACCGTTTGGCGCGATACAACGGGACTAACGATGCTCGGGACGAGCATGTCTAAGGAGGGGGCAGTGTTACGTCGATCGAATTGCGAGACCTATCTATGAGCTTCTCGAAAGTTCCACAAGGTTCTCGACAATTCTACTCAAGTTCGGTCGGGAAATTTCTAGAAAGTTCTACCCTGTTCTAGATGTTTCGAGATGGTTCTAGAATGTTCCAGAAGGTATGGGAATATGTCGAAGTCTATGGATGTTTCCAGAACATTCGACCACCTTCTAGAAACATCTAGTGGGTCTGGCCGGGGTATAAAAGGGGCGTCGATCGTCGACCTGAGTCAGTCTAGTTTTGACTACGATCGAGGCGACTCGAAGTGAAATACAAGCGATATCTAAGTGAGTTCTACGTGTGATTAAGAGTGTGTATAAGTGTTAAAGTGTTGAGTAGTGTTTTGTGATTGTTTTAATTTGTGATTTGTCTGTGAATAAAGTTGTATTTGGTTTTAATTGGTGTTAATTAATTTATCCCAATACCCAGCTCGTAACAATATCTTAAAAAATACATAATTATTTCACTTTACACTTACTTTCATAAATCTGGACAATAATTTGGCCTCTTGTCTTTTACTAATTATTCATCAAAATTAAGGGCGATCTTCACAAAAGCTTCATACAATATTGCAAAAGTGTCAAACACTATGTTATAATAATTATTAGTCGGAATTTGACGATATAATGACGTGTAGTATACATTTAAATGCAAGTGATTATAATGTGAGATTATAATTAATTCTGAACACTTTAAAGAATACCTAATTAATTAGTAAACATCTTAACTAGTGATCTCGTAAATAAAAATACAAATTTACATACATTGTATGTAATTATTACAAACATTTACTTGTAATGTACGTCACCTAGGTGACCTAACTTCTATTCTTCTCAAAGGTCAGGGTTTGTAATTAATTACTTTATTCTGTCATGTATTTATCTGTAGATTCTAAGTTATGAACATTACAAGTAAAAGTCATCATAGTGATGATAAGGTTTCGCATTTTCAAAATGTTCTAAATAGCCAATCACTAAATACAACCGCGAATTAAAAAAAAAAAACAATTTTTTTTTCGAAATGTGAAATACAGTGCACCATAAAAAATCAGATAGATATCACACAAAACAAGCACACATTATTAACGAATAACAATTATTATTCGATAAAGTGTTTTATTGTAAAGTACTTCTTTACTTTGTACCAAAATGCAACCTTAAATAATTATGGATTATGGACACGAGACTTGACGAGATGGATCGTGGAACGGCGTTGAAGATACTTTACTGTAGTCACGATCAAAAGCCTATACATTGCGATGAAATATCATAAAAATAAATTCTATGTTACCTATGCTTAGCCAGGTATTCGTAACGTATCTCTAACACCGTTCATTACACAATAGGGGGACATTAGGGCTAGCCTAAGCTCGTAAGAATAATCTCGATATATGATAAAATGATTGTATTTACGCGACGGAGGGCCTGCCATCCAGCATCTTATCGCTTTCCTCTGCACTGCTCAAGCTGTAAGAACAAAATATTGTCATATAAAGTAACAATGAAGCGTACAAGTTTAACAAATCGTTTAGTCACGCACGAGTCGGCTATACTATAGTACCCAGTACAGATATAGTTGATCACTCTTGTTATATAGTTGATCTGTCTTGTTACCGAGGCGACCAAGGAATCGTGTAGCAAACTAATGAAGACAATGGCGCGAACTTTAACATCGCAACCCGACGTAAAACAACACAGATCGGTAACAATAGACACGTGAGGTCCATAATTTTAGTAAACATAATCTTCAGCTGCGAATTAGTCTCATTATGGATTAAAACTGGTTGTGACTGCAAGCAAACCAGTGAGAGGATAGCTATTTTAGATATTCACACAGATATTCATGAGCACTTATTTTAAATTATATAAACAAAATAGTTTGAGTATGCTTTTCGTTCTAAAGCTGAGATTTAAAACAAGATGACATGAGTAACTGATGCGATGAGTCAACATTTAGAAATACACCATTGCATTTTATTAGCTTCTACGCAATACACAGTTACTGTGACAGAAGAAAACCGTTGCTGGGGTCGTTATAACAATAAACTCGTACCCATTATTGTTGCATTAGCATTACGACCCTAACAAGTCAGTTAACTACCGTTAAAGGGTGACTCAATGTTCTGTGGCAAAGTTACTCGAGTTTACAAAAGAGTTGGATCCAAAATGCTCGGCTGTCCATTAAAGGGAAGATTTACATCACGCTGGCTAAGTTTCAGTCAGATTCGCACTCATGTTTGCATCCACTACTAAAGACAGGAACCATTAAAACTAAAAATAAGTTTTGGACTAGAGTCATGCGAAACGCGTTACGAAGTTTAGCGCCGCGCCGCGGTGCTATCCTCTACTAATATAATGTGAAGATGCGCTGCCAAAACATCCAACGTAATACCATTAAACATTCATTTGGACGATATTTTGAGCAAGGAGTTTTGAATTTACGCAAAGGGCTCAACATTTGCACTTGTCTGCCTTGTCTATGGTAAAGAAATATGAGAATACCCGCTATTGGTATGAAGTTTAGAATCTGTCCATTAAGGTCACTTCTGGAGCAAAGCCCTATCTTCAACCGAGATGGATGCAAATTAGAAAGATGCCAAAAAAAAGCAATTCTCACCAGTCTTTGTTATCCATGAGATTGCGCATCTCGTCATCAGGCGCGGGCGGGGCGTCGCGTACGGGTGCGTATTGCGCAGCCACCAGGGGATCCGTCGAAGGGTTCAGAGCTGTGAGGGCCGCAGCACCACTCGCTGGAGCTTCCTTGCCGTTGCCCCATCTCGATGAATACGTCGAAATACCTAAAACTGAGGTCAAAAATACATGTAACAAATGGCGATCAGAAGCCTTACTACGAGCCCCAAACGCGGTCCAGTTTAGGCTGCGGGAAAGAAACAGAGCTATACAAGTCGTCAAGCACCATCTCTTTCCCACAGCCTAAACGGGATCGCGTTATAAGCTCGTGGTTAGGCCTCAGTTATCGTTGGCGTGCGAAGAAAATAGGAATCGTAATTCAAATACTAAGTTATTCATGGTGTCGCCACACAGACAGTTACCTTGAGCATTCGCTACGCCCATATTGTCACATGATTCGAAATAAATATCTATAAGCAAAATGCCTTATGTTCACAGCATCACTGGAAACTTGAGCATTTATTATGTATGCTGAAATCCGCTTATTGTTGGAGCATTGCAACTCAGTTTATATCTGAATAATTTATTCGATTCGGGGATTGCATTTTGCATTTACCATTTTGTACTATGACATCAGCATGATCAGCACCAGCGAAAGAAAACGAGTTTTAAATAAATATGTAATTAGTATTCAAATATGTTCATTAACAAATTAAAGCACCGTCGTGTCGTCAGCACCTCGTTTTTATGCAAAGGTTACATCTAAAAGGCAGAATCTCACATTACAACATATTTAAGTTGCTGTAAATCTTAAACACGTGAGGTTCAGCATCATTGTCAGTGCTAACAAACAAACTCACGTGTTTTTAGAATTTAAAACGACGGATATATTTTAAAATTTAAATGCTTAAATGAATCCTAAATGTTTGCTATCAATCTAAATCAATAGAATATAAATAATTTTGAAACGGGGTGCATAATAGTGACTTAACAACAAGTATGAACAATTTTGTTTTGCTTTTCGATATAGAAAATTCAGTAATTTCTTCCAGTTGGTAATGCCGCTAACTAAATGCAAGCAAAATAAAATTTAAAACATCAAAGAAAGAAACTAGCACATTTCAGTGTTTAAGGCGAAAAACTTGGATATAAAATAAATAAACCCCTTTTCACTGGTAACTCACCATAAAGTCGATATAATCGTGTGGGCCATCTTTAACTGCACCTTATCTATTCTTACGTAAAGGTCAGTTGTGCCTTGAGGCTTGGTCAGTTGTTAGATTATGTGACTGAGCAGAAAATTGTACCCACCTACGGTTCACTCGGTACAAATTGTACGACTTTGGAGAGAAAAAGAATTCCGGAAATTTTTAAAGGACTTGTTCTGAATGAAGCTCAGAAATTTATCGCTCTCGAGGGAAAGATTTAATGAATAATTTGTTGATTAAGTATCTATTTCGCAGGAATAGGAAATGAACCATCTCTGAGTGAAGTCATGCCAAAGAAGTACTGATACGTAATGACCTAATGACCAAGACAAATTATCTCGACACAAAAGAAATTCCTCGAAATGCATTTGTAATGAGTGTAATGCTCATGACTAAGAAGTCATTATTTTATGTTTTTCTTTGAGAACTGTTCCACGTTCTAAAGGCAAAAAATAAAGAAATATTTTTTTTAAATTTCTTTCAAAGTGATCATGGACGTTATTATGACAAAAGCAGTATCACAAACAGGTGCAAGCATCCTTTTCAGAACCTGTTTACTAACTTCCGGCTTAGCGCTTAGACATCTCATAAGGCCCATTACTTTTATCAACTATATATCTATTAAGATTTCTCTGGACAAGAAGAGCTTACCATTACTGGTTGTTAATAATAAGACGGTAATAAATAAAGGATCATAGTAAATATACTTACGGCCGGCTACCATTCCTAAGCATATTAAGACACTGCCTGCAACCAGTTCGCCGACGCCATTTTCGAAGCTGTGCGGGTCCGGTTCAGCTGCATTGGAGAATTGTACGCCTCCCACGATAATCAGCACCGTACCTGAGAACAAAATATTATGATGGGTTAAAATTGACGCCCTTTTCCATGGGGTGGGCAACCGTGACAGAACGCCAACTGCTACGATAGTCTAAAAGTTCTTTTATTGCAGAAATTAGTAGAGAGAATGAAAAGACTGTAGCGGTTATTTTTTGAGAAATTGACATTCTAATGTGTCCATTCATATCTCCGTGGGCTACATTAAGAGGTATTCCCGTTTAAACAACTATTTCCAGAGCAACTCCCGTTTGCGCACCTATCAAAACATTGAGAGATTCGCAATCCGGAAGGAAAGTACAATTCAAATGTATAACCATTAGAACACATACGGTAGGTTCTGGATGTGATGAGTATGGAATCCACACTAAATATTGATTTTAGAGGAGCTTAAAGTTTAGCCTAAAAATGATTCATATGTAGAGATAAACGTTAAACCACCTGCAGCAATATTTTATTTTTAGATACAAACAGACCGCAAACAATACCGCAGTACGTTGGACGAAGGCGCATATACGATTCCCAGGCTGCTGTCAATAAGCTGAAGAGTTTGATTGTTTGTGGTTGAACCGTCTAATTTCAGGAACTACTGCTTCGAATTCTAACATTATTTTTGGATTGCAAACTCCATTTATCAAATCAAAGACGGCTATAGGGTATACTATAATATCACGCTACGATCAATACTAGCCGGGCAACGGGAATGAAACCGCGGGAAACATTAGTTCATTATAAACAAGCAATCTACAACATAAATATTTGAGCCAAGTAAAATTACGCTGTTGGCATATTCAATCAATAGAAGCTCATTAATTTTAAAACTGATGTCTTCGTCTCAGTACCTGAGTAATATAATATTAAAAATATACGGTTAAATAATTTGAACAAAAGAGTCTTGCGTGACTAAAGGTCGCAATTGCAAACTGTCTGGAAAAACTAAAGTTTCAAATAGTCGTTGCCAAAATCATGCATGACACAAAACTGCTGTTGGGGTGAAACTGGATTTTGGTTTGTTATAATTTGTGGATTAGTTTGTAAAATAAAGAAAGTAGTAAAATCTTTATCTATACTAATATTATAAAGAGGTAAAATTTGTTTGTAAGTTTGTATGTAGGGGGTAATCTCCGGAAGTAATGAACCGATTTTAAAAATTGTTTCACTGATCGAAAGCTACATCATTCGTGAGTGCTATAGGCTATATAAATTATAAAGATATCATGCATATTTTACCGCCCAACGAAGTGGGCACGGGTCAGCTAGTTCTAAATAAAGTAACATTCATCTAAGAATAGACAACTCCGGATTTCCTCCCTTTGTCGTGGGTACAACTCGAAGCTAGGCACTGTAAAGTACATTCAATACGTGTTTTAATGCATCTCTATGTTAAAATATGTGGGTGGTATGGTAATGGTAATAGGTACAATCTCTACAAAAGCTGCCAGAAATTACAGTTCAATCAAATTGTGGGGGATATCCGTCTGATATCTTTCCAAGACTTGATCTAATTTGTCACCTAAAAATCATGCACCGCACCATTCTCGAGATCCTGATGATCAAAACCGCACACAAAAACGAGTCTAAAAATGAATGCAAATGAATTTAAAATGCATTGTGACATCATGTTTTGATCGCTCCATCTGTTTGCAAGTTATTCGCAACAAAATTGACGCAAGCATCGACACATCTGCACCAGAGATTTATAACCAGTTTTCTGATAAGTTACTGTGTATCAATCGGGTCAATGTACTTGTGATAAGTATCTACTATACTGTATGAATCACTACATAACTACTCTATGCTAATTGCAATCACATTACCTCTGACGCTGAGACTGACGAGGTCATCCCTTTTTAAACGTATTGGTTAGTAGATGAATTTCGAAGTGTATAAATAAAGCAGTATAGTTGAATAAAGGATTTTCTGATTTTTTTACCGATTCTAGAAAGTTCATGGTAATTGAATACAGACCAGAGTATATTTTAAAAGTTATCCTTGTGTCATATCAAGGAAGGAAAATGCTTAGCATCTGATCGGATAAAACAACGACGATATAATACTAGACTCGTAATAACAGGCGACCGATGTCTGTCAACACATTAGGCAAAAAAGTCTTATAACCTTCGTGACTCGCCAAGTTCGTATTAGTTTCGACCACCCATGTGAGCTGTAAACACGTCCGCGTGCTCTTGTAAAAAACCGAGAAAATTGAAATATCAATGGCCCCGTGTACAATACGTTTTTGTGATAAAAAAGCCAGACTTCTAGTTTCCTAAAAAACGGTATCACATTTCATCGGTAAGTTAATAGTTCCATAATCTAAATGGGATTAAATTTCTGACAAAATTTATCGGGGTTCAACTTATACTGGTCGTACTTGTATGCATGGCACATTCGCGGAGCGCGCGTTGATGTCTTTTATGATTATGTCTCTTTCCTTTGAAAGTGATTTTTTTGCTATCTCTTTTCCTCGATTTTAAGTAAACATACTTAGTGATGTTCCAAAGCGTACAACCACTTCTGTTGTCGATAAAGCAAAAAAAAAAACCTATTAATATTATTTATTTATTTATGCAAAAATATTTTTTTAATATGTAATTAGAAATTACAACAGATACATCTGATAAATTGAGAAACTTTAATTTATTAATTTTAGATACCCACGCGATCTCGATTTAAAAAATAAATGGATAATTAAGTGCAACCAGGTGAGATAACTGGATCCCATCTACTTATAAAAAAAAAAGACAAAATCTATTTTAAAAGTTTCTAGTTGTCCACGACACGGATAGGTCAGTTATTGTTTTTTATTTTTCTTTCAAATAATATAAAAATCTTGAGCGGTAACAGAAAAAATATAGATTAGCGTCACTTGAGATACAGCTTGGCTAATTAGAGTAGAAAACTGGAAGTCGCCACTGTACTCTCGCTACCAGCACTTTGAATGTTTCTTTTTTTCACTTATTCCGTTAGTTTTATGGCACAATAATAAATCTAACAAACCTGCGTTCTATATCAAAGATTTTAAAACGTTGTCAGCAAACAAAAAGATTAGTTCCGTTTCAAGACGTTCTGGCCAAGCTGTAGGTAATACTAGAAATTTTGTTAAATGTTTTTTATACGTTTTACCCAAATATGCATAAAAATAAACACAGTCTGTTCAGGGGGTGATTTTCTACGGATAATACATTTTATTCTAATATTTTATTTCATCTTTTTACTTTCTTCTTACTTCCTTTTACTTGTAAAATATTATATTATCTCTCTTTATGCTATGCGATGACAGTACCTCCCACACCATCGAAATTTATAAGATCTGTTAATTCATGTCAATACGAAATGTGATAAACATTTCGGCTTCCTTTTCATCAAAAATAAATAAAAAACTAAAAAATTACGTCACTCCTGAGAGTCCCGAGTTAGCTCACAACTCTAAAATATCGCGCTGCATTCAATTTGATAAGCCTCACCGATACTCACTCTATGGGCCTCACCAAAGACCTCGAACATTTAGCTTATAATAATTATGGGAACAATTTTAAAACATTGTTTTTATTCATTTTTACATTTTACCTACATGATTCAATCTTAATTAGAGTTAAGTATGTTAAGACATGTTTTATTAAAAACTATCGATACTTTCTTGTTTGAATTAACACTGTCCCATCCCTAGTGACATGCACTGACGGCGCATTGACCTTGAGTTAGCCAATCAGAACGCAGTACCCCGTCCCCCTCGCTTACGTAGTACCTCAGCGAGTTGGCAGAATAGTTTTGTTCGTTAGATCGTGCAATGAGTAGTCTAGTTATAGTAGTATATAGTCGTTGGATAAAACAGTTGTGCAAATAATGGCCTGTGAAACTCACATCCACAATATTTTATTTACACTACAAGCTCAGCCACAGATACAACATAGGAACATATAACATTCGAATCGATAGACGAATACGACACAGATAGGAATATCATCGACATCGTAGGAATAATAAGACCACATCTTGTGGCTGCAACCGCACCTGGGACTTGCGCAAAACGAGAAACTTGAGAATATAGTACACACGGCTACACATCAAACTATACAAAACCAGTATAAGCTGGTCGTCACTTTAAATGCGAAAAGACTATGTAAAGCGAGTCCAATTCAGGCCAAACTAAGCTGGTTTGAATAGGTAGCTTAATGTGTAGCCTTGTGTATCAGTCTGCAATAATTTTCACACAAACACAAAATTGCGATTCTGCATCAGAATTTTTAGTACACCTGAGTAGTATTGTAAAAGATAAAGGACGAAATGTAAATTCGGAAATGCAATATCTTTTGCTTTCTCGTATTTTTGAAGATACAATGGATAAAATAGTGGCTTATAAAATAAGCTAATAAGTATTTTTTTGTGAAGACAGAAAATACACTGCAACCACCATATTGTCTTATTTCTTGTGATGTAGGTGCCCCGAGGCCATAAAATATCGTACACCGGTATAAAACAGACGACTTAGTTACGCCACTCAAACGATAATGTTTTAAACATAAGGCCAGCAATTTTAGTATAATTCTGCTATGTTAAAATTATAATGATATTAAAACATCGTTTACATAACCGATTCACCTTGACAACTTCGCCGGACGTAGACCATTTACTAGTAAGTAGTACATTTTAATCATAGACCTGACGATAGGCATAGTTTCAATCTTGACCAGTTTGGTAGACACGTGAAAATCCTGATTTGTCTCTATATTTTTTTCTTCCAAACAGCAGGCGTAGCATGGCGCCGTAGAAAGGGGTTTTGTCGACGGAAGAATAGACAAAATGACAGAACGTAGAAATATTGTTATCGTTTTAAGCATGGTAATGTAAAAAACATGAAAAATAAACGCTCTTTGCTCCAATAGTGTACGAATGGTGTCATATTTGTGGAACAAAACAGTCGATTTGTGTAGAAATAACGATAAATAACTTTGTCTTTTCTTGGTAGAATAGAGATAGAATCGCCATGCTACGCGTGCTGGAATCTAAGTTATCCATTCATCCATTTTATTTCATACATGTTTACAAGCTTAAACTGATTCGACTAACCCCCAATGAGTCAACCGTATCTTGGATTTTCCCGATTTCCCAACAAACGGTAAACGAAGCACGAAACGTGTGAAATTAAATCTATTTGTAAGGGATAAAACACAAATGCTCACAAATACAAGTTCCAAAGAAAGAAAATAAATTATAATACATAGGTATCAATTTTAATTTAGGGGTTTGTAGGAAACAATCTCTGGAACTACTAGTGAAGCTGTTTTAAAAATTGTTTCACCAATAGAAACTTAGGTAGGTACAATATTCATGAGTGTCATTATGCAATTTTTTAACTACGTTTGGTCCAAGACGCGGAGCTGGAATAAAATAAAACTAACCAATGATAAATTTCATCAAAAACTACTTCACATCATTGCTTTTGCTGGTAATGAACCCAATAGAAATTGTATCAACGGTTCACGTTGAGTTGACTAAGTAAATTAAAATTAAAATGTTCTGACACTAGGTCAACGGAATTAGACTATAAAAGATGATTATATGTATTGTGACGAGTGAAGGTTACATAATTAGCAGAATCGATTAAAGTTTTCTACTGAATGAAAAATGATCTCCGAGAATACTGTTTCTTTGGTGTATGGCCACTTGCTTCACCCTAAGTAAAATAATCCATTCCAGAATGGTGGAAACTCAAAAATATATTACTATTGGTAGCAAAAATTATGGCAATGACCAGCAAAGTCGTTTATCCTGCTTCCAATACATGGGAAATGGACCAAATAAATTAGGTTTCATTTCCTTCGTTAATAATGCAGTTCCTGTAATTATGCTAATTGAGTAAACGGGTACATCAACATCATTTCACAGCGGTTCTCCAATTTAGATTATTTCGCTCCTTTCTAGGCATTGTAAGGATGTAGCGCAACAGAAAATACTGTCTACGACTTATTTATTTAACGTCTCGAAGGATTTCTTTGTTTAAACTTCGGCACACTTTAGAGTCAACGACATTTGCTTAAACTGTAAAACTTTACCTTGTACCACAGACTACAAGGTTGTCTGGACCAATGAGCAAAACTGAATTATGGCAAATTAACACTAAAGTACGAAAGAAACTTTCAGTGCTTCCGTATGTTACTCATTTTCATAAATATTGTTAAACACCACGTATGATAAAGTGATATTGCAGTCATGTAGGTGTGAGTCAACAGTCAACTGCATTAGTAATATCTGAATATAGATCCGAGTTATTGAAAGTTTACAAACACAAACTTAACAACCAGTAGCCTGCTCTCATGTATTCTTATGAAGACATTATTTAGTTGGCTCATAACTTAGGTACTTCTTATTTAGCAACTTTCATTATCAGTTGTCCCTTGATATCCTATAATTAAGATCGTGACGATAATATGGTGAAATTGAGCAAGGTGAATGCAGATCATTGAATAAAGCCAAGAGACTGATAAAGACAAAAAGAAGGACAGAAGCTTGGAAAGACAACGTTTTTCAACAACTTGACCAGAATTATTATACTTGACGACATTATAATCCAGCCAGATGGTATCTTAGCGATTGTTTATCAAGTCAGAATCGTAGTTTGTAAATGTTGTAAGTTGTGACCAGTTTCATACTTTGATCTGTTTAACATTAAGAATGAGTTATTCAAATAACGACATTTGTAGCAGCGTAGGTAGACATCCTACGGAACTAAACAGGTAGACAGTAGCGAAGGGACTCGTAAGTAGAGGAAGTAGTAAAGTTAAATAAGGTAATCGAAGGTTTTTATTGCTTCACATCGAAGTAGAATACGCCCGCTTAAGGATTTGAAGATGCGAACATATGAAACTTAGCCATGACGTAACTCTGCACTTATTCAATAGGAAATAGTCCGACACGAATCAAAGCGTTCAGCAGACAACCGGTTTAGATCGACGTTCTACTCGCCCGGAGTGTTGCGAAAATGGGCCACTGCAGCGGAAGGAGTAGGTGAAGACAGTGGGCAGCTAACACATTAGTGATTCATTAGAACTCGGCGGCTTTCACCCGCTTTGGAACTAGAACAATAAACACCCGCGCGGTAATCTATAGCTACTTAGAAACAATTTCATATTCCATTTGCATTGTGTACCTATGCGCCATACCCACTGACACAATCCAGTTTTTGTCGCCAACGGTTCATGCGGTTATGCTCAATTATTATTCTCTAAAGATGTTCTTAATAGGATCTGCGTACGTATTCGAAACGGTTCTATTTGTCTGAGAAGGTTATAGGTACCGTTGAGAGTTGACACCTTGGTTCTTGGAAGGAAAGATGACAAAAACAAGTTCGGACGGGGCCGGACGGACCCTTCAAACATTTCCCTAGCCTTTTTTGGGCAAAGGCTAGGGAAATGTTTGGCTACGTCTTACCAAAGAGTATCGTATTAACCAGTTATCGGGTTATGGAGGTTAGAGTTTGGATCTATCAAAGGACATGTGATTTTGGAGTTTCAAAACATTTCCTGTTCATTACGGTGGAGCTCGAGCATTAAAGCTTAAAACACGACTATTAAAAAGTTTTATTGTTAGATCTTCAATGTCGACACAATATTACGACAGCGGGTTCGTGTTTCGCCCACGGGCGAGGAAAGTAACGACTACAAAAGTAATGACTTTCCTTCGTTCCACGGCTGTGTTGCACTCGTTGGCTGAACCTTTCTCGATTCGTCACTACTCACTATAAAAGCTTTTTTGTTGAATTTCTTCTTTTTCTTATGCAATCACAACTTTCATACGCTCGACAACATTTTAATGGACGTGAATGGAGCATTTTGATAGTTTTTAAGTACCTATGGCAGAGTGATTGTATTTTTTAAATAAAAATAGTGTCGCTGAATTACTATCACATCTAATATCTTTAAACTTTAAACGAGCAATTATTGTATATTTATATATAATCAAGATCTCCGAAACGGCTCCAAGGATTTTCATAAAAGTTACAGGTTAGGGGTTTTTCGGCTCAAGGAATCGATTTCAAAGTTCCAGGTTCGAGAAAAGCTCGGTTCCCAAGATATAGACATTTTAAAAACCGAGCGAAGCTCGGTCAACCAGATATTAATATATTATTTGATTCTAGGAGTTCGTTTGAATTAAACAGACAAAATGCATATAATTAGCTACGCTCCCTTTCCTTATATGATATGTGTGTGGCGTGTCCAAGGACTAAAGTGGAAGTGAATAAAGCACCTATTACGGAAACGTCATGGCAGTCGAGGCTCGGTGGAGTTTGTCGACCTTCGTTCGCAATGCCTGTTCCATTAAACAACACAGCCTTCGGATTCTAATAGACCTGTAGTTTGTAACTTGTAGAATTTGATGAATGGTGGGCGTTTTTCTAAATAAACATAGATATTTTTAAATAGAAGAATTTCTCAGAATATATGAGTTTATGTAGTGTTTGTAAGAACTTTTATAGAAAGCTTTTTTTCCTAGACGAAGCTTCGTTGTTCGTTTCGTGTATTCGTTGTTTAAATTATTAATCTTTTAACAAACGACCTCATGCCTCACGAAGCACGCTCACGAATCAAATCGACAAGGTACTCTGCTCATAAAAAATGCAATCAGACAAAATGTCATTGGTGGGCAAGAGCAGACGAAATAAATAATTCAGTGCTGTCTGCGGTGCTGTCTACATTTTCGCTTTCTATGGTTTGTCGTGATCAGATCATGGCGCACGCAGCCACCGGATGAGTCACCGTCAGCGGCGACCGGCGCAAGCGCCGCACACACCGGACACTCGATACCTTTTACGACTACCACCGCTCATTGTGTACGATACGCAATCCACTCAGCTTATCAATGCTACTCGTGCTACCGTGCGTGCGTCACCAGAATTATAAAAACTCTCCCTCACACGATGTTCAATAATAACTTCAAACTGTGCACAGCTCTGCCAAGCCTGGTTTTCGAGCATCCTCCAGTGCTTGCATACCTACTAGGTACGAACCTTACTAGCTAGATCATTAGGTAATTGCCAATAGTATTGCCGTTTAATTAACTATATAGCAAAATTTAGATGCAATTAAAATACGAGTGTTTAATTATTACGACATAACAACCACCATCGTCATTGCGCTATAACATTAACATTTATTAACTTAATGATGAGTAATAAGACTGAACAACTGAACTTGAATGCTGTGTAAAGCTACTATTACCTTGATTGGTTGACCAACAGGTTTATGTTGCCAGTTTGCCTGGACTTGTCCTGATCGAGGCTTGTTTAACAAGACGAGTTCTGGGAATGCTTGGGAGGACCAGATAGGCCTCCTCTGCTCCCGATAAATTCCATGCTGGTAGGTGACAAAAATTAGACCATGCTAATATGGCAAAAAAAAAATTACGTTTCGTGCAAGATTGCATGGTATTTTTTTATTCATGCACTTCTTGCATAAGCTGCCAACTAAGTCTTTATTTACATGCACTTTTCTCAGCGCCACCCCGTTACGGTATTAGTTTTCCGTTAGTACTTTTTTCAGAAACCACGTAACAGTGAAGTTTTTTAAAAGAAAGTTTCAATTTCGAGCCAGGGACAAGGTATAGATTAGACATGTCATAACGTTTGATTTTGCGAGCCTTGGAAAGGCACGCGACGAACACGCTGCCTGGTTATCGCGGTTTTCGAGGAAACCAGTTTCGGTGGAATGACGTAATAAGGCTACAGGTGGAAGTTGTTGGCCATTTCACACATCGGGAAAAGTCGACCGACACCAAACGTGAACGTAGCGAGAAGTGCTATTAAAGGGGAACACATGGGAGGTTCGCGCCTTAGCCTTAACAATTATTATAGGCTGTTCATTTAATTGTAACTCGTCAGATCAAGGTGCGACCAAAGAATATTAATCATGTGAATAGTGTTATTTTATAGGTATCTATTGGCACAGACAGTCCAGTCCTCCTATGGCTTCTATGAGCCTTTTATGAAGTACTGTAGTACTGTTATATTATACGGAAATTGTCCGTCACTCGAAACATAATAGTACGGAGGAAATAAAAGCTGTTGTAGTAACAGTGGTCGTGACAATACATAATAATTGTGTACGTGAGTACATAAATAAGTACTAGCGGAAGTGAATTTGAATATGAACGGTAATAATTTACTACAAGAAGTGAGAATGAGAAGGCCATCGCTTATTTCAGAGAATTATGATGTGCCGACGTTGTTGGATAACGACGCGGGCGATACAAGAAACGATAGCCATAAATTCTTAATTAGAAAAAGAACCTATTTTTAACAGACGACGATTTCCAGTTGGAATTGTAGGTGACGGCGATACTGCTGTTTTACATAGTAATGTGCTATGAATAACGAAAAAGGTACATTTGGATGGATGGTGTACCTAAAGGCAATACCTAATTATGTGCTAAAGGGTCTGTTAAATCATTGAATTGGAATTGCTACTAAGTGTGATTGCAAAACAAGAATACCATATGCTGTGCATGTTCACTACTGATTCATGCCTAGCCAAGGTCTATTTAATTATTCAGTACTTACAATGGATTATTTTAATGAATTGATTGATTGGGAGAGAGATTATTATTTTGATAAGATATTTTATTTAAACTTGATTTGTATGTAAAACTAGTATGGTTGCACTTAAAAAAAAATTAAAGAATATTGATTTATTTCAATATTCACATTATATCACTTATCAAAATTCAAAGGATTACAAGCCTTGACCAAATTTTAAAGCTTTAAGATTACACAGTTTTATGTAAGAATACAGAAGTTGAGTCACTATGTTAATTGTGTCTAGTATAGCTTGCAACACATTTGATTAGGTCAATCAAGATTGATTTTGATGAAGAAGATTAACAATTAATCACAATTACAACAATCTATTTGTTATCTGAAACAGTTGTTTTATTTAATCTTGAGTTTATTGTTTGAGAGTTGCAATAGATGAGATGAGATGTAGAATCAATCCCGTCCCATCCCATTTCCTTTAATATTAATATTCTATGTTCAAATGTGCCTCTTTGATGCCACTCTAAGGGACCTGTCCGAGGCCACCAACAACAACGTAAATATGGCAGAGTTTTCGTCGAAGCTCATTTAAACCAAGGAATCATTGCCACATTGAAAAAGAGTATGGCCAAATTGAAAAAAACAATAGTAGTTTAGAGTACAAGTAAGAAAAAAATTTACTAAGACTTTAAACTAAGCAGTGTTTACCTAAGGATTATGTTATCAATCTCTTGTGTTTGCAAAGGAATTCCCATCTTGATAAGCTATAAGATCAGAACATAATAAATACTTTCCGATATATGATTTACAATAGCATTAAGAGATAAGGGTCAATACAATGAATGTTATCAGATTAAATTAGCAGATTATCTTTCAAGTACATTGTACTTGCAAAGTACTTCCTGAAAACAATTGATAATAACAACAAATTAATATTATATCAAACTAATGTGATATCTAATATGCAAATATGTTAGGTTTTTAATTAAATATGTTCACATTCCTGAGTTACTTGATTAATATTCATAAAAAATAATTTTATTTGATCTTTATCATTAATTAATGATTTGTTGAAAATAATTTTGGATAAAAAAGCAATTAGCATCAACATTAATAATCCTGTATTTATGACTGACTAATTTAGTTACAGATCCTAAAGGTTATTATAAATAATTTACCACTTATAGTTACTATAGGAATCATGTTAGATGGATTCTCATTGATACAGGATGTAACTTAACTAAAATGAAATGATGATAAAAATAAATAATGATAGTATCAGAATGCAATTAAACAATGAAGTTCCAGGAAATTAAATCACTACGACAAAGAGTCTGGACAAGAAGTATTAAATCATTTACTAATGAAAACAAAACACTGTCGCACAATCATAATGTTACGATCTTATGAAATACGCTTCAGGTGTTGCAGTTTTATGCATTCTGAATCAGATTGCGTTTAAATGATCAATGCTTACAATGAAACTATTTATACTCAATCGTATAAGCGTAAATGTGCTTTACTTACCGATGATAAATAAAATGCTGCCCGTCAAACATAATCCAACACGCATGCACACTGCCCGGTTCCAACTAGAAGCCATACGCCGCGAGAAGTAGCTGATGGGACAGTTCCATCGCTGATCCGTGGGCTGCTGTTCATAGGTCACTGTGGTAGGCTGATACACCGCACTCGTAGGCATTTTCAATGAAAACGAGTCACAACCCAAACAAAGACTTCGTTACTACAATAACTTTAGAAGCACTTCACAGGATTACACGCAGAGCAAGCAAGTAAACACAACAGACTACAGTACTTAGCGTGGTGCATGCGTGAGCAACGATTTATTTATGTGCACAGACTAAGTAGAGAGTATACACTCAGACCACAGACTAAGTAGAGAGTATACACTCAGACGGCAATCTTCGAACAAAAAATAACGACCAATAGAAAGCGCAAGAATAGAGATTGACAAGCACAGATTATACAGAAATTCTTGAACAGGTCAAATGAAATGACTTTTTAAAAGCAACTATTACGATTTTAGATACAGGCCTTTTGTCTTTTCCGTATTTGGACCTCAGGCTTTTGTCACAGATATTTTGTTTGATTTTTGTACTGATTGGTTTTGGTCAACCATATATCAGAGCAATCATTACTTGAATAATTCTCAAGTAATGATTGTTCTGACATACGATTGACTGTAGATTACAAAGTAAAACAGGTCTAAATAAAACAGAAATATAATTATAATACATGTTTTATTTTTTAATAAGTGTTTTCAAAAGACACGATTAATATATGCGGCATACGATGGGTAAATGTTGAGACCTCATACTATTACACCATTTAAAAATTCTTAATCTCAGAGTTAAATTGAGAAAGTCTTAATCAATGTCTTAATAAACATAAGACTATATCTGCCACCCTCTCGGATCAAAATGCTTCAAATTAAGAGGCAAACCCAAATTCAATACATAACAGAAAATTAAAAGAATAAATCTAACACAAAAAGCTTTACAGAAAGTAACTCAATACTCAAGTATTACTTAAAACTAGATTCAAGGCATTTGACTGGTTGAAATCTATATTTAAATAGAGATCGGTGCTTGAGTTTTGTTCTGTAATACGGGCCTTAGAATGAAACATTGGTTAAACAAGATACTCATATCATAATTCGTAACCACAGAAATAATACTTACTCAAAGATGCTCACACACATAACGAAATTTTTAAAAGAGTAAGTATGGAGTTTCTTGCCCATTCTTCTTCATACATCCTACATTAGCGAATGGGTGTAGATTCAATCCCACCCCATCCCATTTCCTTAATTTTAAAAATCGACGTTTAAAAGTGCCTCTTGGATGGCCTAATTGAAATAAATGATTTGACTTTGACTTTGACTTTGAAAACTAAATTTTATATAACAAAATATATAAAATAATAGAAAACAATATTTAATGGAAGAAATATAAGCATAATTAATACAATACATATTTAAATACATAATTAATAGAAGTTAACTAATAAAATGATTACATATTAATATAATATAATAATTACATTTGTTTAGAACTTTTAGCTATACCAACTGACTGGATGCTTGGTAAGTCCAATGTAATAAATGTTGCCATGCCCAAACCGGATATCATATTGATTGAACTTATTTACTACACCTATGCTATGTACCACAGATATCTTAAAGAAGGAGATATGGCGTGGAGTTTAAAATGTATAGAAAACCGGTGAAGCCGGAACAGCCCCACCATAACGATAATATTGCATATGTAGTTCTATCAAAACAATACTACGAACAAGTGCACACACGCGCCATCGATAACTCAGTCATTTAAATATAAACCTTATTCTTAAAACCACAGCGTACTCTTTTTCCGTGTAACTTACTCACACTAACAATTATCATTGTGTGTTGTCGCGACACGCGATGGGCGGTACTTCTCCCGCTCAAATACAACGAACGCACCACGCGACATTACGGCTTGTTGAGGTATCGTTATGTTAGCTTTACATTGCTGGTCCAGTCACTCAGTGATAATGTGAGATCGTTGTAAAAGAGCAATGTATTTTATGAAAAACAATACAGTCGGAGTAATAAAGGAAACAAAAATAAAGTAGTCCAAGTCAATAGCTAGCCAAAACGCTCAGGACCTGGTGTCAACGACACGCCCCCTTACCACTTCTCCTGTTTTAATATTTCTGTGCTATGTACACATGAATGCAATAATGAATCTGAGTTTGACTATCTCACAACTAAAATATCCATTTAGTACCTACTTCAAAAGATTTTTGTTTTATAAACTTTATAGCAGTTTTTGCCTTTTCACAAATGTTCAGCTGCTGGAGTATCTTCATTTTTATAATTTGGTGAGCCTTGGTATCTGAAATAATAAAAAAATAATTGTACATTTTTGAATTTGCAAAACAACTGGACGACGATTTGAAAGAAATTTGGTACACAGATATTAAGATAGACAGAAGATATTTTGTAACCTGTATTAATACTTATTTAATTGTTTTCATCCTAATTTTACGTTCCCATAGAATGATGTATAAAAACATTATTAAATAATAAATACAAGAAGTAGCCTTACCAGTTATTGTATGGAACTGACTCTTTATGTCATTGGGTGTCCAGGAATTGAAACTGAATCTTATGACTGAGACCACTCAAGTCAGTTTAATTTCATTTATTTCAGTTTGCCAGCCATATTATGTACAGCAATGACGGAGTTAGGGTTTCCTGAAATTAATTAAAAAACTGATATTAGGAAAAAATATAGTTGTCAATTAGTATAATATGCTATAATGACTCTTGCAACTGGCGGGTTTCCAACAATATGCATTCTTTATGTGTGCGAGTAGAAATTAACTGAATTACTTTCAGAATACATTTTAAGAGCTTTGGTTTATCTTGCTTGATGGGGTAAAATTGCAATGGGCAGAAAGACAAGCAGAATAAGCAATACTATGTATGTGCTAACATGCGAGTGCATTTGGGCAGTATTCATTGATACACACAAGTAGATGTAAAGATATTTCAAACTTACTTTTTTGTATATCAGGCGTATTGGGTAGTGCAGTAACAATCTCTTCAGCCGTGAATAGAGTTGGTTAAGCTAATATCCGTGGAAGACACTTTGTTTATTGTTTCTCAAATGTTTCGTACACAAAGTATAAGAAGTTCATTTTTATACTATTTTGTTGTTCGCAACGGATTTTGATTTGACGGATTTCTGTCTACTGTTACAATTCACAACACAAAGCAATATTAGAGTTCAATCTTGAGAGGATAATTTTTAATAATTATGGAAATAAACTCAGGAAATAAATCATAAAAATAATCATCATAAAACTTCACTATTGACTTATTGATTAAAATGGCGGCTGTGACGGCGGCGTCTGATTGGCTGAACCTGCTTAGTCTGTGATTGGCTGTTTTGACAATATGGCGCAATATGGCGTCTGAAACTAGGGCCTGCCGAGGGGAAAGCAAGGGGAAAGGGAGAGATTTAGCTGTCAGTTACGTGTATTGCAACCATAGACATAAGGTTCATAGATTTTCCTTGAAGATTGTTACCCGTGTTTATGTGGATTAGTGTTGTCATTTGTTCGTGGACCGCGCGGTGGTAAAAAGTCGATAATGAATGAATGTCGGAAGGTCAAAAAATAGTTTGACCGATTTTTAGAAAATCGATTTAATTACATATTTATTTTAATTATAGTTTTTAAAATTAAATCAAAAATTATATATCACCTAATTTCAAGATTTTAGAACTTTCGCTAAGCTAGACCCATGGACCTAAAAAAAAAGGCGGACGGAACTTCAATAAGAAACGATTGAAGCACCAAAATGGCGACCGTGTTTATATGTGTGAGTTTGTATAGGGATGCCAGATGAAGGAAAAAATTACCCATTTTTAAACAATATTTAATTAAGATCTCCCTTGAACTTAAGTTTAATTACATTTTTTTTGTGACAGATACCTATTTTTAAAATAAAGGTAAAATAATTTAAGCACATTGGATATAAAATATTTACAACTCGTTTAATATTAATAAAGTTTTACAATCCCTTTTGGTTATTCAAATTTTTGTAGACTTGTCTTTTGCTATTGACACATCTAGAAATCCCTTCTAATTTACTTAAATGGTGAAAACGAATGTTTAAGTATTTTTCGCCTATAAATATTTAATTAAAGCTATTTTATGTTTCATTCCTACACGTCTACATTCCTATTCCATGTCTACACTCCCTTATTATTTTTATATAATCATTTTTCCATGCATCATTTGCCGTGGGGAAACTTGTAAAAAAAAAATATTTAACGAAAAACAAAAAACCCGACTGCTTTAAAAAAAACTAAAAAGAAAGAAACAAGCCCAGTAGTTAAGAATTCACTCATTCACACTCACAGTCGGGGCCCATTCAAATTATACCAATCAAATCTTCCCAACGGGCCCCGACTGTGAGTGTGAATGAGTGAATTCTTAACTACTGGGGTTGTTTCTTTCTTTTTAGTTTTTTTTTAAGCAGTCGGGTTTTTTGTTTTTCGTTAAATATTTTTTTTATTTCATACTTTTTAGTTACTATTCAGAAATTATTGTTTTGCTAAACAACTTTAAATCGTTATATTTCCTAAACTATTATTTAAAATGAAAAATGATAGAGGGAACCTAAAGATGATTTTAAAATACCTATTCAACGATACCCCACATGACATAGTTCATCGACATTTTTTTTTTCATTTTGACAATATGGCGTCTGGTTGTCGCTGTGGTGAATTTTGATTACTGTCATGTCTTTAGTGACACTCGCAAGGTCAAGACGAATCGATTAACGTAAAAATTATCAAAATCGGCCAACGCATTTGGTCTCTAGAACGCCACATAGAAACAAACATACATACATACATACATACATAGACTGATAAACACATTACCCTCCTTTGCGTCGCGCAGTCGGGTAAAAATACAGAAGAATACAATAACGATAAATAGTAACAAAATATAAATCTCCCAATTTTAAAATAATTTGAACCTTGAAATAGTTGCAACACTGATTGATTTCGAGATGTTTATAAAATTTATTGACGTAAAATCGAGAAATAAGCTTCAAAATGACATGTTTAACTGTGAAAAGTGATCCCCTGGCTTTTTTAATTGAACTACTATGGTTTAGACAACTTTTTGCAACACATGACGGCATACTTTGATTTTTATTAGACAAAATAACACCGTATGAAACCGCGAGTGTCGTTCGAAGCGTAATGGCCGACGGCTGACTTGCTATGGTGTGAATGTGTGTGTGCCGGCTTGTGTGGACAAGCGCACTGACTTACTATGGGTGCTTCAATTCTTTCTTAGTGAAGTTCCGTCCGGCTTTTTTTTTAGGTCCATGGCTAGACCAGAGCTTACGAGACGTAAAAAAACAGTTCTAAAGATTTTTATTCTGTGACTTATACAACTTCATTCAATCCATTCATTCCTAAACTTAACGCGGTGAATTTGAAATGCAGCCAGTATTTACATTTAGGTAGTTTTTCTACTATTTGTAGTTGTTGTACTATTTGTAGGTAGGTATTATTAATTAATGAATAGGCATCCAGTAACTCCTAGTAGGTACTGGCGCGTATCCAGAAAGTTGTCAACGTCGCAAATAGCTGTCAAAAATGTACATGTTTTAAATTAAGTAGGTATTGCATTCCCTATTCAAGATTATTTACATACATGCAACAAAACTGTTTGCTCGGGAACAAAAAATTAAATAATGTTTGGTACCCATGCATAGTATTCTGCGCTTTCTTTCATTTACGTCTGCGCGACACTGGTCAGCGAAACACGAAGCCGCCTCTTCGTGAACAAGTCTATTTTGTACACACATAGCGCCTAATGGCTACGAATGCCTAGCCTACTTGCCGCTAGTATTTCCTGTATGCATATGTCTAGTGAACAAGCGGTTCACTCGGACCAGACAGACAGACATGTAGAAATAAACCGGCAAAATGCCTCAATACGTTTTATTTGACCGAGACGAGGCTACTTCCCACGATCAGAGGCGTTTTGTGCATGGATGCAGCCCAGCCTTATTAAGTCTATTTCACATCAAGGATTATTCGGCTATTGCCAAAGAAATGAAAAACGTTACTTATATTTTGCAAAAATAATGTAATAGTTATAATTTTAAATATTCATTATCACTAATAAATAGTTTTATATCACTAGACAGTCGCTGCTTTATAATTAGAGTCATTTATTTAACAGGTAAAGGCACTGATCCTTCTTATAAACGCTATATTAATAATTCTAGGCATATCAAGTAACAGTCACGTCAGAGTTACCCAGATTCGTAACTGTATACTCAATAATGTATAATAATCATTATGGAATTGAGTGTCTATTTTCAGCAAAAAAACTGTAATAGAAGAGACGTGACTCCCACTCGGAATATCATATTTGATCAAAATAATAAACAGTAAACATTTGCCAAAACAAAAATAATACAAACTTGATTATAATAATGACGTTTTCGAGTTATTATCCTTAAAATACAAGATTATTATCATACACATTTTATATAAATCGGAAGTAATATGTTTGAAGTTGAATAAAACGGAATAGTCAGTCATAAATAATAAAATCATCACGTTTTGACATTGAAAATACAATACTTATGTTTATATCATAACATAATAAGGCACCAAAGCATGAGCATTTGCCTTAAAACAATTTCGAAAACCAAAGGAATTAAAATGCTACAGTACACGTGTATAATGTCAGCATACTTTTTCATTTGTACTGATTTATTAAAATTATATACAAATATACTCTACAAAAATATTTCAAATACCTAATTCATTATCATCTATTTTGTACATGCAAAATAGAACTTATGTTATTATGCCGTTATATTTATAATTCGACTTAGATACGAAAACTACTTGTTGTAACATTGCTATTGCTTTAATTAAATTAATAACTTGAAAATATACGGAAGCCCAATAAATGTTTGCTTCACTGGAAATATTGGAGTAAATAAATAGATCATTCTGACGGAGTTAAGACTAAATTAAGAAAAGTAAATAAACAACATAGATTTGAGCGTTATTATAGCTAGCCATAAAGCGATTAAAATGTGCATAATTCCTCTTATGTGCAACCAACACCTCAAGGTTCATTCCTTCTTTTAATAGTTCATTTGTAGGTAAATACATTATTTTGATTTAGCTGCAGAAGACGAAGAATACCTAAACAGAATATGTTAGTAATTTAAAATAAACGAGTTCTATCCATGGCCTGGTATTATATCATAATTATTTCAGTTTCAAAAAGCATTCATTTGTCTCCAATGTAGCTCTTCAGCAAAACAATTTTGTCATGACATCTCACCCAAAATTTCCTCAGTCTCATTATAACTGTCTTTGTTTCATACAATCCAGACTAGTTTCTTTAGTACTCACATTTTTCAGCAATATTTACACCGTACAATCACAATCCACCAATACATTTTTTTTTATAAAGGCGACAGATTTTAAATGAACACATTTTGAATTAAATTCTTAAATATCATTGTTTATATCTTAGAGTAAGCAAGAACCCACGTATTTATAACATCTGTATCATTCAACAGCAAAGCCGGCCGTTTCGAGCACCGCTTGTTTGAGTTTGTCGTGAAGTTTCTCCTTGTTCGGATAAGGAGGTAAGTCGAGACGATTGAAACATGTGTGGGCTTTCGGCAGCGAGTCGGGAGACGCGTCCGCCACCAGGTGCAGCGTGAACAGACGAGGAGCCGCCGCACCCGTGGAGCCCTGCAGGGCGCGGAACCCTGCCAACGGGACGCGCCGGGATCCGGTTACAAATTGTAACAACCTGGCTCGCATTTCCGCATCGAACGCTTCGACGATTTCCCAGAACCAGCCGACGATGGGCGCGTCGGGCGTGACGTGCTTGAGGCGCGTGTGGCGGCGCCAGTCGGCCGGGTCCAGGTCGGCGCGGCCCGCCAGCAGCGGCTGCAGGTCGCGCGGCGACAGCGGCCGCAGCAGCTGCGGCGGGATGATGTCGGCCAGGCCGCGCTGCAGCGCCAGCCACTGCCGCTCGGCGCCGCGCGTGAAGCGGTGCGCCACGTACAGCCGCACGTAGTCGCGCTTGTTGGCGTCCGTCACGGCTTCGTTGGTGCCGCCCGGCCGGAGCTCCATGCTGCGGACCGCGCCGAACGACGAGCACTCCACTGAGAAAGTAGTGTCTATCACGCCGGCAATGCTGTTTTCCCTGTAATCGTAAAAAAATAATGTAAATTCATTCCTGTATTATCTGAAGTTTTAGCAGAGTACCTGCTATTCTTAAAAATAAAAAGCATTGTGAAATGGTTATCAATACTCACAGCATCCAGGATAGCGAGCGATGTAGTTCAGGGTCCACATCACGGATATCGCGGAGCGTTATAGGCCTACCGAGCAACTGTTTGTAGAATGGCGCAGTGAATGCTGCGTCGAGCTGGTGACCGTGGAACAATGCCACGCCGAGAATACGTCCCGCAAAGTGGAAGTATGAAAGATGTTCTGGGTTAACCTGTTAAAAGAACATTTTATTAATTCAGTGCGCTGCTTTGGCTTCAGAATGTAGAAAGTTATAGATTTATTCAGCATGATATTAACCAACTGAAAAAGAGATTTTAGAAAGAAAGAAAGAAAGAAAGAAAATTGTTTTATTTTTTTACAGTAATGCATGCAAATTAAAAAGTTAACTTAAACTAAACATAAATAAAAATAGACATTTCAAGAAAAAATTGACAACAATTTGACATCTGCATGCCATGACTGCAAAAAGAAAGGTGACCACTCAGCATAATGCTGTGCTGTGAGAGACCCACAGCACAGCGCTGGTTTTCAGTGGTCACCCGAAGAAGAAGAAGAAAAGGAAAGAAGAAACAAGAGTACGGATATCAAGCCGGCTAAAAAGTACATATATTAATAGAATAAATACAATAAACTAATAAAATATTAAAGATATATTAACATTAAAGATATATTGATACAGAATACAATACATGGTTGAAATATAATAAAAGGTTGTCATAGAATAAATAATTAAAATTAAATACGCGGGTATCACCAATGCGTCAAGCACGCAAACAAAATGTTCACATACCCGAACACAAGCGCATCACATTTTAGTCAAATAGTCAGATAAACTCTCTATAAATAGCAGCAAATCAACTGTGATTGATATTATGTTTGCCATTATTACTGTGTACAGATAAATATGAGCCTGTATCCACTCAAAAGTTAAAACAAAAATTATAAAAAAAACGGAAAGTTATTTTGCCTATATAGTCAAAAGTCCTTACCCCAGAATCAGCATTAATCTGTAGTGCGTATCGATCGTCGCCTGCATTCGCGTACTGGAACAGTCCGTAGTGCGGGTTGAACAGTTCCCTGCCCAGCAGATGGAGCCACTCGCGGGCCACTCCTCCGTAGTCTAGGCCCTCCTCACCGCGGAACTTCACTAGCAAACGTTTTCGTAACTCTTTGCCTCTTAACTTCATCACAAGCCGATAGGATTCCTCTAGTATTTCATTACGAGATACCTGGAATGTTTAAAATACCTATATCAGAAGTTTTTTTTTGATAGTAGCAAATTAAGTAATAAGTTAAACAAACATCTTTGCATGAGACTGGTGTATGATTTATTTAAAATTCATGTAAAAATAATTTTACATAAGGTTTTCAAAAAACTAAAAAAAGTAATACTAATCAATTTAAATGAAAGAAATTCTTTGTCTCTGTGATGGCAATATGCTAAGCCTCTACTTCTTACAGATGTTATAGGCAGGGTATGTATAAATGTGATCATTTATATAGCCTTTATAGAACAGTTACTTCATAAATTGTGACTGCAATCCAATAAAACTCAAAATAAGAAAAGAAAAATTCTCTGAGAACATCTTAGTGTGAGCAAGTATCTATCAGTCTAATATTTAGAGATTTTTATTATTGGCATTAGGACCAACCTCTATCCTACAATGTCCAGTCTGTGGCTGAAGTGCCTGTAGTTCAGCTCTCAACACTCTGGCTTTTGCCGCCAAGTCTCGCTTGTATTTGGGCAGTGCGTCGGAGTCGAGTGGCTCGGCGACCGGCGCGGGCGCAGCTACTGCCGGCTGGGACGGTGGTACTGTCGCGGGGTCGGGCTGTGGCTGGAATTAAGATTGTATGATTTAGATTATATTTGGAGGGTGTAACTTCTGGTGTGAATTAATTAACCACACCGTCATTTGACATGACTTTTAATGGGTGTTCAAATCATCAAGTTAGTCCTCCCGCGCCGCCCTGGGTGGAGGTACTTTCAGAATCTTACTGAGTGAGTATCAATTGCCTTTTCCGTTCCAAAGACAGTAACATGCTTTGACAGTCCCGTGACTTTATGAAATTACTTTGGACTTGTTATGTTGATAAGTCCAGGTTTCCTCACAATGTTTTTGGTCACCAATCTCAAACTAGTGCTTGAGAAATGAGATGTTAACTAAGTCACAACTAAGTAACAATTTGAGATGGAAAAATAGATACTGAGATCTAATTGCAGATGCTTGGATCTTGAAATATGGAACTACAACGGCCGAAGCTGTGGATCTAAGCAAATAAACTCACAAGTCTAGCCGAAAGCGCCAGTCTGGGGTCAGTGAACTGAGTAGTCCTGTTGTTATGGTCCACGAAGTAGGGTCGTCCGGAGGGCGCGTGTCTCATCTCCCAGCCGGGCGGCAGCGGGCCGGCCGCGGCCGCGCAGTGTCGCAGGTGCTGCGGCACGCGAGGGTCGTGCCACGTCGACGCTCCCGTGCTGGAGTTGTAGAAGTACACCTGACCTTGAGCTGTGGTGCGCATCTCTGAAACGTTCAAATATAAACGTTATACTGTATAATGCTTGATTAAAAATGCAACAGTTTTTGAGGGTTCCGTACTATGATATAACAGGACCTATTACTAAGATTCAGCTGCCCGTCCGTCTGTCACAAAGCCGTATCTCATGAAACGTAATGGTTAAGACAGTTGATCACACTTGATATATTTCTGATGCCACTATAACAACAAAAACTAAAATCTATATGTATAATATAATAATCTATCTACCTTCCTTCTGGCGCAGTTGGGTACCAATAGAATAAAATAAATATTTAAGGGCACTCCCATTGTATTGTCCAGCTGGTATCCGCTACTCCACGTCATAAGCGTGTATTTTGAAAGAAATCATTCGATCCACCCCAGCTCCCCGAAGAAAGCCAGCAGCACCTTCCACCCCCATACAAAAGACATTATTTTTGGCGTTTTTGTTGAATAATGGCACGGAACCCTCCGTGCTCAAGTGTAACAAGCACTTAGTCGGTTTTTTTTATCTGTTATCCACTGCACGGCAAGGACCTCAGAAGTGCCACTATCTAGCTACTAATCGGCAATTATATATCGGTTTTTAATCATGACGATCGCTTCATCGCATTTTAGTAAGTAGCTATAAAGTTCGGGGAATTTTCGGGGAAATAGTCTTTGAAGATTATCATCAAAATTCATCATTTAAATAAAATGATGTTGCCGGTTGGGCGGTTGCTAGACTGTTTCCTGTTTCAATCGCCTATAACTGGCCTCTCCAAAATCTATTCATCAATTAAATGATAAATAAAATCCAATTGTACTGACCTGGGAACCAAACTCAAGGCCTCGTACTTGGCAGCCGCAACTGCGACAACTAGACTAATGAGGCGGTAACAATGTGTCGTTATACTATAACATTGTTAGGTGGTGTTGTATGTACTGAATACAAATTAATGTTATTATAGTACTTTACTACATAATAATATGTCCTTCGTGAAATCATGTATAGCATTCGACAATGCAAACAGGCTTAACAAAGAAAAGTCGATGTATTCTGTTCACACGATTTTTTTTTTAATTTTGTCCCACAGCTGGGCATATTCTCCCACGAGCGACTTTAAAAATAAACTTTAAAAATGGTCCACATTTTATTTCGGTAATTTGAGTCATAATTACATGAAAGTGTGGGTTTTAGACTGTTTCATAGGTGATATGGGGATGAGAAAAAAACATTCATTGTTTTCCTTAAAACTCACGCCTTTCTAGAGATAGCAAAGACACATACCACATGTGTTGCATAATACATGCTTGTGAAGTAATCTCATGCAATAAACTAGTGTCCGACCGAAACTGATTTTTCAGCCGAAACCGAAACCGAACTTTCGGCCTTGCTCTCAGTTTCGGCCGAAACCGAAACCGAAACCGAAACTTTTTAACACATATAAAATTTCGATTATTTTCTATTTTTTTTTTTAACATTTTTTAACACATAAGAAAAAGTGTATTTACAGGATGACTGAAGACCGATTTTGACGAAAACTAAAACTGCATCATTGGATTTAAAAAAAAAAAATCCTGGGAAGTATCCTGTATTATTACACCATTCGATAGTGTTGCTAATAGGGATCAAATTTTGGAAAGTAATGATAATACGGAAAACTTATGGACATATTTTTTGTCGTGGTAAAATTATCAAATGAGGCCTCCCACACTGGGTAGGGCGGGAGAGACTGTCACGACTCGTACTGACTAAAATCCACGATGCCCTTCAATAGCCCTTTACGTTCCGGGGTAACTCGTTAGTCCCGCGACCCCGGCAGGCTTTGGCCCCCAGGAGGGGCCCCGTTATAATGCTGACACTCTTTGAGGCTCCCGTGGAACACAACGAGCCGTAAAGAAAAAGTTATGGTCATAGCTGATCGTTGAGAAATTGCTTTTTTTGCTACGTTCTTTAACTTCTACTGAGCCGTATTCTAAATTATAAAAAAATCATCGTTTTCAATTTTGCACTGGATTTGTAGTCTCAACAATCGTCCTTTATTCAGAAATAAGAAATTACTGAGTTAAAAAAATAGCATTATTTCAAAGAAGAAACCGTTAATTTATGTTTCAAATGCACAAACACTTCAGTTTCGGCAGGGCCGAAAGTTTCGGCTATATTTTGGCCGAAACCGAAACTAAAGCCGAAACTAGATTTTTTGGCCGAAACCGGCCGAAACCGAAACCGAAATTTCGGTCGGTCACTACAATAAACACTGATTGTTTGTGCATATATGAACATGGAAGGAGGCATACGCATACATGATAGTAAACAATAACTTGGGTTTACTCTAGTTCAGTTTTACAGTAAAGTAAATAATTTAAAAAACAAAACACTTCAGTGTTTTCTGAACTGTAGATACTAACTAGCGGATCTGGCTAACATCACCTTGCCTGGACATCAGCGCCGACTACCAGGTCCAATTGTCAAAAAAATTCATCTAAATCTGTTCAGCAATTTAGGTGACTCACATACACAATAATTACTACGTAGTATAAAACAAAGTCGCTTCCTGCTTTGTCTGTCCCTATGTATGCTAATATCTTTAAAACTACGCAACCGATTTAGATGCGGCTTTTTAAAAGATAGAGTGATTCAAGAGGAAGGTTTTCATGTATTAACCATGTGTGATATAGTAGAGAGACACCCGTGCGGCGCCGAGGCGAGTCGGTGTTAAGATGATGGTGATTATGTCAACTTCAAAAACATCCATCTAACAATAAGTATGGAGCTCTTTCTTACCGTAGCCAGGTGGCAGGTCAGTAGCTGCTATAGGCGTAGTGGGAGTGGCTGGAGCCGGCTGGTTGCCGGCAGCCGGACCGGCGGGCGGGGATGTTGCCGTCGGTATACGCGACCGCACTGCTGTCTGTGGCTGTGGCTCTGGTCTATAACACACAATTAACATAATGAGCCTATAATAACCCATCAGCTGAGAAACAACCCTCCTTTCTGTGAGAGAGGGCTGTCATTCTTAATGCAGGCCCGACAAGAGATGTCACACGTCTTCGGATTTATGTTTCGAGGACATACCAGTTTCAATACGATGATTTCCTTTACAGTTTTGAGAGTGGGGATGAATCAAATTACAAAAAGTAATGTGTCTGGCTGGGTTTGAGCCATGCCAAGCCACCTTACAATTCCTATATCGGGGCCGTTGCCACTAGACAACCACTGCATTTTATACATTATTAAACTTAAAACTTTGTTGGAACTGTAATTTACTTCAATCATCCTTGTCCACATGGTCATTCAGTGAACATCAATTCTGTTGACTTCAGTAAAAATAACAATGGGACTGGCCTTGGGGCCATACAAATTACATTGTTATGTCAACTAAATAGGTTTTTGTTAGAGTTCTAACTTTTTTCCGCTGTGTCTAGAGTCAGAGACCCATGTCACTGACATTGTAAAGAATTGGTCATAAAAAATGTCTTCAATTGACATAATATTAACTATCTGGTTTTCAGTATTATTGATATTGCTAGCCTGCATCATCCCAATGACAGCCAAAGATCAGTGAATTCTTATTTCTTCGATACAGAGCCAAAGTGTTCGCAAATTCTATCCATCATACCTGCATGAGAAAGCTTCGCCTGCTTATATCTTACAACTCTCGTTAATATTAACTTCCACCACAAAAAAAAGTTTACACGCAAAAACACAACACAAAATGAATACAAACCTCAAAGATATGGAAGTGGCATGACTGACGTCTGTGTCGGAAGACGGTGACATTGGAGAGGCGGGCGAGGCCGGGGAGGTCGGGGTGGAGGGGGAGGCGGCCGGCGGTGGAGACGACGGAGGTGACGACCCCGCCGGGGACGACGGCGCCTCGCACACCGGCCGCTCCCACTGCGTGCGCCGGGACGCGTGGTTCACGTAGTAAGGTCTACAAGGGTGAATTTTGTGTTTCTACAGTTTTACTACTAACACATATCGATAACGAAATTATTACGTTATTTCGAAGACTAACCAAACTTGGGAATAATTCGAAAGAAACTTGCCGCATGTTCGAGATCCTTGACGAGCTCATTCACATGCCATGATGTGTTAATCAATGAAAAACGAAAAAATTGAATGAAATTTTAAACTGCTACCCCTTCGAGAATGGCGATGAATCATAAATATAAAACCTTAGACAAGTCACAATAACATCAAGCAAGAGACAAGCCTTCACCAAGATAAAACAAGGATAAAATTATACAAACCTTCCGCTAGATGTGAACCGCTCCTCCCAGTGTTGTGGCAGTGGATTCCTCGTTCCATTTTGTGTAGGCGGCGGGTCGCGAGGGTCTCGTGGAGTGCGCACATCTCCGGCCGGACCCACCACAGCGAGCGGGGAGCCCTCGCCCGCCGCGGTCGCCGGCTCTCCCCGCGCCGCGTCTCGGGACACTAGTGACACGATCACTTGTCCCCGAACGCCGAAAGTCTCGCCCGAACCCTCCTCACATAATTCCAGGCATTGGTCTATGTATAATATTACCATTATTAGCTTAATAATTCATTTAAAAAAATACAAGATAAAATCACCAAATATTATAATGTTACTAAAAATCTTCTTCATTTAATAAGCTAAAGGTCATTGAAAAGGAATTGAGAGGCAACATTGAATTTAGCAATATGATTCTTTAAACAATCTCTTATAGTAATAGAGGAAGCTGAAAATTACAATATTAAATTAATAAACTTTGCACTATACTTATTTTCGCTGTTTATGTATTAATGAAAAAAAAAAACTATTGCTCTGTACCCAAGTTACTTGACTTGATAAACAAAACGTTTTCTGAGTAGTTAACAATTGAAGCAAACATGAGACAATATTGAACTACACATTAGCCACTTTTGGATACAACACAATATTGAAATATCACTTATGATAGTTTCATGAACATCAAAATAAGCTGACATAATGAATAAATAAAACATTTCAACTCACATCCCGTGTCCTTCAATTTGTGTACAGTAGATGGCTGAATTCGGACACATCCAAGGAATCCTGAATTTTGTCTCTTGTGAACTTTTCGTTGATTCCATACACTGAAAATTAAACAATTTACTATTAAACTGCATAGGGCGACATTATCACTGTTTGATAAAACCTAAAGAGAAAAAAATTAAACTGCAAAATAAAACAATGGCATGTAGCTTTCAGTTTGTTTCATTGGGCATTCATTACAGTTTTATAACTAAGGCAAAGTTCTTTATCATAAGGAAGCATACATTATATTTTTTTACTGTCTTTAATTAAAAAGTGAGGTAGTATTATTGCTTACATGTTGTGGTCAACATAGTTCCTCAATTACACATTAATGATGCTGAAGTGGTGAAAGTAAGACTGTAGCATGAAAATCATAATTATGATTGTCATCAGTTCCTGCACTTTTGTACATTGAGATTCACCGTGACACTCTCAGCAGTACTTTCACTTTAGTCTTGCAATATTTGATGTGCAATGTCAAATATCATTGATAAGAATCATTTGAGATAAGAGGCAAAATAATATAGGTCAACTTACAACACAGATATTATTTGAACATTGTACGAATACAGTGTCTGACTCTGAGAATAACAACTTTAATCATACTAGTCATACAATTATTATTGTTACACTTGTCACACATTTAGCATATTATTACTTCATAGCAATAACCAAGTCCACCAACCAATATAATACTTAATCAAGAAATGTATGTCACTCAATTCTGAGCAAGAAACTAAATTAAAAACATTTCATACCTAATTAAGGACAACATGAAGCTCTTAATTGTTTGAGAACTCATAAACGCATTCCTGTGCACACATACGCATGCATATAAAATAAAGTGACACGTTTAGATTTAAGGACACCCCTGTAGCAATGTTTAAGAAATAAACATATTTTTAATTCTTGTGTATCATCATTAAAACTGGTATAGCATACCAGCTCACTGATGGCCTCCTGACTGGCCTCTCCAATCACATGTCATTTCACTTGAACACTAACTACTCCGATCTTGCTGTTACCAGCTACTCAACGCCAGCTTTAACTGGCGTCTCTCATGTAGCTGTCACCCGATACTTGCAAAGATCCCTTTCTCCACCTACTCTGGGGTCATCTTAAAAAATTGTGGATCTAATGTGGTGAGTCCTTATAAACAAACATTAATCTTACCTAATTGTAATGCCATCTCCTTTGGTTAGATACAGATCGTAGTGTGTATTCCACTTGGGGTCGAGGGTTGCTTTCACAGTATTAGTAGAATACACCTGTCCACTGCCATCTACAGAGATTTTTGCAAAGGGGTCTGGCAAACCTAAAATAATTAAAAATGATCATTCATGTTTAGGAAGCGTAATGTATTACTACAAACAATCGAAATCCGCCGAATGTGGCATCGCAGTTGTTTCAGACTTATTGTTCTCTTATAATTCAACGCAGGTCGTATGGTTCTCACCTTGAAGCTACACTTTAGTCAGTTTTGAATCAATCATAATTTAATAATTATTACATAGAACTGAAATAGTACTTACGAAAAAGATCTCTCCTGACCAAATTCCTTGCACATAGAACTAAAAACAAAATAAATTAGCGAGTTAATTTTTAAAGAATGATATACACACTCAAAGCGAAATATTCACACCAAGTAGCGGAAATGGTTGGATAACAGGACACTCACTAGTTAAACGTATTTTTTGGGCACCGTATTTACGATTGGACACGGGAGTGGACATTTTTTAATACTATGAAATAATCATCTGGCTAAAATAAATTTTATAATGATTTCATTCGATTTTCACATAAACTTTCAACCACCATTTTTATTTCGTTGAATGAAATGATATAGTTTTTTTTCTGTGCCTAAATAAAAATGTAGCTCGGAACCACGGCCTTTCAGATAAAGGAAGCTCAGAAGGAAATAATTTTAAATTCCATTATGAATATCTGTAAAAGGGCCAATCTTCAATTTTTGGACTTCCGTTGAGGACAATGACGCCCGATATTTTTACTGCTAGCGCAACCATCCATTGACAAAAAACAAAAATACAAATTATTTTAATTTCATTTTAGTTAAACGTAATTAAAATAATATATATTTTTGTTTTTTGTCAATGGATGGTTGCACTAGCAGTAAAAATATCGGGCGTCATTGTCCTCAACGGAAGTCCAAAAATTGAAGATTGGCCCAAAAGAGAAGTTATAGAGCAACCGATCAAATCGATCAAATCCTGTTTTCTAGAGGTGACTTTTAGGAACCAAGTCATATTACAACAAGGGAGCCTCGTGCGAGGAGCGGAACTATTTTTCTTCCTGAAAAAAGAGGGCCTCGCACATCAGATCCAGCTTTCCCCTTCAAGATTCTGTCCCACCCGCTCTTTGATTCCTCTCTTTGTAGTTGAGTATGCGCAGTCCATATTATAAGTCTATGGCCTTATCAATTTTACCAGAGGCAACCCAAAATCCAAATGTCAAACGAAATAAATGACAAATGACACTGACAGAGTGACAGCTAACATGACAGTACATATTTCAAAGTGATTGGGAGATTTTATTCAATTTTCTTTGTCATTTATTTTATCATTAATTTCCGTAAGACGAAATTGAAAAATAAATAATTTGAAAACTAGTTATGTTGTTACACGGTAATATACCTGTAAGGTTCAAGCCGTTGGAGTTTAACTGTTTCAACTGGTTATACAGTGTCGCTCCATGTTTTCCTGTGAATGCATCTAAAGTAAATATTATAAATGATCCCAGAAAGTTTTACGATACCTTGTGCGAGAGATTTCAGAACGCTAACAAAAGAATATCTGTTGCGAGCCTATACTTAGGCACTGGATCTATGGAAAGAAAGCTTTTAGATATTACAAAAATGAACCTAGAAGACAAGAAATGTTTGAATTTTAAGGTTCTATTAGATTATCAGCGCGGCACGAGGGGTGAGGTAAACTCAGTGACTCAGTTACGAGACTTTGTAAATGATATCCCCAACCAATGTTCAGTCAGTTTGTATCAGACACCCAGACTACATGGTTCTTGGTCGAAAGTCTTGCCTTCTCGTTATAATGAGCTTGTAGGACTACAGCATATGAAGTTGTACATAGCAGATGACTCAGTGTTGCTGAGTGGTGCCAATTATTCCAGTGACTACTTCCAGCAAAGACAGGACCGATATATCGAGATTGCGGATGCAGATCTGGCAAATTTTTATTGTGAACTCATAGGTATGATGACTGTAAGTTATTAGTATCTGTTTTTTTTATTTGAGACTATTGTTTATACTGGATTAAATAAGTGGGGTATTATTGAGTAAAATAGGTTAAATACTGCATCAACACACCCATTTATTCCTCTTCTTTTTTTTCAGATGAAGTAAGCAACTTCAGTAAGCATTCTTCAAAGTATGGGATACAAGAAAGAAAGTATGCTTCAAAAGAGTTGTTCATTCAAGATATGAGGAAGTCAATAAATTCTTTGATAGAAAGATGGCAAGCACAACAAATATCCAAACAAACCTCAGGAGATTTAGATGGTATGTTAAATTTTACTTTTAAACAACTATTATTCATAATTTTCCCAACATAATAACAAAGTATACCTTAACATTCATTACATTTAAAATAAATTAAATTGATACATATTTTAAAATAATTTAAGGTGATAATAGCACATTCATTCATTACTTCAATCAGGATTATTGTAATTACAGCAACTGGTAAAGACACATGGATATTCCCTCTCATACAAATGGGAGAGTTTGGCATCACTCAAGATGAACAGGTCACCAAAAAGGTTTTAGCTTCAGCTCCAGAAGGGTCTGTTATCCGGCTAGCCACTGGGTACTTCAACCTTACTGATGAGTATACCCAAACTTTATTGAACGACTGCAAGGCAAATATTAGCTTGCTAATGGCACACCCCAATGTGAGTAAAACTTTTTTATTGTAAAATTTTGTAAGGAACATCCTTCATAATGAATGTTACAAAAGAGTGTCCATGTTCCCAGTCACATATGACCTGAATCTCTCAAGGTTTTAATGTACAGGCTTCTTCTGGGTAACCATACTTATTGATCAGCCTTGACTCTAGGTAACAAAGATTTGTCTCTTCAATCAATTGTCACTTGATCATCAATTACATTCAAGTGACCAGGGTGTCGAGTCTGCTAATTATTAGTCAGAATGGTGCCACAATGGCGTTTCAATTTTCGAACCATTTTTTACTCAGCAGTAAAAAATGGTTCGAATAAGCACTACAATTGAAACGCCATTGTGGCGCCATTCTGACTAATAATTAGCAGACTCGACACCCAGTTTCAATTTCCATCTTTTATGTTTTTCAGGCAAATGGATTTTTGGGTGCCTCAGGTCCTGCTGGTGGGATTCCTCATGCCTACTCATTAATTGCAAAAAAGTAAGTGGAGGAAAATAGTTTTTTTAATAACTAGTTTCTACCCTTTACCATGTACGGTCAGCCAAGAAAGTGGTGTACCAGTTTTGATTTAGTTTCCCGGTCATCGAAAATTACAACAAGGTTCGTTATAAAAAGATATTACTGAAAGAGACAACATTATCATGACGTAAACCTATGTATTTAGTATTCCTACGTCATATGTCACATATAAGTACATGACATTTTAACCTTTAGTATAAATGAAAAGGACATTAGTTTCTACAAAGCAATTGAAATGTTTCCAAACAAAAGTAATAAAAACTATTTAAATAGACAACCGAATTCCATTTGAAAAAGAAAACTGACAATTGACATTTTGTCAAATATATGCAAAAAATCGATATATTTTCCGTGTTATTTTTCAATCAACTGCATATAAAATCATCTCAATGCCTGCCAACTTGACCATTGCCGAAAGAGCACAAATAATTGCCCAATTTAATGAGGGAAGCAGTATCAGTGCGATATCCCGGAATTTGAATATATCGAGGCGTTCTGTCCGCTTTTGGATTCGTCGTGAAGGAGAGGAGGGAAGTTTGTTGGATCACAGAAGAAGTGGTCGCCGGCCTGCACTCTCCAATAACGATAGAGAATTCATGAAACGGGAATATGAAATCAATGGTTTTAAGCCCACAAAACATTTTGCGGAGATGTTCGATGTGAGTGCCCAAACAATAAGGAATCATCTACATTACATGGGGTTGCACCACAGGCATTACGCCAAGAAAATATATTTGACGGATGCTCACAGACTTGCTCGTCTGAACTTCGCCAGAGAGCACTTAGAGTTTGATTGGTCTAATACAGTGTTTTGTGATGAAAAAACGTTTAAATCCAGTCAGCATGGACGTCTTCACCTTTGGCGATATAATTCAACACGGTATAAAGATGATCATGTAATTCCAAATAGAGAATCAGGTCGAATTTCCGTAAATATTTGGGGCTGGATGAGTGCGGATGGTGTAGGAGAATTGTGTTCTCTACCTCCTCGAGCGACGGCTGTAAATTATATCGACGTGCTTCAGAATGCAATGCTACCGACAGTCCGTAATGTTTACCCGGAGAACGAAGTGCCACAATTTGATTTTGTTCAAGATAATTGTTCAATTCATAATGCGAGGATCGTAAGAGCCTGGTTTCGTTCACACACTGACGTAAGGGTAATTCAGTGGCCCTCAAGATCGCCGGACCTCAACCCGATAGAAAATCTTTGGGGCCTTATGGTCCAACGATGGTCGCATCAAAATGAAAGAACCAAACAAGCTCTTATTAGTCACTGTAATTATATTTGGGAGGAAATGCGGGGAACCGATATTTGCTCACGGCTTGTTGGTTCAATGAGGTCTCGTCTTTTAGAGGTTATAGAGGCCAACGGCGGTTACACCCGTTTCTAATTTTTAAAAATTTTCAATATCTTCTAAATATTACTATATATGCTATGTTTTTGTTTGTTATAAGTATTTTAAAATTGATTGTAGAAATTTAATAAAAGGATAAATCTATTTTTAGCTTGTTTTTTATTGATATTGTAATTACAAGTTTACAGAAATTGTAGGTTTGTGGATTCGCCTTGTGCCTTTACAATTTTATGTAACTTGTTGATTACAATTCTGAATTTGTAGATACAATTTTGTCATCAAAATCTACAGCCCCCCGCCGTTGATTTTACGACGTCATTGGTTCCATCAAGTTCAAACTAAGAACAGCTGTCACGTTACAAACAGTAATAGTCGTTATCAATAATCAGATAAAGACAGCAATAGAAGTTGTCAGATCGATCTGCAAGCGAAACTAATCTTTATCACCTATGAATCTGCAAGTAGGGATGAGCGTTGAATCAACGAACTAGTTGAATCAACCGTTGATCTCCTGTCAACGTATTAACGTTAACTGAATATGAATCAACTAGTTGAATTCGTCAACGACGTTTATGAGTTGAAGTCGTTCGTTCGTTCGTTCTCGTTAATTCAACGAGTTGAATTAACGAGAACGAACGAACGAGTGTTCAACTAGTTGAATACGTCAACGACGTTTATGAGTTGAACTCGTTCGTTCGTTCGGAATTAACGTTGAATCTTCAACGTTGAGTTTTATGGTTCGATATTTTTAAAGTCATAGATTGCGAGCGGTTGATTGAGTTGATTTTCGAATTATTTATTTTAAGAGTAGTACATAAATATTGTTGGAGTTTGTTTAATTATCCCAATGTATTATTTGAAATGTACTATTTTCTGAGACGCACGAGGTATAGCGAACAGCCCTCTGTGAAAAATGTAATAAAAATATTTTTATTTCACACAATTTTAGATGTTAGTTTGTACATAAAACGTTTCCAATACAAAAATTGAATCAAATTTTTTCTTAAATTAAACGCGCAATCGTTGATTATAAACCGTTTAATGAATCAACGGTTTACGTTGCAAGTTGACAGTTAAATTCGTCAACGAGATGAACACGTTAACTCATTCAACTCGTTGACGAATTTAACTAGTTGATTAACTAGTTGACAAACGTGAATCAACGTTAACGTTTCGTTGACGGAAAAACCGTCAACGACCCATCGCTATCTGCAAGCGATATTCAACCTTAGGGTGGTACACCACTTTCTTGGCCGACTGTACTTGGAGTTATAAGAATTAGTTATGTTGTGGGAGCAAAGCTGATAACAGCACAAAGTATTTAAGTATTGTTTATATTTTATTTCTTACAATACAGTTTTTTTTTTTTTTTAACTTTTGTGTACAAGGTCTGTCTCAATATTCTTCCTTTTGATTAAAGGGCACTTCCTTAGTTGATCAAACTCAGAATAGGCTATTCGCTATTGGATACCATTTCAACATATTATAGTAAAGATGTGATTTCATTGCAGGTTTTGGCAAAGAGTTCTTGATTATAGACAAACAGACAGAGTGGAAATGTTGGAGTATGAACGCCCCGGGTGGACATTCCATGCCAAAGGATTATGGTAAAGTTATATTTTATAGTCTAAAATCCTCTGCCTATCCCTTTCCCTACCTTCCTTTCCTTTCCTTTCCTCCATCCCTTTCCACTATGTTGGGGTCGGTTTTCACTTGAACCAGATGCAGTTATAGAGTTTAATTATTTGACATTGAGGGAGTAATTGTTTGACTTCCACAACCCAGTGACTGGGTAATACAATACTAGTTATCAAACTTTCGAGCTTTTGACTAACATTTTCAAGTATGCAAGATCTACAAATGCACCCCTGGCCAATGGTTTAGCATTCTTTCCTGGGCCACAGTAAGGAAATGGGCACGCATAAATAGAGCTATCTCACCAAGCAGATTAGCATTAAAGATCGACCTGTGGGACTGTTATTATTTAGTCAGAAGTTCTGCAAATATTACTACATGAGTTATAGATTGTAATATGAGATTTGATATGCAGGTATTACCCACCTGGTTGTGGGGTACCATGGGCCACTATAGTTGGCTCGGCGAACTTAGGTGAACGATCCGTACGACGTGACCTTGAAGCGCAGGCTGCCATTTTCACCATTTCACCTGAATTACAGGTGAGCGTTACTATTACCTTTAATTATATTATGGCACAGATCTTTTATCGGTAACTAATCGACTGCTTTATTGGTCTAGGCGTCGCTAGAGCGACTGCAGAGCATGTGGTTTCTGAGTTCGATCTCCAGGTCCGGCAGTGTTGTTATTATTAGGTTTTCCTTTGAGAATTTATTTGAAGCAGACATGGAGCCTGGATTTGTACCAGGTAGATGTCAGGTTCAGAAATGTGGGTGTTTTATTAAGGGGCAGGTCTTCTAAAATTCACGCGCGCCGAATTATTTGCGTAACTTTGTTTGTGATTTTTGAACAAAATAGTGCAAAAGCTTGAAATATTATTATTGCACATAAATAACCATAATATAAGTAACAGCTAGTTATTTTTTTAAAGTTGATTTAAGTAGATTATATTAGGTAAATCAAGCGTTCAAAACAGCTCTTTCCTGCCCAACGTCATTTCGAGTTACGTTGGTGCACTCAATCTGAGACAATGAAGAATTCATTTAAAAATCTGATCAGCGCATAATGACCGCAATATCCTCGTCTTCAAACTGCGCTGATTAGTTTTTTATATTTATCTTCCATTTTCTAAATTAAGATGGCAGAATATCATCAAAATTCTCGGATTTCATCTCTTAATAAATGGTTTTTTTTCATAGGAACTATGCATCGTAGGTATATTACATTATCTTGATGTCAACAGATCAATAAAGCAAATTCAAAAAAAAAATTGTACCCAAAGCGCTTTTTTTCAACAAAAAAAAATATCTCAAATAACCTCTCAAAAAGTGTTTATAAACGAGAATTGCAAGAGAAATTCCTTAGTGGCCGGTGGACGGCCGGAGCGATTGGACGTGAGGTCCACGACGAATTTTTGTTGGTCCCTCTCGCTCGCACCTTCTCTCGCTCTAACGGTGATGACGCGCAGTTACGCATCTCAGGTTGCTCTACTTTATTATGTTAAAATATATTTTTTAACCGACGGAAAAAAAGGAGGAGGTTCTCAATTCGACATGTATATGTATATTTTTTATATTTTTTATTTATGACCATTCTTTACTTTCTCTAAGGTGGTCCAATATCAAAAAATCTTTTTTTTTGTTGGACAGAGTTTATCAGAAAGTTGGTCCCATTTCAAAATTAAACTCGGCCTATAGGGGTAGAAAAAGAGGAATTAATTGTCAAATTTCCTACAGAATTTTCAGTTGTGAACCGATTATTGTTAAAAGATATGGAGAAGTAACTAAACAAGTTGGAGCGAATTCCGACCTTATTGACATTTAAAATTTAGTTTGTTTTTTCTCACTTTCACGATCGCTAACATTGCTCCTTCATTAAAATCCGGTGTTTGCATAAATGTCAGTAAGGTCAAAAATAGTTTGAACATGTTTTTTAAATTGCTTAACGATAGCAAGTTAAAAAACAGCTTCAAGCGATTTTCGCCCTTATTGACATTTAAAATTTAGTTTGTTTTTTCTCACTTTCACGTTCGCTTACATTGCTCCTTCATTAAAATCCGGTTTTTGCATAAATGTCAATAAGGTCGAAAATCGCTTGAAGCTGTTTTTTTAACTTGTATCGTTATGCAATTTAAAAAACATGTTCAAACTATTTTCGACCTTATTGACATTTAAAATTTAGTTTGTTTTTTCTCACTTTCACGTTCGCTAACATTGCTCCTTCATTAAAATCCGGTTTTTGCATAAATGTCAATAAGGTCGAAAATCGCTTGAAGCTGTTTTTTTAACTTGCTATCGTTATGCAATTTAAAAAACATGTTCAAACTATTTTCGACCTTATTGACATTTAAAATTTAGTTTGTTTTTTCTCACTTTCACGTTCGCTAACATTGCTCCTTCATTAAAATCCAGCAAGTAGCAAAACCGTTGGTTTCTCTGTCTCCCGGTGGTAATGGACTGTGCCTATGACAAGGAGTGCAGTCCTTGGATGGGACTGTCAGATTTGTACTGACTAAAATCCACGGTGTCCTTCAAATAGCCCTTAATGTTCCGGGGTCACGGTAATGAGTACCGCGACGCCAGCAGGCTTTAGCCCACTAGAGGGGGACCCCGTCATCATGCTGACGCTATTTGAGGCGCTCGTAGAACACAACGCGCTGTCGACCCGGGCATGGCCCATGACTTTTTTTTCATGATAAAATCATCAAATGAGTCCTCCCCAGGCCAAGTGGGAGATACTGTCAGACTTGTACTGACTTAAATTCACGGCGTTCTTTAATAGCCTTTTATGTTCTGGGTTTACCAATGCGGCTGGGATGTAAGGTTTACGCTGTCCTCTCTCTCACGCGTCCCGCCTCTTCCTTTGCCAACATGACTGCTGCACTGACCTTTTTTTAGGTTTAATTAGTTAAACACGATTGTGTTTAACAAATTAAACCTAACAGAATTTAACCTATGAGAATATTTAAATAGTATTAAAACACTTGTGTGATACTCGTATTATTACAAACCAAACAGGGTTGGCATGATTAAAACAAGTTGTTTTAAAACACCTGTTTAAAACAGTTTGAAATTAAACAGTGTTTTTTATTACCCGTTTCAACTACTTTTTAAGGCAGATGAATGCATATAAAATGAAAACAAATTAATATTCAGGGCTGCGTTTAAATCCTTTATCCAGTTTAATTTTATACTGACTAAATTTCAAACAGCCCGTTTAAGTACACCGAGAGGTGAAAAGTTATACCAATTAAAATTTAATCTGCCCCGTTTACGGTCGTCCGCTGGTCTATGTTTTTGCTGAAAGGAATAAATTTTTGCGACCTTTTTACCACGCAAAATTTTATCCTGCTGTCAGATTGACATTAAGTTTTGTTGTTTTGCTAGATTCTCGCCGTAAAAACGAATATTATTTTTATTTTAGGGAGTAAATATTATTTGTGGATTATGGATTTGTATTAAACCGGCAAATTGATTATTTGTTCAATAAACTGAGCTGTCAATTGAATTTGACAACTAACATTGACAGAAACTTATGACTCCGTTCAGCGAACCCTCACCGGTTTAATTTTTTTCCGGCGAAATACCGCAGAAGGATTTAAACGCACCCCTGGAGTCTAAATAGTTTGGCATAAAACCTTTTGAGTTTAATGCCATTGTTATGTCATATTTTTAACTTTTATTGACACTGTAATGAAATAATGCTTAAAATTTTTAGAAAAAAAACATCACATGTTTTTATTCCATTGATAATTTTTCGTAAAAAATTCATTACAAAGGGTGAATTTGAAAAGATGTAGTCTAGAAATGAAACATAATTGATATAAATATACGTTTAGACATCAACAAACAAGGTGGAATTAATTTAAAAAAAGAACCAGAAACTAAAAAAAAAACACTTTTTTAAAACATTTTGAACTGTTACTGTTTGTTTTATAAATTAAAAAAAAAACTGTTTTTTTTTCCAACCCTGAAACCAAGTCATATTAAAACTCCTTATTAAGCAAAAATTCTCTAACTCTTTTAAATAATCCTTAGTAGAGCAATGTTCATACCGCATCAAAATTGTTTTATAATAATTCAGTGGGCAGGATGTATGCGGGGGATTGCGGGAAGGGAGCCCGAAATTTGACGTACGATCGACTGGCCGAACGCGATTCAATTTTTTGCAAAAGAAGACGGCAGCCTTAATTAGTAAACCTATCGTAAAGTCACGTTCAGTACCCATCAGAGGCAGTTGAGAATATTTGCAGGCGTAATGTAAAACTAACTATAAGACAGATTTTATTTTTGCGTGGAAATCTATTTTATTCTACTTGTATTCTTCTTAATTTTCCACAGTTTTTTTGTTACATTCAGAGAAGTTCATTTTTGTTTTTCACTTCCAGCGCAAATTACATGAAGAATCGCAGCAGTTACACAAGTACGCTACGGAATGCAGTAGTGAACTACAGAACAGGGATACACCATTATGGGTACGAGCAACTGTTGGTTTGTTTAGAACATACTTTTAAATTATAGATGGTCATGTGATGGAAGGCCATCGAATAAACGTATAATGACATGTCATAACATCTTTAGCGTTGTAATGATTGAGATTCCTGTCAGTACATATATAAAGTACGCATAATGTGTATACTATTGTATAAAGTACAGTACACACCGCCAGTTAGAGAGCAAGTTGGCGAGTATCGTTTCACTTTTTTGACTAGGTCGGCTCTCGTCTTTCGTATTACCTTTTTATGTGAACCTACAAACTTAAAATCGCGCTAAGTTGGTACCTTGGCACCTTAGAGAAGGCGGCAAGCGGTCCCGGGGCTTCGCTCCCTTCCTGCGGACGCTTTCTTGGCCCATTAACATAAGCCCATGCTCATGCGGGATAAAGCAGGCAAAGATTTATATTTCTGTGAGTGATTGATTTTAACTTATAGGTACCTACTTTATGTGTATCTCCTTCCTCTCACTTCGCTTGCAACCTCGCTATTCTCACTCACCAGCTGGCGTTGTATCCTGCGCTTTAGGACACGGAAATTAATTCCAACACACTAGGGTTTAAAAAACTTCTCGTGATTGTTACAATAAGATTTTTATTTAATTATATTTTAATTCGGCGATGTTAAATTTTAATAAATATAAAATAATTCTATGTAGTAAACAGTATGCCAGAGGAATTTATTTTTACGTTATGTATTGTACGTATTTATTACTGGTGTTAAATGTTCTGTCCCGCTAGTGGACGCAAGCAGCTTTTAATGAGTTAACCATTTCAATCAGTATTATTTATTATAGGCTAATAGTTTGGCCGACGATGTACCATTGAGGGCGCCCTCTAAAATTCACACAGAGCAGGCAACTGCTGTGAAAATTCCCTGAGAAATCCGCTGGAAAAAAAGGGTGTTATAACTTTGACGTGTCTGTATGTAGTATCATAGCTCCTAAACGAATAGACCAATTTTGTTGTGAGGTTTTTTTAAAAGAAAACTTGGATATGGTTCGTAGCCATAATTTATGATGGTTGTTCAGGCATTTACTAAGATTTATTTTATACTTGTTCAATACAGACACGCGAGTGTGCACAATAGCCTATTTTAGCAGACGCCCTGGTACTTTTACACAATGATTTTTTAAATAATTTGAACCAAAGCATGCTTAGCTAGTAATTAATGTAGTTAGTAATGTTGGAGGCAATTTATGGTTGAAATGTTTTGTTAAATTTATAACATGTTAGAATTTGTTAAAAGGTATAATGAAGATTTTTTTTACCAAAATTCGTTTTTTTATTAGCAAGATTTTGTCTGGGAAATAAAACCAAATAAGTTTTTTTTAATAATTCTCAATTATATTCACTCTTATTTTCATTTATATAATCACATAATCATAATTATTCCGATTCACACTTAAAATAATTTTAAAATAAATTAAACGAGAAAATATTCTGCAATAATTAATACAAAACTCAGTCGTTTCCTGACATTATTTGATTAGAATTAAAGTATACGATCAAATTTACAATAATAGGAATCAGGCACATTATTAATAATAAAATTATTTACTAGTGAGTAAGACGACTTGTTATCGTTGGATCATACTTAGGAAACAGGACGAATGCGAGTGACAAATGGAAATGGACGAAATCACAATAAACAATATTATTTGTTCTAATAATATATCAGCAAATAATTGATCCAATAAAAAAATAACTCACTTTTGAGCATACAATCATTTCTGATTAAAATAATCATTGCAATTGAGCAATTTACACAAATACTTAAAAAACAATTATTCATGTTAGAATCAGTTACTGAGGCATACTTATAGTATTTGTTTAACAGTGAGCAATTTAATTAAAAATCTATATGTTATTCATATTCAATCAAATTTGAAACAGGGAGTGAGTACGGAAACTTCCACTACTCGAGTGTGGATGCCGTTTATCCTAATCTTTGGTGTGCTGGCATAACTACGTTGAGGGCTTTACTAAATGTAGCGCGGTTACAAAGAAGCGATTATTGTTATTGTGAATAAATTATGTGACACTTCATTTAGTAAAGTCGGTCAGTCCACACGGGAACAAACTGTTGTGTCGGTAACGCCTTCAATCTATATACTACGGACGCTGATAGTAGGTACAAAAATAGTTCACCTATTCAATATAATTAAGACTACTTAACAATTAAGTATCGCGAGGAGGTCTTTGTTAAAAAAAAAGAAAAAAAAAACGAAAATTGACAAAAATAATCTCAATGAACTTAGTCTCGATGACCACAATACGAAACGTATTTAGTGACATTCAGGTATCGGGACCTCCTCGTATTATAATACTACTTATAGCAAATCACACTAAGGTAAATTGACTAGGCGTGTTGTGAGTGATGCGCACTGTCCGCGAACTTAGGCTTTGACGTCGAAAATAATAAACTGGGACGTATGTGAGCAGTGTGGTTGGGTAGTTGACATCACCAACGAATTCCATAACGTTTCTGGCTTATAAACCCGATTAATTTTCAAACTGTAAAGCCTCATTCAGACGATGCAAGAACTTGCACGCGAGTTATTTTACATTGCGGACTTTATAGGTATTCACAAAAAATTCAGTTGAACAAAAAAATACCGCAATGTAATGAAAATCGCATGCGAGTTCTTATTCCGTCTAAAGCCTCATTTAGACGATGCAAGAACTTGCACGCGAGTTGCTTTACATTGCGGACTGTATAGGTACTTACAAGGAATTCAGTTGATCGAACAAATACCGCAGTGTAGTGAAAATCGCATGCGAGTTATTGTTCCGTCTAAATGAGCAATACAAAATGGAGGAAGGTGAAATTGGTTGGTGGTGTCAAGTACGGTATTGTCGTGGGTCTCAGCCTGCGGTGGAGGGCCGCGAGTGACGTCAGAAGGCGTCGGGCGGCGGGTCGGGCGGCAGGTAGTGCAGCTCGTCGACGGGCGCGCTGCACACGTTGTACAGCACGGCGAACAGTGTGCAGGCCGCGTACGCGCCCAGCGCCGCCCACCACAGCAGACGCTCCCACAGCCGCGTCTGTGCGTGCTTCAGTACCAGCAGGCCGATGGTCAGCCCCGCTAGTGCACCCGCCACGTGCGCCGCGTACGATACTGGTGGCGCTTCCTGCACGAATAAGTTTAAATGTTAATATTTGAGCTTAATCTTCGATACCTACAAAGATGCAATAATCACCATAGGTCGGAATTAAGTAGTTAGAGTTATACATGTACTTAATTTCATACAGCGAAAGAATAAAGTGGATATGCCCCAAATCCCAGAATTACTTTTGAAGAACAGAAAAATCTCATAATTTATTAAACAAAAAAGTTATTTACTTTTTCACAATTTATCTGTCTGACCTTTCTCTTTTTACCCGACTGCGCGACGCAAAGGAGGGTAATGTGTTTATCAGTCTATGTATGTATGTATGTATGTATGTTTGTTTCTATGTGGCGTTCTAGAGACCAAATGCGTAGGCCGATTTTGATAATTTTTACGTCAATCGATTCGTCTTAACCTTGCGAGTGTCACTAAAGACATGTCAGTAATTAAAATTCACCACAACGACAACCAGACGCCATATTGTCAAAATGAAAAAAAAAAATGTCGATGAACTATGTCATGTGGGGTATCGTTGAATAGGTATTTTAAAATCAACTTTAGGTTCCCTTTATCATTTTTCATTTTAAATAATAGTTTAGGATATATAACGATTTAAAGTTGTTTAGCAAAACAATAATTCTCTGAATACTTAACTAAAAAGTATAAAAATAAAAAAAAAATTTAACGAAAAACAAAAAACCCGACTGCGTTAAAAAAAAAAACTAAAAAGAAAGAAACAAGCCCAGTAGTTAAGAATTAACTCATTCACACTCACAGTCGGGGCCCGTTGGGAAGATTTGATTGGTATAATTTGAATGGGCCCCGACTGTGAGTGTGAATGAGTTAATTCTTAACTACTGGGCTTGTTTCTTTCTTTTTAGTTTTTTTTTTTAACGCAGTCGGGTTTTTTGTTTTTCGTTAAATTTTTTTTTAGATTATTTATTTGTATATAAAAATCTCGGCAAGATCCATATTAACATCAACATTTCGATGAAAGTACTAAAGTAACTCAACCTAATTCCGACCTCTGATAAACACACGATGTTTGTCTAGCTATAATTTTTGACCTTTTATATTCAAGTAAATTGAGTATAACGTTTCGAAGTTTTGGTAACGAATTAAATTTTACTTAATTAATAAAGTAAATTGAGTATAATTTACCTTTGTATACCTAGCGTGTACAGCGAAGCCCACATCACAGGACGCGACGGCGAGTGCGGCGACCAGCCTCACGGCTCCATAGCGCATCGTGTGGAAGTTCAGCAGCGCGTTCGCTAGGTGAGCGGCTAAGAGTGCGTACACACCGCCCGAGGCGCCGGCCAGGCACACGTCCGGGTCCAGCACGGACGCCGCTAGCGACCCGCCCAGCACCCCCGCTAGGTACACCGCCGCACATCGCACGGCACCGTGAACCATCTCTAGTGGCAAACCCACCTGGAAATAGGAGCATAACTATCAGGCCTGTAATCCACAGAGGTGTAACTAATAGTATATCCACATGTTGCCAATAATGTTAAAGATAATAGATTAGATACAATAGAGCGACTCAAAATCCAACTCTATTTACCACACGAAAAGATAAACATTTCCAGTATTCTTGGTTCACGTCACGCGTCGCAACTTTAGTCCCATGTACTGCCAACAACCGGTCACAAATCAAGATGTGGCTACTACTGAGAAATTCATGATGGGGAAAAACCCTTTTGGGTTTGCACTGCCCGACCTGGGAATCAAACCTGGACCTCTCTGCACAACAGTTGCGCTTGCGACTACTAGACAAACCAAAATAACAATTCAGAATTTATTGCTGTATTATGGTTATGTTTACGAGTGTTGGCTGCCGTCGCGACAATCATTAATGATAAGCTCAAGGTGGGAGTATTTTCGGACAGACAATAATGTTGTAAAAGATTTCTAAATGTCTACAAACGTCTAGCAACTGTACATGAACAAAGATTCCTTTATAATTTGTCGATTTTCCATCCAACCCAAAACCCTCGGCCATGGCTTTAGACTTATCTTAATATCTTTACTAATAATTATAAAGCTGAAGAGTTCGTTTGTTTGGCTGAACGCGCTAATCTGGTCCGAATTGAAAAAATATATTAGTCTGTTGTATACCTAGTCTATTTATCGACGAAGAACGCTACGATAAATCTGACAACCAGTCTTACCATGGGGTATCGTATTACCCAGTTACTGGGTTGTGGAAGTCCGACAGGCAGACGCTCCATGTAAAATACTGATATCCAGCTGAATCTGGTTTGACTGGAAGCCGACCCCAATATATGTAGTTGGGAAAAGGCTAGGCAGATGATGATGAACGCTACGATAAATAGGACCCGAGCAGCGGACGTGAAACCATATAGAGAATATTGATATGTAAGTCCGGTTGATCACGTTATTTTCTTCACCCGATGACAGTGATGTCCGATAAATAAAAGAGAAGTTAATATATAAAATACCTAATCCAAACAATTTTCGAATGTTACTTACCGCAAGTTGGACTAGCAGGTTGAAGGCAAGGTGCAGCCATCCAGCATGGACCACGCTGTAGGTGAGAAACCGCCACAGTTCCCGGCGCCGGTCGCTCCGGTACACGAGCGGCGAGTCCACCGGGACCGGCCCGGCCGCTGCCGCCACGCCACCGGAGCCCCAAGCGTACCATGCGAACACGCCCAACTGAGGAAGAAGAATAAACCGGTAAAGTTTTTTGTAAAAAGAACTCTCGAGGTATAATATCACGGGTAAAGAAAGACTGTCCTTAAAGGATACGCAGATAAGGCTATTCAATTGACAGGGTGTTTTTGGTTAGACAAGTCTAGCAGTCCCTGCCGTTTGAGTCGAAGTCGAAGAGAAAAGAAGAAATGTAGTCAATAAATGGCATATTACTGCCTCTTTGGTTTAGTGGTCACAAACGCGACTGCTGAGCATGAGATGTAGATTCAATTTTAATTTTGGGCAAAGTTATATTGGGTGGCCTCGCGTGTGATGCCACCCTTTCCAGCACCAAACAGGATTTACTGTGGGCCATAGATGCGCAGGAGTTCTACTTTTTTCTGAGTGAATTTTAGGTATGTAGGTATCATCTTTGTATCAGGGCATTGAGGCCAGGAGAAATCCAAGTAGGTAGTAGGTACGCTTGAGGTATATCCTCTAAACCGAATTGTTTTTCAGTTTCAGTAACGATTTCTATGTATTTGACTTGACCGGTATGATTTCATATTCAATCGTTTTAGGTATTTAGTATCCAACATTATGAATGATTTATTAGCGCCGTACAGTAAGTTGTTTTTGAAATATATAATGAACAGCTCAATAAATAATGTGTAACTTATTTTAATGAATAATATTTAATTAGTGCTTGGAGTTGGACCAAGACACGTTGGTTGAAGTCATTTGGACTGAAAATTGGGAGTTTTAAAATTTACAGCACCGCAAACTGTATTATTATACCAACGTTATCCTTAGCATTCCTCGAATTTATATTTTCTGTGAATATTATTTGTTACAGTAGATAGGTATTCATAATTTACTTGCAAACGAAAATAAGGATAATTAATTAGTTGTAATATGCGTAAATAGTGACGTTTTATAACGTTATTCATAGAGGGGAAAACCGTTAGCGCGAAAGCTGCGTGTGCTAGCGGAGCATGCTGCAAGCGCGGCTCGCGCCTCGCGGGCTGAGGTGAATCAACGTGTGACGAGTGAGCACACTGAGCACTGCCCACCGATTGTTATGATTCACGTAAACCGCTTGTTTGCACGGATGTGAAATCCGCTATTATAATTTTTAATTAACCGAAGTAACTGGAGCGGGGATTGAAGCGGCACTATGCACGTAGAAAGTGATGACTTTGTACGCCCCTGTATACGAAAGATTTATGTCCATAGTTAGCGGTTGCATAAAATCGATATTTTTCACTATCGTAATACCCGTAGCGGATACAAGTGATGGACTTATTCGGCAACACATGGCATAATCTAAGCAAAATACTCATGAATGAGTATTATACATACCTCTAGTAGTGTGACACAGATGATGAAGAATGGTGGCGGGCAGCAAGTATACCTTTCCTGGTAGTACTTGCGATCCCGCTCCTCCGGGAGCATCTCCATCGCTACTAAGTGCACCATCCTGGAACAAAATGTACTCCGTTGTAGTTCAATACATACCCTTTATGACTTAGATTCTGATATGACAGACATGGTTCTCTACAGAATTTTCTAGCCGTTTTAGTTTACAAGAATGTGATTATGATTTGAGTAAGATTATTGATGGAAGTACCTTATTTCTGATGTTTCTACTCCACTGTCAAAATCCAGCTTCAATAGAGGAGCACAAGAACAATCAGCATATCGTTCAGCATTTCTATTCCGAGGATTCCAAAGTAATCCATGGCAAGGACTGTGGCCATTCATATTGAACTGTACTGTTACTGTTGTACTGAACAGTGTACCTGTATTTTTCTAGCATCAAATAAACTTTACATCGACTATTTCAAAACCGTATTGGACGCAATCAATCAGTTTGCTTTCACTATATTCTCGATCTATATAAAAAGCAATTTATCAACGGTTTTATTGTATGAAAGCACACCACATGTCAACGTGACACGACAAGTGAACATAAAAAATATTTTTAGCGACGGCAATCGATACACCGACTATTATTTCAGTGAAATAGAAGAAAATATTACACTACATAATTTAGTTTAACTGAAATTTTGATTTAGATAACATGAAGTTACATTTTACAAGAAATTTACAAGTTGTACATCGATAAAGGATTTATGTTTTCTGGAAGATGACAGACGAGTCACGGCATACTCGATTTATTTGAAAATTGTTTTGAAACGGTTACACTCGGTTAATAGAGGGTAGTAAATATGTCTCTACGCTCTATGTAATGAATGGTGTCTGGTGTTTGTTGTGTTTGAACATATCACGGGAGTATTTTCCTGTTATATCATCGTGTGGTAATTGGTATTACATAAATACGGCGGCGGAGCGCTAATGGCTGGGATGTTTACCTGGCGAATAACGTGGGATCCTCGAGGAGTAGATGGAAGTCGTTCTCGGAGCTGACCTCACGGTCGCGTTGGTGTACTGCGCATCTATAGCTGCGTGTGCGCTTGCCGCTCATCTGAAACAAACATACACACTTCATTACAATATTTGCAGGAGAATTGTCTTTTATAAAACATTTTATGAAATAATATCTCGCTAGTGGCTGCTGCTGGATCATTCTGCGACAGGTAAGTCTTGCTCGACATTGCGTCTAAGTAAAGTATGTACCGTTTTAGTTCAATTCAGCCCTCGTTTAAAATCTAATCCGTTCCCGGAAAGACAATAAAACATAACGCGTGTTTCCCGTGTTTCACAGTCAGTTAATTCCCTGACGTGGTAATTTTGTTAAGGCCAAATGCACTCTGTAACAGATTTACTGTATGAAAGTGGATCAATATGCTAAAATGTGAAAGACTTTTTGTGACACTAAAATTTAATAAATGAAGACTATATTTAGGATCTACTGGTGCAACATAATAAAGTGAAGATGCTATGCAGATTTATTCATGCATCTAATTAATCTTTCTGCAACATTTTTGGAACTAATCCAAAAATGAAGCAGACAGTTTCTAAGTGAAGTGTTACTGTACAAGTCTACTAAAATTCCTTTCATATTTTAATTCAGTAAGGGATTGATTTCCCTATCTAGTAGAAATAATAAATTCTCTGCTTGGCTGTTGCGTGACCCATTGGGCGTTTTTCCATTAGCCGGCACGGAATGGTAATGGAAAAACGCCTATACAATTTCATACATTTCAGCTTCCCCGGCACCGGCATGGCGCCGGCGCCGAGGCCGGTGCCGGCGGCTACTGGAAAAACGCCCAATATGGGACATCAGCTTCTTTTCACCAGGACGTCATGTTGTAAAGGAGCCTTTACCCTGAATGAGGCTATCCAGAAGAGTAATGCCACATGCTAAGTAGATTGATTGATTCCTCAATTAGCCGTAATTACTTTTACTTAAGTTATAGAGGTGATAACTCTTCAAGATATTGTCAAGGTGTTGCCGATGAAAACATTAAAAGTTCACAGTTATTTTACGATCATTAAAACTCCGTCAAAACTTTAAGCCCAAGGAAATGTCTTATGAAGGAAATTATAAATGTGACGTTCAATAAAATAAACGGTGAGAACTTCCACTTTAGAGTGGCGAGGGTGTATTTATGTGCCGCGGCTCCGTCGGCTGGCATGCGGCCAGCGCTTATCGACCCCGCTGCCACCCCCCAAACACCCGCCCTTGACACGCGTGCTTTTACATTTTACTTTAACTAAGTTCAACTTAGCTTACCCAACTACTGCCTAAGACAAATTGAAGCACATCTTCTTGAAGCAAGACTAGGTAGGTAGGATTTTTTTCCCGATCGCTTTTATCAATTTATTACTAAAAGGACGACGATTCATAAGTCTTCAATATGTCTTCAATTATCTGCAGCTTATAGCTGAGATGCTCTCAAAACGGTGAAGGAAAACATCGCGAGGAAACCGGCATGTCCTAGAACCAAAAATTCGAAGACATGTGACATCCACTAACCCCCACTGGGCCCGCGTGGTGGTGGATTATGGCCCACTCCCTCTCAATAGAGAGGAGGCCTGTGTCCCAGAAGTGGGAACATTAATCGGCTGATGATGATGATGAGCTGAGATGCCTCGGAAGCTTGAATTTTGCAGTTGTACATCACTTTCAAGTACATACCTACTTACTAAATTACCTACACTATCAATTAGGGTTGCAGACTTGCAGTCAGTGCAAAATCGAGCCCTTGTTTCACATCTTGTCAAAAAATATCAGACGCTATCATAACAACACTTTCTGCGATAGTCGCATAACTGGGCAGTGTTATATTGGGTTCTATAGTGTTCAGATCACCCTAGTGTTACATTGTACCGATTGAATACTAGTGAAAGCTGCAGGAATTTCGTGTATCTATCCTCTCGTTGCATACCTTCCACCTTCCCACGTTAAGCTTCCTATATACGTGCTTTGAATGTAAAGCGATGTGAATAAATCAAGTTTGGTGTTTTAATAGAAGATGGCTGAAGATGTAATGCGGAACGTGAGGTGCAGCCGCGGCACTCGGCACTCGGCGCTGCCGCCATGCCGCACGGGTGGGCGGTGGTCCGGTGAACGACTGGTCGCGATACCAGACAGCCGCATTGTCTCCGCAGTCGTTCAACTCAGTTTCCCACGAGACTGCGAAATGTCCAATGCCAAAACCCAAATACAAATAGCCTAGACGCGTCGCAGACACAGCTAAATCTGTCTCGGCAACAGCAACCGCGTTAATTTAGAACACTGTGCGTGTAAGATTGTCCGCAGTCATTGTCATGATAGCGTGACGGTTGTAAACTCGTCATGCCGATTAAAAAATAGTATCCATTAAATAGGTACGTTCTATTTAGTAAGTCAGATTAGAGGTAAGACCAGATTAAAGAGTAAAATCTATAACTTTCTTAGATAATTAAAAACGATCATTAAATCTCGAATCTGGTTCCGTCAATTAATGAGCATAGAATAAAAATATTATACTTGGGTGATTTTCATCGTTATGTCAATGTCAGTGAGCAAAATAGATTTGACAAGTTTGTAATGTCGGATTATACAATCTTGATCCTCAACTATAAGTTTACTATAATATCCAATAGTTTTGACTGTTCGGTAATGACGATTTTTAATGTACTTCCTTTAACTATAAAATTATAATATTAGTTATATAGTTTGAGTTTTGACGGTGCAACCTGGGCGCCAGTGGGCGCACTGGCGATGGCGGAGCGGCGCGGCGGCGTGGGCGCCGCGTGACTCACGCCGACATCCGACACGTCCGATCCGTATCCGGAACCACTAACTAGGCACCTATTGCCGTTGCCAGTCAAACGAGCGCACGAGCCTACGCGACACAACAGTCATTTCAATAACCCACATTACCATATACATGACTAATTATACTAATATTGTCATGGAAACAAAAATGACTTCGTATGACCTCCGTACGACCAAAATCACAATGAGTCCAGTAATTCATAATTATTAAGGTATGATTCTGTAGATATAATTAAGTTATTCGTAAAGGACAGTTCGTTATAACATGATAAGAAGTTTAAACTTTTTCGAGTTCATTCATAACAGGCAAACGGCTAGAGTTGCAGATTTATTAGATGGTGACTTATGGACACCTACGCTGCATAGAATTATTACGGCTTTATGAATGGAAGTATAATTGATTTCTTGTGTAGTTCATTCACTCGTATTATTCATATACACTTTATAAATATTTATAAATTGTGGCACGAATAACAAATTCACTAAGGCTTAAGTATATTGTTCTCATTATTGCATTTATATAAGCTTCTTAGTTTCTTTGTAGATCTGGATACGCTCTTAAACAGTTTCTATAAATTTTAATGGAAAGAAAATAGACGACGAGTCTCTAGCTTATAAAATATTTTTATCGTAAAACGATCTTTAACTGTAACCTGTACCTGTACGTTTGTAACCTGTACGATACTAAAAGAAATTTTCATACCTCTTGTACAAACGGAAAATAAGTTAACCAGTAATACAGAATTGCCATTTCAGTCATGAAGGCGGAATCTAATTAATTGTACAAGGCAGTAATTTCTGAAAATATTAATTTTATGAAATGTTTGTCCAAATGAAATTCAAGAGATGACAAAGATCTTGGCCACTCTGTGCTTTAATTGCAAATAATAACTTCTATGAGTGAATCCGCGCTATTAGATGGGGGAGTTTTATCTTAATCTAGCATATTCATGTAAGATTTGGTATGGTAGAGCGATGTGCCGGGCACGTGAACTCTGGGAGCGTTCCCACGCACCCACCTCCGCACCATTATGTTCTAATCTCTTGTAGTCTCTTTCCATTATTACGAAGCCGTGAAAGTACGCTATTCGTTTTGCAAGTGGGAAGGCTAATAAATTCACATTGCGGAATTCGACTGCAAAGAAAGACTGTAAAAACACTAATTAAAGGTAGAAAAGCTTTTAAGTAATTTGTTCTGCATAGTTACCTGGTCCAGACGTGTGTTTAAGTATTATTGGTTTGTGATATACAGGGTAACATAAATTGGTTCTAGCGGTGACTGGCACCATGCCCGGCCCGGTGCGCGTACCCGCGATTTCCTGTCGGAACTTCCGGCGGCGGCCACTACAGTGCTTAAAATTTTGGTGTGGTTTGAATAAATTGATCGATTTACAAAATCTCATTAACATCAATAGAACTTTAATTAAGATGTAGTGCTCATAATGCGGTGTAATAATAACAATTCTATGTATTTAAACGTTTTGTATCGGTTTGCGCCCTTGAACACACGGTGCGACGCACTCACTTATCCTGGTCGCAACATGTTCATACACGTCACTGCTAACCTACTCTTCGGTGTTATAAAATAAAATGATAATGGTGGTTAAAATCATATCACGTCACAATATGGTGTCATCAACCTTCTTAGTTGAAACGCCTAGTACATCATATTTTTTCTTTTGTATTAGATGTGAAATTAAATTAGAATAGTTAGCAATAAATCTCACTTCAATCTTAAATGTTTTAAATAAAGTTATAAAGGGATTGGGCCAAAAAGTTAGACACTGCAGAGAAAATTTCGCAATAATTATAATCTATCACATAATGCAAATCTTGTAATTCAAGTATGTTAATCAAAGTGATGAAATATATTTCTCAGTGAGTCAGAAGAGTCTATGATGTACAAATGTATAACGACGTCGTGTTCAAAGTTTAGGGTGCTCATATTATATGTATCATGTTCAAATGTTCAAATTACCGGGATGACTTATAAGAGAAATTTTAAAGTCACTAATTTAATTTTGGTTTTGGGATCCTTTTAAAACTACATATTATTTTATACTGTGTAAAAGGTTTAATATTACTCCACAGTTATTCTTGGTTTCGTAATTTTATGTCTTCAGTGTCCGGATCTGCTGCTGTCAGGATCTTTGTTACGTATTTTGAAATGCATTTGTGTAAATCAGGTTGTTGGCTATTCCTTACCGTGGTGTACTTAAATTATAAGTGCATTAGGCCTGTTTTTTTTATATTTTATTTCATAATGTTTACACCTCTTTAGTGTTTTGACTTCAAATTATATAATTTGACAGGTAAGTAGTATCTTCTTCTTATCTAGGTTAAACTAACTGCAATCAATAATCTTATTAAAATCACAATGACAATCAATTGAAGATAATTACATTGTTGAAAAATAAAATAAGTTTGAAAGTAATATGTCCGCCTCGTATTAACTATTTAAAACTTTAATATACAATTTTCTAACATTCACAGATATCAATTTAATTTCTTTTGTAGCTTTTCTATTTATCCGGAAATCGTGCGACACTGATTATTTTGAATGAATTGTAACGGAGAAATGTAATTTCGGATCACGATTTATTTAAAATAGGTTAATTTTAGTTACCTATGGAATAAAGTTATGAATAGTAATTTTTTGCCTAAATTATATATTGCAGACTATACTTGAACTGTCCAAATTAAAAAAAAAGGTAAGGTCCTAATTTTCTTCATAGTGTTTATGGACGAAGTTAATTTTTATTTTAATACTTTGCATTAACTTTGACGAATGTGTATTTTTTTATTTTGTTTATGAATAGGCAATTATAAAATACCGATTAAAAACTACGTTGTTAATCAAACTGTTTTGTACCTCACGTCGCGCCCACTGTGCGTAGGTAGACTACTACCTACGGTGTCTACTGCCAAATTTACTTGTACTTTATCAAATAATGACGATTTCGTTAATTTTATTTCCTTTCCAGAAACAAGTAACAAAGGTGAAAAAAACTGCTTTCCATTTTGTATTATCGATAGATTCAACAGATTCTTGTAATTTTTACTCAGAAATTTTTAAAATAATAAGTACCTACAGAGGATTTAAAATGAAAATATTTAATAAATTTAATGAGACTAACTGCTGCGTAAACACTCAGCTATGGTGAGTTCTAATTAATAAAATTGATTTTGATTTGAATAGTTGAGTGTATACCTCAACAATTTGAAGCAAGTTCTTAAAGTTAGATCAAGACTTGTTAGTCGATGTTTGTTTTCATTAATTTTAATTTGTCATAATATGGCCAAAATTGCAGGTAAACTAACAAATCAATTAATACATTAGGATATTGTATAATAATAGATGTAGTACGTTATAATGAAAGGGTAAGGATTTTATCACCATATATAAATAATCGAATCGATTAACGTAAACATAACCTACAAAAACTAATATTTACCGGTTCGATAACTCATTTAACAGAAATATTTATAAGTTTTCAAGAACTCAAATGTAATTTAAGATTAAATTACTATATTATTCCGTTGTAATAACTATTTTAGCGGACTTACCCATCATTTTCCCGAAGTGTGTATTCCCACTTCAAAACAATTATTTACTTCTTAAAATAAATAAAAATGCGTTCACGACACTTAAAGTCACTGAGTTTGTTTGCATGAGGTAGATAATTGTTTATTTTGTAAAGTTTTCGTATACGTTTATGAAGACGCGTGCGAAATCAGCTGTGTTGAGAACGCGGAGCGACACGAACTACTCTCAACAGCGCTCCCTACAGACTGACGTTTCGTTCCGTAGTTGCGTTTCGTTTTCGTCCGGTTGTCGAATGCACGGGAGTATTTTTTTTGCGGTTTGGGCTGAGTGGTGGCTAGCTATGTGATGCATTGTTGCACATATTTCTAAAGGGGTGGTCCCATTTCCGAACAGAATAAAAGATTTTTTAAACTGCCCTTTACGTACCTATTTAATTTATTTCTTGTTCCTTCCGCTGTTTTAATCTTCTCCATTAGGTAACCATCAGGTTATGTAGGACTCTTGTATTTTTGTTAGATATTTAAAGTAATTTCAATATAGATATAGGTACAGGTGTATCTAACGTGCAGTAACAAAACCCTATCTACCCTGTTTAGATATAAAAAAGAAATTGGGGAGTGTCATACTTGCGGAAAAAATAAAAGTTGACAAACTTAATTTTGCGGGCGTAGAGGAGGAGGCTCTCAATTAGTTGGCAACTTTTTTTTTAATGTAGGTACTCTTTTGTTTCGATTACTCAAAGCCCCTGCCCGTATTTGGAAAATTCTTTATTAGTTTGAAAGTTGTGTTTTCAGGTTAACCCATCACATCAACATCGGGTCATCTGATGATGGATTCTTGAACCGACTTCTAACATAACAAACGCACACACGACGGCACAATTGGCGCAGTGGCTGAACGATCGACGGCTGCGCAGTTTGTCACAGTTCGATTACCGCACGGGCTAAAATAGGTACATAATTTGTATGATCTACAGTAGTTGTTCTGGGTCTGGGTGTTTGTGTAGGTATGTATTGTGTGTTTATATGTTTGTATACGCACCCAGAATACAGAAGGATTTTCTAGTGTTGGGCAAAGATAAGAAAAAAAAAGTAGTGGTCAAACGCGAACCTATCTATAATAATAATAAAAAGTTTTTTATACCTTCTGTCACAGAATATATAATAAGTAGTACCTAAAGCTTCTGTCTTGATTTAGAAGTCGCTTAAGTATTTTTTTTTTGTATAAAATTAACACGTACAAATATCATTAAGTTTTTTTTTTTTCTAGGATAAGTACCTATACCTGCTATATATAATTATGTAATGATTGAGGTAGGTTCATGAGCTTGTATGCATGAGGGAGTTCGTACCTAAGTTATACCTGAACTATAGCTTTATGTAAACCGTAAGAAAAAATCTTCTTTTGTTTTTATTAGCATTAAGTTTGCACACCTGCTGACCAAATGCCAGAAGTGATAACAATATCTTATGACTTTCACTTCGTAGATTTTATTATTTTATGCGTCTTTTACAAGTTAATCTTTAACAGATGTGCGCTTTTCATTCTTTCATTGGCTCATTTTAGAATTTAAACAATATTTCTTTACAAAATAAAATAAGCTGTTTCTGTCTATTCCGATTATGTTTTTACAACTTCATACCGGGCGGCGGCGATGCTCGCTTGAAGGAATGGCTACATGTTTTAAACTACGTACCTATCTGTGTACTAAACCTCCAAATCCGTTCAGGGGTTTTTGTGTGAAAGAGTCACAAACAGTCATCCTGCATTTATATTAGTACAGACGGCAGCACATCAACCTACCTCAATTTGCCAAACTTTGATAGATTTTCAACTTTATAACAATAGTGGAAACTTTAATATTCCATTGTTAAAATTTGGTGCGCAGGAAACTCTCTATGACAGATGGTAACCCATTCACAAACCAACCTCGGCAAGCGCGGCTTAACGGAAGCGCGGAAGATCGGCCTGTGCGGCTGTAATTATTTAGCCACGAGCTACCCAATTAATATTACACATTACAATTTATTTGAAAAAAAAAATAGCAACATGTCAAAACTAGAAGATAAGGCCGAAAAACATTGATACATTAAATAATAAAAAAAAACTAAGCAGATGGTTCTCCCGAAGTCCCGTACCGACATAATGACATTTCACGCTCATTGGACCCGACTGAAACTTTACGGTCTCGATACGTCAACACATGGACTGTTGCCGATACCTACAACAATGACAGGTGGACGTCACTACTACGTTAGTTACCCTCTGGCGTAAACCTTATGCTGATGAGAATAAAGGTCACTATTCCACACAATAATAAAATGACAGTACGATACACTGCCACTGACAGAGGGGTCTGCTAATTTGCCCAATATTTATTCGCAAGATGCCGCCCGCCGGCTCAAATCGAGGGTCATTATAGTGGACCATTTGGCGTTGAGCGGCACCTTTGATTCCATTATTTTGCTTACTAATAAGCTCAGCTCATAGATTATGTTTCATTTATTTACTTAGACCAGTGGCGGATTATCCTTAAGGCAAACTAGGCATCTGCCTAGGGGCGCGAAGGTAAAAAGGGGCGCGCGGGTGGAATTGTAAAATAAAGAAAAAATATGCACTATAGCATCAAATGAATTGTGTCAATATGTAAGCCATCATTTAGACAATAAAACAATTATTTTTGCATACAATCTCAATCTGCTTCAATTTATAACAAAAGATAAATAATAAGACGGGACTGACTATAACTTACGCCTACAAACAACTTTGTCGATGGTACATGATCTCTGATTGAAGTTGGAAAGATACGACTGCAATGTTCGTCGCGTCGACTGTTAGCACACGGCGACTTTAGAGCTGACTGTGTTCGCTTTTCTATGAAATATTACCTTGTTCTATTCCAAAACCTAAAAAACGCGCTCGCTGCCGCCTCGCGCCTCTCAAGTAAGGTTTCACATTTTCATTCTTTTACTTGTACTATTTTTATAGATAGCTCATTTTTCAATTTTGTTAACAAGTTCCTAAGCTAGTTTCATTTATGCGATTGTGGTCTACAAAATTTTAAGTTTGCGCTGCGCTAAGATGGAATGGCAATCTGGGTGTGACAGTTTGAGTATTATCATGATTTTGAGTGATATTACTTATGTTAGTAAGTTCCAAGGCGGCAATCTTGTACAGCCCAGTAGGGCGCTGAACTTTAAAATACACCACTGACCTCACCTATTTCTTAATTTTTGAGGTGAATGCGTAGATTGAGACCCGCGTAATTCAAATTTTCATTAATTGTAATAGTTTTTACTTAGCGAGCTTTACCAATGATTATTCTAGCATCTCCGCTTTCTCGACAAGTCGAGGCACTGCGAGTAGGTAGCTCCGGCGCGATCTCATGGCGGTATATCTAGAGGGAACACGGTCGCAACCAAGGTCCAAGCACGCCGCAATTGCGGTAGTAAAACCCCCTTTGAGGAGTGACGGAGAGGAGCTACAGCATCCTCACCTTTCGTCTGACGCAGGTATAACCGGAAATGATGTTTCTGTTTTTCTGTGGCTTATTGGAAATTTTTTAAGACGTGAATCAAAATTTCAATCATGTAAACTGATGACTTTCAAATTCCAAAAAAAAAATTCGCCCTACCGATCTCCTCTAAAAATAATATATCATTATATTTATCAAACATTTTACCCTTTGCCCTGTCAATACTAATTAGTATTAAGAGCAATTTTATATACGGCGCAGCCGATCCGAACAGACTAGTCGAAAGCCTCTGAAAATATTTTAATTTTCCACTGCCTTAGACCGTAAACTGAGAACGTTGTTCACGTAGGTAACACCAGATTTAGTAGGTATGCATCCCAGTAGCGTTTTAAACACACTGTTTTCCATTTTCGACAGATCTTATGAAAACAGATTTTTGAAAATTCAAGCAATGCGAAAAATCGTCTGTGCGAACGTGGGCCTAGTTTAAGGTTCACTTTCAACAAAAAAACTACAGTTTCCACAGGATTATCCGTCAATTTTGACATTTGAAAATAAATCAGTCCGTAGAAAGCAAAGTTTAGCTTAAGAACGCACCGTATAGAAATCGTAATCTTTATTTAAATATACAATATTTTGGCAAATAAAACTTAATTACTAAAATCCGTTTATATTTTTTGAGGGGTAACATCAAAAACGAGGTGTATTGCAAAGTTTAGGATTTTTTTTATCTTCTGGTTTCGCGCTAGCCGCTGGAGGTCATAAAAATACCTTTTATAAAATAGTGAATTTTCCAACCGGGCGTGGTTTTAATTGTAAGTATGAGGAATATCGAAAAATACTGCAAATTATTTTGAGGCTCGATTTTGACGAAAACTCAAACTGCATAAACGGTTATGAAAATCAATAAGGCCAAGAATCGAATGAAAAATGAGCGAATTTAGGTACGCATATAACGCTCGTGTGCCGTCAAAGTAAAATTTACGTGATTACACGGTGAATTACTTACGAGTTACACCAGTCTGACCCGGCATTTACAGTTATAAAATTACTTGATATCAATTTTCTATAAAAAAAGTAACATCGGACATCAAAATTGAAAAAAAATATAAGTTTGAATCAACTGAAAAAAATGTTTACAGCTTTTGTTGAAGTGTATGGTTCCCACACTTTGTTTTTGATAAGTGTCAGTTTTATCAATAATTATAAAATAATAACCATGTAATATAAAAAACTTCAAATCAAAAGCATAGTGCGGATTCTAAATTAAACTTGTTATGTTTTGTTGAGAAATTAATATCCTCACACTTTCCAGGATTTCTCATGAGACTCCAAGTTGGAAAACAGTTTTGAAAATAAAGTGTTTCTACTTTTAAAATGACTGATGAATGGATTTAAATGTTCGCAAAATTTATATAATAATATAACTATTCGAAGTCTAACTTTATGCGTATTGCTACTCATGCTACGTAATATTTTTATAATAATGCTTTTAACTTTCGAACAGTTTAGCTTTCCATAATTTCGATAGATAGGTTTAGAACTATTTAGTCTAGAAAATATGAAAATTTATAACTTTTATTTTATAAGTTTAGACGTCGAATTAATTAGGTAATAATGTCCAAAACATGCAAAAAAAAGGGCCCCCTAAATGTTCAAAACAAGTTTTCAACTGTTTGTTTATAAAACTGAAAACCCTGGCTTTTGGTGGGCCATCCTGACTTGAGTGTATAAGATTATCAAAATTTGTGTTAATTTATAAGACTAAAAAAAACAGTCATTGAGCTCATTTCAACAAAACCTGGCCCCGTAGTTTCAGCTCGACTCGTGAAATTCAAATTTTCTTGATTAGCTTTTGTAATTTGCATATCAGTGAACAAAACCTAATCTATCTCAAAATATGATTGACGCAAATAACGATTATATTTACATGTTTATATATATGTATACTTATAGTGTAACCGCCATCTCGCAATACTCAGTATTAAAAACTGACGCAAATGTTGTTTTGGTTTTAATTGTGGTTTAATCATGAGATCACAAATGTCAAAAGATTTCAGAAATAACTACAAGTAAAAATGTTGAATAACGTCGAACGGACAGCTTCGACGGTGTCCTACTTCCGGGTGCGATTTAGGGAACGGAACTGGCGAAGGCGGCGGCGCGTGCGGTCGGGGGCAGGGCGGCCATATTCTAACCTAACCTGTCCGAGTCGGGGTGCACCAGTCGTATTTGCATATTCAAGTACTACAAAGCAAGAAATACTATTAAATTGGCCGATGACACGTTGCCCATATCCCTTTCCTACAATTCTCGACAAGTTTTGTTCGTACGTAGTTATGGGTATGTAGGGTGTCTAACTCGCCGAAAGTTAGCTATTACGAGTGACATGAAATATAAACTAGGTTTAGTAATTTTCTTTGATTCAAAACAAAAAGCTAATCTTTTGAGTACCAAGTTTTTTACTGAGATAGATTAGGTTTTGCATTGAGAAATATGCACAAACAAAAGCTTAATCTATTTGAGTCAAGTTTTTTACTGAGATAGATTAGGTTTTGTTGAGAAATATGCACAAACAAAAGCTAATCGAGTAGAGTCCGACTCGTGACTGAAATAGTATAGGCTTTGGAAATAGGTCATCCCGGCTGCTACCTACTATGTTTTATCCGTCGTATAGCTAACCCAGTCCCTATTCCGAAGCCATTTAAAAATCACCTTTGTGCGTAATTTATTGACGAATTAAAAAATAAACACGTCAAAACTTCTGATTCCTATTTTGAATTTTCACACTAGCATGCCAAAAGAAAAATAAATCTCAATGTGTGACGCAACCGATTTTCGTTTCCTATTTGAAATGTTCCTTTTCTGTATGTTTGTTTAGTAATACACGTCGAAAGTTTTGTGTGTATGTTTAACGCAGTGATTAAAAATATGAGGCAATGGATTATTTCGTAATATGTTGTAAGGTTTTTTTTCCCATACGCAATGTTTTCCAATGCCTGCTTTCTTAATATTTACAAATTCGGTTGCAATAACATTTTCCTTGATAATTGTATAACTAGGACGATGTTGAACATCTGTGTTTGAACTGTTTAACTGCATTCGGTTAGCGAAAGTGCAGGTGTTTTACAAACGGCCAATATTTAAAGAGGATATCAGGGGAACAGCACCGTCGTTCATTTACCGCCGTCTCATAATTTGGACAAATCGATTTAGATCGGGCGGCGCGTTTGTTCCATGATTTAGTAGCACAGACAAATTGGGCCTTCCACATCGATCCATGATCGATACACTACGTATGCGCACGTAATGTGGATGTTGAAGCGGTTACCAATTACAAGGACTTGAAAGTAAACGATCTGTAATTTCGTTCATTCAATCTGGCGCAGTCAATTATTAAAGTCATCCCAGAACATAATACTCATGCAATGAACATAGCTTGAATGTTTAACGTTAAAATTGGAGCGATGTTTTTGAAAGGACGGAAAGAATACACAGTATTAACTAAGTATTGTCCATCGATCACCAAACCATGATGCATGAAAGGAACTGGTGATTGTCTCATTTTCAAGAAATAATTTGATGTTTCCCGATGTCTGCTGTTCGGTCAGGTCTATTTATAGTCTGCATTATTGTCTATGAAGACAATTATGCAAAATAGGACCTAATTTTAGCTCTCATTACACTCAAAGACGACAACGGTACGATGATCTTTATTTATCTAAGTCTTCCAAATTGTTTATTATTCTTCCCACTGAATTGTTTGAGCACATAATCTGCACTACAGTGATTCAGTTAATTGTATTTTCGGTTCTGATTCAGCGATTCTGTATCTAGGGCCCGTTATTCTGTTCCTCATCGTAATTTAATTGCATTTCCTAGAATCGAAATCCGCCGTTTACGAAATCACTGTTTCGACTCATTGATTCATAATATACATTTATATCATCACTTCATCGGTGTAATAATTGACTAATTCTAAAGTAAGACTGACATAGAGATGTGTTTCGGCGCCATCAATAATGCCGTGATTCACTTACGGAGGTGAATCATTAATATTACACGGTGTTACACACGTCCAGCGTGCATCGTCGTGACTCAAAAGTGCATGTTGTCTATGACTGTAGTAGGTATAGAGTATAGAATCGTGTGAGTGACCGACCTTGTAAACATTGCTGAAAAATGTGTTCTGTGTCTATGAAGAATAGCTGGGTTTCGGCGCGGTAGTTGACTCGCATGTGTTCAACTTTTTTTTTCATTGCTATTCGTGTTGTTACTAGTTTAGATTTCGTTTATTTCGGGGATGTTGTGTTGTATTTTTAATTTATGTTAGTCATGTACTCGTATTAATACGAGTGATCTTATATAATACGATGTTCTTATTAGAAATGTTTCGCGAGTTAAACAGTTAATAGGGGTTGAGTATGTGCGTGACCTGGCCTAGTTGTGCTCAATATTTTATAGCGTCAGAATATATTTCCATTTAGGACTTCCACAGGGCGTTAGCCTGATGGCATTAGCCTACTTTACTGACAATGCGGACACTTGAAAAATGTGGGCGTTGCGGCTTTGTGCTTTGCTTTATTAATATAATTGATTGAAGTCTTTAATTCCAAGAATCTGGCGCAAATCAGCATTTATGTATTGAAAGCATTGCTGGTTGTTGGGCGATGGTTATCCTTAATCTATCCTTTACTCGCCCTCATATCCACATACTAAACGTTATGTATAAAATTTTAATTTAATCTATCCGAAAGTGTGTCTGTCTGTAGTAAGTGGTATAACGAGCATAGGTTCGTTACACCACTTACTACGTCGTCGGAATTAATGCATTTGTCTTTAAGTAAAGTACTGCTAGGAGGGTAGTCTGAACAACATGCCCGGGAGAGGGCTACCATCAAAGTGCAATGTTCTCGACACGCAACCGGTCAAAAGCCCTCGCACGATATGAATATGAGTGGTCATAACGCCATCGTTCTGTTTTCCAAAAACAAAATTTGCATTCGAAATTGGAACGCGAATGGCACGAGCGCCTCGGGCGGCGCGCTACCGAGCCACAATGCACGCGCTGATTTTTTGTAATTTTCATAATTCCACATTACCTTCATTTAGGTAGTTAAATTAGTTCTTTATGGTAAAAAATAAACTAGAACTGCATGCAACGCTTTAATCAAAGGAAATGGGCATTTATTCGGAATCGTTGTTATACCTTTGCTCCGGGTTTGCCTTTTAAAGTTTAATCACATCACATCACATAACATAAAATTTAATGAAGAGTCAATTGATATCAATTTTTTTTTGTACTATGTTATTATTTTGACTCAAATTATAAGCGAGAAATAAATAACTCTATTTAGTGGACTGTCCCCTTAGGGTAGGTCGTCATTGACGTTAAAATCATTAAGGGCAGTCAGCTTGAATTTGCGTGCGGTGCATTCAGGAACGCTTGTACTTATAACCCTCGCTTCGCTCGTGAGTTAAACTCTTAACTCCCTCGCTACGCTCGGGAGTTAAATCCCGAATCCTTCATTGCGCTCGAGATTCAATATGACGCCCGTGACATAAGACACAACTTTAGCCCCTCGGTGCATAATCTACTATTATATCATCACTTCATCGGTGTAATAATTGACTAATTCTAAAGTAAGACTGACATAGAGATGTGTTTCGGCGCCACCAATAATGCCGTGATTCACTTACGGAGGTGAATCATTAATATTACACGGTGTTACACACGTCCAGCGTGCATCGTCGTGACTCAAAAGTGCATGTTGTCTATGACTGTAGTAGGTATAGAGTATAGAATCGTGTGAGTGACCGACCTTGTAAACATTGCTGAAAAATGTGTTCTGTGTCTATGAAGAACAGCTGGGTTTCGGCGCGGTAGTTGACTCGCATGTGTTCAGCTTTTTTTTTTTCATTGCTATTCGTGTTGTTACTAGTTTAGATTTCGTATTAGAAGAAAGTTCGGAAACCCGGAAACCCGGTGTTGAATTTTAGTATTTTCATATTGTTATTTTAATTAATGTTCTAGTTATGTACCTCGTATTTTAAAATACGAGCTGGTCTTATTTAGGTTATACTTGCATTATTCAAATATACGAAGCCTTGGCCCATTATTAGAAATGTTGGTCACGAGATTGCCTCCAGCTACAGTTAATAGGCCTTCCAGCTTGTGCGTGCAGCCTTGGTCCTCGCTGTGAAGGCCTCGGCCTACGGCCTTTTATCTCAGCTCGTCATCAATATATTGTCCCTGGAGCTGCGCTAGGACGCTTCGGCCATCATCAGGGCGTTAGACCTGAAAGGCCATTAGGCCTAATGTACTTTACTCAAAAATGCATGTAATGTGGTCATTATTTTGACAACCTTGGGCGTTGAGCAAAGTCGCCTTTGTGCTTTCAAGGAGCGGCCATAATATAATTTTGATTGGCCGCTCTAAGGTCATTTAATTTCAACGAATCTAAAAAAACGCAAAAAGCATTTATGTATTTAAAGCACAGCTGGTTGTATATAAAGAGGTAGGCGTTATTTTTCAGCGAAATTTTATCCTTTACTTGCTAGTGACTCATCCACATACCTGACTAAACGTACCTAACTATGTCAAACACCGCATTGAAATTACGCAAACTTTAATAAGTAATATGAAACCCGAAAGGTGTCTGATCTGTACTTTTCATATGTTATTATAATTTTCGTTAGTATTTTTTTAAATCACTTGCTGGTTTTATTTAGGTTAGGTACGTCGTCATTTTTGGAGTAAAGCATATAAAGCCTTGGCCCATTTGACTCTTCGCTGGTCACGTAAATTGTACTGCCTAGGACGCCCTAGGCCTAGTCTGAACAACATGCAGCCCTTGCTGTCCTCGCTGTAAAGGGGCCTACGGCATCAAAGTCGTCAATGTTGCATGCTGACCGCGCTGTGTCGGCCTGGAGCTGCAAAAGGCTGCGCTGTCGGCCACGATCAGCGCGATATGCAAAGTAGTCATATAGGCGCGGCATCGTTCTGTTATTCCAAAAATTCATGTAATTTGCATTATTTTGACAACCTTGTTTGAGCAAAGTCGCCTTTGCCGGATGTTTCACGAGCGCCAGTAATGTTTTTGCTGGCCGCTCTACCGAGCGGCAAAATTGCACGCCGCTGATTTTTTTAATTTTAAAAAAACAAATGCAAAAAGATTCCACATTACACTTCATATATAAAGAGGTAGGCAAAAAGATTGTATTCCATGGTAAAAAAAAACTAAAGAACTGCGCATTCAGCGAAATTTTAATTTTTATTTAGTGAAATTTTTTTGCTTTATGTAAGTGAATCGAAAATTATAACAGTTGCTCCGGGTCTGCAAACTTTTAGTAAGTAATATAAAAAACCACATCACAGTAACTGTACTTTTCATATTGTTATTTTAATTAATTCAAGTTAATACCTATATGTATTTTTTTAATCACTTGCTTTTTTACCTTTAGGTAGCGAGTAAAGACTCAAAGCCTTATAAGCGAGAAATAAAGCCTATACGCTCTATTTCCAGCTGGCCATCATGTCTGTCCTCGCTGTAGGCCTCGGCCTACGGTCGTCATTGATCGTGCTCGTCCATCAAGTGGCATGCTCACCGCGCTTGTCGGCCTGGAGCTGCGCTTGCGTGCGCTGTCGCTCATCAGTGCAACCAGCTATGTAGCCATTATAGGCCGCGGCAGTAACAAAAAATACGTTTGTCGTATTTTAGAGTGGGATATAATGTGTTCAGTATGTTAAAGTTTAAGGATAATAAAGCTCGAGATGTAGAATGGCAGTTGCGAATTTGCAACCAATTTTTGGAAATCCTACGATTCTTTGCCTGCGGTGTTCAAATTTTGGAAACATTCCAAAAAATCTGTAGAAATACTTATAATAATACAGTAGAGAGAGTCATCGGACAGTTACAAACTTTTGGATTTTAATTGTCTTTTAGTTATTTTTACTTGCTTTGAAGCTAAACTCATTTTATGTCTATCTAATTGTGACTCTTCAGAATTTATTAGAATTCTAAAGGTAAAACGGAAAACAGGAATACATTAAAGTTTCAAAGTTCACAGAATCATAATGAACTATTTTTTTTTCAAAGCTTAATCTTAAAATAATTTAAATCAAGAGACAATTTGATATACTTAATATTGTTATTTTCCCAATAATAATCTGAGATGCTATATACTAGCTAGACAGTTACTTCAGTAAACGATGTAAAGAAGTGCAGAAGTGATCAATTTTTACGCTTTGGAGTGTCGATAGTCGGTAGCCAATGGCCAAGTATGTATAACGAGGCAATTTGTATCAATGCGCAGATCAGCGGTCATAAGAGATTTCAAAGCCGCCGCCGCACCTGCTTATCCGTAAATATCGCTTAATAGCACTTCCATTCAAATATTATGCAATCAATTTAAGGCTCTACGGGGTTATTTTTAGCGCACATATTTGGTTAAATCCTTTTGCGGATAAAAGACGTTTTGTTATAAAGAGCATAATTTTCAGCGGCCAACCGCGGAATGTGCGGCGCGCGCGGCTGTTACAGGGCAGCTTAAAAGAAAACATTTTTTTATGAAAGTTATGTAACCGAGGGGTCGTACACCGGACAATGTGTGTAAAGTTCAACGTTTTAAGACGAGGTTTTGTTAACCGACCAATGAGAATATTTTTATGTGACGAACTAAACAAGTACGAATGTAAGTATAAAGCTTGCATTTCGTTATTTCAGAAGTACTTTTTATTGCATTATCATTACACTATAGTAAGTATTTTAAAGGGAGTAGAAAAATATAGCAGATGTTTGTATTTCGCATATAATAGGCGAGCCAAGTTTCACCGAGAAACAAGCTTTTGCGGAAGGTGTACCGTGTGCCACACACTGAACTGACTTGGGAATCGAGCTAAGGAAAACAGCAGTGTAGCAGCGCTTATGACCACTAAACTAACGACAATATTTGTCCATACGACATATGGCATTCCATTTTTTTTTATTGGGACAAACCCACCACACTATTCCCAAACCACTGCAACTCCTCAGAGCCAGAATTAACAGTGGCCACCACCAGCAAAACCGCCTAGATAATGAAGGCAATGAAGCTTGGCGACATTCAAAAGAATATTTAAAAGATTTGATTTTTTGTACATGACGTATATTGTTTGTAACGGATCAACTCAAAAACTACCTATTAACCAAATTAAAAAATACTTCAAAAATAAAAAGCTTGATTAGCGAGTTACATACAATGTTACATAGACATAGACTACTTATATTTTGAGTCACACCCGGGACCAGGTCCTAGTTATAACTATACCTATTTATTTAATGACAGTTTAAAAAAGCAAGGTATCATAAGCATCTAAACAACATAGAATCTAGCTTCATGAGTTTAGTCAGCGCCGGAGCATCCATAACATGGAATTGTTAGCGGTCACAATAGGCCAGACTCGACCGTTTACATTATCGGTGACGACCCGATGATTGGCCGCATTCAATAGACAATGACATGTGTCTCACTATTCATAAACACGATTGTTACCGAAAGAGATTCAGAATTTTGTTTTTGTTTTTTTTTTCTCTCTCTCGTTTCTATGATTTCCAAAAGACGAAAAATAGAATGCGTTCATGTGTCATGGGTTTATTAAGTTCATTGAATGTTTATCTAATTACCTATGCATTGATTTATCTTCGTACTAGATGTCAATCAAAGAAAAACATTTAAATTACTCTTCCAACGTGCATTAAGGAGTCAGTGTCAGTTTGCAGTAAGCATGTGTTTCTAAAACGGCATAAAACAATTTTGTATAAAAATAAAATGGAAAGTGAAGTTACCAAAGGAGCTTTTTATTCTGTTAGATATACGTTAGATAGTATCGCAAAGTGTGTCCCGGGCACAACAAAAGGTCTTTCATAAAGAATATTGTTTAAAAAATGTGTCGTCAAATTGGTTTTAGGCTGAGATCATGTTGAACGTTAGAAAAATTAGGTAGCGATTCTTAAAAAATATTTTTAAAAGTTTCTTTCATTAATTAATTTCTAGGCAGATCAACGTTCTATTTTTTGTAATGGAGAATTATTAAACAAAGTTTTATTTAAAAAAAAGACAACCTGAAAATATATTTTATAGATTTCTTAGGTATCTAGTTGAACGTACTAATGTGTGCTTATGCGGCGTAGCCGTGCGTAGGTTCACGTAGTCGCTCGTAGCTTCACGTAGTAGCGCGTAGACACAAATAGCGGCGCATAAACCAAGTCTAGACAAGTAACTTTAATCCTACCCTAAGCTAACCTTCAATTTAACCTATTTTAAGATGGCGCCGATGAAAAACATAGGTAAACTTCATAGACCTTTTTCTTACAAATAAATCGCTATGTCACGATCCCAGTCGTAGCCTTAGAAATTGGTTTCTATGCAAATGTGTATCTCGTGCCCGCGACAGGTGACATGCGGCACCCTTAATTGTTTTTTGTAATAATATTCAAATATTATGACGTTTTTTCTTTGAGTTTTTGTGTTAGGTTCTGGCGCGGGTGGCATACCAGGTGGTCCGAGAAAAAAACTAATTTCTTGCACCCTAGCAGCCGTTGCTAAGCTTAGTTTGATACCGTAATCGTTATATTATATTAAAAATTTAGTTCTGTGTATTGAGATGATTCACTATAATCGGTATTATTAAACTCATTTGATGTCAAAGAAAATGGAAATGTTTTTCTCATAATCCTAACAAAGGAACATTCTGTTGACATAACAATCTTTGAATTGGTATAGCTAATGAAACTTTTTATGAAGAAAAATAAGTGGGTGGTGGTTGTTACGTTCTCTAAGGAAAACAAGAAAATTGGCAAAACAGGGATAATTTATTGAATAACATCGTCAAAAAAAACAGTTATGTGTCTGGGGTGGAAATGATTGTTGATGCATAGTATGCATGACACATGTGATAGGTAACACTAAGCAGCAAAAAATAAATAAAGCCAAAATAGGCTCGTCGATTTCGCTAACAGCTGTTGAATGCCAAAAAAACTGATGATCTTCACGAAGATCAAAACATACAAGTGTACGTTTTTATATTGAGCAAGCGATTATAGAAAAAAAACTTAAATGATAAAAATAAACTTGAGTAATATTAAGTCACACACTTCTGCTTCAACTGTTTATTTCGTGTATATTTGATTTATGTTTATAACTACTAATTATATGCATATTAACGTGACAAGCGCCATAAATTAAGAAATAAGAACGCATGACGTTCAGAACGGAAGCAACGCATTAATTTATTCAAATCTGTTTGATTAGGATCCCATTTTAATGCAGACTGTTGTTCTTACAATTTTATCGTCGGATCGTCGAAAAAGTTGAAAAGGCAATGCATTTGGCGCTTGGCGTGTGCGCTTGGCGTGCAGCCCTCGGCGCCTGCGCACCTGCTGTACAATTATCCGGTCATTAGTCGGCACGGAACCCGCAGAGACCCGAAATTAGTGTGTGCAACTCTAAAACCCCTACAATATGTTATCACATAGGATGTAAGGGTAAAATAAATTGCTTTGTTGACTCTAAGCTTGCTTCGATGGTACCGTGGCGTGCAAAGAAGGGACATGATGATTGTGTGAGACCCATGGTCGTGGTGCGCATTTAGTACAAAACGGTTCAGTCACCTTGACCACATGGAAAAGAGGACATTGGCCAATAGAGGGTCATCATGAAATCAAAACTTGTGACTAAAAATACTTTGTATTGCGATGCTACGAAGTTTATTTATTTGGGGTATAAAAAAATAGATTTTTATCTTGTAATTGCAGGTCTGGTGTTGAATCCTTCATTAGGGGCGTGCTGCAGGCGGGGGTGGCGGGGTCGGCGGGGTGTGGGGTTGTATAAGTGTGAGGACACAATGGGCGCCCCCCGCGGTATTGTGCGCTAATGTATGCGCACGCGGTGTCGCCGACAGCGGCCGCGGAGCCACAACACAAACATTTCAACGCATCTAATTTATTGTCGTGTCGCACCGAGCCGCAGCACGCAAAAAATATTGTATTTAAGGTGCAGTGCTGCTACGGTAAAAGACGAAACCCTTTTTCGTATTATTTGTACTGGATGTGATTAAAGAATCTTTTCTCAAAAGACAAAACGAGGACCGGCCTCTTGATTTAACAGATTCCTTTCGCTTCAGGAATCAGTATGTACCAGAATAACTTGACAATGAAGTGATTTGTGATTAGGTTTTGTCTCTCGAAATATAAATTATGTTTCTTCCACATGCAATCATCGCAAATCCCACGTTTCGTTTAGTTACAAAAGTACTTCTTACATTACGTAATTTCCTGGATGCCATCTGGGGGTCCGAAAAAATCTCCTCAAATAATGAAAACTTTTGAAATCTTATCATATTTCTACTATCTACATAATAATGTGTCGTCTGTCTCCACAACAGAACGAGGTCTTAAACAACATTGAATATAAAATCTCGACGAAGGATGACTCAGTCGTTGAGAGCAATTTTGAATATTATAATATGTGAACTAGTTGTTGTTCGGTGGACTTGTCTGTTCTGCCTCTATACAATTAGTGACATTTATTAGTACAACGATTGTGTACGGGCGGGGAGGTGACATTCATTGTATCGTATTCGTAACAAGGCACTTATAAATTACAATTAAGTATCGAATCGAGAATACGGGCACAGTCATTACGGGTTGTCAGAAGCCCGAAAGTCTGATACTGAAGTCAGGTCCGGATTTTCCAATGGACAGTCTGGGCATATGCCCCGGATCCTGTGGGAATCTGGGGCAAAAAGGGTCCTTGAAGTGCACCGATATTTCTATAGAATACCACTTATAGGGGATCATAAAATCGAGCTCACTTTTTTTCCTAGTCTTTCGATTGATAGTAACGTATCGTATGTATGTTTTTGTATAACATGAAAGAAAGTACATAATCCAGGGAGTGTAGGTAGGGCCCCATTTTCCTAGGCTCTAGGGTCTCTAATAGGTTTAATACGGTCCTGGCAGTACGGTAGGGTCTTACATTCAGTTGCAAAGGTCAGGCTTGTCCAGAAATCTGCTTAATATTTGACTGTAACTGGCCAACATAATATCACGTGATCCCTCGATCCTTGAAGGGTTAAGTAGCGGTGTACTCCTAAACAGTACACCTGTATTTCGCCAGTTATACATTTTTAATGTCCAAATAATAATGGGCAAGCCTATTGCCAACGAACAGGCACAAATCCAAACTACGTGGAGTGAGTGGGCCAGTATTTCATAGAGGAAATAGATAAAATATTTGGTGATGGATTTCATGAAAATTTTATAGTCTAATTTAATTATAGAATAAAATCTCCTGTGGGGATTCCCATAAACTTTACCTATTTGCGTAGTGGTAATGGCTTAGAAGATTAATTAGTCAAGCTTGTTATCTATGGCATAGCTGCTCAAGCGCATTTGGCCTTGTGGCCGGACTAGACTAATTTACGAGAAGTACCTATTTAATTAATAATGCATGTAATAAAAACTAGCAGAACGGAATCTCTGGAATTGTGTCTAATCGATGGGAGTACATTCGCTTATTTAACATGAGATTTTATCATCAGCCTATAAATGTTCCCACTGCTGGGACCAGCTGGGACATAGGCCTCCTCTCTGAGCGTGGGAGCGGGTCATAATCCACCACGCGGGCCCAGTGAGGGGTTGGTGCATGTCATGTCTTCGAATTTTTGGTTATAAGACATGCCGGTTTCCTCACGATATTTTCCTTCACCGTTTTGAGACCAGTGGTGATGAAATAAATTACATAAAGTCATGGGCCTGGCTGGATTCGAATCCCGACTTACCACTCGTAAGTCGGGGCCGATACGCACTGGGCCACCACGACTGCTTACATGAGATTTAGATAACTGGCCTAACTGGCCAAATGAGCGTCTATTACCTAATTATCTTTCGTTCGTTTATATAGGTGTGATGTTACGCTGAAACTAGTTAACATCGGCTTCGATCTTGTAGTTTGATATTTCACCCACGGGATTGTATTGCCTTTTTCCAAATTGTCCCATGGGTTATGGGTTAAGTCCAGGTTTATAATCTGCTAGCCAAAATTCGTTGGATTGAAAGATTCGAGTTATCAGGACGTGATTATGTTGGCTTAGTTGGTGAAGCGTCCGGTGTACTGAATCGGATGGTCGCAGGGTTCAAGTCCTGTCCTCATTCGACTTTTTTTTCCTCAAAAATCGTCCGTGCATTTTCACAATATTTTCGCCTTTCATCAGTAATACTGAAGATATTTCATTGATGCGTCATTTCATCTATCATATTTTTGGATTGGTAGTAAACTAGACGTAGACAGGCATACTAGCAATATAAACTCGAGAATTTCCTTGTCCAACAATAAAATGAACCATTCAAAGAACAGTTACTTGGCAATTTCATATTATTCCCTTGAATTCCCGGCACACGGCCACCCAGCACTGGGAGATGCACCTTCGACTGCGCTCTTCAATTGGTAGCTGGCAAAAACTGCATTTGCATAGTGCTCGATGGATGCCGCGATAGTGGCCACCGCGAGTTCCACCTTGTGACGTGGATCTACGAACACGTGGATATGGATACATCTCTCGCCTAAAATCAACATAACTACGAGTATTACCAAAATTGAGAAAAAGTAAAAAAAATGCTAAAATTAACCAAGTCTTTCGATTATATTAAATAGTAAAATTAATATATAGCATAACTATTACTAATCGAAATAACAATAAAAAAAGCAAAGGTAAACAGTAGGTATTTGTGTTTTTTTAAATACTACTCTCAATTCCTGCTATTTCAGTTTTCCAGTCTGACTGTAGCGCGGGCTGTAAAACAAAATAAGATCTTCATTCATTGTTATTCAGTCTGATGTTTACCAATTTTGTTTTGGCAAATAAATATTTCACGTTTTAATAGCTGTCTCCTAAACCTGTTTGAATTCTATCGCTTCCTTATTTTGTTTTACTTTAATGATTAGATTACAAAAAAAACTATCATCACTATGTTCATTCATCAACAATGGTTATTCAGTCTGATCTTTACAAATTTTGCAAATAAATATTTCAGTTTTAATAGCTTTTAAACCTGTTTGACTTTCACAGAGAACTAGTTAGAGGTATAAAATAGTGTGTTCATAATGTTCATATCTACGCTCAGCGGTATCGTACATTCTGGTGGCCGGTGACAAATGTCGATGCCACCCACTGCACGCACGACCCCGATGGTACGCCGGTACCAAGACGATCCAATAAATACAACACACAAAATATATCTGCCTTTTATTTCATTCAATCCCTTCAAATTGGAATTACTTTAGAACTTAAAGTTTTCGACGCGGAAATTATGGACTGTTTTCTAGTCTCATGACTAAATTATTACTTAAGGTGACCCAAATGATTTCATTTGAATTTGAAGTTCATTTGAAGATCGCTCATAAAAGCGCCAAATATAACGTCTGGTGTTTAATTACTAAAGCTAAAACACTGGATTGTGTGTCATAAAACTGATGAATGCATCGTATGTTCCTTCAAATCCAAACAAACCAGATTAAAATCAAGCTTACATATATAATTTCTGACCCATTTAAAATTCTTGTTATAAATGTTAAGCAAATTCCAATATAATGCTTTTTATTGCGATACTTAATTGGCCGCGGCACGTGTAAATTAGAGGATAATATAAAAATGTTAGAGGTTCAGAGGACGTCCGAGGGTCTTGACTTCAATCTTTATAAGGATTAAGGTCGGCAAAAACTTTAGATAATAGAGGTGACTGATTCTGTGTAGGTTTTAATTTGTTTCACTCCCATAACTCGTTGAGTCTCTATGTGGATTTAGGAGTCTCGTATGGCAATCTATATCTATTTTGGGACCTGTTTTAAATTTTCTAGTGGGTGAGGATCCAAAACGAACAAGTAGGTAGTGTTTTTTCTGTAAAAGTCAAAGAAAACATAATTCGGCTTATAGCCAACAGAATAAAACATGGTTAATAATAGCCAACTCTCATGTCTTGAGGAATATTATAATTGACATCCATTTAGGAATATAGACATTGAATTCAATTTTAAATCAGAAAGATACATAACTATACGAAACATAAGGGGTCTGTATGTACATAATAAGTATATGTATGTCCAATAAGATCAAACATCACGGCGGAGGTATCCTCGGTCCATTATCGGGCCACATTCCTCGAGTCAAATTATTTATTTTGTGCGGGGCGTGAGTTACCGGCCGGCCCGCCCCTTCGTTACTATGTTAATTCCTGCTACCTACAGATCTGCTCCTCATTCTAATGTATCAACAAAGCCTTTGGAATGTAATTTAGAGTAGGTGTTCTAGTTTTTTGGAATTTATGAATGTTGATTTTCCCATGCGGAGGATTTTTATCGTGAAGGTTGATGATAAAAGTGATTTACCTAATAAGAATGTGTGATGCTGTTAATCATCGACACGCTATATTTTAAGACACTGTCGCCACAAACAGAGATCAGTCAGCAAACTAAATCAAAGACTGATTTCACTTGTTCCACAACGTCTGAACAATTCAATAGAAACATAACAATCAAAATAAAAAGGTTTAGTGGACAATGTAATTGGTTATTAAAAAGCGCATATATCACGGTCGCGAGGGCCGGGGCACACCGAGCGGGTCGCGTGGGAGACACACGATGTGATTTGTGTGGAACCGCTGCACGGGCTCGGACACGCCCCTTCATTAACATGCTAATGCCGATTCTGGAGCAGACTTCGAGATGCTCCCACTGGATCACCGGCGTCACTGAATTCATCGGAGTTCAGAGGAATTTTTAGAAGCACGCGTAGCCATCAGATGACAAGAAGCTGTAGAAAAATCCAAAAGAAAAATTTTGAATGTGCCATAAATTCATCTTGCTGTGTATAAAGGAGATTGAGCTTTCGCGATAAAATTGTGTCTCGATGTTCGATTTGGGAAAGCTTTTAGTTTTCGATAAAAAAGGTTATAGGTATGCGAAATAAAAAAAGCGAATTCAATTGATTGTTAGTTAGTGAGAGTGCAGGTGAATATATCGAGAGAATGGCTGCGGCTGGCGCATGCGTGTGGCCGGTGAGGAGGCGCGGGCGCAACGACGACAATGCGTGGTGTGGTAATGTATGCGCGCCGGGGAGGTCCTCGCTGTGTCGTGGGAAGACGTTATCGTCGCGATCTGCCTAAACCTACATATACTTTAAAAACCCTTATATGTACTAAATGTAAGTAACGATGCCACATTTTCTGAACGTATTTTACATTCGCTTTGATTTGTATGAGGTCCCATTTTGAAAAGCTAATATTTTTGTGACCAAGAATAAAGACTTTTTTTTTAGGTATATTAAATTGTGAAAGAAAATATTACCAATCAAGTTATCGTGGTTGTATTTTACAAAAATGTAAAGCTGCGAACTTTCAAACATACCAACCACAACTTGGTAAATGCAACGTTTTCCATCGTCTACGCGCTACGTTCGTAGCGAGGCTCGTAGCGGGCGGGTTGCGTGGCGCCGAACGCTCGGAGAATTTGCATAAGCTTTTTGTATTCGGTAATAATGTGGTGCGTATTTTAATTGGGCGCGATTAAATCTTAATAAATCGGTCGGTGTTCCCACACGCGTCTGGTCTGAGCTGCCCGCTCGCAATTACGCTGGCGGCGTGTGTTGTAATTTGGCGACGGCCGCGGGCGAAACTCAGAAATTGCGCTCAGTTTCAACAGTCAGCAGTGCACCTTTGCAGACTAAAACACTAGGGCATCGCGTGCGGCGTGCGGCGTGCGGCGGACAGACAAGCGCCCGCCGACCGCAAGTCGCGGCCACTTGAATGCACTCCCCAATTACGAATCGTAAACGCGACTAAATGAATGATACCCGCGTGCGATTATTACTGGCTTATTTTTACTCGACACTTGCAAAGGCCTACTTTTATTTGTTGTACGTTAAAGAATGCTCATTATAATTATACTTCTTTTACATTTCAGATCAAAGACGGCGCTCTGTTTATCAAAAGATCAAGTAACTAGGCGTATTCATATAAGAAATAACAATAACGAAGACAATAATATTGTAATTTCTAAATGCAAAATGTGACAGATTTTCTTCGATGGAAAATAGTTGAAGTTGAATTGGTAGAATGGTTGGTTGACGATCGTGGTTGTTTGACAATTATGAATTAAACCGTGAAAAGATTGTCATTTACTATCCTATTGTAATGCAATACCACAATGCATATTGTGGCTTTTTACAATGGAACCTTAAAGAGCGTTTTTCTGATCTCAACCTTAACAATCGCATATTGCATACTTACAAGGTTGGAACGCACTCTAAACACAAGTTAACACAACTATTGCCTAATAATGTTCAGCACCTGATTCTATTAATTTATTAATATTTTTATGTCGAGAGCTGTTACGTTAAGCACCGGCTAATTATCTGGGTTACCCGGAGAGCTTATTTCGGCACATAAACCAGCGTCCGTCCAAAACTAATTTATATTGGAATGTGATATATGTGCGGGCGGCGAGTGGCCCGGGGGCACGCGCTCGGGCGGTTTTAATCACCTTAACCCTAACTTAACTGCTGTTAAAACACTACCGAAACGAAGAAGGCTTTCGCCGCCGCCGACTCAGGCGCCACGGCCGCGCCCGCGCCGCTCTGAGCCCATTACAACGACGATATTATCTCCACTTGCGACCGCTCAACAACCTCATCTTCAACTTTACCGCCGGAAATTACGCATTCAATACTTTTTGTACCTACATTGCATATCTAATTTAACATCAAATCGATATGATCCGAAATCGATTAAAAAGGAAGTATTGATCGATAGGAATTGTCATTGGTATCGATGAGAATCGATTTGGTGATTCCCGTGACAGGTTTTTTGCGCAATGTCCCGCGGGTGACGACTCGTCGCCGGTCACGGCTGACGTGTCAATGATTCTAATTCTCACACCGGCAGCGCTGGCGCCGGCGCTATGGGATGAGTTACGAATTTACGATCAAAGATTTGTTCAGATAGCGAAAGATGTTTGTATTATTGTGAATTATAAGAGCCTTTGATATGTTCCGAAAAGGAGGTTCTATTTTAATACGAGGAAAAATGTTAGCTGATCGATCGCAGAGATTGTAGTATTAACTCTAGCTAGCCGTACATATTTTACCGTTGCGTAGTTTAATTAACTTAATCATCCAATCCCTCAATCTCTGCCATATTATACTTTCTTTTTAGGTTGGTAAAATCATCAAATGAGTCCTCCCATCCAAGGTAGGGCGGGAGGGACTGTCAGACATGAACTGACTAAAATCCACGGTGTCCTTCAATAACCCTTAACGTTTTGGGGTCACGGTAATTCGTAAGTCCCTCTGCTATATACTACCGCATAACAGTGTATCGATCACAAACACAATATAAAAAACCGAATGCGCAGATATCAAAAGCGGTAGCATTTCAAACCCATTTCAGCATCATAAGGTATGCATATTACACTTAAGCACTTGCCATTGGTTGCAAAGTGTAGCAATAAACCACAGGTGGAAGTAATAGCGTGGTTCGTGTAGACGCACCTGAAGCATCGACCTGTTCGTGAGAATGCTTGCGGTTTCCGAGTCGGAAGCACGATGTTGGCCGATTATAACCGAAGCGGTAGGAACGCCGACAAGCGACGCGCGCGACGGTTGCATGTCACTATGGAGAATGTACCAAGCCTTAATTGTCGGTAGGCAGTGCAGGGTTATTTTTCATAGCAGTGTCAAAAAGGTCGCAGTATTTAAAAAAAAACTGCTCTTTTCTTTAGAACTGTTACAATTCTAAATATGCCTAGTTATTATGAAGTTTTCGACCAGGATTCCGTCTTGAGCATAAACTGCGAGCAAAGGGGAAGGTTAGGTTACAGGCTGGAAATTCTGTTTCGGTTAGTTGAAAACAAAGAGATTTAAAAGAACCTGTAGAGCGGGCATTGGGAAAATTGACATACAAAATTGTTAATGCCGTGCGTCAGTAGCGTTCTAGCTATCTAAGCGTTGCATAGTAACTACTAGACTGAAGGACTTTTTACCTATTGGTAAAAAGTTCTGGATCACCTTCGTGATGTCCCGTCTATTGCTCGTGTCTTTGGTTGAAAAGGAATCAAACATTAAAGTAAGTTAGTAAATATTTTAAAACGATTTTTCACCAACTTATAGAGTAAAATAACTCTTACTATTCACGTTTTACGCTATCAATATTTAAAAGGTTTATTAAGGTTGCGTGTATTTGTATCCAAGGGTATGAAGAATTCCAAGTAAAATCTATCGATCAATACTCGGTTCCGTTGAATTATTGTAACACATTCAAACTTGATCGCGATAGAACAGTTTATCGTGATTGTAATGAATTTGGGTTAATTTGACAAATTCGGGTAGCAACATCCCGTACGTAGGATAAGTGTTTTAGAATTTTTTGAAGTGAAAACTTCTTTAGCGGCGTTGTACACTTTTTCTGTAATGGGTAAAAAATTTAAAACTCGCGTCAGGGTCACGTGACCAAAACTCGCGTCAGGGTCACGTGACCCTGATCGAAAATGAGTAAGACGTCATTCAAATTAAAAATAAAACATAGTAACAAAAAAGTTTTCACTTCTACCGGCACTCCTGGAGTGCAACCTTTTTTTTAATAATTTTTTCATTGTCCGCTCAGCTAAGAGTGGAATTGCCTGCCAGTGTATATGTTTCCCGATAGCTACAACCTTGGGTTCAAGTTGTTGAATGGTTGGAATATTATATGTATAGAGCCTAGATGCTTTAATCCTGGAGAATGTAGGTTCTAGCTCTACTTAATACGAAAGGATTAGCTAAAGTCCCATATCCTAAATCTTCTTTTTTTAAACCTTCTGAATATCAAATTAGAGAGAGATTGAAATATCGGGCCTTTTTATAATTATGTGAGTGGCACGTTGATTACCTACAAGATATCGGTTTCATAAATACTAACTTGGCCCACGGATTTGGTAGAAGTGAATGAAAAATGGAGAAAAGAGAAGCACAAGAGCAGGGGTGGCCCTGGCTCCTGTGCTTCTCTTTTCATCTATTTCATGCATAATGTTACCGTCTCCAAGGTTCCATCTACCTCTGTACCAAAATTGATCAATATCAATCAAGAGGTTTAGGCGTGAAACAGTAAAAAAACAAACTCACTTTTGCCTTTTTATTATTACTTCGGATAAATTAACAACGTTCTTCCTGAGCAGAAATTGTTAGAATTACTATAAATCTCAGGATATAACAGTATACTCGACATTACTAATTAAACAACGGTTCAGAAAAAAGTATGCCATGAATAAACCGATTGAGCATGAAACTATTTTTTGTTTCAGTGTTTATCTTTTTTAATCTCATGCATAGTTAATTCCAATTTATAAAAATTAAAATTATATTGTACACGGTAATATGTTACGGTGGAAAGCAGTGGTGGCCCGTGATATCGGCCCCGATTACGAGGCGCATTACTTAGTGTAATTTATTTCATCACCACTGCTGTCAAAACCGGTGAAGAATAGGTACCATCGTGAGGAAACTGACATGTTCTAGAACCAAAAATTCGAAGACATGTGGCATTTATCAACCCGCACTAGGCCCGCGTGGTGGATTACAGCCCTCTAAGCTCGGCCACATACATCACTTTTCCTGATCGTTTTCCTGATCAGGAAACATGATCAGGAAAACTGAAAAAAAAATCCGTACGACTACCACACACATTGGCTTTTTTTTCCGTTGATTTTTGGTTTGATGGGCTTGATGGGCTTTCATTCGGAAAGTCGGGACGGAATGTAAACGAATGTGTGTGGCATGTAGTTGCTTTTGTATGAATTCCGTGAGTTCGGAGGCTCCGTTTCGGAAAACTGATCAGGAAAACTGATGTATATGGCCGCCACAGTGGCCGCCCTTACTCTCGCAGAGAGTTGTGTTCCAGCAGTGGGAACTTTTATAGGCTGATGATGATCGGTGTTTTGAAAGTATAACTTATCTTGATACTTTTCCCAAAACAAACAACAATTTAACCAAATGCGAAATTGGTTTACTCAGTGTTTGCCGCTAGACGCTGGCTCTAATAGCATCTTCTATAAAAATCCCATGTAACACAAAGCTACTAAGGGTCAGTACACACCGAGACGCAACGTGACGTGAAGTGACAAAACGATACTGCAAATGTGGATCTTTACGTGAAAGGGCTTACATCAGTTTATTTTCCATTCGGAATTCAAAATGATGAATGAAATGTGAACAACACACACAACACTCTTGTATGAATTCACTGTGTTCGGATAGAAAACGGATCGGGATTCCTGATCATGAAAACTGATGTATGTGGCCGGCCTTATAAATAAACTTAGATTTATTGTCGTTATTAATCATGTGCGCCTTGCTACGTCGCGTCATCGGTATATTGTGAGCCTTTTCGTGTAGTAAAAGTTAGATTTCATTACTTAGCAGTCAATGTACGCGCGGTGTCCGTCGCGTCTCTTTGTGAATTGGCCCTAACACAAAGCCAAAGCATTCATTACTTGATGAGACGGCCCCAAAGACCTCTCTCTATACCTAGACACGTGAAATCAAATAATTTTCGCAATAGAATGGACTAGTCTGGCCTGGCCTAGACGAGTGCGCGACGATCGGTCAACACTCGACCATTGTATATGGGTCGGCCGAGTTTGCTCGCCCCCGCCGTAACGGGCCATCATATATCCGCGATCTGTGTATTGTTTATATATGATTGGTGTTTTATTTGTGCGTGCCAATGACCTTTCTGCCTAGAATTTGGAAAGCTCACTAAAATCAAAGCTTAGTTCGTCACGGCTCATTTGATGTTCAAGGATCTTTAATGTGTAATCAATTTTTTATTTCTTGAATTGATGATTGTTTGTTTTTGTAATTTCTCATCTATAAACAGGAAAATATTGTCGAAAATTCGGATTAAAATAGATTTTTTGCCGTCTTCAAAAAGGAGGAGGTTCTCTGGTTTCGGCCGGTATTTTTTTTTTACAAAATCTTGTCCGTAGAATAGTCTACCTAGTAAGGAAATATTTGAGTTATTAAAAAAATGTTTTTATAAACATTCCTACTAATCATTTTTCACCTTAAATAAATATTTAAACTCAATCAAATCCGCAATATCTTTGTATGTAATATGTATGTACAATCGACAAAGTTCAATCATGACCCACCTTCATTTTTTTATTTTATAACAGACATTCAAATACAATTAGGTCGACATTCGCGTAAACATACATATCCATTTCCTGGTGACTTTGATCTTTGTCAATTTGACGTATTCAAACGATTTTTTGTCAAAATGGGTCATGATTCAACTTTGTCGACTGTACTTTTTGTCTGCGAATACTCGCAAGAGGAATAAAATGAAGTTTATTTATAGCATCTGCCTGTATTAGTGACGGCAGGACGGGGCAGAGCGGGTGTCCCTTCGCGAGCTGCGTATGAATGGGCTCGTCTCCTGTCCAGGCGCGGTCGCAGCCTGAAATTTTGGGGGGGGTCACTCACTACACTAATGAAAAATAGGTAGGTATCTGGAATAAAATAAACATTATGGCACAAGATATATTGTACAAGATGTCAGCAAACTATTTATCGCCGTTAGGGGATAGTTACAAACCTTTTAAATATTTGACAAATTTTTGAAATTTTGCAATGTGACCTTAGGTTTTGGGGGGGGTCATGTCCCCTGTGACCCCCCCCTTCGGACCGCGCCTGCTCCTGTCCCGAATAACGGGGCTACTGTAGGTGACACACTATACTACCACAAAATAAGTACAGAAGAATCCGTTTATTATGACTCCGCTTATTATGACCAACCGTTTATTATGACGTATTACACAGAGAAGTTTGGTTTTCAAACAAAATTCTTTAAAGAAAGTCGGATATAATGACTTCGCATTTAGAGACATGCCGCTTATTATGACCCATTTTTAATAAATTGTTTCCAGTTGATGCATTTACCGACTTGATTCATAACACCGACAAAGTTTTCGGGAGCGTCACGTGATACCCGAAGATGTTCGGTGCATGCATGGCTTTTTTTAGTCTCAGTGGGTAATAGATAGATAGTTGAATTATTAGATAATATTGACTTAGTTCTATTTTGTCTCTATCTATTAAAGTACATACTTACATACTGACAAAAACAGGACATTGTTATTTTGCACAAAATGCTTTGTATGACGTCCGCTTAGTATGACGTGTTTATTATTTCCCTTCGATGTAATAATAAACGGATTCAACTGTACAAGCAAAATAATTGCGGTTCTGTGCTAATTATTGTAGGATCGACTTTGAATCATGACCCATTTTGACAATTACAAAACTTGCTGATGACGCGATGCGACGCAATCCCACCGATTTTAATTACAAGCGAAAAGCATCCTTATCACTACGGCACTACCATGACACTATCGCCACGATGTCTTAGTCGAATTGCATCATTATATTGTACTAACAAGGACATATTCATTTTTTTAGTCTAGATACTCGTATTAATGTTAACGCGAATGTGGGCCTAATTGTATTGGAAAATCTTTTAGAACATAAGCTTATGGTGGGACATTTGACCTACCGTAAGCTTATTTATTACTACTTTTTTATACAGCTTGAAGGTTAAATAGGAATGAGAATAATTCGGTGATGCCCTATTACTATATATACTCTTTAATTAATTAAGGCTTCTTATTCTGAAAGTTGGCAACGTTGCAAAAAGCTGTCAAATATTTACAAGTTTTAATTAATTTTGCTATTTTTCTGTTTGCAAACAAGAAATATCGCTCTGTAGTGCTAAAAATGATATAGGAATGCAATTAAAACACTGAATTTGATGTTGTAACCGCTTCAAGTGTATAAAAAGCATTTCGAAAGCTTCCAAATGCTTTTTTTACATCTAAAACTATATATTCGGTGTTATGATATTAATTATTGCATTCCCTTATCAATTTTTAAGTGCACTTCAGAGCCATATTTCTTATTTTCATTCAGTAACAACGCTAAATTAATTAAAACTTGTTAATATTTGACAACCATTTGCGACGTTGCCAAATTTCGGAATATACGCTCTTAATATTAAATAACAACAGGATACTCGTATTTATACCAATATCAATATAACAAAGCTTAGGAGTTTTTTTGGTTGGTTGATCGTGCTTATTTCAAAAACGAATGGTTGGAATTAAAAAATAATTGTGTGTGTTTGTGTTGGATAGTTTATTTGTCGTGGAAGATTATAGGCTATAAGGAGCCGAGAAGCATGGGTAAAACCACGGGGAACAACTAGTGTGCCTACAAGCACCTTCAAGTTAATAACGAATGAGGACATAATTCGGTGTTCAAGATTATTCTTTTATATCAACTTTTGTATCATATCACAAAAGTATGATATCACACCATAAATTATATCGAATTAAACACATTTAATCGTTATAAAATGAACGCTAATTTTATCATTAAACTATTAAACTTACAATATTTTAGCTTCTGTCAGTTTTATTGAAATATACGAGTCTTTGGATAAACAAATATTTTATTAGTTATTTCGATGAGTAAGGATGACTCTGTGGGCGTGGCGACCTGATGTCATCGTTGAACATTTAGCTTTCATATTTTTTGAGACTGAGAAAAATGCGATATAAAAAAACCTCTTTTTTAATGGGATATTCCTCATGAATACCTCCAATCTGGAGCAAGCGGAATGTTATGAAGGTTACAAACGCGAAACTAAAATACCACCGTTTCTAAAACTGTCATTGGTCAGTGGCTTTTTCTGCGTCTCCCGGAGACAGGCGCGCGAAGGCTTCCGTAACATTGTCTAAAAACGTCAAAGAAATCACGTTTTGTTGTATGGGGCTATATAAGATAATTATATGATACCTAATTATTTTACTCTTTTTAGTAGGTATCTGTTTTTACACCGGTAAGTGACAGAAATACACCATACGACGGGTCCTATGTATAAGGGCCAAAGTGCAAAATCACAGCCAGGAGCCAGGAGAGGCTTCCAAAGTTTGAATTTACTATGGCATATGTACGTAAAATCGTGTTACTGTGCAGAAGTCTTATTTTTTGATAGCTCACATGATTAAAATCTCAAAATTGCCAAATTGTTTGTTTGACCCTAATACGTAGGACCCATCGAATGCGAAAATTTCAACTGTCTAATTATCACGGTTCATGAGATACAGCTTAGTGACAGACGGACAGCGGAGCCTCAGTAATAGGGTCCTGTTTTACCCTTTGGGTATGGAACGGTAAAAAGGGTTCCGTTTTTGATGAGAAATTAATGAACAAACTTTTTGCATCAGCTTGAACATCAATTAAGCTCATTGATGTAAGTTTACATATAATTACGTTGATAGCATCATTTCCAATCCACTTTATCGTGTATCAATATCTAGTGTAGTCGCGAATTGTCACCGGGAGCTGCGCAGACGCAGGCGCGCGGAGGTACGCGAGCGGCAGGTGTGTCCCGTGCACCTGTGCTCGATTGTTGCATTCCTCGACGAACCTCCGCCGACTGATCACTCCTGATTATCTACTCGGATTCTTCTTCAATCAACAAACACTTTACTTAATAAACGAGCTTGTAAGACAGTAAGCTGGGTTGTAGATAGCTGGATATCTATCCTAAGTAATAGATTACATGGGTTATGTACGTACACATATATGAGAGTTTGGGGTATGGGGAGTATATGGGACTCTAGACGACGGTTATAGGTTATTTCTTTTTGCATAAAACAGGATAACGTAAAAAAGGGTAGTAATGGGCGAGGATCGATGACGCGGGCAAAAACTAGTGTTTTCATAAGTATTTATCTAATTAGTACTCGCGGCTATTAGCATTTGCGGTCGCTGAAAAGGCTTTGGTTTTGTTATTCTGAATAATGATTATCGAAGTATCCAATAGCGAATCTGATTGCAAAGGCATTCTGGAACTAGCCTAGGCATAATTATTTTCTATGTTTTCTGTTTCAATCACTTTTTTCAAAGCCCTTACCTACATTTGTGTGAAATAAACAACTATGCATCGCCGGTATAGTGTATTGGTAATCAAAGGATCTGCCCGTCATGAATGGATATCGCAAATATAGAAATGGTCGGCATAGTAAAGCTGTACGTCACAGATAGTTGGCGCCGCGGCGCGGTGGCGTGGCGGACGCTCCGCCGCGCGCCGGACGTCGCTCCTTGAATACCGAGTGCCGTAGTTCCGACACTCGTCAAATTAATAATTCTTCAACCGGTGCTTCGGACACATTAAATCGTCACTCAAAATATATACTCCCTCCCTTTCCATCTATATTATTATAAATAGAGACAGGACATAAAAATTAAGTATGTAAAGTTCTCGGGCCGTAGCAAACACAAGTACTACTGTTCGTTCCGGCTCGTAAATTTCGAGCTATTTATGCAACACATAAACGCCGACAGTGTTCCCTTTTGGATAGAACAAAGATATAATCGCATGTAGAGATTCGCACGGTAGAGTTCTGGTGCAGTGATTTTCACGCATGCCCTAGTAAATCCAATTTATCTGTGAATGAATGTAGCGCTCAGTTTGTTTGGCTGACACAGATATAAATAGAATATGCAGTGCTTAGGGAGTTTAATGAGTTTTCCCGAGAAAGGCAAGTAAATGTCCTTTTGGTTTCACAAATAGCAATTTGGAACGCTGATTTGACTGGAGGAATTGATGCTGTAAGAAACAGCAAATCAGTGTTTCACAGAAGAATAATATAAAGTACTACTTCACAATTTAGGCCAGCTATATGCCAGATCGGGCCGTTTTTTCAAGAGATCTGAAAACTGTCATTAACGTACCTTTCGTATGTTACTTAGGGTTGGCGCAAAACCCGTCACAATACTACTCTAACGGTTTACTGCGTTTTCTTCCATTCCTCTTATAAACCACCTTTTCTTTTAGTGTTGCATCCACAGAAATATTAAAAACTTATATTATCTATGGTTGCATCAATGAGTGTGTTAGGACTGGTAGCAGTGGTGTTCTATAGTTTCTGCATACCTTTATAGGAAAAAGGCCTGAGTTTATGTATCAATGCCCCCATTACCAAAATACCGATTCCCAATTCGCATAAATTCACTACTAAAGCGCATGAGCAGGTATTTGTGTGGTACAGTGAGTCTGTTGTGCAAGTGCCGGGAGGCGGTGGCACGCGGGGCAGGCCCGCCTGTTTGACGTTCCCAGGCGATAGCTGCTATCTCTTGCAAACACCTCTTGTTTGAGACTCAGCCGACACCACCTTACCATCTTACAAATACTGCTGCAAAAAACAGTCTTCAACCTTAAAAGGATGAACATAAGGGAGGATATACGTTTTAACAGGGACATGACCATGTTTGTAAAGTTAAACTAAGTATATTTTAGACTGTAACCTTCTTCGGTCAGACACGCGACTTATCTATTGAAATTTTCAAGTGAAGTCGCGCGTCACTCACTGTTTGTGTTTGTATATCGACAAGTGTCACTGTTGTGTTTCGATATCTTTTTGTAACTAGTTCCAATATAGATAATGATAAGAACATCAAAAGTTTTTCTACTATCTTTGCTTTTCTTTGTAAGTATGTTGCAACAACGACAAGGAAATTCTTATTGCTTGAAAGCCTTTGCTGTTGCTTTATTCTCTTTTAAAACTTAGATAATTTATTGCTCACTCATCTGAATGATTTACTAGATGATCTCAGAATATTCTTTATGAAACCAAAGATTCCAAGTAGTCATTGCAATGCTCCTTACTGCTGCATATTCTGTTAAAGCACATTCCCAAGGGACATTACTAATTCCAAGCTCACAGCCAATTTAAGTGATAGTAAAAGCTGGACACCGCATTCCAGAGCATAGCTCGGTTTATGTTGACAAGGAATGGCTGGTACTTGGTAGAAATAATTCCGTAATTATTTATGTTAGCACCTGCTTGAAGGCATCTGCAAGGCCGCGGAATAGGTCAGCAGGCCGGCCCGCTAGCGCACGCGCCTCTCAAGGCCTAATGTTTCAGCTGCTTAGTAAGTACTGGCTTTATATTGCTTTATTGGTCACTTTTACGTCCGATGTACAATTGAAGATAAGATCAGGCTTCGATGAAATCATTAACAGTAACGAATTTAGACCAAAATACTGCAGCAGTGACAGATTATCCATCTCGTATCAACTCTTTGAACGACCGGAAAGCTCATGACGCAAACAAATCTTTCGGAACAACTGGAACAAAACTAATAGAAGTTTATTGAAATTGAATGTAGAGCAGAATAACTACGTTACACAGTTTAATAGGGAAGGTAGCTCGCGTATGTTCAGACACATCCGCCCAGTTACCCTTAACGTGGATATTTATGCACCTATTAAGTAGACGTTAAGGCTAGAATTAGTTCAAACAATTCGCAACACGAGGGGCATGCTCGCTGCGTTGACGCCACTAGGGATACCGTTTATTGTTTCTGATATGTTAGACATTCTGCTATTGGCACCTAGTAGTATTTAGATGTTGCGATGCAATATAAATTGCTTAGACTACATGAATCGAAGGTAATTCTCGCATTTTAGAGCAACTGTACGTCCAAGCTGTGGAAATAGTTTGATCAACTATGTAGGGACTTCGTCTTTGTAATCTTAAACAAGTGAAATAAGCTAGTATTGACACTTCAAGCAGCTGCTTGACAAAATTAACGTCTTATTGCAGATTTTTTATGGGGCTGACGCTTCTGGACTATAACAGTCGATGGCTGTATACAAAAACTAGATGTTTTACTTTTGGTTTATATCGGTGCTTTTTTACAAACTCGACTCGAAGAACAAAGACAAATCTGGGAGGGAGACATACATGGTAACCCTTTTCGCAAATCCTTTACGACGGGTTGGGTGCGTCTAAATCTGTCGACATCCGCGTCGCCCGACGATCTTGTCGCGATGTTCTCTTTGTAGGCGTCGCGACGCTTTACAAATCTTGCACTCAGGAACATTAGGACGTCCACGAGTAATGATAGACCTGAGGTGGAAACAAGAAGCCGGTTTAACTTGATCCGAGTTTTAAAATAAAACCCTGCGAAGTTAGACGAGTGAAACAAATGTGTATCATTTATATCGCGAAATGAATTAAATGAAACCTCGCGCATTGTGGGAATAAAAGAAGCTTCTTAAGTTTTATTTTCGGAATAACGTTGTCTTTACCATAAACATTCGATACGTTCAGTAAAACAGTGTTATTGCGTTTTATTGTGAGATGTTGTTTGTTATTCATTCGATTGTTTGTTTGGGTCGCGATTTTATTGCTCTTCGCGCCATTGTAGGCCACGCGCGAATAATTATTATAACAATTTACTGATCGCGCTTGATTACACTCATTGAATTAAACGGCAATGAAGGATGACTTATTCCTTGACAGTGTGTGTATAGTAAATTAATTTTTGCGTCAATGGAATTAATACTTAATTATTTCCCGGCAGAGGTTTAATTTTAGTTTTCAGTCCGTCTTGCTTATAAAGCTAAGGGTGACTGGACAGTATTGCACAGCGGTTTACCCAAATAAAACATTCTGTTTCCGCTGAAAAATCGCAATGAACCATTCCAAACCTTTTATAATTAAACAACCCATTTTTTGCAGATAGCTCTATCATAGCACACGATGTCACGATGGTACGGTACCGACAGTTCGTGTCTGAGACATTTCGAGGTGGATTCATTTTCATACGTAATCCATTTTAGTGTAACATTGCGGCCAGTTGAAAGTTGGCGTGCGACACGCTACGATGCGGTACGAGCTTGTCAAATTAGCGCAGGGCGGGACCATTGGTCAGTGGCCATTGCACGGGGATTGATGACATAACGCCTATCGCTAATGTGCTGTCATCATACAGGCTAGACTAAACTGTATACTGTATATTAATCAGAGATGGGCCGATTACCTATGACGGCCGACTCGCCGGCCAAAACTAACTAATCGGCCAAGCTGATAATTCTTGTCAGTGGTGTTTCACGTATAACAATTCATACCTACCAAGGAGGTTTTTTTTCTATCTTTTCTACTTATCACTAAAGACCGAAATTCATACATATATTCCGCTTCTTTTGTCATATCTTTCGAATAAAAGAAGAGAGACTGTCACTTAATTTGAAAGATTTAAACAACACGTTTGGAGAACGTAACGTCTCTGAAAATATCTTTCCTTTCATAACATCAAAGTTCTTGAGTCAACATAAATTAATTACGGAACATGTCGTTCAAGTCTTGTCCCACTTTAAATGGAAAGCTCCCCAAGGCCATCACACGGAATTACTTTATTTCAGGAAGTGCCGGGCATACCGGCGTAGTGCCGCATACTGCATGCTGCATCTCGATTGAGAAACATTCAACGGTAAGGCGGTTTCTTTCGATGTTACGTCACAATGACTAGGTTCCGAACCGCTATGATGGATCGACCTGTAGAGATATGTATCAGGAAAGCAGAAATGTGTAGGTATACCAGATAAACACTGACGGACTAAGGACGGGCGGACGGCCCCGGGGCGGCGGCGCGTCCTCTGGACCGCGTGAGCATCCAAATGACCAAATTCTAAAGACATAAGAAATGTGCTTGCTTAATTGGAGTTGGGAACACCGTAGAAGATAGTAGTAGGTGGATTTAGGGGCGATCAGAGGCCTGAGTGTCGCTAGCAACATCTTAGCAAAATCTGTATAGATTTGCAAATGCTTATATTACGTCTTGTGGTACGAGAGCCCCTTTTGCAAATGGGGTCCTTTATATTGTTAGAAACATCCAAGCAAAATCTGCATGGATTGTTAAATGCTTATACTACATGAGATAGTTGCATTACGGGGCGGGCTGACGGAAAGAGGGCCTCATTTAGATTTGTAGCCCGGGCCTTCGACAGGCTTAGTCCGTCTCTGTAGCTAAGTATAGTGGGTGTTACAATGCTCTCAGATTACATTTGGATCATTGCGAAAATGATTGCAACTTTTATTAGTTTTGGGATAATTATGAGAACTCTTTTGTGAAGGTTCGAATTAACATTGAAATATATTCTCAACATTTTTTCTGTGTCACTCCGTAAAATCTCATTGTTCATTTTGATATGAAACTATCTCATAAACTTTTTCGAACTGCGGTGAACTGTGCCGTTAATTTCTTTTTAAAGTTAAATATTGATGTTGTCTAATTAGGTATCAAATCAACTCCTAATTTCTATGTAAATGGCTACATAAAAAGATTTTAAGATATCATTTGACATTAACCTAAAACTGAATTTGGACAATCATTATTTTTCTTGAAAGGCAACTCACCATAAAGAAGGCTATTTGATACCCACGTGGACGTGAGTTAAAAACTTATTCGCAATATGTTTCATGTCTCATTTTCGGAATGTATTAAAATATTATTATGATATTTGTTTTTTAAAGTTCCATACCCAAGGAAACGTCCGTCCGTTTTTTAACGGAGTTCCATTCCCAAGGATTTGTTTCATTAGCGTCCGGCCGTCCGTCCGAGTTCTTGCAGTTAAATCGTTCAGTCTGTCTGTCCGTTTATCATCAGGCTATATCTTATAAAGGTGATAATTAGTTGAAATTTTCTTAAAATGAAAAATACTCGTAAATATTTTAGGACTCCCATACAATAGACATGTTTTTTTGCCGTTTTCATAGATATTTCTAAGGAATACGCCGTGCACGCATCCGATTCATATTTGAAGGGTTTTTAGTTTCGGATTAAAAACCCTTCAAATATATGAATCGACTCTGACCACTGCAATTCCAGAATCAACAGTGGGTGGATGAAGAAGCAAACGATTTCATTGTCTTGGATACCGCGACTGCTAAGAAGTAATAGGACATTGGTGATATAAATAAATGAACGGTAAGTATTGTAAGTTCAAGTACAAGGATGGCTACGTTTAGTTCGAACATGGGTTGGAGGTCGCAGTTCCCATGCATCCTACGCAATGGCACATAATTATCGTAAGATTGCGCCACACCGATCTGGCATTGTTCGACGTAATGTCTTCTCTAAATCAGAGCTGTTCAGTGCATCATGTGTGTACTCGGCCTATTGTCGCACTTAGTTCACACGCACTCACTAATATCACAGTATAAATATCTACAGTAGTGGATCTCGGCCGCATGATAGAAATAAATACCTACAGCCGCGCGGTACGTAAACATGCGTTAGGGCTGTCCGACCACTGTGCGGCGCATCGCTCGCGCAGGCAGTCTACGTTTCCTTTCAACTCTTGTCCAAGCTGGAGAACACTTCCTTGGTATCAACGTTATAATTAACTAATAATTGTAATTTTATGAAAAAAAAAAATTATAAGAGTAACAACGGAGCTTTTTGCCTGTTTTTCTCCATTGACACGATCTCCCGAACCGACGGCGGCTTTTATAGACGTTTTTAAGAAGCAAAATACCTATGTCTTTGATGTTGAAAATACGTTTTACATTTTAAAGTAAAAGTTGTAACTTTTTTACCTCGACTTTGAAAAACACTGGTAGGTAAGTTAATCCTCCTAAAAAAATAAGGTGATAGAAAGTTATGTACTAAAGGCATAATAAAATATTAATTCAGGAGGCAAACCACAAAGCAAAGTTCGCAAACAAGCTTTCTTTTTTCGCCAAAATCTTTGTAAGGCAATGCGTTGGCGGCCATTTTCGTTTCACCTCAGGATCATATTTCAAACTAGTGTTTGCCCGCGGCTTCGCTTGCGTTATTTTAGAATTTGAGAAACAATACGGATCGTGTGGCGCCATCTGGAATATGAACGTAATTGTTTTCTCGGCAACAGCTCTCTTCTGTTATTCGGGATGTAAGATACTGTATATCCGTGTCTATACTCCTGACAACGTATATGCTAAATTTTGGTGACGATCGATTCAGTAGGTAGTAATGCGTGAAAAGGTAAAAAACAAACATACTTGCATTTTTATTATTAGTTTAGATCAAATAATGTTAAATCTAGGTACATAGTTTGCATAGGAAACATCCTTATTTGAGCGACATTAATTTCAAAGAACCGTGTTTATTTTAAACATTAGACTATCATTTTTGGGTTGATTTACAGTATCGCTGCAAATTGAACGTACGATAGCATTTCTCTTCTCCCTTGCATTCCGCGTGATACCTAAAAAATAACTAACTATCTGACTCGATGAGTACAACTTGTCGTCGTTTAAAACAGAATCTATGCACTGGTTTGAACACCAATTCAAAACATAAATAAACACAATTTTTGTCTAATCTTTAAAATTCCACACCTCGAAACAATCGACAATTTTAAAAAATATCCAACTTACTACCTACAATTTAAATCAGTGTAGATTTATATCCTAGAAAGATATTGAAAAAAAAATAGCTAATAATGCTAAAATCGCGAATAATATTGAAATAAAAGTATACACATTTTTTTTCAATTATTTCCAAGAAACTCTCAGACAAATCCTAAGAAAATTCAAAAAGTGAAAAAAAAACAGCGAGATTTGATCCAGAGACCCCTTGCACGAAAGTCAAGCAGGATACCATCCAGACTGGCTAGTACGCTGACAGTGTTTTCAAATAGCGGTTCTTATACAAATGTCAACAATGACTGAAAATCAACATATTATAAAATTGCTAATCCCCCAAAGGGAATAGCGTAATTATACATATCCTACTAATAGAAGAGCAGTTTAAGGAATATTTGGGGAAAAATTGACTAAATAATATCCAGTGGTTTAGCTTCCAACTAAAAACAAACAGATAAAAACAACAAAATTTAAAATTGCTTATCTCCCAGGAAAAATAGCGTAATGATACATAGCCTATCAACAGAAGCATATTATTAGGAATATTTGAGGAAAGCTGATCGACACTTTACAGTAGTTTAAGAGATAGATCAAATCGAAAAAACATAAAAAATTTCGAAAGAAAAAAAAAGTTGATTTGGCATCAGAATCGATCCCTTATCTCGAAAAAAATACAAAAAGAAAAAAATATTCAATGTACAGGAATGACAGCTCTACGATTTTATTATATGTAAAGAAAAGATAAAATTTTAGTAATTCAAGTAAACGGTAAAAGTTTGGATCTAATTCAAGCTTTTGGGCGTCGCCGTATGTTTGTGAAAACAGCGACATTGGTACTATTATACATACAAATACCCAGCTCAGTGCACTTAAGAGATCTAATAAACGTTAACTGTTGAAACTCACATACATTACATAATTAAAACGCGTAGTAATTTCATTATGATCATTAAAATTATAACAATAAAGCGTGGCAGTAACAAAATAAAGTTTAGAAAGCGTAACGAGCGGTAGCTACACGAACGGCGGTAGTGTGTGGAGCTGCAGAGCCGTATAATTACCAACATACTTCTCCCTAGAATAAAAACTCTATACTCACTCGCGGAATAATCCAAAATACGCCAACGCTCTTGTATGACCAGGGTTTTAAAAAGGGCACTTTTGCAGAACATTTACCATGATTATCTTCGAAAAAACGGTGATCAAAGCATCAACTGGCATAAATGTATGAATTTGTATGGCTCACTTTTGCACTTACCGGGGCTCCCCCGCACCGGCACTACGCCGGCGCCGGTGCCGTGCCGGCAAATGGAAAATCGCCTAATGATACTGCTACAGTGGTCTTTTTAGACCCTAAGATGAATGAAACTGGACGAGTCGTTAGACTAATGTAGGTATTTGCTTACCCAAAAACTTTTGTTAGATGGCGTGTGTATGTACGTAGCTGAGTGCCGGATTCGTAAGGGTTCAATTATTCGATTTTCCCGATGGATTTTCCGCATACTTTCTTCCATAAAAACCAACCAAAAAATAAAAAGATAAACAAAGATGTAAACCATTTTTCGTGATTGCTTCAGTGAGAAACTCTTTTCAGTGGCGACGAATTTCCGTAGACAAAAAAAGGTTTGGCAATCTTCCATTATGGATTTATAGGTTCATGGCAGTACCTACTTACTTGTTAGTTATTGAACTCCATAGTATTGCGCTAGTGAAGTACTAAATTGTATGAAATCACGTGTCACTATGTTAGTCAAACAAAATGTGATTGGCTCCAGATTGAAGAATGGGATAATTGTGAACTCTATCCCCCTTATTAATAAAACGAGAAGTAAATAGTTACGCCAACGTTAATCCTTAAAAATGTATGGTTAATCCGAAGATTATCCTGATTGTAACTTTAGTCCACGTTTATAAGTGTTACTGGTTTTAGCAAATTGCATCCTACGTAGATTAGAACGGCTAACTAGTTAATTAATCTACTGAACTCAGGCCACTTTGTTTGTTTGCCAATTGCTTTTCCCCGAAACGCCCCGAAAAGTGGCCGCACTTTGAGAATAGGTACAATTTTCGGCATTTTTATGCCACGGGGCAGTTTGTATACTATACTATAGTAGCTTTCATTGGTATCATTCATACTCTGTGAAAATAAAACTCAATGAAACTGTTCTTATATACATATTTTTTTAAGTTCTTGGTTCATACGCATGAGGCTCGCGAACTCTGCAGGTATGCGTCGATAAAAACTGGCCAGGATGGAGAGGACACCGGAGGCGAGGTGGTGTGGACCACTTCTTGTCCACTCACTTATTAATGTGGCCGTTCATACAACATGCTCGTGTTGGCATGCTTCCTTTATGACAGGAATCCCAACTGTTTTTTATGAATATTGAATTATGATGCATTTTTTTTTATAACCAGTTATCGTTATTCGATTCAAAAAATTCTCCACGTCTATCTCGTACGAGATAATCTGATGCTTTCAAAGAAAAACTATGATTTATCTCGTAAATGCGGAAACTGTCTCAACTTAAACTAACGATGTAACCAACGTTTTCACGACTAATTCAAAGACTGTTTATCGCGGTGACATAATTGATAAAATAACGAGATGGCATCGTGAATTATTCATGGATAACTCGCAAAGATGTGGTCGCACGCGTCCGTCCGGTCGGCGGCGGCGCGCGGCGCAAGCGCAGGTGGACATAATGCCCATACGCATTCAGTGCGCGCAACACATCGGACATACTGATGGTTTTTGTTTTAAATAAATAATTATGAATGTACCGGATTTACAACATTGTTAAATGTGAACGGTACCCGAAATACCGAACATTGGTAAAAAGTCGGCCGTGAACAATCAGGTGAAACAAAAGTACTTAGAGTATAACAATTTATAAGGTGTGTAATATGAAATCAGAGTGAGAGAAACAAAAATAGAAATTATATGAACAATGTGATGATATTCGTTTCTTTCAATCCACGTTCAATTGTGCTGAACTAATTACGTCAAAAAACAATATGGCACTAGAAACGTGGCATATAATTGTATCGCAGTATTGTAATGTTGTCGTTTTGTGTAAAACTTTTTGTAGCAGACTCCCACGTTTTCTTTTATCGGAAGCTTTCTCTGTCAGATAAGAACGAATTGACAATAATAGAGCATAATCGAAGAAAGTTTACGTTTTAGTTATCAAACAGTTTACAAAATGCTGTAAACACGACATTTTCCGTGTCTTTTATGTAAGTGAGCAATTTATCTGTACTTACCTACCTTATAAGTTAAAGAGTTTGTTTGTTTGTTTAGTTGAACGCTCACAGGACCTACTGGTTTGAATCGATAAAAACATTTTTGTGTTCGATAGTTCATTTATCAAGAAAGGCTTTAGCCTATCATCACGCTAAAATCAATAGGAACCGAACAGCGGGGGTAAAACCATGAGAAGAGTTAGTTTCAAAGTTGATTTAAAACTCTTCTCTTGCGATGATGATGATAAGAAGTAATAAAACTGATTTCCTTCTTATGTAAATCGTTTAAAGTCTTTGTAAGACCACTAAGATAATGTAACGATATACTATGATGTATTTTGCTGGAATTTTCGAAAGAGTTGTCACGACTCTTGAAAAGCAAAAGGTTATGGAAGGACAAGGGTGGGTTTTAGGTAATATGATTCTGAGAATTGCTTCAACCGTATCTAGAGCGAGAAATTACGATTTATTCCCGTTGAATCCCACTTTTGGATCCCATTTTTTGGGTATTCCCGATGAATCCCATTTTTAATTCCCGTTGAATCTCAGGATATGACTACATTGTGAAGAAGTCTTGATTTTCCACCCCAAAAAAAGAAAGACTTGGATACTTTCTTCTATGGAAAAGACATACATAAAAGAGTTCATCACTGAGTGGACGGACATTGCTGTACATTAACTGAAAGTACACTTTCCCAAAGGTTCACAAGTGAAAAGGACTTTTGCTCTACATAAAGCGTCTACAAGAGACACGCCGCGGCTCAAACGAAGAAAGGGCGCTCATTATACTTTCATTATGCGCTCATTAGTAGGCGCTCGACCACTTCCTTTGAGCAAAATGGACGTCGTGAACAAGACGGGAAATTTTATGAAAATTCAAGAAAACTAGCAGGCTGTTTCACTGTTTGCTGAGGAGTTCCGGTTAACTTTATTTTTGTCATAAAACGTCGTAAACGTAATCACATAAGATTTATCAATATTTTTCTTTTTCTTTTTATCTTTTCTCCTACACTAAGAATTTCTCTTGTAATATGGTACTTTGTGGGTTTCGCGAGGATTTAAACCCACAAACACCCAGATCTGGAACAACTAAAACAATAAAAAAATTGGTTGGTGCGGGATTTGGCCACAGCGCCAACATTTTCCATCTAAGATAGTGTATATCCGGAGAATGAGATGAACAATCTAACATAATTTAAACAATTGAGCATCAATACCATCTATCTTCTAGACCTACCACGACGCTAATACTTCTCAAACAGATTGCTCGGTAATATAAATAAGTTCGACATTTGTTTCATTAGACTCATTACGTGTTTTATGTTTATGTGGTAATATAAGAAGCCCGCATAGCTAATCAACCCGACTTCCCTTCTATCGCTTATCCGCAATATTTATGTGACCACCATAGCAATTAAGTAGTCGTAACAACAGAACCCATTGAGATTATTTCCAAATTACTTCAATTACAATATATTATTTTTAAAGGGTTATTACCCTTAATAATGTGTACAATAGGAATGTGAAAATTGAAAAGCGATAAAAATCTTTGGGAACTTATGTTGCTGATAGTTATATTCTGCTATTAAAATAATATGTTCTAACGTTTATTTACAGAGGGTAGGTACATTAAAATGGAAGCATTTAATTCTCAAGACATTGCATAATTATCTGGCTCTTATTTTATTTTTCTGGGTGTACAAGAATACAAAACATGAGAGGTTACTTTATTGAAATTCATGATTAACTGTCTCCAAGAATAACATACTTATCATTCTTTGCGATCTTGTTTCAAAACAATATTTTAAGGATTTATAACCGTTAAACTAGGGGTTTCCTATCACATTTTTACAATCAAAGCCAGACGAATGTTCGTGTTATAATTGACCTCATTATTTTTTTTTTGTGAAATAACACCAACAAGGTAATATAAGTTATGTTTTATCAAAGCATTGGGTAGGCGCAGTCAGGGCGGTCGACGGGAGCAATGACCGCGCCAACACGCGTTTTTCTCATTTTCCCTTGTACATTATATTTCGTCGATGGAAAACACGACGTGTAATAAAGAGTCGTTTGAACATGCAAGACCTTATTTCAGGTCATGACGCCATGCCATTAATTATGAAAATTTCCATTAGGTTTCATGTGACTTTCAAACACTTCATTTAGTTAAATATTTGACCTAAGTTTAGATTTTCCATGTAGCGCGAACAATAAAATCGCTGTTGGAATTTTAAAAACATTAAACCTAGACATTGTGAACTAAATACTGAATGTGATTTTAGATTTACGACCTTTAATATAGCCGCTTTGGGCGGTCACTCGGGCACAGCGGTTTTATGACAAGTTTTCGTAATCTGCAAAATCATATGCTTATTTTTCAACTTACGAAAATTTAAATTAACCATTGCAAAAATTCGATAAATTCTCTACTAGCTGGTATAAAAATCTTTGGTTTAATGGCTTTTTTTTAAAATCAAAGTTAAGGTGGCCGCTTTGAGCTGACTTCCCCTACTCAGACATATACCCCTAAAGTTATACGGATTGAGGTCAACAATCTGTTCCCGACAGCAACCAATAAAATATACGTTCAACTTCTATTGATTAATGACTACAATTCTCCTTAGTCACGAACGATAACCGTAAATAAAGCAAAAATACGATATCATAGCCCATTTAACGAAAATTGACTGAATGGAGGAAAAATCGATCTACATTGTATCAGTAGAAAAAGTGGTTTAAAAGAAGAGGGGGGAACACCCCCCTGGTAGACATGGCTCGCTTGTATCGGATTGCAATAAATTCGGGAGGGTAAAAAGCAATGGGGTAGACGCCGCGCGCCGCCGTCGCGACTAACGTCTTCCGCCTTTGATAGGCTTCATGTGCACTCGGTACTTCAAACTTACTCGGAACTAATATATCATTATGTTCTTGAGTAATGTTTTCTAAATTCTAAATGTTTTTGTTGAGAAAGTAATTAATCTTATATCAATCTGAATGTGTTTTTGACTATAAATATTTTAGGCATCATTTCTAAAAAACAAATAAGTAGAAAAAGAAAATATTTACTTTTACCAAAATGATATTTTTACGAACAAACTACACCGAAAATATAGAGTGGTTGTTATCAGCAAACGTAAGTATATAATAACAGCGCCACAAACACACGACAAAAAATCAACATATCATAACAAGATAACATTTACATAGCGATGATGGCTAGCATTCGATCTAGCGCGGCGCCGGCGCCACTCCGTCTGAGTAATCCGCGTTTGATTGCTTCAGCGAGCTTTTATTTTTGTTAATAAACAAAAACTTGGCTTCTGACCGCCTGAATATATTTCCCATTTGTTTTCATCTCATGCATAAAACATAGTAGGGAAGTAATCGAGATACTTACGCTAGACAGCAAATAAGGGTTAAGAACAATAGCCTGACTATATTTCAGGGAAATGGATCGCTCCACAAACTTGAGAGAAAACATTGCGAAAATAGGTTGTGTCAGACGTGCGTAGTAATGTGGTGTTAGAGCAGAGTGATAGGCAATATTATCTCATAAATATACTTTATCTACTTTCTATCTAGGACGCGCGAATGATCTATGTTGTTGAGACATGTCAGGCTCGACGGCGCCGTCCTGTTTTTTTTGTCCCAAAACTATCAACTTACTTTACGTTATAAACGCTATTTTTTGCAAGTGAGTGATGATACAAGTTACAAAACTTGACCCGGACACAAAAGAAGTAGCGTCTCTATTATTTATCTTTTCCTCAGTTTTTGATACTTCAAAAAGAGGGTAAACAATGAACACAAATCTAAATAAAAATGATGCAACCTTAATATACTCGTAATTCGGCGATTCTGTAAAAGCGGGCTTGAAAATAAGGGTACCAACGTCCCTATTACGTATTTAAAGCAAAATGTAAGCTATGAATGCGACACGACCAATTAAATGTCATTACATAGTATGATTGTGTCCGAACTATTGTGCTACTAACATTTGGGGCGATTTCGGCTCGATTACGTATACCGTGTAATCACCTGAAGCAAGCCGGCAATTATTTGAATCAGAATAACATTTCCGTTTTACGATTTAAATATATATTCAGTACAATTGAGTCTTTATTAACTGAATGACAAGAGCTTTTAGAAGATTATCTACGAAAGTGTGATAATTAGAAAGAAGAAACTAAGTTTCTACGACTGTAGCAGTTTTGTGAAAGTGTTTAATTAGTGTTAATTTTCAAGACTAAAGGTAATGAGGTCGCTTGGTCATTCATCGATTTATTTTGAGTTGACTTCTGTTCAAAAGATATTAGTATGAGGACCAACTCAATAACCCAGTCAATCGGCCATCATTCCAATGAGTACAGTACAATTCCCGTATCGCAATCGAATCAATCTACATAATTATATTAAGCATGCATAATATAATCTATACATGTTTTTGTTGGGTACATTCATTCCTTAAGTTATCAAGGACGAAGAAAACCAATATGCCACATTTATTCCACGAATCGCTAAAGGCCGCTCAAGCCACAACAGAAGTAGTAGGAATTTGTGCCAAGTATTTACTCTAATGTCGGTAATAAAAATAATTGCCACACATACAGCTTAAGTGCGAAATTCTACGCCCCTGTGGACGAATACAATTCGCGAATTGTTTTTCGTAATAAAACTTGCGAACTCCCCTTCCGACAGGTAGGTTATTTAGTCCGGACTCCGGAACCCCGTTCTCGGGGTAGTGTGCGGTATTTATGACCGCTGCGTCATGGGGTTCCACCGTAAGTGTGGTGCGACTAGGAAACTTTACGATATCGACATCCCTGGGGCACGTTAAAAGCTAGCAATAAAATTATTTTGATTGTTCCTTCCACTATGATACCTATTTAATTTTTCGTTATAATATTTTCATTATCGATTACAAAGACTAATATGAATCTACTTTTGTAATCAGAATGTAAAGTTTGAACTAGGCTTTTATCCACATAGCGTAGAAGCCGCGTAGCTGCGCAACAGTCGTAGCGCGCACGTAGCGTAGCAAGAAACCGTAGCAGCGTAGAGGCCGCGTAGCTGCGCAACAGTCGTAGCGCGCACGTAGCGTAGCAAGAAACCGTAGCAGCGTAGACCCTGCGTAGCACTAACGTTGCCCTTGCGCGAAAACGTCGTTGGCACGATAGAAACATATTCATAATACGATATTTTTTTTACATTTTTTTTTTTGCCAGAACTTTTTATTTCTCACGTGCGTTTCGTCATTCGTGTATGTAACATCAACCTTTTTGGTTCATATAACCAAACTTCTGAGTATACATTTTGTACCAAAATAACCCCAAATTTTGCAAGATTAGTTACAAATGTTTGGTCGAACATCTCCACATGTTAAATCTGTGCGCGGCGTGGGTGCCCGAACACCTTTTCTATTGGTAAATTAGCAGTGTAGTAACACATGTCTCAGAAAAAATACATTAGCAGCCGGCGAATGCTCCCGATTGATGACAGTAGCGATGGGCGCCTAGGGATCTTAAGAGGTTATTTAAGAGATAAAGTATTTATAGAATCTTAATTGTTTGGGGAAATTAATAGATTATACAGAAAAAAAATATAGTCATAAAGTAATACAGTTACGTCACCATTCCAAAGAGTTTCACAAACTGTGTATTTCACATTGTCTACATGAAATACAGAGTTTGGATACTCAAAAACAATTTCATGGTTTAACTGAAATCGAGGTTTCTTGAATATTTTTTTCAATCGTTACGTATCTTTCAACCTGTATCTGTTTCTAAACTTAAAACAACTCTTATTTTTATTGTAAGTATGATACATTTATTCACAACGGTAAAAGTAAATTTTGGATTTCGACTAAAGAAAAAATGGTGGCGTTAAGTTGATATTCGGGCGCACGTGTGTTAAATATAATTGAATGGTAACTTTACAAGTAAAGACACCTTGCCCAACAGATGTTATAGAGATTTTGCCCAAATACTGATGGATTGGCTTTGTCAGCCGCCACCGTTAATATGAATAATATGATCGATATAGAACACATTTCGGTTTTAATAACTTTCGTTTACATCGTCGCCAAGATTTAATGAAAAGGTTCTGCAGCTTTTAGATCAGTATTTCAAAGTTCTATTTATTTCTACTAGCTACTAGAAGAACCACGGGCAATAAACAAAGTCTTTCTTAAGAGACTTGCTCCAATTTAACTTTGTGAATTAATTGGGTCTGTGTTTTCTAATTTCAAACAATGTATTTAAAAAAACGTGGCAGCTTTACAGTCGTCGCATAATTATGATGTGTTACATCTGACATCGCATCGACTTCGATTTCGACTTGGACTTTGAATCCGCGGTTAAAATTGCTATCATCTTTGACGACTTACTTATATTTTTCCACTTCCATGTACATATTTCAGTTAAACACGAAATAGATCCCACTGAAGCGATAAAAAAAAGATGTTACAATTTAAAATTGTTAATCAAAAACACCTAATATATCCGTGCACGGTGCACGGACTATAATCGCTGTTATCACTATACAAGATTAGGCTTCCCATTCAATAGAGCTTTTAACGACTAAGCCATTAACCTTAAAGTGTGACGTCATTACACCCGAGGGGCAAAAGGGAAAGATAGACCTCTGTATTGAAAACCATTTCAGATAAAGATGCTTTTACAAACTCAATAATGTTTTTCCATCGCAAATTGATACCATCCCTTACAAATTAAAGAAGAGAAGTGATGTAACAGCTGATAACTAAGTAACTGAATAAGTGAATAGATTACTTAATCTATTCTTCCTGCTACCGTAAAAGAGATAAGTAGACGATAAGGTGGTTTCGCCAGGCGCTAACGCGTGTTGGGACAATAGGATTACAAGGGAGCACAATAGATTACGGCCGTAACGGGAGAGTAATCTCGTTTTACACAAGTTTGTAACAAACACTGTAATAAGATTACACAGGGATTCTTGTAATTAATGTGTTAATACTTGCCGATGAAATTGGAGATGCGTACATACCTGTAACAAAAGGGATATTGGTCAGTTTTTGTCAAGATAAAATCTGAATGATCAAATTCATGGCTTATGTGACAAAAGTATTTTGAAAAAAAAAAAAAACAAATAGTTGAATGAAAAACATGATTAAACTGTTAAGCTGACATTATAAATTACTGAAGTATCAGTAAACATGAAAAATAAACAATAACCAAAATATGATGCGATAAAAAGCTCATAAAGCTCACACGATACACTTTCATTCATGTTTACTACGATATAAACATACTTAAGAGTTACGATGTGCGTGTTTAGATAAAAATAACATCAACATATTGGTGCAGTTAGCTATGGCCCGAAAGTTCTAACTACGGGTAGCACGCGGCGTATCTTGACGATACGATATTTCAACGCTTGCCAACCAGATGTACACATTACTCGCTTTTTCCGATGTTTTTACTCAAAAACACTGTTATCGATATGTTACATCCGTAAATAAAGTGTGTTTTTATGCGGCTTTTTTGAAGAAGAAAGGTTTACTTAGGGATCGCCTCTACGTCTGACTGATATACAGGTATCTCGAAGATAAAAGACGTATTCGAAAATGTTCTGGAAAAGCTGTCAAAAAATGTACTCGGTTCCTATTTTGGGTATTGCCCAAAAGTTAGGTTAGCATGATTGATACAAAGAACTTAATTATTTCAATTCTAGTCCAAACATAACGTGCAAAGCCGTAATATTCCAAAAGTATGATGCCAAAGACCCTCGAACAGATGCATTTAAGAAAGCCGATATCAACAATTAACAGCGATAGCAATGTTTGAGCAGCGGAAGCAGGTTGGCGGAAGAAGGTATTTGGGCGCGTGGCTTTTTGCGCCCCGCGCGACTTCGGGCCCGACAGATGGAAAGGCGCTCTGTCTGAGGGTAATCGAATTACTTTTTACTGACATATGCACTTCGCAGCCGAGGGGTTAACTTCAAGTGATTCAGCAAAAAACGTTTCGTTGGGGCTACTTGTGGCTTCCCTTCTCTTACGAATGGATTCCGTCATGAAATAAAAAGCAAACCAGTAAAAACATCATCCGTTCTCCTTTTCAAAAACTGTATGTGCAAGTTTATTAGCTATAACTTATTTAGTACAAATACGCAATGAAAACTTCTCTGCTTCGCTGACAAAGAGCTGAAATCAGGTTAAGTGTCAATTAAAAATCGCCGCAAACTGTACACGGAGGAAACCACTTAATGTCTAGCTTGCGTTAGTGATACTTCCTGTAGCCGGTAGGAGAGTACATAAATCGTGGGGCTTTATTAAATTTCCTTTTGTCGCGAACGCGGCCTTAATGATGCCCGACGGCTACAACAGATATTTGTCATCGACCAAAAAAGTTCACTTCTATTTTAGAAAATGAAATAAAACATTAAGAAGGGACATGGGTGTATGCTTCCGTTTAGACTTAAAACAGTCAAGTACAAATTATTGCAACAACCGTGAACATTTTTTATAAATATTTATTTTGAAGCACGCGACCCGTCTTCTGTCATGAGTCCTGAGCAACCGACATAATTTTTTTTTTCCATTTGTTTTCAATTCCTGAACGCAATCAACTGTCCCCTGAGATCATTTTTTCTAATCCAGGTGATAAATTGACGGAAGCCCTCGGTACCTCCCCTGCTGACTAACTAAAAATACGACGAGTTTTGCATAGTCCATATTGAGGAAGGCTTTCTATAAATATCACGCTATCACCACCAATAAAGCAGAGCAGCTGAGAAATTTTGTCAAAATCATCATGCAATTGTATTCCCTTTGAAATTCCGTTGCGTAAACCGTTAGGGTGTAAAATTATGTTAACTAATGCATATAGATAAAAAGTAAAAAAAGTCTGCGTTAGGCAATTGTTTGTTGATTCTTCAGTTTGTTGACATTTGTATCCACACCGTCTAGAGTACCAGTGTAGCGAACCAGGCTTTGGTAAGTAAGCCGACTTGCCTTTCGTGCAATTTCAGGATAAATCTTGCCACAATTATTTATTTTGTACCTGTGAGTTTTCAATAAATCCAAATCTGGTATGTCATTTAATTTATCTATAATATTTATGTATTGAGAAATATATAAGTATTTTTATCAGCTGTCTAGTGAGCTAACGTCTGCACACGGCGTACGGTAAACAAAGTCGGAAACGATTCCTATTAGATAGCAAGCTGGTATGGCGGCGGCGACGCGCAGCTGCCGCCCGAATGAGCGCATGAGAGATCGCGAAACGCGCGCCTTCTCATTTCCGGCCGATTGGGCTACTTGCGCGTTCTTTAAGTTATGTCCCTCCTTAGGGGTGGACATGGATTGACAACGTAAAAGCTCTGCTTAGCTTGTTGCCATACGGCATAATTGTGTACATTAAATTTATTATTATTAGGGCGATTTTTAACCGACTTCAAAAAAAAGTAGTTCTCAGTTCGACCTGTATGTTGTTGTATGTGTCCGCGGTAACTCGCGTTTGGCTGAACAGATTTTATGCAGTTTTCAGGAAAGTGTTCATTACATTCTGGAGAAGGTTTAGTATTATAACACTAATAGATATCCCGTGACGTTGCCCGCGTGTCCGTTTTGCTTACTTGAGTAGATCATGAGGGAATTGCATGTTTGTCCGCAATTATCTCGCGTTTGGCTGAACCGATTTTGATTCAGCTTTCAGAACAGTGTTTGTTACATTCTGGTGAAGGTTTTAGTATATACAATAATGGATATCTCGTGAAGTTGCTGACATTTTTTTTTAGCGTGGTAAAATCATCAAATGAGTCCTCCAACCCCGGGCAGGGCGGGAGGGACTGTCAGACTTCTACTGACTAAAATCCACGGTGTCCTTCATAGCCTGTTACGTTCCGGGGTTACGGTTAGGGAATAATCCCGCGACCCCGGCAGGCTTTGGCCCTCTGAGAGGGGGGCCCCGTCATTATGCTGACGCTCTTTGAGGCGCGCGTGGGACACAACGCGCCGTCGACCCATCGTCCTTGGTCGGGCAGCGAGTTGCCCTTTACTCGCTGCCCGCATGCCCGCGCCTAGGTGGCCGGAGATCATCTTGCGACGTCCGTCGCCGTGGGCGCCTACCACTGCGGCTGGGGCGGAGGGAGGACGCTGTCCTCTCTCGCTCGCGGCCTGCCTCCTCCTTTACGAAAGTTGCTGACATAGATCCATTTTGCTAAATAAGATTGTAGGTAGATTTTCAAAGATGCCGATTTTATGGAGATTTTTGTTGATTACCTCAACTAAAAAGGGAAAAATTCTTTGAAAAAAAAGGAACCGACTTTAAAACCAAACACAAAAAAAACTATAAAATAACTTTTAAGTCGGTGGCCATATGTAATGAAATAAAAAAAAAACAAAGCCACCGACTTCCGAAAGAAAAGTTATTTTATAGTTTTTTTTTGCTTTTGCCTAAGCAAACATGTAAATGAATACCTAAAATACAGAGACCTTTATTATATCGTGGTATAAAATCGTCAAATAAGTCAGATTCGTACTGACTAAAATCCACGGTGTACTTCAATAGCCTTTTACCTTCCGGGTCACGGTGATGAGATAAGTCCGTGCGACCAAATAGCGAATAGAGTACAGCGTACCTATCCTACTTACTTGTTTATTACGAAGTAAATTCCAATTACCAAAATGTATGGAAACTTGTGGCTTTTTTAACCGACTTAAAAAAAAAACATAAAAGTAGGTTCTCAGTTCGACCTGTACGTACTATATTATGTATGTTTGTTTGTACTTACGAGTATGTATGTTTGTTTGTTCGCGATTATCTCACATTCGGCTGAATCGATTTTGATGTAAGTACCTCCCTACTTAGTTTTTAGAAAAGTATTCTTTACATTCCGTGGAAGGTTTTGGTATAAAATCGCCATCTTGGATTTAAAAAAGAATGGCTTTTTCGTTACAAGCACCCCAATTAACCTTGAAATTGACACCCATATCAAATTCTAAGAAAAAAACGACGTCCGCCATCTTGGATTTCAAAATGAATGGCTTTTTCGTTACAAGCACCCCAATTAACCTCAAAGATGACACCCATATCAAATTCTAAGAAAAAAACGACGTCCGCCATCTTGGATTTCAAAAAGAATGGCTTTTTCGTTACAAGCACCCTAATTAACCTCGAAATTGACACCCATATCAAATTCTAAGAAAAAAACGACGTCCGCCATCTTGGATTTCAAAAAGAATGGCTTTTTCGTTACAAGCACCCCAATTAACCTCAAAATTGACACCCATATCAAATTCTAAGAAAAAAACGACGTCCGCCATCTTGGATTTCAAAAAGAATGGCTTTTTCGTTACAAGCACCCCGATTAACCTCGAAATTGACACCCATATCAAATTCTAAGAAAAAAACGACGTCCGCCATCTTGGATTTCAAAAAGAATGGCTTTTTCTTTACAAGCACCCCAATTAACCTCGAAATTGACACCCATATCAAATTCTACGGAAAAATGATGTCCGCCATCTTGGATTTCAAAAAGAATAGCTTTTCATAACAAGCACCCCAATTAACCTCGAAATTGACACCCATATCAAATTCTCAGAAAAAAACGAACGTCCGCCATCTTGGATTTCAAAAAGAATGGCTTTTTCGTTACAAGCACCCCAATTAACCTCGAAATTGACACCCATATCAAATTCTAAGAAAAACACGACGTCCGCCATCTTGGATTTCAAAATGAATGGCTTTTTCGTTACAAGCACCCCAAATAACCTCGAAATTGACACACAGTCATATTACTATCAAATTATAAGAAAATGACCTCCGCCATCTTGGATTTCAAAAAGGATGGCTTTTTTGTAACAAGGACTCCGACGTCTTCGTCGGACGACTGTAGGATTATTAGACAAAAATACAAAAAGAAAGAAATATTCAATGTACAGTAACATTGACAACCCAAAACAAGCGCGCGCCACGAGCCAGGCCGCAGGCGGCGTGTATACGTGAACCTTACGGAAGTGTGAGTTTCTACGATCACACAACCACAGGCAGTACGTACACGCACACAAACGCAGTTACGCTCGCTGCGACAGCGCTACAGTCGTTCAAGATTTGCGATAAATTTGTTTGTGTTCCGTAATACCAAAAATTATGAATGAAAAGTTGATGCTTTTCCATTTTTGTTTTGTTAATCTACAACTAGACAATATAAGCTATGTTCCTATTAACATAATATTAGGAACATTCATGTTTTTAATACAGAATAATTAAGCTGAAAAAATGCTTTTAGCGGTGTTAAAATGTACGAAATGCAATTCGCTCGCATTTCGTAAATAGTAATAATTTTTTTTTTAAAGTTTAATAGGAACCTAGATAAATACCGCCTGTATCCGAATAACATAACTTTAAGTCGGTAAAATATTCGTATCGCGAATGATTTTGGTATTACATTTGTATGGAGAAATTTGCCTTCACCGAACCCTTAAAACAGTCAAGTACAAATTATTGCAACAACCGTGAACATTTTTTATAAATATTTATTTTGAAGCACGCGACCCGTCTTCTTTCATGAGTCCTGAGCAACCGACATTTTTTTTTTCCATTTGTCTTTCAATTCCTGAACGCAATCAACTGTCCCCTGAGATCATTTTTTCTAATCCAGGTGATAAATTGACGGAAGCCCTCGGTACCTCCCCTGCTGACTAACTAAAAATACGACGTGTTGCATTTTTTATTTCATAAATTCATAATCTAAATATAACTGAAACATTATGTAAAAACAGCATGCAAATGGATTCAGTGTGAGCAGTATTACGAGGGTGTAGTTGTGTTATAATGCAAGTACAAAAACTCTGTCGTTAGGCAAACGTTTTCTTCTATTAAATTCCACACCGTCTAGTCTAGAGTAAGTCTAGGAAAGGCTTTGAAAGGCCGACCCCTTATTTCCTAGTCACAATACGCATAGAATCCAATCTCATTTTATTGAGTAATTATTCTAGCCTCAGTGAGCTGGACGTCTGCACAGTACGGTAAACAAAGCGGAAATGACCTATTAGATAGCAGCTGGTATGGCGGCGGCGCACGCGCAGCTGCCGCCCGAATTTCGCCGAGAGATCGCGAAACGCGCGCCTTCCGTTTCCGGCCGATTGTACTTGTGCGTTCTTTAAGTTAAGTGTCCTTAGGGGTGGACATGGATTGACGTGCCGTTGCTGTTGCCATACCATACGGCATGTGTGTACATTCATTCACCACAATTAGGGGAGTGGTAAGGAGCGAATGTGTATAGAGTATATATATAATGAACTCGAAAAGAGACAAAAATATGAAATGGTGTCGGATTGAGAAAACATGAAAATATTAATTCCCTTTAAAAGAAATGAATGAAGCTGTCCTACATAACGATAGAGTTTTATTGCAAGGAGATGATGAACTAGAAGATTTTGAACATCTACAAAAATGTTGGCTATTCGCGGAACTGTAATAAATACTTGGAGGTACGGTACTGGCTCATCCACGCAGTTGTATGGCGGACAGGTTTGAGCAGCAGTGTCGAGTGACATTGTGGCAACAAGCTACTTGGTCCACGCTGCACGGTGACTTGACGCCATTGTCTAGTAGCGAACTAGTTGTGCCTCTACCGTGACTTTTAAGCCTTGTTTACATTTGAAGAGTTAGATTTAAAAATGTTTTAATATTCCCAGTTATAATTTTTATAATGTTCATTTTTTTTTCGTGGTAAAATTATCAAATGAGTTCTCCCACCCAGGGCGTGTCGGGACGGACTGTCAGACTCGTACTGAATAAAATCCGCGGTGATCCTTCAATAGTTCTTTACGTTCCAGGGTCACGATACCTGGTGACACAGTCCGACGACCCCAGCAGTAGGAACTTTTTCTAACGTTATCTTTGCTTTTAGACGCTGAAAAATAGGCAACTAAGGATTCTCTAAGAAGATTTCTTTTTTTATTAATCTGCCTTGCTTTGGCTAATTGATGCCAGTATTTTTGCTTAGTTTAGATATTTTTTTTTAAAAGCTGTTTGGGAATATATTGAACTCCAATTTAATTTGTATGAAAGGTTTCTAATAGTAATTTTGATACCTATTATAAAAGATGTTGGATCATCTAAAGTTTATAAGGATTACATGCTGCTGGTCACAAGCGCTATTAGTCGTCATATACGTCGTTGGCTATACACGACCCGATGCTACTCAATTTGTCACATTCGCGATTCCTCATATACACTGTTCGCCATGATCGCGATTCGTCTTATAATTATTCTAAGCAATAAGGTTATCCATGTCATCATCAGCATATAATGTTCCCATTGCTGGGACACAGGCCTCCTCTCTGTGAGAGAATGTACGTGGTGGATGTCACGTCTTCGAATTTTTGGTTCTAGGGCATGTCGGTTCCCTCACGATGTTTTCCTTCACCACCGCTACCGTTTTGAGAGTAGTGGTGATGAAATAAATTACACAAAGTAATGCGCGAACCCTCGACCGAAAACTAGCAAGTCGGGACCGATACCACTGGGCTGCTCCAAGGTATCCATGTAAACGAACCTTAAGTTTAAAAAACCGGCCAAGTGCGTGTCGGGCCACGCAGAGTGTAGGGTTCCGTAGTTGCCCATCAAAATACTTATGCGAACTAACTAAACTGATGCAAATTAATTAACGAAGAATTTTTGGTCCAGGAGTGAGAAATCGGGGAAAACACTTTAAAAAAAAATAAGTAAAAAAAATTTAATACTTTATTTTACACTTCTTCGGACTACAAATCCTACCAAATTACAGCTCTCTAGACTGTGCGTCTCTGAGCTAAACTGGGACAGTACGGACGGACGGACGGACCGCATGGCAAACTGGGTTCCTTGTTGACTACGGAACCCTAAAAAGATACTTATAGTGCGCACGCGCGATAATTTGAATTGTGTAGGTGTACCTCATCATCCCAGTAATGACCGGTCTCCTGCTATTATATTTTCAACATTGTTATCGAAGCGTTAAATAGTGTAATGCACGGAATGCTCTCGAACAGGTGGATACGAAAATGTATTGTAAACCGCAGAATTGCTTTTTTTTACTTTCATCACTGTAGGTAAGTACTTGTTTGCCAATTATTATAATCAGTCCTGTCTGCATCCACTACTGGACATTCATTTTTAGCGTCACGAGCTGCAATACATGCTATTTAAAATTTACTGGTACCATTTCGATTGGATTTTTTTCATTACAATGTTGAACACATTTTTTTAGGTTCCTGAAACCAGTTGTCCGAAATTTGCACTTAAGTGTATACTGTTCTTACAGGAATGCTGTGCCATGGATTTATCTAGTACGAACAAGGAACTATGTAAATTAACTCTAAAAAAATACCTTAAACGTTTAACAGTAGAAACCTAGTCTTTTATTTCAATCAATTTTTGAAGTTCTACTTTAATACCTAAAAAATGGCGCCACATGTCACGTGGTGGATTAATTAGAAAACTACATCTTTCGTCTCATTTATGAGAAAATCCATAAGTATTAAAGTGATTGACATTAGAGTTGTGAGCAAAAAGGGTGCTTCCAAGGAGGTATTTATCACGAGCGAAGCAGGCGTTATATTCTCATAATGTGATGACTTTCACCCGTGGAAACACTCTACTTTTTTTCAAATATATGGAAAGTAAAAAATAGTAGTTTTCGTATATTTATTGATAGTAATAACACGAGCAGTACCTATTTATTAGTCTTTTTTAATTTAAATTTCGGGAACACACCGCCCGCGTCACCGCCGCGGCGCACTATAATGTTTTTTTAACCGACTTCCAAAAGGAGGAGGTAATCACTTCGGTGTTTGTATTTTTTTACCTTTTTATGTTTGTTCGGGCATAACTCCGTCGTTTCACAACCGATTTGAAAAATTCGTTTTTTTGTTGGATAGTATACTTCCGAATTCCCATTAAAATTTTCGAAATCGGACTAGTACGTAAAATAACAAAAAACAACAAAAACGAGCAAAAGTTTTCAACTTTGTTGAACCGATTATCCGAGGTTTCTGGTCCGATTTCGATGGACGTTTTTTGTTCGATACAGTTTATCTGCTCATTTATCCCATAAAATTTTCATTTAGTTTGGTCAGTAGTAGAGCAGGAATGTACATTCCATGGGCGTTGTTTATTACCGGTGCTAGGATTACAACATTTTGTGCACATGTAAGAAATTGAATTATTTGGTATGGATAAAATAAAAAACTTTTTCAAAAAAAAATGCACCGGCGTACAACCACAAAAAAAGTAAAATAACTACAAAAAAACTTCCTTTAGAAAGTCGGTGACACAAAGTCAATGAAATATAAAATAAAGTCACCGACTTTCGAAAGAAAAGTTTGTAGGTAAACTTTTTTTGTGCGTTTTGAAGTCGTTGCATTTTTTCAGAAAAAGTTTTTTTTTACATTCATATTTAACACTACAAGACCGCAGCATTTTTTTTTATCGATATTTTTCTTAATTATTAAAAAAAATTATAGCCGACTAACAACTAATTTTAGTTCTATTTTTAAATTCATCCCGCCCTAGGGAGGGAAGCAATTTATGAGTCTTTCCCGCCCAAGTGAGGGAAGCCGTTGCGATTGCTCTGATCAAACAAACACTACTTTCCGAGTATGTGTAAGAAAAGCTTTATTCTTCACCTTTACTATTTGACTACAACGTATCCATGGGAATTTTCATTTATTGTGGTTACTGTATGTGTTTTATGCGTATTTCTTATTTTTTGAAATTATATATTTAGCTTTTAATCTAAATATTTGCTTGTCCTTGCTTTCTGACCCAAATTCTTTGTGTTAGTGGTTAATAAAAGAAATCTTGTGGGTTAATCCTAGGTGTGGCGGTGTGAAAGCTGCGGCGCACGTGCGTATGCGCACCTGCCTCCGTGGGCCGCCGCGGCACCACCCCTGCGCCGACGACGTCTGGCCTGAGGGGTGACTTGTATAAACTAGTCCAAAAAATTCCTCGTTTTTTTTTGTCATGCAAATGTCGCATGTTTCTCTCATATAAATAGTTGCTGATTAAAAGGCATTAGAGACAGATCATGGCTCTAATGTTTTTAATTAAAGCTCATCGTACTCTTCGTAACTTCTATTTTTTTATTGTTATACTTTTTTTAAATGAGGTTTCTAGTTTAATGTGTGTACTTTTAAAGAATAAAATAAATAAGTGATCCAATAAATGCAAGTGATTTAGTATGATTACAAATGGCTGGGTAATTTTGTAGGCTTACTAGTAAATAAAATGATTAAATTACAATAATTATGTACTGTTTAAAATAATTATGTAACATACAATAGCTATTACAATTACAGTCAACATGTAATTACTATAAAATACCGTTTCAAATAATGCTCTACTTATGTACATAAATTACAGCTCCATTACAAAACTAAGTAGCAGACTGTTAGCTAGCCTGTTTTTTTTAAATAACAATAAGTTAAAATCCTATAAATTTTTTAACCATTTGTCAAAATGTATAGGATGCAACAAATAATTAGTTTAACTACTGATCAAACAACTCACCCTTAACATCTGACGACACCGGCCATTTAGCTTGTTCCTTACGTCAACGATTATATACGTCTGTTTTACAGCCTGTTAAAGACCAATTAGCATTTATCGAACTTCCTTTTAGGCATTTAATTGTTACACTTAAAAGTGTTGGGTTATTGCGTTCAAATTGTACCTAATTAAAATTCAAGTTATTGTTTCAGCCGTGCTTTATGCATGTTTTTAGATTATACCGAGCTTGCTATAGACTATCTACGATGGGATTGCGGACGGCGAGTATATGTGAAGTGAATCGTTGCGATTGCGGACGGCGAGTAGTGATTAGCTCGCTGTCAAATCAAGGTCCAGCATTACTATTTTCTTCAAGCACAGCGCTGGGACTAAAGTTTATTCATTAAACTACTGACAGCAACTATCGTTCAACGCTCCGCTCGCGCTGCACTCAAAGCCGCCTCATCAAAGAGCACATCGTATATAGTCCAACGATGAGATATTTTCTTCTACAGAATAGCATAGCAAGCCCGAATCGCATAGGCGAATTCCACGCGCATTACAAGAAGCTGTCAGCCAAAGAGATTTAAAAAAACCTATAGAGTGGGCATTGGAAAAATTGTCATACAAAATAATTGTTGATGCCGTGCGTCAGACTGAGCAACTTTTGACCTATTGGTAAAAAGTTTTGGATCACAGCTTTCTTCGTGATATCCCGTCCATTGTTTCTTATATCTATTCGTACCTATAGGATTTAAAGTCTTTGTTGTCAGGTCTATCAGCAAAAAAAAAAAATACAAATAATAATGAAAAGTTATTAATTAGTTTTATAGTAGCATGTCTGGTGCATGACACAGCTCATTTGTATGCCGGGAAGCGCATAGTGCACGGGACGCACTTAGAGGGCTCATTGCGAGGTAAATGTGTTTAATAACGAGGGTGGAGGACAATAGCGGGGCGGAAGTTCGCGTGTGTCCGCCGGATGTCGGCCCACCATCGATCATACAGTAAGTACTGAGCTACTGAGGCAAGTGCGACACGATGTCGAAGTTGTGTCGGTAGAATTCAATGAAATCGTAATCATAACTCTACAATTTAAAAGAATAATGAGTTTGTTTGTCTGCTTGCTCTTGGCGCCTGAATCAATTAGGTAACCGATTTTGTTAAGTTCTGGGGATCTAAAAACGCCATTTTTATAATGTTGCTAATAGAACTGCGAGATCGAAGGAAAAGGCGAGAGGACAACGTCCTTCCTCCGCCCCACCCGCAGTGGGGGACGCCCACTGCCACGGAAGTGCAAGACGATCTCCGACCATCGTAGGCTCGGGGGACGAGTAAAGGGCAATTTGCTGTCCGACCATGGACCATACCCAGGTCGACGGCGACTTGTGTTCCAAGCACGCCTCAAAGAGTTTCAGCATAGTGACGGGGGGGCAAAGACTGCCGGGGTCGCGGGACTTATCTCATTACCGTGACCAAGAACATAAAGGGCTATTGAAGGACACCGTGGATCAGTACGAGTCTGACAGTCCCTCCCGCCCTGCCCGGGGTGGGCGGACTCATTTGATGATCATACCAAGCTAACAAAAAAAAAAGATTTGCGATAATATTGTTCCTTTTTAATAGACCCTTTTGTATTGTACTTACATAGATAGACCAGAGACAAAAAACATAAATCAGAGAGGAGCTGAAAGCTTTTTAGGCTACAATAAGAAGAGTAAAAAAGCTTTCCTATGAATTGCTTCAGAACATAAGTTTTTTGCATGATCATTACGACTTTAAAAAAATAAACAAGATAATTATCCTGCTTTTTAAATATTCAGTGTTCATGCGTCGATGGCGCCTTTAATTTCTGTCGTACTGTGACGATTGCAGAAATGCAGATCTGTGTGGGTACCGCGACCGTAACAGCGAATAGAATTAACATTATTTTGTTTGAGCAACGATAATTATTTTTATAAGTGGCTAATCATTGACATCATTATATCTGACGTTTGTAAGGGTACATATTTGAATATCGAAGATTAAAATATCTACGCTTAAAATATCGATGTTCAAAATATCGAAAATGAAAATATCGAATGACCATAAAATCGAAACTTAAAATATCGAAAGTTTGAAATATCGAATGATTAAATGATCTACGTCCAATATATCTAAAATCTAAATATCTACAAAAGTTACATCGAAAGATCTAAATATCGAAGTACAGATTATCGAATGTCCGAAATATCGAACCTAACAAGGTAAGTCGACGGAGCCCCGCTTGAGCCCCGCTGTTTGCAAGCGGGGCTCCTATTTCTGTTTGCAAGGTTTAAAGGAACCTAACCTGTCCGAGTCGGGGTGCCCCAAGTTCCGAGCTCGCTTCGCTCGCTCTTGCATCCGAAGTCCGTCCAGCTACCTTGTTGGGTACTAATCAGTAATTTGACTAAGGACGCAAGAGCGACTTGGGGCACCCCGATTCGGACAGGTTAGGTTCGAAGAGGGTGGCGGGGTCTGAAAACCCCGCCATCCTCTTCGTGTTAGGTTACTTTAAGCCTTGCAAACAGAACCCCGCGAAGCGGGGCTCCGTCGACTTACCTTGGTAGGTGGTTTTTTTTTCGATATTTCAACTAGTAGGTATTTTTAACGTAGATATTATGAAATTAGATATTATGAACTGCGATGTATTAAACGTTGATATTTTGAATTTCGACATAACGTCTTTCGATATTTTGAATCATTCGACATTTCAATCAGTCGATATTTTAATCTTTGACGTTTTAAGCGTAGATGTAACATTTTTCGATATTTTGTTACAATCGATATTTTAATTTTCGATATTCTGAACATCGACATTTTAAGCGTAGATATTTTAATCTTCGATATTCAAATAAGTACCCGTTTGTAAATGTAACCAAAAGTGCAGTTGAGTGCTCGTTCGCTCGTTCAGAAAAGTCACGTCATAAACATTTGAAAAAAAAAAATACCTTGTTTCAAAGGTTTACATCCATTGACTCCAGTTTTCTTTAAACAGGAAGTGCCACAGGGAAGTCAAATCCCAAAAAAGTCTTTCCCACGGGTCCTACCTAGCTAACAATTGCTTTATTCCACCAAAAATAATTACGTGACTGTGTGTAAGCTCTACGGCTTAATGTCTTACACCAGCCAAAAGATATGCATTGTTTATGACACCTTTTTGTATTAGGCCGCCTACTCAATAAAGTGTAAAAATCTGGTCCGTCGTGTGCCTCCTTTATACTGGCACGTAGGACACCTCCGAAAGTCCCGGATAATGTTAGTTTAGAGCAAAATTCTCACGTTTCGTGTCCATTGTAAACATTAACACCGGGACACCCGTTACGTTTCGTTTACTGCGCTTATTGTTCTATTATATGAGCTTGTGAAATGTAAACAAGCGTTGAAAAGATAAATGAAACAGTTTTTTTTTTTTGTGAAAATAATACTTATATCTAGATTTTTTTTTAAGGTAAAATGCATTACAGAGAGCAAAACGACGTTACTACTAAGTACTGCCATGAATGTGTTGAGTTGAGAAAAAAAAAACTCTGTTGAACCACAGACAAGCTTAGACAAAAAGTTATCAAAGCATAGAGCCTTTTGGTAACTGTTATCAAAACAGTTATATACTCGTATCTACTACATCACCCACTTGTTACCTTGATCGTAATTACCAGCCACTTAATAAAGTGACACAAAAAAATCAAAGAGCCGATGTCATTGTACCTCGTACCTTTTGTGTAGTAATGAATGAATGAATTGACTCTGCTTACCCGCGCATTGCGTACTTGCCTCACGTATAAAACGACCGGTTGTCTTTCAATTCGACCAACGATATTGATACCATAGAGTAGAGCAAACCTTGGGTTTTATAGACACGTCACTTTTTATTGTGGAATAGACAATTCATTGTTCTAAAATTTATTATTATTCATAGAATGAGTTTTCAATTAAGGTCAATTAAGATTTTGTGTCAAAATACGACTTGGTATTCGAAATTAGGAACCCAGGACCTCAGGTTCAGCTGTTACACTTACGACCACTAGACCAGCAACTAGAGGTACTTTAATTGTCATTCAGTTCTGTATCATGAACAATAGGAAAAGTATTCTTAACAATTTGGTTCCAATAAGAAATGTTACTAACCTACGTAAGAAGTGCACATTTTGCAAACCCTTTTATTACAACCTAGCTGTTAATTTAGAGCGAGATATTATCCATAATTCATTTTCCTTCCAATAAAAAGGCAATCTCTTTTCCAAAGTGAAAGTGACTTAACTCATAATTTCCCAAAAACAGATCATATTTTGAGATTTCTTTTTAAGACTATGCCACGGGAACTTTGAGTTAGGTCACCCTCTAAGGGTTCAATAATAGAGTTAGCGCGTCTGCATTCTATTCTATGACACAGGTGCAATACGGCTTGCTGCGCAGTGCTGCTACCTGCGCCTGCGGTGCATCGGTGACGTCATTCATGTCCGCTTTGCCTTCCGGTATGCCGCGCGCGTTTCCATTCACTCACTCACTAAGGACTCATTCACAAGACAAGGACACTGGATGCGGATGGGGGACACACTGTAAACAGGAATCGTGTTTATCCACGATTCGTCAGAATATCCGAATTTTAGTTCATACGTCTTGTTCGTTTCGATGGGACAGAAGCGCAACAGCGACATGTATCACAAAAATATGGCGATTTTAAAACTCGGGAATATCCGAAATGATGTTCCTATTAGTTCGTTTCAGCGGCACACGAGCGCAATAGCGATTTGTAAATTTTTAAGACGATACGAATACATCATTTTTCACGATTTGCGATGGGTGTAAAAACGGGCATTTCAAAATCATTGCTGCCATCATAAACGTCTTCATATGGAAGAGTTCTAACCAAGCCGTGATTCATTTCTCTCTGAAAACCGAACTCTGACGGAAATGATGACATGACCTACGATAGTGATTCACTTTTCAAAGGAAATTCCTATGATGTTTCTGGTTAATTAAAATGCAGATTGCGTTTTGACGTAGAACATCAAAGAGGAATGAATGGTTGTTCATTCAAGTGAGAAGCGTTGAGGTGAAAGAGTGGACGGAGGCCTTATGTCATAAGATTCTCTATCTTAATAACAGCGTTCTTGAATTACTTATTTGCGGCGGTAATTTCAAGGAAAACGAAAAAGAGCCTCTAGTGTACGAATGGGAATTAATATTTCCACCAAATTATCGTCAAAGGTCCCGTCCGGTCGCGGGATTATTTCCTTACCGTGACCCCGGAACATAAAGGGCTACTGAAGTACACCGTGGATTTTAGTCAGTACAAGTTTGACGGTCCCTCCCGCCCTGCCCGGGGTGGGAGGACTCATTTGATGATTTTACCACGCAAAATAAAATAATAATAAAAAAAATCCGGTCTCGGTCCGGTCACAAAAACGTGCACAGCGTTTCATATAAACTTTCAAGTCCTATTTTGAATTATCCTGAATTAACCTCATAAATAAAATAAAAAAATACTTATGTCCTTTTAGCTTAGGACATCCCTTTAAACGCTGCTGAATAATAAAGTAGATAGGCCTAAAAGTAAGGTCATACAAACAATAAAATCAAGAGGCCCATATCTCATAGTCAGTTATCTCTGTAGTTATCGGCAGTGCGCGGTAGTGTGAAACAATTTGTTACACTTGCGCAGTCGGCGCACGCGCCGCTGTCGACATTGTTATTGTTTTGGTGCGTCGCGCCCTTTGTCAACCGCGACCGTTCAGAGAGTGCATCCGTAATGTCAACCTTGTGTACATAATACATGTCATCTACGGAAATCATGAGAATATCGCATTGTTTGTAGGTTTTCATTCAATTCTAACATGTCCGGTCATTGTATGAACTTGTGAAGTTGTGAACCTATTTTCTATGGAAATAAAATGCGAACCGCTAGCAGGATTTGAACTTGAGAACTTCGGATTCAGTACATCTGACACTCTAACCAACCTTCCTACACTACAATCGTCGAATTCTTCAATCCATTTCGAACGTCTTACAGTGACTTTTTTTTTTCTTTCCGTAGAAAATGATTGAAATTACCTATATTTTTTAAATATTTGCTAACGAGAAATTACACGAATGGTGCCCTTCGTGTAATTATGTGCCCTGAAATGGAACCTGAGCGAATGGCACCTGTGATATTCCACGAACGGCACCTATATATTCTTTTGCAGGTGCTCCTAGACCTACGTTCGGTAGTAGCTATGGGTAGAAATAATTCTATCGGTTGGAAAAATCCGCCCCTCACGTTCTACTGCAACGAAGGCCTCCCGATACTGGTATAGAGGGCTATTAAATAAACCCATGACACGATCCGCGCATCAGTTGCTATGCGATTGACTGGTGCCATGCGTTTTACAGGTTCGATTACCCCTACTGAACAAATATTAGTATTTGAAAGTCCAGTATCCGGTATCTTGAAATGTTTGAAAAGCAACTACGATACACTTTAAAATTCTGAGGTTGGCATAGGAAAAATACAATTATTGTAATTTAAACACAATCACTAAATAACTATTACTAACAAGCAATTTGTGAAAATAAACGTTAACGTATTTGTTTAACGAATTAGCTATAAGCTCAAGAAATACACCGAACTGTTGTATCCACTAAGTGGTAATTATTTCATTTACAATAAGAACTAGGTATATCACTGTGAGTCTGGTGAGAAGCCAGCAAATGTCTTGCTGGTTCTCATATTTTGTGCTCCACATTTCGCACTCGATGTTCACAAATAGTAGCCTTGCCACGCGTTTTCCATATTTTTGCCAGAGCAAAGTCTTCGATGATGATGACGATCTCACGATTAGGTAATTTTAAACGCTTCTCGCTGTTATCGAAACGAACAAAAATTTATTTATTGAATTTCCTAACGTATTTTTTTGATGTTTGCTACTTAGATACACATCGATTGTTTTATTTGAATATTCGTTGTCATAGTAACCATATTGTCAGCCTCTGATTTCAGTTTTACCCGTATTTTAATATTACTAAAAAGGTATTAAAATTAAAAATAAAACGATTTTACATTTTTATCCTAACTTATTCGTGTAGTATAAATGCACTTGTTCGTTATGCTTTCACGCCTAAACCGCTGAAACTATTTTGATGATATTGGTTCGTAGACCCATCTGAAAAAAAAGTCATAATGACTACTCATTAATCGTAGTAATAGTGCCTGCAGGCAGTTGCTGGTTTTTTTAATCCTACCTAGACTTTTTAAGACGCCATTCGCGCGAAAGTTTTTTTTTTTTCTGCTGGCGTTAAAAAACCGCCGATATAGAACAAATGCATTCCCTTGTATAATAATATAATAATATTCCACAACTATCACACAACGCCATTTAGTCCCAAGCTAAGCAGGGCTTGTGTTATGGGTACTAGACAACTGAAAACATACTTATATATTTTGAATACATACTTACTATATATAAATTACACCCAGACACAGAACAAATGATCATGCTCATCACACAAAGATTTGTCCTGGTGGGAATCGAACCCACGACCCCCGGCATAGCAGTCAGGGTCACTAACTACTAGACCAACAGGCCAGTCAAAATCTGTTCACACGTCAGCGCTTTTAAAGTGCCAGCAAAAGAAAACGCTCGTTTGAGTCGGGGCTTACCCTTAAGGGCCTTCGCGCCTTTTAAGCCGTAAAAACGTTACATTCTAAAGCACATTCCTGATTAACGGCTGGGTGTAAAGATTGAAAAAAAAATATATGTTGAATGTATATTCATGTACAACAATGTGAGTAAATTTTATTTTCTTATGACAAATAGTTGAACTGTAAAAAAATATTTAACAACACGCTATTTTGTTCAAATAAATGCTCACTCCTTCTAAACGGCTTCGTTTATTTAAAATATTTTTGAATAGATCAATCGGTGTTAAAATTTACTACAATGTGAGTAACGCTCATGTAAATCAGTCAATATTTTACAAAGAATATGTTGAAAATTGAGATTTCCACATATAAAAACCGGGCGAAGGCGGGTTTTTGCAGCTGTTTCTGCCTAGCTGCATAGTGTATGATATCATTTTGAGGTGTCGCGGTACGCTCGGGACATATTAATATGTGCGGTGCAGATATGAAAATGTGCGTTTAGCTCCGCCTGGATGCTCAAGGTCATTAAGGGTACTATGCGCCTTAAGTATAATAAATACTTAGTTTTAACTTACCTACCTGTTTCGACACCTTTTTTTAACCTACTTCAAAAAAGGAGGAGGTTCTCAGTTCGGAATATTTTTGATTTTTATGTATGTTCCCCGATTTCTCGAAGACGCCTGGACTGATTTGGAAAAAAATTCTCAGGTCAGGTTCTGGTGATAGGATCCCAGGGAAAGCGAGGGTAACCTTCAAATTTTATAGGCAGATAGTACCAATTATATATATTTTCTAAAGCTGTTCGAGTATTTGCATCTGATAATCATCATTTCAGGTGGATGAGCTGATGATGGAAGGTACAACTCCTTAACAGTAAGGAGTAGGCATCGATTGATTTAGTTTGTGTTCGCATATCTCCGGAACTTTGAGTCCGATTTAAGTAATGCTTTTTTTTGGTGTGCGAGGTATCATTTAACTTAGGGAACACTGCAAGTTTCATCAGAATCGGTAGAAATCGGTCAGTAATTTTTGAGATATGGAATTTTATTAGCTTATTGTGTACATGAGCGATGTAATTACCGGTGCGAAGGATTACAAAATTCTAGTGCACATGTAAGAGAATGATGTTCTTGACAAGAATTCGGGTTGAATATTTAAACTAAAAATAGTAAAAAAAAAAATTTTTTCAAAACAATGTAACCGCCTTCAAAAACAACCACAATCTACAAAATTACTTTTCATTCGGAAGTCGGTGGCTAAAAGACAATGAAAAGAAAAAAAAAAACAAAGGCACCGACAACCGAAAGAAAAGTTATTTTGTAGATTATTTTACACTTTTTTGTGGTTGTTTTAGAAGGCGGTTACATTTTTCTTGAAAAAGTTTTTTTTATTATCACCTTTTCAATATACGATTATTTTGACATTGAACAATTTTGCCTTTTTTTTAATTGAAGTCGAAAAAAAAATTATAATAATGCAGAGAAGTGCTGCTTTTTATTATTTAGCTATTAGCCTCCTAGAGGGTTACACGAGCACAAAGCATGAAGGTTGGTTTTTGGGTAGTTAATTTCATAAAGACCTTCATATTTATTTATTTCACAATTTTTTCGCGTAAATATTGACCAACATTTGAAAGGACCCCCCTACCCTAAATAAAGGGAAAATATTTATAAAGTGGGAACACTGTCTTAAATTGCGTACGCATCACAGACTAGATAGGTACGCATGCTAGACGTGGTGCGTTCGAAAACGTTTGTATAGTAAATTAAATGTAAAATGAAATGCGGAGAATATTTGTTTTTTTTTTTTTAGTCAAATCTATTATATATTATTAACGTTTTTGTACAATTATTTTCTTATTTTGTCACTGAATTTGGATTAGTACTGGTTATTTTTAAATAAAAATAAATATTTGTCAAAAAGTCGAGTTTCAGAACGATCCCATATGCAGGACTCTGGGCTGCGTTTATATCCTTTATCCAGTTTAAATTTATACTGCATAGATGTCAAACACCCCGTTTAAGTACACCGCGAGGTGAAAAATGAAGCTAACTAAAATTTAATCTGCCCCGTTTACGGTCATTCGCTGGGATAAGTTTTTACTAAATGGAATTTACTGATAAAATATTGCGACCTTTTTACCTCGCAATGTTTTATCCTGCTGTCAGACTGACATTACGTTTTGTTGTTTTGCTCGATACCCGCAGTAAAAACGAATATTATTTTTATTTTAGAGAGTAAATTTTATTTGTGGATTATGGATTTGCATTAAACCGGCAAATTGATTATTTGTTCAATAAACTGAGCTGTCAATTGAATTTGACAACTAACATTGACAGAAACTTATGACTCCGTTCAGCGAACCTTCGCTAGTTTAATTTTTTCCGGCGAAATACCGCCGGAAGATTTAAACGCACCCCAGCCCTGGCCACCACTCCTTGACCTTTAGACATGGCGCTAGTGTCTATTTCATTACATCAAATGCATTAAAAAATTAGTACCTAGAAATTTCCGAAAGTCATGAGTGGTGGGTCGGATTTTAGTGACTTCTCAGTGATGTCGGCTGACAATAATCCCTGTATTTGTTACAGAGATTTTGCAGTATTTTACTCTACAGAGTCTGCCATTAAGTTTACAGCAAAGTCCCAGTTTACTTAAGAGTGAAAATTCATGTTCAGGGTATCTTGTATATTTAAATATATTTTGCCACCGGAAGAATTTCATTTCTTTTTTTTTTCCACCCGAAACTGAACTATTTCTTCAGAATGCCACTTATTTATATGTAGAATGAGCCACTGTTGCATTATCTTGTCTTTTGACTCGGGACACTACTTGACTAATTTTGAAAGTCTCAATGTCATGATGAATTGAAATGGTGTTAGAAAAGTAGCTAAAAAGTTTAGCCACAAGTTACACTTTTTAGCTTCTTTTCTAGCACCTTTAAAAAATTAGCTAACTAGCTCTAAAGTTGCTAAGTAGGCATCACTGCTGCCGATTTCACGTTGTGTCAAAAACGATTTGATGACCTATCAAAATTGGCATGTCATGCCATCAAATTGGCATTCCACCCCCATACACGTTCAATTCTATTTGAGCAAATTGGCAGTTTTATGCCGAATTGACAAATAGGCATGTACGTGTATGGCTACCATTACAGTGACTTTTTTTTCTTTTTTCCGTAGATTATGTTTGAAATTATCGATGACGTTTCATATTTATAGAATATTTGCTAACGAGGTATTCCACCAAGGGCACCCCTGAAATGGCACCTGAGCTATTCCACGAATTGCACCTATCTTTTTTGCAGGTGGGTAGTGGTAAAAATAATTCTATCGGTTGGAAAAATCCGCCCCTCACGTTCCCACACTGCAACGTAAGCCTCACCGATTGGGGTAGCGCAGTTGCTATGTGATTGACTGCTGCCCTTCGTTTTGCAGGTTCGATTCCCCTACTGAACAAATATTTGTATGTGAAAGTCCAGTCAGTATAGCTTGGGTATATTAAAATGTTTGAAAAGCAACCACGATACAGGAAAACTGAGAGTGGCACAAAGTTTTCATTGTTCTTCAAAATAAAAACAAACAGCTTTATGGCCGAGTTGTGAAAACAAATTGCCTACTGGTGCAGACAGATTCACAACCTACAACTCGATGGCCTATGTACACCACGTTTTTTAAACGCGCTGTCGACGCACGCGTTTTTATCAAACATAACAGTTTGTTGTCGTTTGTAAGTTATAAAGTGTTCAAAGGTCTACAGGCTGCGTCTGACTTGCGCGCGAATCGCGTCTGTATCGCTTCAAAGGCACGTCAACGGCGCGTTAAAAAAACGTGGTGTGTTCTGGTAGTTTCTTTATATCATGCAAAGGCGCCAAGCAATTTGTGGAAGAAACGTTAACGTATTTGTTCAACGCATTAGCTATAAGCTCAAGAAATACACCGAAGTGTTGGTCCACTAAGTGGTAATTATTTTTTCAATAAGAACGGCCTGTGAGTCTGTGAGAAGCCAGCAAATGTTTGCTGTTCTCATATTAGTGCTCCACATTTCGCACTCGCTGTTCACACAATAGTAGCCTTGCATCAATTTGTGCTGGAAGTCTTACATCAACGTTCACGATTACCAATTTTAGTTTGCTGTTTCGACACGCAATCATAATCATGCGAATTTTTATTTTGCTCTAACGCCTTGACCTAACTTACTCTATTCTATTTAGTAAATAGTTTTACGTTTTTCTCGTATGAGCACGAATTAATTTTACTTTACAGCAACCCCGTAGAGATTCGCTAATAAAACCCTTTTTTTCTTTAGTCATAGGTCTAGGGGTGACAGCACTCTAACTTTGAAAAGATAAGGGCCGTCTGCGTTCAGAAATATAAACGTAGGCATGAGAGTAAAAATATGGAATCATAGTATTGAATAATAATTTAATAAACAATCTTTATATTTTTTTTTTAATCTAAATTCTTCTTTGCTGGTAACTATCTTGAGAATCCTGTGCTTAAATTGAAGGAACTTTACCCATTTCCTGAAAATACTTATACCAGACGATCGGATCCATAATTTCATCCATTTCCTTTCATACTGAAGCTTTGCTAGCTTCAGTATAAAAGGACAAAAGTTAAAGTTGGCTATGAACAACGTGTAACGTTAAATGCGCAAAACCTCTCGTGGGGTAACTCAGCCCATGTTACTGAACAATGTTGTTCTAAGTCATTTGGAAATTCGCAATAACACTAACTTTTGCCAGTGAACAAAAAATCATTCAGGAACCAATTTTTTTCCTTTTACTCCAAGTAATACTAGGCCCATGCTGTTTTTTTTTATAATTTTGTAACTTAAGTGTGAATTAAACAAGCAAACAGTTATTGCAATGTTTATTACCCATGCACTTCTCAAATATTAGTAGATATTTATATAAGTAAGGCAGTTCCACTCTTGTTATTTATTCCATTAAAAGTAGTTTGACGCTAGTTGAATAAGGATCATTTACATTGACGCGTGGGGAGCAGAATAATTTAGCAATTACTCACGTTTGATTATAAAACAAAATGATATAATGGGCTGAGGCATGCTCGTTGCATAACGAAGTGTGGGAAAATTTTGTGTTGTTAGTCGGAAAGGTGCTTATGGGGAGTGTGGAATTTGCAATTTGCACCACATGCGTTACCAGTACTACCTGGCTACTTCACACCAACACCCCATTTCTGTAGAACTATTTTTCCCTTTCATTAACTAAGCTGTATGTCTGTATGCCAAGCTTGAGAACGTGAAGGTTCGTAACGTAACGAAACGTGTGACCATTGTAAATCGTTTAATTTTGATATTTTATGGACATTTTGATTCACCTTTCCTTTTTATCATGTAAAATGTCAAGGTAGAAGAAATCTGCTAGTCTTTAAACATTGAAGGTTCAATAAGTGATCGTATTAAATACTCTTGGTTACTGTTGAGTCACAAAATATGTAGTTCATCACAAATGATTCGCAAAATTCAGAAAAAATTCCATCAACATCTATGATTTGAACTTGGGATGATTCACTTACGGACCTTATTTAGGAATGACTAAACCTGGGAGTATCCAGGTTCTAAAAATGACCTTATAAACTTTGACTAAGAAAATACATCATCTATTTTCAGAAAAGCATTGCTAATCTTTTATTAAAATTTAGTGTTTGTTTTATTTTAATTAAAAAATATGTACTTTTATGTAAAAAGAATGCTATAGATTAACTTTTTCCAAAACACCCCAGGAAGAAGTCGTGGAAGTACTGCTACTTCTTATGATGTTATTTCCCTAAGTAATAAAAATAAACATTGAATATTTTTGCGATTCTATGAAGGAATTGCTTATCCAATTCGCAGTTTTTCAGCTCTCCTTTGTTCCCGTACATAAGCAAACGGTTTTATTGCATCACGTCTTAATTATCTTTTGTTCGAGCCGCGTATTGTTAATTTGTTCATTGACCAACTTCTTGCTTCCTTTTAATGAATTCTGTGATGAGATGAAAAAGTTATGAACAGTCTTCTCCAAAACTTTAATAAATACCCTGATTTGCAATTGCTTGTGAAAATTGTATCGTATTGTTAGGGGCTTCCTTTTCCGCATTTGGAATTGCAGCTTCAGAATCTTAGAAGTCTATCTTTGAAAGTTGCATGGTACATCTATGAAACGTCCGAAGTTAACATTCTATCTGAATACAAATACCGAATAGTTTTCCTTAACTGCTGCTTCTGATTGAACAGCTTTAGACTCGGTCGTTGATTTGTTAAATAGAAAGATCGTGATCATGATTGTTCCAGCGTTTTGATACTTTACTAAAGTTTTATGATAAAGTATGAAAAATTTATTCGGCTATCTGAAAATGATACTTTGATGACATTAGAGAAAGTGATACGAAGGGTTTAATATTTAAATATGAGTCCAATGAAATTGAGTAGATGATGTCGTACAGGTCACCGAACACTATTCAAACAACATCCTAGTTAGGGAGGGTGTGATCTGTGTGCGAGCCCTCTCTTACGTTTCCACGGCCCGTGGGAATCACCGCACACTAAATTATTAACAAAAATATTGACCCGCTGCCTACTTAAGGGATTTGACCACTAGTTGTTTGCCCTGGCAGTTTGCCGCTCCCAACAAATACGGGCAACGCGACGTGTCGACGACTGCTTTACAAAGTTTATGGGAAAAGTTGGAGAGCCGTGAGCCGGCCACGGTCAATATTTTGTGTTTGATCTCTATGGGAACTGACGTAACTTTGAGATGATCGCCGAACTTTATTAATGATGGGACACTTTGATCGTCGATAGTTAAACAAGTTTCGTGTAAGCTTTATGATTGTTTTTCCGACTATGGCAAGAGTTTTCCAAGTTATATTTTTACTAAAAAAGGTTTTTTTTTAATTTGGCTGATGATCAGTCTCCAACTTAAAAACAAAAACTTAATCACATTCCTCTATTATTTCAGAACGATGTGAATGTTTGATTGCATTTGCCCTAATTGTTAGTTACGCACGATCGGCCATAGGTGCCGAGGATCTAGTTCAGATCGATCAACTGTGCAGTCCGTTACATTTGCGTCTATTCGGAATTACCCACGGGTTAAACAAAACACTGGACAAGACAATAACCTGCTCCACAGAGCTGCCGATGATATTGACCTCTAAATTACAATGGCGACAGATAGGCCAACATTAGTGACTGCATTGGAATAAATTGGAGGCAGAAAACCAAAATGTTCGATGTAGGTTTTTGTTTGATTGATCCAAACATGTGAAAGTTCTGATTCTGAAATAAGAGTTCCTATGGAACTCCCGTTTTTGAAGTTTTTACCAAAGGTTTGGTTAAACTTTAACCCCTGCGACTTCTTCTTCTAACTGATGTTAATGAAGACAGACAATAATTTCTTAATATTATTCAATTTCACAACAGTCACAATCCACGTGAGTTTACAGTACATTTCTACATAATGCGACACACGCGGAGCTCTCAGCAATAACGAGCGCGCGGCATCTAACCCGCGCTCACTAATCCATTCATTACGAGCCGACTAATTGGGCTAGTTCTCGCGGGTTCGTCACTGTGACCGCCTCTGAAAATCACTGCACTTGTTTAAAAAACGCGGAAAAGTACCCCCCACTTGTTACCGACGTAATTTGATGGGAAACTCGTCAGTTTGCTGTTTTACGGTTACCAACTGAATTTGCGGTATGCCCCAGCAAATTGTGGTCGTTTTTTGCGGCACGGTGGATTCGCTAGGTTTCCCTAATTAACAAGCTAACTGTTTACCAATAAACAACACAAGTAAGTTAATTGGAACAGTTACATTGAATTGTAAAATTCTTGAGAGACACCGACCGGAATGATGATGTTTCAAGATATTTTCTACGTAATAATAGAAAACATATATTCTTATGTAATTAGTGTATGTTTATGTATTGTAAATCAATGTATGTAGACCGTGATTGCCTCTTTTATCAGTGATTGATTACGGTAATTACTTGCTGTACCAAGGTCGTCAAAAGCGTTACCATGGTTTTGGAATTTATCTCGAACGGTTCTCACACATCTAAAGGTTTTGCGACGTGATGTTTTTTTTTCTGACAAAGTACTTAAATGACAAATTCACAACACCCATTAAGAGAAGGCTTTATAGCCTGAGTAGGGTTTAAAAATCTATTCCGTGTAGTCTATAATTTTATCAGGGCGTCCTCTTTTCTTGGAAACTGTGACATGTTCCGCATGCGAAATGAGTTATCCGTAGTAGTAGATAGTGGCAAGCGGCAGCGTGTGTCAGACGAGGTAGCTATGACTACTGCGGCCAATCATTCAATTGATCGAGGCGGGACGCCGCGGGATTGCCTCATTATCCAATAAACACACGGCGCCCGATCTTGACTGTTTTCAATAATGCCACAGATGAGGGAGAAGGTCAGATGTTAATACAGTTTCCTTTTTACAATTGCCTCACGTGTACCTAGAGTGTTTTACAGGAGATTTTTATACTGGATTGGTTTTTCGCGCACTTTCTGAATACTAACGAACGACATTGAATTAAACTGGCGTCAGAGAAATTCTTGGTATGTATGTGTTTAAAAATATAATAGGTATACAAGCCGGTAATTACTTCACGTCACGGTATACGTCACAGTACAACACAATTCTCCATAAAACGTAGCCACTTTCTCACTGACGTCAACCATCAAGGCCGGACACCAATAAAGGCATTACGAAGAACGATCTAACATTAACGTTCCCATACAAAATCGAATGGTCATAAAAGTTGGTAAATAATATTGACAGCTCTATGTTTTATAATGTGAATGTTTTGTGGCGCCGACGCGACGCTGCCGGCATAAACACCACAATTACTCGATATAATTCGATAGCAGGAATCAAATCATGTGATGATCGAAGGTATCGATTTCGCACCTGAGCAAAGGCTTCTTTGGCAAATTAGTGATCGCTAATTTTGAAAGATTGTGTGCAATCTTTTTTTGAAACTGACCCGCAAAGGAACAACAATTTACAGACAGAATCAGTCGTACCAGATATTTTAACAACCACATTAACAACACTTTAGTTGCTCAGTGTCTAGTAAAACAAATCTTCTCATTCAGTTAATCTTAAAAATGTCCTGCTCTAATACACACATCAACACGGTCTAGGGATATTTCATACTCAATTAAATAACTCGAAAAGTACTGGCCGCATTGGAATCTTTTATACACCGATTTGTTTGTAATTTATCTCAGACTAATTCCAAATTCAAATTTTTGAAAATTCTTTTGTTTCGGTGGCATAAAAATGTCTTGATGTATAGGAGAGGGAATTTTCATTTGTGCGAAATTTAGAAAACAATACGAATTACGTTTAGTTACAGTTTTTTTTTCATTTTAAACGAAAGATAAAGTTAAAATTGAGGTATCGTAGCCATGCAACGCCGACATTTGACGAGGGCGGAGATGTTACGAGCTGTAGGAATGCTGGAAGCTGGATCCGTTCAGCGTAATGTTGCTGAGGCCATAGGTACCCATCAAAATGTAATTTCAAGATTGTGGACACGCTATCGTGCCACAGGTGAAGTAGCGGAGAGGCACCGGGGGCCAAGTCGCATCACTACCCCCAGACAAGACCGATTTTTGCAAATTACTGCGCGAGCACAACCAAATGCAACGGCGACTCAATTGGTCCAAAGGCTGCGAGTGGAACACCAAGTGCTTGTGAGTGACCAAACTGTAAGAAGGCGACTGCATGAAAGCAATCCACGCTCTCGTAGACCACTCTGGGTCCCACCTTTACGGAGAGGCAATCGTGGACGACGATTAGAATGGGTTCGGAACCACGTGGACTGGGGCCGTGAGCAATGGTCCAATGTGCTGTTCACGGATGAATCCAGGTTCGGTTTCCATCCAGATTTACGAAGGACGCGTGTTTGGCGAGTTCCTGGACGATGGAGCCGTCTCCAGAACCCTCAGGAAGTTCACCCATACCAAGGAGGAACAATCATGGTTTGGGCAGGAATTCGTCTTGGAGGACGGACGGATCTCGTTTGGGTGCGGGGCAATATGACGGCTGAACGATACGTCCAACAGGTGCTGGGGCTCGTAATCTTGCCCCACAGAACACAAATGGGGCAAGATTTCCTGCTCATGCACGACAATGCCCGGGCACACACGGCACGAACGGTAGCAGCTTGGTTACATACACATAATGTTAGGGCCTTAGACTGGCCTGCTCAATCGCCAGATCTAAATCCCATTGAGCATGCGTGGGATATGCTGCAAAGAAGAGCTCTGAAGGAAGTTCCTGAAAATCTGGCTACAGAAGATCAACTTTTTGCGCACCTCAGAAGGACATGGGACAATATTCCGCAGCAAGACATTGATAACCTTGTTCTGAGCATGCCGAATCGTTGCCGATGTGTTATGAACATCATGGGCGCTTTCTCAGACTACTAACTTCAAGTTTATAAACACAAATTAAATGATTTTTCTATTTTTTTCAGTTTTTACTCACAAATTAAAAGTTCATTCATATACGGTTTCCGTCTATGCTTCATTTTTTTTCCATAAAATCCTGAAATTTTAATCTATACCTTAACCATTATTAAGAAATGGTAGAATATTAAATAACGTATCTTTTAAATATATACATGTCATATAAATAATTAACACATTGATAGCAATTCGCTTTTTTTAAAATATCCCTAGACCGTGTTGATGTGTGTATATAGCGGACACCATCTTACAGGACTTGTCCTGGTGTTTCAGTCTTCAGAATCTTAACATGTCTGTCTGCTTTTAACACATAATCTTCGTTTGAATTTTCGCTTTGGAGCTGCAGAATATGATTAAGTTTTGGGATTGTTTTCATCCAAGTTTTTAATAATGTCTTCTTTTCTAGGAATTTAGTGAAAAGAATTTACAACATCTTAGTACAGGTTCATACTCTTCAGGCATGGTTGAATCTTAAAACTGAAAGAAAACTTTATTATAATTTTAAAATAAAACTTTTTATTGACTCAATGCAGATACATTGAGTTATACACAGATTTTGTGAAATATTCAAAAGGAAAACCTCTTAAAAAATTATGCCTGCAACAGTTATAGATCAAGAGCACTTCTTCAGCAATGTGAACATAGTGGACAAACCCAGTTCAGTGTGTGTATGTATGTATGTACCAAGTGTAGTAATACCGCATGTCGTCAGCCGGGACATCCGAAGCACTTCCTCATTGGCGCACGCGCCGCTCGACGGTTTCTTTTTGTCTTAACTGTGCAAGTATTAACTTTGATGAGGCTCATGATTCGCTTCCTGTATGCTCACAAACTTTGAGCTCACTTATTTAGCTACATGTAGATAACATTCTTTACAATTTGCTGAGTTAATTGAAGAGTATTTAGTACAATAGTTCTCTGTACTGAATTTTGGTGTCTAACCTAAACATACGATGACACGGTTGAGGCTGCAGTTTGAGCAATTGAGTTTGGTTCAATTCCCGCGCCGAACAAATACATATTTGCATGTTTACATGGTTTACAGACAGTTTTTCCGGGTCTTTCTTTTTCTATATTTGAGTTTAAATGTTTGCCAACAACAACAACGCGCCCACAACATACGATGACTTAGTATGGAGCAAACTTTTAAAATACTTATTGTTGTATGAATCTACATAATATATGTGGGATTAGTTAGTAGAGGTGCGAATAACGTCATGCCATTGATTATGATGTTGACAGTTATTTAGAGTCTCCCAAAAAGGATCTATAAGGCAGATCTCAATAGGTCATTATAAAAGAAACCGATATAGTCGTAATGAAAAAATTGCTGCTGGCATTTGACACCCGTAAATAAGTATGAACTGGTTGGTAAACGTTTCCAGAGAACTTATTACGCGTTTCATAAGGTATAGTTATCATAACATAACAAGTGTTACTGTGGATTCGTCATCTCAATTGCGAGCTCTGCCGCCGCTCCTGAGTACTCTCATTACCTGCATCCTGCCTCCGATGCCCGCCTGCTTGCTAGATGCCATCTAACACTGACCCACATTCCACGAACAATGATTATCAGGTCGATAGTCAATTAAAAAGCATCCACCGTATTGATCCAGTTCCTGCATTGTTACTGAACCTATACAAATATGTCTATCCCTCACAACTGGTAGCAACACGATGCTCTCAAACCAATAATCCATATTTTTTCCAAACGATATAACCTTATTTGTCGAGTCGGATCGGCATCGCTAAATACAGGGGACACAATGTAAAGCTTTTTGTGTAGTCCCACTGAATCAATTTTGCGTTTTTTGTTCGCGGATTTCGGAAGCCGCAGGTAAGAGGGCCTAGATCCGGGTCCGTCTTTGTGTTTCGCTATTCTTGTGATTTACTAATATTTACAAATTCGCAATTTGGGAAGCAATAACTGTCGGATCGCATCAGCTGCGTCACTCGACCAATTGGGTTACACACAAGCACACAACGAGCTCCACTTTACATCATGTCGACATTATTTACGCTGTTTACAGTTTGTGTAAAGGCGCAGGGCACTTTTTATTGCTCGCATCAAATAAAAAAAATAAAATTAAATCGTAATAATAAAATGCCGTGTTTTTGGGTGCATTCTTCAGTCTCTTATTGTGTTTCTGCTCTGTAAGTCCTTTCATGTTGAACACATCACTTGGCAACTAAAGCAATCTTGCCATTTAAAATGGCAATGAATATAATTGTGTAATTGTGTATTTTCGTGATCCATTGCTAACGATTCGAAAGGGTTAGCTGCATGAAATTTACTTGACCGTAAAAGATTTTTAACAATAGAAGTTTGCTTTACCGTTTGTATTGCGCTCATGATGACGAATTATTCCCAGGACAATATCCGATTATGTTGTTAACTTATAAAGATGGAACTTTCAATGAATAAGTACAATTTTAAGATACCAATTGTATTTCCAAAGCTAGTCTTTTCTGATTCTGTTTAATGATATGACCCAACGTAATATTATTAATTAATAGTTTGGAAAAAGAACATTTTCTGCACTCCTTCAAACACCTCCGTGCTTGTTTACAAATTAATTAATTTAAACACATTAATTCACGCGTCGCGCATTGCAACAGTAAAACGGTCAAACGAGGAGATGGAAGATTCAGCTTCGAAGTGGAGTTGCAATAGCCTAATTTGGAAGACGTTCTGGACTTAACCAGAAGACGCGGGTTCAAACCCCACTCGCAGCTGAATAAGTTTTCTATCGTCAAAAATATCTCTAAGGTGTAGGTACAAAGTTTTTTTCCTCACTTATCAATTATTGATATTTATATTTTTTAATAGGAGAATGTAGCAAAGAGAAGTGATGGGCAAGCGGGGTGTCACCAAGCATGACCACTGGTAGAACTCGAGTGCGGCCAGCGGTGGCATGTGGCGGAACTAATAGGACCCATTAACATTTACCGTAGTGTACCGCAAAGATAGTAGCACTGGAGCACGCATGCTACGCAATCGTTATGCAGATTCTGCTGTTACCTGTTTCCGAGGGTATAAAACGGCCACTTTAAGCAATATTCCTACTGATTCTCCTCATAAATTGCCAGCAACGTCTTGGCTATTCTTCTGTTATTCGTTCACAAAGTGGATCATTAGGAAAACTGCTAAGTGGCCGTTTTAGACCTGCTGATGTAGGTAATGCATGATTATTTCTATCAGGCCAACGTTGATCAAGCGTAGCGGACACTTGATCAACGCAGACATTGCGGCATTCGATAATTTTTTTAGATGGTAAAATCATCGAATAGTCCTCTCGCCCTGGGTAGAGTGGACGGGACTGTCATACTCGTACTGATTGAAATCCACCACGTTTCTTCAATTGCCCATTTACGCAAGAGGAACGGTTTTCTGTTTAGAAAGCCCTGCGACACACCATGCCTGTACTACTTAATTTTTAGGCAGAGATGAATTTTAGACTCACATTTCGCACCTAATGTTCAAGTCTCCTAGGGCTGAGCATAATGCCATGAACCGGGCATTAGTCCAGACTCCGTGGCTGATATATGAGGAATAATTAAATGAATGACTGGTGTGAAATTAGTAATGCAATTAAATTAAGACATTAACCTTACTTATAGAGTCAGTAACCTAAAGTTAACCGTAAACATAAACGGAATTCTCATCCTAATACACATACCCATTGTTACAGATACAGTATGAATGAAAATAAAATATAATTTGCATAAATGTTTTCATAGATGGATTACAATCTAAATTGCTTTTGATTATGTTATTTACGTTAATGTGAGAAATGCTCATAGTTGGAGATTGCCAGCAGTCATTAAAATAACTTGCAAGAGGAAGCTGTCCGAAGAAGTTGCTAATGGCGCGTAGCAGGTTGTAAAGGCTCAAAATATTGGTTATGGTTATGGATGATACCGCGGCACGTCTGGTCGCCGTCGCACTAAATCATATTCACATTACGCACCACCTACCGCACAATATAAAACACAAAAACGTTGATGACGCTCAATTATCACTCCACATTGTTTGTTGATAGGTCGCCGCCGCGCTGCGCCCGCGCCGTCCGACGAGCAGACGTAACGGTGGTAATGTTTACTTTGTCTTTTGCGGCACGCTCCCTATAATCCCAAATAACAAATTATGAAATGGATGAAAAACTCAGGTTAAGCTGTCGGCGATTCCTAAACATAATGTTTGATTGTGCTCTAATGACAAGGCGCGGACTCCAAGCCACCTTTTGTGTAAAGCCGACCAAGATTACTAATGGAGCGAAACAAAAAAAGCGTTTATTTTTAATGTCGTAAAGTCGAAAGTGTAGTCAATCCGAGATTGCTGTTAGTGTTTCGACTAAGGAGGTCCTGGTAATTGAGCAATCATCTACTCTAGTCCGTTGCGGTAAGCGACGCATCGAAAATTAATGAAATTTTATTATTTGTTTTGTTTGTTATTGTTCCTGAACCATGTTATGTTTAAATATCGTGAGGAAATTAGTTTACTTCCTTGTGTACAAACGAAAAGTTTTGTTTCATTACAGAGCTAGTGATGATCGTTAACATATAGAGAGTATAGTAGATAGTAAAGACTACAAAACTGCATATCAGCATCCCATATTTTATGATAATGAGTAAACCGGAAAACTGCTGGAAGTAGCGTTTTCCATATTATAGTTATCGTTTCCCCAGTCCTCATCTAAGTATTAGAGTGTATGATTAGGTATGCAGTCATTCGCGAACACACGCACATCCATCATCGTGAAGTATTTCACGTCTGACGTCTAACCTTTTATAATTTTGTACTTATATATAAAGACCAAAAACCACACGTAGGTACATAATAACTTATTGCCAAATGAGACAGATTCTCAAGAATACCTACGTCAATTTGAATAGATATGAATCAGAAATCAGAATGTATTACAAACCTTTCTTCGGTCGCTCTAATAGATGCTGATGAAGAAATAATGTAGTCGAATACCAGTAAAGCAGCAACACAATAAATAAAGCAAATCTATCAAAACATACAATCAACTTTGATTGCGCAGTGATCCCAGCGACTAGAAAGTAAGTAGGGCTGACTCGTAAGCATTGTAATTGTCTCTAAAAAATGTTATTATTGATAATTGATTCAGCTATTTAACCGGCCCCCAACATAGAAGCACGTGGGATGACGTGAATGGGCAGTCATTGATCGCGTCTGTGATTGCCGGCGCCGACCGTGCCTGCGCGGGCGCCGCGTATTGTACACCTAGCACCTACTCGTAGTTTCGTTCAACTTAACGCTTCGAAATGATACCGTATAAAATGTAATGGTTATTGCAAAACTTATTGAGGATGTTTTTATTTTTATGGGATCAGTGCGATTCAGTTTTTCTACACATAATGTGTGATGTCTACGTAGATAAAATCTCAATAAGGAGTGCTCCTTATACGTAGTAACAATTTGTTTAAACGATATAGTTGACAAAGGCTTATTTGGCAACTTGAGTTAGGTGTAAAATTAACTTTTATGTTTTGCATAACTTAAGGTGAACTAATAAGTAGGTGTGTTTACTAATGATATGAGACATGATGTAGGCAGCGCGACTGGGCGCGACTGGGCGCGAGGGGCAATAGCACGACCTTGCGAATGTCGCCGGACAACACGCAGATTTGACTCACGCCGCGACACGCTATGATTCATGCCATCATTATTTTTTAGAACACATCACCGGCAATCCCTCCATTTGTTACAATAGATTGAACAACACACCTAAACTACGATACATTACAAACAGTCTTAAAATTATCCCTTCCGAAGATACCCAATCAAACATCAAAAGAGAGTCAAACCGCTCGTAACTAATTTAAACACCCGATCCACAGGATTAACGCCACGAAACCTGACAACAGGATACGTCAATTTAAACTAGTCGAAACTGAGAACAAATATGCCAATGTGCACCTTCGATCTATTGTTCTTTGCAGCGACGGCTTTGTATTGGACGACATAGCTTTCTTTTTGAAGAAGAAACGTGGTTCAGTTAGATGAAACAAAATCGGTATGTGATGCTGAACATGTTTTAGTGTAGCCATTAGTACGTAGTGTATTGAAGTGGCAGGACGTGAGCGAGTAACAAAGGAGCTCGTCTAAACAGGCCATTAATAAGGAGGCGACTCGCAGGATCCGCCCGGGACTTCCGCTGCATTCCGAGAACCGCTATCCCGGGACAAGACAGGAATAGCACCGGTGATACTCCGCTCAACATATAAATGGCAATCAACGCAACATACCACACTTGATAATAACTCCCAGTGAAAGCTATGCGCGTTTGATATATGAAATTTTACAAGTGGTGCACTTAGGAGCTAGTCAGTCTAATATAGACAATTTTGGAAACAGGATATAATACGGCAATTTCAACAAAAACCCCTGTCAAGTATTTGTACAATATCAAGCTAGGATCATAAATTTTGCCAAAATGACGGTAAACATGCTTGGGATTGTCAACATTCCATCTTATAGAAAGAAGCACAATTGTTTTGTACAAAACATTGTTAAAGCGCGGCGGATCAAAACGTAAAGAATAATAAATAAATGTGAGGGCTCAGAGACACCTTTATTACAGAAATGGGTGGAAGGTGGCAATCTCTGGGATCTTGCTGTGTGTTTACTGTGCATCATCACGTTTTACAAAAGGAGACAATTTATACGAAACGTGAGAAAGAAAGGGACGCAAACGTCGGCATGGACCACCTTGTTAGTAATAATCGGTTTACAGGCCTTGTCAAAAATTAACTTATTATAAATTATAAATGGAGCTTAACAGAAGTGGCGATGCAACTGTTTATCGATATGGTTTTGCTCATATTTATGAATTGAAATCAGCTTTATTATGGTGGGTTAAACTTATTTAATACTCTTATAGGTTTATTATTGGCGTGTTATTTAATGATTTTCCACCAAGATTATGTTTAATAAGAGCGTTTCTCGTAAACATAGTTGAAGGTTGATTATTAAGGGGCAGGTCTTGTAAAATTCACGCGCGCCGAATTATTTGCGTAACTTTCTTTGTGATTTTTGAACAAAATAGTGCAATAGCTTGAAATATTATTATTGCACATAAATAACCATAATATAAGTAACAGATAGTTATTTTTTTAAAGTTGATTTAAGTAGATTATATTAGGTAAATCAAGCGTTCAAAACAGCTCTTTCCTGCCCGACGTCATTTCGAGTTACGTTGGTGCACTCAATCTGAGACAATGAAGAATTCATTTAAAAATCTGATCAGCGCATAATGACCGCAATATCCTCGTCTTCAAACTGCGCTGATTAGTTTTTTATATTTATCTTTCATTTTCTAAATTAAGATGGCAGAACATCATCAAAATTCTCGGATTTCATCTCTTAATAAATGGTTTTTTTTCATAGGAACTATGCATCGTAGGTATGTAATATTACATTATCTTGATGTCAACAGATCAATAAAGCAAATTCAAAAAAAAAATTGTACCTAAAGCGCTTTTTTTCAACAATAAAAAATATCTCAAATAACCTCTCAAAAAGTGTTTATAAACGAGAATTGCAAGAGAAATTCCTTAGTGGCCGGTGGACGGCCGGAGCGATCGGACGTGAGGTCCACGACGAATTTTTGTTGGTCCCTCTCGCTCGCACCTTCTCTCGCTCTAACGGTGATGACGCGCAGTTACGCATCTCAGGTTGCTCTACTTTATTATGTTAAGATATATTTCTTAACCGACAGAAAAAAAGGAGGAGGTTCTCAATTCGACATGTATATATATATTTTTTTTTTTATTTATGACCATTCTTTACTTTCTCTAAGGTGGTCCAATATCAAAAAATCTTTTTTTTTGTTGGACAGAGTTTATCTGAAAGTTGGTCCCATTTAAATATCAAAATTAAACTCGGCCTATAGGGGTAGAAAAAGAGGAATTAATTGTCAAATTTCCTACAGAATTTTCAGTTGTGAACGGTTTTTGTATAAATGTCAATAAGGTCGAAAATCGTTTGAACCTGTTTTTAAATTGCTTAACGATAGCAAGTTAAAAAACAGCTTCAAGCGATTTTCGACCTTATTGACATTTATGCAAAAACCGGATTTTAATGAAGGAGCAATGTTAGAGAACGTGAAAGTGAGAAAAAACAAACTAAATTTTAAATGTCAATAAGGGCGAAAATCGCTTGAAGCTGTTTTTTTTAACTTGCTATCGTTAAGCAATTTAAAAAACATGTTCAAACTATTTTCGACCTTACTGACATTTATGCAAACACCGGATTTTAATGAAGGAGCAATGTTAGCGATCGTGAAAGTGAGAAAAAACAAACTAAATTTTAAATGTCAATAAGGTCGAAAATCGCTTGAAGCTGTTTCACGTTCGCTAACATTGCTCCTTCATTAAAATCCAGCAAGTAACAAAACCGTTGGTTTCTCTGTCTCCCAGTGTCTGGTGGTAATGGACTGTGCCTATGACAAGGAGTGCAGTCCTTGGATGGGACTGTCAGATTTGTACTGACTAAAATCCACGGTGTCCTTCAAATAGCCCTTTATGTTCCGGGGTCACGGTAATGAGTACCAGGACGCCAGCAGGCTTTAGCCCTCTAGAGGGGGACCCCGTCATCATGCTGACGCTATTTGAGGCGCTCGTAGAACACAACGCGCTGTCGACCCGGGCATGGCCCATGCCTTTTTTTTTCATGATAAAATCATCAAATGAGTCCTCCCCAGGCCAAGCGGGAGATACTGTCACACTAGTACTGACTTAAATTCACGGCGTTATTTAATAGCCTTTTACGTTCTGGGTTAACCACTGCGGCTGGGATGTAAGGTTTACGCTGTCCTCTCTCTCACGCGTCCCGCATCTTCCTTTGCCAACATGACTGCTGCACTGACCTTTTTTTAGGTTTAATTAGTTAAACACGATTGTGTTTAACAAATTAAACCTAACAGAATTTAACCTATGAGAGTATTTAAATAGTATTAAAACACTTGTGTGATACTCGTATTATTACAAACCAAGCAGGGTTGGCATAATTAAAACAAGTTGTTTTAAAACACCTGTTTAAAACAGTTTGAAATTAAACAGTGTTTTTTATTACCCGTTTCAACTACTTTTTAAGGCAGATGAATGCATATTAAAATGAAAATAAATTAATATTCAGGAGTCTAAATAGTTTGACATAAAACCTTTCGAGTTTAATGCCATTGTTATGTCATATTTTTAACTTTTATTGACACTATAATAAATGAAATAACCGAAAGCCGGGGTGCTTAAAATTTTTAGATCACATGTTATTCCATTGATCTTTTTTCGTAAAAAAATCATTTCAAAGGGTAAATTTGAAAAATATAGTCTAGAAATGAAACATAACTGATTTATACGTTTAGACATCAACAAACAAGGTGGAATTAATTTTAAAAAATAACCAGAAACTAAAAAAAAAAACTTATTTTAAACATTTTGAACTGTTTGTTTTATAAATTTGAAAAAAAAACTGTTTTTATTTCCAACCCTGAAACCAAGTCATATTAAAACTCCTTATTAAGCAAAAATTTCTATAACTCCTTTTAAATAATCCTTAGTTGAGGAATGTTCTTACCGTATCAAAATTGTTTTATAATAATTCAGTGGGCAGGATGTATGCGGGGGATTGCGGGAAGGGAGCCCGAAATTTGACGTACGATCGACTGGCCGAACGCGATTCAATTTTGTGCAAAAGAAGACGGAAGCCTTAACAGCATGTTATTCAATTCTAACTCCTTGCGATTTTATACAAGCTTCTGTTTCTGTGATATTACCAAGCCCGCTCATATCAAGTATCGATAAGTGTTTCGGCTCCTCCCTAGAGGTGCTACCTGCCTCTGATTTTGTGATTTATCAGCACGACGAGAGTTTTTGCATTGCGTGCTGATGCACTGTGAATAAGTTGTTTAACCTCTTTTATCTTCAACTCGTACAAGGAATATTAAAATACTTTTTCAGCTATTACCGGAATTGTGTTATGTATCTATCTGTGTACGTAACCGATCACACCTTTCCGCACGACTTTTACAATCGATTTTTTTCCGGAAGACGTGACCGAACTACGGATAGCGTTTGATAATTCGGTATCGGATTATTTGTAAATAATCGATAGAATTGTTGATCGCTACCGATCCGGAGCGTTACAGCGGTGTGTCGCACCTGCCGGGCTGCCGAGCTGCCGTCACGACGCGCCGCCGCGCCGGTAGATCACACCGGTGACCGGTGACGAATCGATTTCGTAACGTTGACGACTTTATCGGAATTGTGTCGACACACCGATTAGCTTGATACACGAATTTATTATACGTCGATCCTGTAGATATTTTTCCCAAGAAACTGAGTGAGGTTTGTGAACTCAATTTAGAACGCATAAAGGTACAAAGTTTAGTCGAGGGGTCGCGTGCAGTCGTGGACATGGACAGTTGGTATTCCCGCGCCGCCGCCGCCGCCGCCGTAGCGCAGGCTTTGAACTACCGGATATCCTTGTATATTTCCGTATGAAAATCCAAACTTACAAGGTTAACTATAACCGGTAGGTTTTAACGAGTTATTTGTAATGCATGTACTTATAATTTAATCTTGTTATAAATACATTCTAACTATTAATGAACTCGTGATTTATTTATTCTGACGTGCCTATGCATAACGCCACAAAAAGAGAGACATCAATAAATGAGTGACCATAACGAGTGGTGGTAATATATTTACTTATGTCAATTATGATATATCATGTATGGACCTCCGGCCACCGAGGACGCCACAGGACATTTGACCAGATTTTATTAAGATGTACACTTTACCGAGCCCGTGTACAGGCTGCCAAACGTATAGCTGTTATAAGAATCGTTGAAGCTAATTTCATCAGTATATCTGTAACAATAAAGATAATATTGGCATGGAATTTGTGTTCCACTTGTGAGATTTGTGGCGCTTTTGGTGTATGTGACAAAACAAGCACATTAAAGTTATCTAATTCAACAAAATCTTAAGTAACAAAGAATAAAAGTGTGTTTTATGTAAAGGGGTTATGGTTTGAAATGGAATTGTTAGTTAATGAATTTGATGTAATTTTTCACGTAAGTGGGAGCGAGCAGCCGCGGGGGGCACCGACAAAGCCGGGGTCCCCCGGGGGGCCACCGCTACCCTGCGTGTGCGCACACCACACTGTGATTTGATAATAACATGACACATTTAGAATTACCGCCTCTACCTATACTACTACTGGAAAATTATGTTCTCATAAAATATTTGACGTTTTCATTTTCTCTACATGTGAGCTTGTCGAAACAAAAAGTTTGTTAAAGAGCAGATGAAGGTATATAGGAATTTAGTTAAGAGACAATCAGACTGCGCTTCTACTAGTGAAGCTTTAAGGTGCTTTCCATTAGGCAAGTCTTGCATACAAGTATGACGTCACATTTGCATACAAGTAGGTACCTTAAATTGGAAACTTGTTTTCGAGAGGGTACAAATTGCATGCATGTTTAACGTTTTACTTGCATAGTTCCATAAGTTCCCTAAAGAGTAGTTCGACAGTTACTTGAAACAAAATTTATAAGTTCATACCACCTAACGTTCAATTTGTAACTTGTGTGCAGGTTTGTTCAAGACCGAGTTGCATCCAATTTGCAACGTGTAAACAAGTAACTTGTTTTATGAAAAGGCGCCATATGAAAGGCTTAAAATATGTAGTGGATTTGAAAATAAAGCCTGGGAACCGTAAAATAATTTTTTCTTTTGTTTTGTGAATAAGGTTGAACACCTCAAGTATTGCACTTGCAAAGGAAGTTTTGTTTATTTTATTGCTGATCATAATCCTCAGATTCCAATTAATAACTATAAAATATGAAGTACTTAGGTAAAGTTTGTTTGGGTCGGTGGGGTCAGGTCAGCGCGCTCGCGTTTTGTCCGCGGCCGCCCACGTCCTCACTTCTTATTGTCTGCCCACAGGTACGAGACGACCACGACACGTGATCACACGATTTCAACTACATATATGTGTGTAATTATATTGTATGCTGTGGGATGGCAAAAAGAAGTAACGGAGACGCCAATCAAACGTCTCTTTTGGAAGAAATCTGCCAACGAAACGTATCTTCGATTTGCAATGTAGGTAAATCGCATTAAGTGCCAAATTATTAGATACATAAAAACTATTTTAAGCAACACAAAATAGGTCCCGGAATTCCTTCCTCTACGTCCAATAATATATTTGTAATCCTTCAGGTATTAAAGGATTACTATGCCAACGGATTTTGCTCAAGGAGTCTTTTCGAAAATACTATTACAATATTCTTTTACAAATGTGTCACAAAGGAATCTATTCCTTTAGCTGCTAATGTAAGGTAAACAGCACATTAGCGGTCTGTAACAATTGATTATAGTGTCCGTACCGCCGCCGCCTACGCCGCCGTGTGGCTTATTTCTGTCATTTTCTCGGTAACACAGGGAAGAAACGACTTGTGTGGCAAGGATCGCACGCACTCAGCTTAGTTCCGTTTAGGTGTGAAATAAAAGTTTAGTTTATAAAGCATTACATCCTTTTCGTGGGATTTTATTGTGTTATACACGGCTATATAAATATATAAAAAATAATTGAATCATCGTCTGGTCACTGCCTTACAAAGTTAATCTATTAGACTTATATGGAAATGTTACTTTACCCATGCAATTTTATGAAAAAGATCTTCAATATTTTAGTATTAGAACAAAGGCTAAATAGTAAGCAATAAAGAAGAAAGGCAAGTCAGTTTGGTCTGTGGCTCGTGGGCGTGAGAAAGGCGCGCGGGCGGGGGCCATGCGGCGCGAGCGCCTCGCTAATGTTCTAGTCAAACACGCATGGTGCGCCCGCGCCCGCACTTCTACCAGGCTGTCACACTATGACTGTTCCCTTGGACAATGAAATTAACACTACATCATTAGTAGCTGGTTTATTTAAGTCATCGTAGTAAAGGGATGGCCAAAAACATAAAAATCTGTCGGTTCACTAATAAGAGCAAAAGTAATTTTCCTAACTATTAATTGTTGTCTAGTTCAGTTAACACTGGCCTAATAGCCTATAAAAGCTTTGTTGAAAAAGGCCTCTTACAAGTTGTTAAAGAACCTCTGGCTCGACTGGATAGCAACAGTTATAATCTTATATCTTTAAATAATTAAATATGTCTAGTGATATACAATCGTCTAACGGATCAGCTGGACGATATTTTTTACTATGTGAACTGGAGTACAATAAGAAAATATATTTAATTCAGTTTTGCTGTTAATCCGACTTGAAAAATCTCGTGAGAACTGAGGTAGAGGCAAGAGGTGTGACGGAGTGGTGGCTCGGCAGTCTCGACTCATGTGATCCTTATCACCTCTCTCTACTCTCACGTCGCCGTAGTGACTAATTGCACTTGCTCACCCACCGTGAAATTACACCATTTAAATACATATATTTCAAAACAATAATCTAAAACTTTGATAAATTAAAAGTAAATTGCCACTTTTATTTAATAACGATGAAATTAATTTTTATTTTATGTAAGCCAAGATGTTGGCACTTCACATGGTGTTTGCACCTGCACTTTATTTTTATCGCATACTCGTAAAAATAGAATCTTGTTCATACTACTTACTAGGATATCATTAGTAATTCCACTAGGAAGGAAATGCTTCCACACAACCGTGACAAATAACTACCTTTCTTCATTCACGTTCCTCATTATTATCCTAATGCAGCAAACAACATCTCATCGGACATTTCTTGTAGGTCGAGGTTCGATTCCGCTGCTCCTTTTAATCGCAGCTCCCTGAGAACGGCAGTTAATTAGTATTAAAGCCGGCACCTCTGTTATTAAGTGGACGTCAAACACATGGTAACGCCAGCATTAGGGGCGTTTACCCTATATTTGTATGTGCATAGCTTTGAATGATAATTCGCGCTCATGTGCGTTCCCACTCACAAGGTAATGCAAGCGTTCTTGTGTAATGATGCCGTGCTTTCCTATTTCTTTTTATTTATGAAACAGTATTTTCATTTCTCCGTTGTTTGTGTATTTGTGTATATTTAGATATACAGCTGATGTCGCGAACAATACAGGCTTGACCGTGATTGTCCTAGCCGATGATCGAGGACTGTCTACGAACAATCGCCCGGGGCCACATGACGAATCCAATTAACAACACCAACATATTCCGTCGGCCAGCTAATATTTATGTTTCCTTACAGTCGCACTGTAAATATTTAGTCCGAGAGGCGTCTGGCATCGCCCTCACCTTATCTCTTCATCGAACGCGTGAACCATTTCATGGAGAACATTGAGTGCGCTGTGCGCCTGCAGCGTGCAGCGCCGACAACGTACAGGATACAGGTTTGTAAATACTGATTAGAAAGTGGCACCTAAACGAGCGGTCTTTGAAAACTTCGTTACGCAGATAATCGGGAAGTTTATTTAGTGGAGCGTGGATGTTAGATAGCAGACACGTGGCGTGGTATCATAGCGGAGATAGCGCAGTAAATCAAGTATGGGAGCGCGCGTCGCGGCCGCGTCGAGTCGCGTGCGCGTGGGCATCGACAGGTGATGTCGGTCGATTATCTGCTAATTTATACGCGCCGCTCAACTTCTGTTCTCTCATATAATATTATTCATTTCGACACAACGCAAACGAGCTCGCTAAATATAGAGAGCGGCATTCCATGGACAACGCGCCTTGTTCTCGGGTAACTGTCCAATTGTTTTATTATCCTTTTTCCATTACAATTTCTTATTTTAAATGTCAGTTGTTCGCGGCGAGGCAGGGCGGCTGGCTCCTATTTGGAGCAGAGTTAGTTGTTACCGTGCTGATGTCACCGACCATGCCATCATCATGAGGGGGCCCGTTTTGGAATCTTTACGATCGACACCTCCACATATTCGCAACAGTTCATTCACCGACGCGAATGTGAATGTCATTGTCAACTTACGTTTATCTATTTTTGATCTGATGAGCATATCCGTGTTTTAATGACTTCTTCATTTATGTTGACATAAATGGATGAAAGATCTACGTAAGCTTTACCTACCGTTGCTCACAATTGTAATGAAGGTTAGGTCGAACATAGTTATTTGTGCAACAAGAGAGCAAAGTCGTTTTTTGCTGCGAGTGCTGATTTTGAATCTTGAGCAAGCGAAGGATTCAAGGATTGAATCAAGAGCGTAGCGAGTGATTCTAAAGTTGAATCCTGAGTGTAGCGAGAGATTCAAAGGCACGAGATGCAAAAAACTTTGCTCTCGTGTATTACACATAACTTTTCACTTCAGCAGCGAGAACACTTTAGGAGATAAAATAATAAATAGGAATAGATTAAAATAACTTTTTTTTAAAGTAGCTTTCAACAATAAGTAAATACTCCGCATTGTAGATAATCGTCTCGTCTGTGATAAATCTAAAAAATAAGATAGCAACACCGTCTCCGAAAAACTGCTTGCGCCCTTTGTTAAGTCTCCATTCATTGAAGACATGGTATGGTTTCAGATATTTAGTTAGAGTTAGGAAATTTAATTCTGCATTAATAATTTGTTGTTTTAAATGGTTATGTTAAAATAAGTACTGTTCTCGTCGCTAGGTTTACGCATATTTTTTTAACTTATTCAACTCTTTACGCCAGCCATGAAATTTTATTCCCGCTCTTTTATTTTTAAATTAAGGCGTGTTCAGAAATAGCACCCATAATATTTTATTATTCAAAATATTTATTAACATAAATTGAAACTAGAAATAAATATTTACAGTAAATGCTTATTTTCATTTAAATACAGCAATAAGTTAAAAATTCAATAAAATACATTCGAAGACATTATTATCGTTTTGCATTTCTTTGGTTAGTACAAATTTCCGAACGTGTTTGTCTTTGAGACCAAATTCAAAATCGGAACTTCGAAAGGGCTGGTGTTTGTCTCTCTCTCTTTCTATTGGCGGGAAAGAGATAGAGTGTTAATGTTTCGAATTATATGATTAACTCAAGGCTGAATATGATATTCGCGGCTTTTTTTAAAACAAAAATTAAAAAGCTACTTTGTCTCACTAGTGAGCAAAATCGCATTTTGCTCACTGATTTCAGGCAGCAAAACCAACATGTTTGAGCTACTGAAGTGAAAAAATCATTTCTGTCATGAAAAAATCATGTCATGTCTCTGTTCTAGAACACGTTGATTGCTTGGTTTGTCCAACTTCTAACTTAATTTTACAAATATAAAAGTTGGTGAGGATGGATCGATGTTTGTGACTCTTTCAAGGGCGACAGGCCTCACCATGGCCGCCTAGCTTCGAGCACCATCCTGCCTCCAGCATTTGCCGCATTTCATCGGAGCGGCGCAGGAGTTTCAGTTTCTTCTGAGAAGCTCACTTTATGTCAGGCCATATCTTCGCTTCTGGGCTAGGTTGTGTAGGTGAAAGAATTGTAAAAAAAATATGGCAAGACCAGAAGGTGACAGTCTGAGATCCATTCCATCATGCAAATATGTAAAAAAAATACTTAGAAATATTTAAAAAGGGCAAGTAAAAATATGGCAAAACATTCAACTAAGAGAATAACAAAAGAATTTGATATTTTCAGCACATATTATGGTAAGAAAAAAAGCGCAACGAGAACGAGAAGTTACGTACAATACCATAGAAATAGATAACACGTAAATGTAAGGAAGAGCTTAGTCTGAAGGATGAGCGTTACTAAAATTTCGTTACATTAAAAAGAAAATAAGTAAGTACATTAAGTTCAATGACAAATTACCATCAGTCTGTCATCTCACAGAAACAAGTAAACAAGACCAATACTGGAGATCCCAAAACGCCACTTTAGCAATGTTGCTGATACGTAGAATTGTACATTGAACGCTATTTTCTTAGAAAAAGAATAGAATATTCAATTTTACGACTATAATTGGCCTTTTTAAACCCACAGGGTTGGCGCTAAGAGCATCGACAGCATACCGGGATAGTTGAAGTGGATCTGGAATTCTGCATACAGAATGTCTCCAAATACCTTCCGAAGTATTCAGATATTCTTCAATCAGTGTTTATTTCCACGAAAGTATATTTATAAAATGCTGTTAAGTTTTACAGAACACAACTCATGATGATTTAAACAAATAAATGATTTATGATCAAACATTTTAAGACCATGTTATGTTCTATATTCCATCAAATGAATGAGTATGATGATTGAAAAGTTGGAATAAGTCAGCATTATGGCGGAGACACTCAACATTTGAGTCTAAAAGTCGACATACAAAGACGCCTTCAATATTTATATATTGTACATAAATCATTTTGGATTTTCCGGCTATGACCGCATGCGCACCTAAACTATATTTTATATTCTAAATAGCACAGCTTTATGGAGTTATGATATCATCACCTAAGTTGTTATGTAATCATATCGAAGCCATTGTTATAAAGTTTGTAGGACATCACAAAGGATGCCTCCTGCCAATAAATATCTTCATTTAAAAATGTTTTGAAATGGTTCTATTTCATCGGTTCGAAGCGTTAAATTTAAATGTTTAATTCATCCCTTTTATTAGTTATCTACGTAAACAAAGCTATCAACAGGGCACAGGTGCGTGTGAACTTGCCGCGCGTGAAATTACTGTAAATTTGCTTCGGTGTGGTCTTTAAAAAAATACTGTAACGATTACACGATCCATCTACCCCCACGGGTGATTCACTACGGTGACCTCCGTGCGCCATCATCATTTGTCCCTCCCGGCGACATCAACCCTCTGAGGGATGGAATTTTTGTACGCATTTAGATGAAAACCTTATTTATATTAGATGGCAGTAGGTCGATAAACGAAATAGCAAAATACAACGTGTAACGTTAAATGCGCAAAACCTCTCGTGTGGTAACTCAGCCCATGTTACTGAACAATGTGTGTTATAAGACATTCGGAAATTCACAAAAAAAAAGGGTTTTCATACAAAATGAGAAATTGATCGAGCCCATCAGTATGACAAATCTTTTTTTTTTTGTGAATTTCCAAAAGTCTTAGAAAAAACATTGTTCAGTAACATGGGCTGACTTACCCCACGAGAGTTTTTGCGCATTTAACGTTATACGTTGTAATGTTGGATGAAAACAGTAAATGAACATTCACACTGGGACAACAGCAACGCAGGTAAAATGAAAAGCAGTTCAAAGCATTCAGTAACAAACCAACCTTGTTACATGTGCGGACATTTGGCATCACTAGAATACCTTTCATTGTGCACATGCGAAACAATAGGTTATACAGAAATTAATGTCCTGATCGATGTCAAAGAATAGTCGTAAAATTTTTCTCAATGGTCAGCTCCACTGCGATTGGAACGAGTAAGAATTTTCATCTCAGTAAGTAAGACATTAATTACCAAAGAGCAATAAAAATGCCAACGGGGAATGAATGTTTGATTTCTTGCTGATACTGTTTATCCCAAAAAGGTTTTTTCCGATCGATATGTTCAATAACTGCAAAATTAGCAATGACATCACCTTGCTCTCACCTTCATTTGTGTCTTGTTTACTTAAATATAGGAGTGGACAGTATAGAGTCACACATCCACATAATAAATGAAGGGTTCGAAAAGCATTACATCAAGGGTGGGATCAAAGAGTGGCGGCGAGGCGCGGGCCGGCGAGCGCGGGCGCCAAGATCGCAACGATATCGTCGCTAGAACAGTAATCGTCAATAAAATCTCAATTTAGATGGCACCGATACCGTGTGAGTTACGGACGGCCAGTCAGACCGAACACGAAAACTTACTCGACGATGGAATGCGCCCGTGACAGGACCCGCTAACGAATTAGGTACCCACAAGCTTTTTTCTTTGACACGTCTAATTTAATTTATTTTATACCTATCCAATATTTTGCATGTGATACATGGGTTTTGTTTGCCGTTCGTTAATATGACGAAGTGAGGGTGAAGCGGCTAGCGCCTGAGCCAGAGCCTGCACGTATGGTCTGTGTGGTCTGGTGGTGCACTGACCAGTGCCTCCTGGGATTAATGAGGGCTTGACGCCTCGCCGACAGCGGCACGCCTACGCCTATTTATAACAGGCGTTTTTGTCTTTTTGCCCTCACCCCACTGGCCAGTCACAGATAAGAAGGACGTCAAAGTGGGCATTTAAAAATAAATTTGTCGAAAGTGATAAATGATGGATATAACTTTTATTATTTCAAATTAAATTAACGATCCGAACGGAACGTCTACCTTTTCTCACATTAGAAGGATCTTATCTGGAATGATTGCTTCCATTACCTCGGAGAACGGACACGTTGTTTTGTAGGTAAGGAAAGATAAAGAGATTAATGCGTAAAGCAATTAATTTTGATTGAGGTGTGTTTTATTAAGTAATTGTTTTTGTTCCCAATGTGGATTTGAAACGCACCATGAAGTTCCGATTTGTTATTGAGTTTTTTCAGTAATATACTCCTATTGTTGAATGTATGGTTGTTTTATATAGCAAACAAAAGCCTTAACGTATCAGATAAAGTAGGCTTTCCAAACTTTTGTCACACATTCATAATTTCACGGTGTTCGGGGTGACAAAAGAATGTTAAAAGTTAGAATGTAATGTTATGAGTGTTTCGGAACTATGTTTGCCGTACGGGTCGTTCCCACAGTGAGCTTTAATACATTTTCCATGTTCCAGTTAGCGCCCCATAAATTGATTAAGGGTCAGCGGCGACTCACAAAAGTTTTTTGTGACGCAACACAGGTAATTCCATTCTAGGACTAACTTTTTTTAGATGGAAATCAAAATACTTTTCACAATATCAATAAGTTTATAAGCATTCAAAATTTAAAGTAAAGTTTTGATCAACGATTAATCTTTAATACATTTGGGTGTTAAATCAACATAATGGAGTGAACTAATTTCCTGTCAGGAAATTGCTATAGGGAGGGGTATGATTTCCCTAAAAGCTTCTGTTCCAGTCACCACTGTTACATCAATCATTCAGTTCGCCAACATGAAAACATTTTCATAACAAAAGAGTAACCGGCTTTTAAAAATGTTCCAATCGATCTATTCTGCTTCGTTTGTAGTCGTTGCTTGGCACTTTCTTTTATTGTTCTATACTTGGTTATAATATGTATGTACAGCCACATTATAGTAACAAGGTTTTGTTTCGGAAAGTAGGTATACGTGCAATCAGAATTCCCAGCAGTTTTTTGACGATAATACTACGAATATTATTAGAAGTTTAGAACATGTTTTTCATCTTAACACTTTCGCGCGCGGCGCTCACTTTTTCGAAACATGTGATGGAGCACTGTTTTCCCCCATACATTTTTTACGACGTATGGTGACGTTCTGCAGTATATAATAATTTTTAATTTTTTTTATTAAACACTGCGTCTCGATACGTCGACGTGCAGTTACGTTCTGCCACATTTTATCCTTAAAAACGCATTAATTTATACTATCTAAAAGCAAAACGTATGTGTACGTCGATATTGTATATACATACACATGAAATACACACACATGAAATATTATTTCAATCAGCCAACAGGACGTAGGTCAAATGTAATTTACTAGATTTTATTACAGACACACACAAACTGTCTTGGCGACACTGTAATAGTTGGACCTACCTTAGCGAATGGGTGTAGAATCAATCCCATCCCATCCCATCCCTTTCCTTAATTTTAATATTCGACGTTTAAAAGTGCCTCACTGATGGCCTATTTAAAATAAATGATTTGACTTTGATTTGACTTTGGACATAAATAAAAGCTAGTCAAATTAACATTACTAGTCAAAAAGTGTTTAAATCTTATTTATACAACATTTAGTAATTACTGTAATGCCCAAAGAACATGGTTGTGTTGGATCCGAGTTTGTATTGTCACTTTTTTTAATGTTTTTCTTCCTTCTTGCTCGCTTTATTTTGTTCATCTAAAACAATGGAATTTCTATGATTAGAACTAAAATAAAACTACTCTAGTTGCTCAAATATAAAAATAATTATTGTATTTTATATAATACACACTCTATAATTTAAATCCAGTATAAAATATGTGATAACTTACGATTTTAAAGTTTCGTCACCCTGGAGCTCACACGTGCGTCACGTAACAGCGCACAGCCCGACTGACAGTATGGCTGAGCATACTCCAGTTGACGTCTATGGACGTTCTGAGTTTGTGGGTAGGTGTCTTTGTATGTGTCAGAAGTACCGACAAAACGCTTAAAATCTCGATGCTGTGTGACACTACGAAATCAAGATTTTGATATGTTGTGGCACTGTGACGTCACTATACGAGCATTAAATGAGAATCGGACGTTTCCTTACGTACTGAATGATAGAAAAATATAAAATTTGACGTATCGATACGTTGTGCGACATCGTATCTCGGTTTTTTGACGTATCCATACGTCATGAACGCGAAAGTGTTAAACGATGTTTGTTATATAAAATGTATTTACAAACACAAGTTTTTTTTTTTGCACAAATTTCATTATTTATTACATATGTTCAATTTAGAAAGGTTAAGAATAAACTGGGTTTATTTGTTTTGATATGTTTAAGGAGAAAGTTATAAAACTGATGTCGAATAGGATTTTTATCATTTAGGTAAGTACTTAGTTATATCCTGTATTTTGTTGAAGCTGTGAAGAGTTAAGAGGTGTAATTTTCCACATATCTTTTTGAACTATTTTTTCGTTGAAGTCTTCTTCGCCAAGCAAGAAAATAACGCCACAAATAAATAAGTAGTTACAGAAAGACATGCTGTAATAATAGACAGAAAAAAGTTACAAAAGTCTAGAATATTTCGCTTTTGTGGTGTGAATGAGAGTTATTTGCACCGTCGTCGGTCCATTCAGAGTTTTTAATCCCAGAATAACTTCCTTTCATCTGCTAGACATCCGGCCACCATAGGAGTTGATGACACACTTGAAGACTGCTGAGAAATGAGCAAACCAAAAATTACCTGTTACATTCTAAATATGAAAATTTCAAGCTCCAATCCAACCCAAATTTAAAAAAAGAACACAAACAAAGTTTTAATAGACAATTCGATTATTTTTTCTGGTACCTTGCACACATGTCGCTGGATATACCTAACACCACAAAGCATGATATCAGTCCGCAATGAAATCAGCCAGTAATTTAGGCCAGGAGATTTGGTAGGTTCGAACAAAAAAGCGCGAGGTGACAATGTAAATAACAATTTGGCCCACCCCGTTCGAATGTGGTTCGCTCGGATTAGCATAAGAATGCCGCATCATGAACACCCACGACCCTACACTGTCCCTCGTTGTCTGTTTATACGTCGAATTTAATTTTGATTTACGACCCTCCATACAATTGTAAGTTAAACATTTTTCGATGGAATTAATGTTAAAAAGTCGGCGATGCCAGCTGAAAGATGACATATTTCTATTATTCACAGTAATTTCTAGGTTTGTTCACATTGCTAGACTGATTTGAATCGAAAAATCAAACAATGGAATATATGAAAACAAAATGAAATTTCTTCATTATCAGACTAAAATAGTCTATGTAGTCAATAATCTATATTTTAATAGTTTGCACTAATGGTTATGTATAACGGATTGTAACTCTGAAATCTGAATTGCACGAAATTAAAGGGATATCCTAACCTATGAGTCATATACTCATAATATATCTACGCCTTATCAATTAATATTTTTCCGTTTTTCAGATTAACCTACCAAAGCTTGAAACTAAGTAAAAGAAAACACCAAAAAAAGGCATCTATTTCTTCACATGAGGTTTATAAAAATACTAGATAATGGGGATTGGGGAATACTTAAATCTATTGGAATAATCATCATGGTTTAAAAGCTCCTACCCGTAGCTTTTTAACTTTTCAATTAGCACTTTTTAATCTAGTTGTACTTAGTTTATTGTTCTTTTTCTTATCATTATTTTGCTTATAAATGAACGATTCCAATAAAATCTTTAATCCCAATAATAACGTCTGATTTTGTCTGATACCCTTTTAAATAACTCAATAATAAAAGAGGTCTGGGAATATAATTTATGATCGACATTAGGGCGAATTAAAGTGCTTCTTAAGATTCCTTTATGCAAATATTGTTAAAAATATCGCCTACCTCTGCCGATTAAATTAATTGAGGTAATACTCGCTTTTGGCATATTCGAGTATTAATTTGATAAATGAGGGTTAATCAGATCATCTACCTAATTATTTTAAACAGCTCGTAAACAATATCGTCGGGTGTTCCATTTAATTAATGCTTATCTCGGAGATTTGCTCGTTATTCGAACACAACCAAAAAGTAAGTATTTTTATTATTGAGACCGTATTGGAAGGAAGACCTTGAAAAATATCTAAACAAACAAATCAATGTTGGGATTTTTACCTAGAATATACCTATATGGCATATCCTAGGTTCGATGTTTTGTTAAAAAATAGTATTAATTGCAATTGCTATTATTTATTGCCTCGTCGTATTATAAAATACACGAATTACAGTAAATACGTTTTAACAAATTAATTTTAAAAACATTTAATAATTTATCTTCAACCTTCCAAAAACGCGCTAAGATCTAATCTAAATAAATAAAATAATAAACGACGGTGCTCAGTGTTAATACGCATTTAAGATAATATATTTAACTATACAAAAATAAATGTCCACCTAATAAATCGTGCCGGACCTTATCGACTTTCGAGACGCGACAGTAAGGACTCGATAAGGATGTGGGTCCATTCGGCATGGGAGTTTCGTGTCGCTTAACTTTTTGGTTTGCGTTAAGTTTTCTTATATCTTTGGATGGTGGAACTTATTTGATGTCTAATTTGGTCTTAGTGACTCGTGTAGGTTTGGAACGGGCGCGAGTTGAGTGTAATCGGCGTTGCATCTTAATTTAGTTGTCTTGTATTGTGAGAGGCGGCGGCGAGCGCGTTGTGGGACACAGGCTAACCCACTGCGGAGGTAGGTAAAGGACGTCGTGCTCCACTGACGCATATATCCCTATATTTATTACACACTTGTATTAAAAGCGAATGATTTTATTGGCTTAATTGGGATCAAAGTTTTTGTAGATGAGTAAAGCACTGCAGGATCACAAGCTGTAGAAATGACTTAGGTATAATAAATATTAATTGTAATGTCACTTACCACATTGACGAACTCTTGAAATGTAATGGCGTTGCTTGTTGCGCTTTGAGCTTTGTCCAGGAGGATCTGGAAGTGAAAACAAAACAGTCTGAAATTAGCCAGAGAAATATGAAGGTCATACCTATTTAAAAAATATTTTGAAACAGATTACCACTATTTGAGACTAATAAAGGTGCTTACCTCACGCTTATGAGGCGGCACCTGTGCTATAAAATCTGGATTTTGAAGGGTTTGTAAAAAATCTGGCCACGGTATCTCACCGAAACCCTCTGGATCGAACTGGAACAATAATCACGTGTTATATTAACATTATAGACATATTACTGTAGGTAATTGCTGTAATATTGATACTTATTAAGACTGTCCAGCACCACTGTTTCCGTAGGATGACCAAGTAAATACTTTACACATTGCTGCGTACTACGCTTGAATATTTTGTCTCCTCCTTTTTTTACCCGACTGCGCGACGCAAAGGAGGGTAATGTGTTTATTCAAAGACATTATTTTTAATCGAAAACCAACCATAATTAGTAGGTATCGCAGTAAACTAAACAAAAATAAATTGTCGAATTAAGTATAAATAAATAATAATAAATAAATAAAAACAATAACGTATGAATTACATAAGTTGTCTACGTAATATCTACGTTATTGCATAGCTGTCTCTTTGTATAAATATAATTATGTATGTTTTATTTAATATAGGTAGGGTTTTTAAGTTTACAGATTGGTTGACTTATATCGTCAATAAAAGTCAGGTAAAACTGTGACTTTGTAAAAGCGCTCATCAGTCTTATCCCGTCCCGATACGAGCGATACGGTCACGTACCGGAGCCCTTGATTATGATTTCACAGTGGCACCCCGAACGTCATAACACGTCAGTCGCTTCACACATGTGCCTTATTTTCATATGTTTCCCAAAACAGTGGCACAAAAAATAAGAAGCGCCCCGTATCTGAAGTATCGCACTATCTCAATGTGTCCTACGTGATGACAAAACTTTTGATCCGCGCGCCACCGCCTTCTTTATCCACATATAAAACATTTTATATACCGCTTCTGTACATTTTAATCAGTCAAAAACAAAGAGTATTTCTATGAAATTTGTTTCCGTACCCTAACAGACAGTTTTTTATTTTAATGAGGGCTGTAACTCATACCTTATGCGATAGAGTTGCCACTTTTACGAGCCTTTAAAATAATAAGTAGTTATGTATTGTCATTTCACGTTCACAAGAGTTTTGCTTTGCATCATCTGCCGGTCGTGAGTCGTCTTTCTGTCTACCCGATTTTCTTCGCCCTTAATAACAGTGTGATTTTTTTTCAAAATTTTACCCACCCCCGCGTCTCAAATTTTTTTTGTAGGTACACATATTTAATAAGTATTTTCACTGACATGATCCGTACCTAAATAAATCAGTGTCGAAAGAAACAAGCAAGCTTTAATGAGTTCAAAACTATACAGAAAGTGCAATCCTCACATTTGCATATTACGAGTATTCAACTCTCCTTGGCATCGAGCCTGCACCATAAAACAAAATCAAATTTCGATTTTCGTAGATTTTACGGTTTCTCATAATTTCTAACTTTTTTTAGACTTTGCCTGTGCATATTTCCTCCTTTGTTAGCGGAGTGACTGGACAGTGGCGTAGCTACCTAGGGGCCAGGCGGGGCAGTGCCCCGGGGCCCTCAAGCTCAGGGGGCCCTCGAATCCTTACCAGAAAACTGAACTTTTGAAAATTTCTCCCATATTCAAAATAAATATGATAGGTTGCCACCCCACTTTCATAATACGCAACGTAATTTCTTTATGTTCTTAAACCAAAATCGATTGCACCAATGACCACATCTGCGAACCGCCCATTTTTGTGAGAACCAATAGTAGTCAAAAAAACGAGAAAGATGGGACCAATAGCTGTTACAATGAAAAAATAACGGAAGATATGTAAACCTTTTTGCATAACATCGTGGTAAAATGATGTTAAAAAAAATAAACTGGCACATCTGTGATTTATAACAATGATCACAGATGTTTGACTGGCCACCCTTTTTACGAAAAGAACAAAGAAAGAGAAATTTGTAATTTTTAACGTAACTCATTTGACAGGATTGCTTTCGTGCGTTAGATCGCGTATTAGTTGTCCAGGGGCTATCTGGTTGTTGCGTTTCTCCTTCCTTCAACAACAATCCTACTACTATTATAAAGGCGAAAGTTTGTAAGTATGGATGTATGGATGTATGAATGTATGGATGTATGGATGTTTGTTACTCTTTCACGCAAAAACCACTGAACGGATTTGGCTAAAATTTGGTACACAGATAGTTTATAACCTGGATTAACACATAGGATAGCTTTTATCCCGATTTTATGTTCCCGTGGGATAATTTTCGAGTTGTAGCGGGTGAAGCCGCTGGCAACAGCTAGTATAATATAAATATTGCATAAACTAGCACTTTGCCCGCGACTTCGTCTGCGCGTGTTTCTAACTTCAAACTCAGTGAATTTAAATGCCAGGTCACCCTCGTTATAGGATACTTTTGGAAAATCTAAAAATGTTCCAGTCCTGAATTTCCTATGTTCACCCCGTAAGGGGTTGATTTTTTAAATACAGATAAATACGCATCCTTAATTTGATTGAGAGATTATTTAGGCCAAGTTTCGAGTTTATTGAAGCAAACAGAAAAATCCTTCCCTTGAAAAGTAATCACCCAGTTTCAACAGTGCGGGGGGTGATTTTCGAAAAATCCAAAAACACGTGTTTTTCGGATCGAAGAGGGTTCCTCTGAATGATGGGTGACGGAGACCGACTTCGCGGGCCCTCCACGTCGTCATTATTCGCCATTTAATGAAATGCAAATAAAGTTATCACAATCAATTTAATAACAAACGATAAACTGAAATTATTCTAAATTAATTTAAACAATTATTAAACACAAAATTAAATAATCAAAAATAATAAATAAATTAATTCAAAAATGATTCAGGCGTGATCCGTGTCACAATTAGAGTTGTGGACGGAGCGCTGTCTCGAATCGGAATGAACGCAGCGCTCGCTGCGCCGTCTTTTAAAGGCCGTCCCCTCCACAACTCGCCTGATTCACTGAGTGGTACGATGATGTCACGATTGCTTGCGTTGTAGTTGCTTTATTATTCGCTCGCACCGACACGGCCATTCTGCAAAAAGGTCGTCACTGACCTATAACCCTGTAACCAAAGAATAGATACCACAGTATCAAAAACTCCATGAAATGATTACATAAACGGGTTAATCATTTTGTGGATCGTTATCTGCAGCTTTAACGCATTAAGAGAAATGAGGTCCATGTCCTCAACTAACTCTTAAGCAAAACCATAACAATTTGATGTCCATCACAAATTCCTATTGTAGCGTTGATAATTTGGAGTACTCACCCATCGACAAATCTATCAACGCCACAGTTTGGAGGCCTCTGCCATCAACAACCTCAAAAATCAGTTTGGAGGCCTCTGCCGTCAACAAACTCAAAAACATAATACATATTATCAATTTGGAGGATCTCCGGCCTCAACAAATTCTATTGTTTTGACACCGACAATAAGGAGGCCCCTGTCCTCAACAAATTCTATTGTTTTGACACCGACAATAAGGAGGCCCCTGTCCTCAACAAATTTCGGTGCCATAGTTTGGAGGCCCCTGTCCTCAACAAACTCGGAAACATAATATGTATTAATAAACTCTCAATATACATGGTGGCAATACAAGTAGTAAAAATGCTACTTACTTGCTACAAAACACTGCATGGCTCATGTCTTAGTTTTGTTGTGGTTCGCTATTTGTTGCACACTCTTGTAGCCCCCGCCGTTCATCTTCTGATACACCTTCCGCCGACACGGTATCCTGGTCAATGCAAACTCCAGGTTTTGGAGCTAAGCGTAGTTGGTCATGCGCCACTTTCTTGGGTCTTCCTCGGCCTGTTATCTTTTTAAGTTGGTAGCGGTCATTTGGTAAAACTTTCCAAACTTCATAAGCATTTGGAAATTTTAAGTCGAGTCCAATCTGACTTCTGGGGTTTGTTTTAAAAAGGACTATCTCTCCTTTTTGAAATCTCTTGACTTTAGCTTTTCCCTTGTCAAACCTTTCTTTGTCATTTTTTCCTCTTGTTTCAATTTTCTTTTGTACATAGTTGTCAAGCTGATCTCTATCTACTGTTCCTTCCGTTTCATCAATTAATGATAGCAACTCGGCAGGTACAGCACACTGCCTTCCAGTAAGTGCTTTAATTGGACTTACGTTTGTAGTCTTGTTTTTGGTACAATTTATTGCTAATTGGAGAGCACCCAGACCTTTTTTCCAGTCTTTAATTTCGTAATTACGGATGATAGTTAAACCATTCTTTACAACAGCCATTACGCGTTCGACTTGTCCGTTAGTCCGACTTACCCCCGGTGCGATAAAATGTTGGTGAATATTATACTGTTTACAGTATTCTTCAAATTCGGCTTTAAATGCCGTATCTTGATCACTTATTATTTGATTTGGGGCTCCAAACAAAGCTACTACATGTTTGAGAGCGTTAAGCATGGAACTTGCTGTTTTGTTTGTCGCATAAGTTAATGTTACAAATTTTGTATAAGCGTCAATAATAACGACAACATATTCGTGTTTATTGTTTCGTTTTGTAAGGTGGCCAGTCATGTCAATGTGCACGGTATCAAAAGGAACTGGTTTCTTCTCTATGGGATACATTTGTACCTGTTTAGCGCCCGAGGAACCCTTACTGGTTTTGCAAATGACGCAGTTGTCAATGAATCGTCTCACTGTCGTGCTCATTTCAGGAAACCAGTAGGATTCACGAATTTTGGCAAGAGTTTTCTCCCACCCGAAGTGCTTTAATGCAGTATGGTAGGCATTAATGATGCTCCATTGGTATGATTTTGGAATAACCTTTTTCCATTTTCTGGATCCGGGTTCATCTTCCTGGTATTGGCGTTCTAAAACAAGGTCACAAAGACGATAATCATGCAATTCCTCACCATGCTCCAACTTTTTTATCAGGTCGTTCAACTCCTTGTCTCGTCTTTGTTCAACTCTGAGCCAGGTATCCATGTTCTGGATGAGATTAATGCACGCCACAGGGTTTCGGCTAAAGTAATCAGCATGCTTCATACGGTTGCCTTGGCGATATTCAATTTTGAAGTCATAATGTTGTAAAAATGACCACCATCTGTGAATTCTGGGTAAAAGTTCATGTTTATGAGATGATGACTTTATGGCGTTGCAGTCGGTGACGATAGTAAACGTCCTGCCATAAAGGTATTGCCTAAAATGTTTAATGGCTCGAACTATAGCAAGCGTTTCAAGCTCGTAGCTACGGTAGTGGCTTTCTGGTACTGTGGTCCTCATGCTCATATAAGCCACAACGTGTTGCCGGTCTTCTTTTAATTGAATTAGAACGGCCCCAAATCCTGAGCTACTTGCATCAGTGTGTAGCTCAATTGCCAGTCCTTCTTGAAATATAGTAAGAACTGGTGCCGATGTAAGTCTGCGAATAATATCGAGCCTTACGTTTTCACATTCAGGTGTCCACATAAACTTAGCGTCCTTTTTGGTCAAATTGTATAAAGGAATCATTCGTTCTGAAAAAGAGGGTATGAAGCGCCTAAAGTAGCCAGCTAGACCACAGAACTGTCGTACTTGCTTGACGTTGGCAGGAACTGGCGCCTTTTCAAGAGCCTCTACTTTTCTTGGACTTGGACGAACAGTGCCATTTGAAATCAGGTTTCCAAGATATTCAATTGATGTTTTGAAGAAAGAGCACTTCTTAGCATTCACTGTGAATCCAGCTTTGGTTAATGCGTCCAAAACCTTGTCCAGTATCTGTAATCCTTCAGAGAACTTGTCACATTTAATTAAGACGTCATCCATGTAAATAAGAATGTCTCCAAGCAATGGTCGCAATGCTGTCATTATGGCTCTTTGAAATACTGCTGGGGCATTCATTAATCCAAACGGCATTCGAACATATTCATAAAGGCCATCGGGAGTTATAAAGGCCGTTTTTGATATTGAGGCCTCATTGATAGGAATTTGATAGAAACCCTGGGCCATATCGAGGCTAATGAAATAAGTAGCCCCCGACAGTCTATCAATTTGATCTGAAATTATAGGGAGCGGAAACTTGATGGGAATAGTGTTCTTATTAAGTTCCCTGTAATCGGTGCACATCCTATCTTCTCCGTTTTTCTTTTTAACAAGAATAATTGGGCTCGCATAATCGGAGGTACTTTCTCGGACGATTCCGTGGGCAATTAATTCGTCAATGATGGCTTTCACCTTTTGTCTTTCTACTGGTGCCATTCTGTATGGCCTCCTTGATATTATTTTAGTCGGGTCTTTAAGGTGAATGTCTAAACTCCCAGTTGTGACTTTAGTTTTAGGAATCCCGATAGCAAAAGAAGCTTTGTATTTTAATAATAAATATTTCAACTCACGTATTTCCTCTTCATTGGTCAAATCGGTGTCCAGATTGCCCAAAGCGTCTTCAGTGATTTGAATGGTCGAAATAGACGATTTTCTCACTACTGTGGCACTTTGCTCGGTAACAAGAACATTCAAGCCAGTGCCCAATTTCAGCCCCAATCATAAGATCACACGGTGTTTCGTGATCTTCCACGATGTGGAAGGTAATTTCGAGGAAAACATTGTTTATGTTGCAAGTCGTGTTGATTTGTTGACAGGATAAAATTGGCACACTTTTGCTCCCGATACCTTTCAACATTAATGAATAGTCTTCGCGCTTACCTGGTAAAGAACAGCTTACCGAACGTCTTATCAAGGAACGTGCGGCTCCACTGTCATACAATGCCGTAAAAGTGCGATTACCAATACAAATGGTCATTGGTGTAAGTATTTCGTTGTGTTCTTGTACTACGTTGATTTTCTCGGCTTCATCGTTCATCTTCTTAAAACATTTAGTTTCGATATGACCAGGTTTTTTGCAATAATTGCATTGGGGTCTTGGACGTTCCGTTTGAATCGCATTCTCTCTGCTGGAGATTTCGCTAAGTAATGGCTTTGGGTCACTAACCTTGTTGCTCGCTTTGTTGCAGTTCACTTGATAATGGCCAATCCCACCACACTTAAAGCATAGAACCGAATCATCGCGACCGTTTCTTTTTATTCTGGGCCGTTTGGCAGGTGGTTCATCCTGGCGTGATTCTCGTGGCCTGAGTGTAGCTGTAACAGAAATTAATTCAGGGACAGTTGTGCACCTACTAGACAACAATCGTAAACGAAGAGATTCATTATCTATGCAGCCGATGACAGCTTCCACTGCGTCAGTATCCTTGTCACCGTTCACAACACGTTTCCAAATGTGCCAGGCTTTGGTTATCGATTCTGCTGGATTCGACATATCGAATTTGAAGTTTCGGAACTTAACGACATCGTTGGAGTAACGTGCTTCTGGTTCAAACGTTTGTATCAGTGCTTCTCGCATCTCGCTCCAAATGGGTGATTTTACAAGCCATGCATCACCAACAGCTTTTGCACGACCTTGTAATAGACTTGCGATCTTAGTACAGACTTCGTAGTCAGCCAATTCCCAGTGTGTCTTAGCTCGATCAACGTGCTCGCACCAGTCTCGAATTGGAACATCACCATCTGGGTTGTAGGGTGCAATATAAATGTCGCATAATCTTGGTCTACGCGTTGGAGCGACGGTTTTATTAAGCAATTCTGCAAGAAACTCATGATTAGTATGCATAGCGGATTGCTGTTTGTTCAGGATTTCTAGAGCACTAGCTAACGTGGACAGCATCTGGTTTGAGCTGGAGCCACCTGGTCCTCCATCAATAAGAGCGGATGGAACCGAAGATGTGCCTCGGTCCATCCCACTTCTGATTTCGGATCGAAGAGGGTTCCTCTGAATGATGGGTGACGGAGACCGACTTCGCGGGCCCTCCACGTCGTCATTATTCGCCATTTAATGAAATGCAAATAAAGTTATCACAATCAATTTAATAACAAACGATAAACTGAAATTATTCTAAATTAATTTAAACAATTATTAAACACAAAATTAAATAATCAAAAATAATAAATAAATTAATTCAAAAATGATTCAGGCGTGATCCGTGTCACAATTAGAGTTGTGGACGGAGCGCTGTCTCGAATCGGAATGAACGCAGCGCTCGCTGCGCCGTCTTTTAAAGGCCGTCCCCTCCACAACTCGCCTGATTCACTGAGTGGTACGATGATGTCACGATTGCTTGCGTTGTAGTTGCTTTATTATTCGCTCGCGCCGACATGTTTGATTATTTTTGATCTAATTTGTATATACTGAGTTTCAAATTCATCGGTTCGCAATTTATGATTTTCCTATACAAACTTTAAAATCATCTAGATTATCAATGGAGTGTAGTTTTGAAAAATGAATAATGTCCATCTTTTTTATTTACTTATACTCACATTCGTACCAAGTTTCAAGTTTATAAATCCATAGAATAAGATTTTGCGTACAAAGGTTTTCACCCCTTTTCACCCCCTTAGAGGTAGATTTTCGCAAAATCCTTTCTTAATGCTTACTTACATTATAAACTGCAACTATCATCCAAAATTCCGGTTTCTACGTTTAGTGGTTTAATATTCCCCCCTTAAAACTTGAATACCCCTTTTCACCAACTTGGGGGGTCAGTTTCGAAAAATCCAAAAACACGTGTTTGATTAATTCTTATCTAGTATATAAATACTGATTTTCAAATTCATCAGCTCACGCGTTATGATTTTTCCATACAAACTTTAACAACCCCTAGATTACCAATGGAGGGTAGTTTAAAAAAAATAATGGCGCTAATCTTATTTATTTACTTGTGTTCGCATTCGTGGTAAGTTTCAAGTTTATAAACCCAAGAAATAAGATTTTTCATACAAACGTTTTCACCCCTTTTCACCCCCTTAGAGGAAGATTTTCGCAAAATCCCGTCATATTGCCAATCTATATGGTAGACTGCAAATGCTGTCCAAAATTCAAGTTTCTGCGTTTAGCGTTTCGGCTGTAGTCGAATCAAAAGAAAAACCCCTGTTCTTTTATATATATAGATAAATATTAAAACTAATATTATGGACAAAAATAAGAAACCCAGTGGTGCATTTAAACGAAAACAACACCAAGAAAGAGAATATAGTAAACAAAAATTGCCGAAAATTGATAGGTTTTTAGTCAGCCTTCTGCAAGTACTTCTGGAAAAAAATATTTCTAGTGACTTATATAATGTGGTAATAATAAACCCTAAGTTTTCACTTCAATTTATTAATACTTACCACCTAGTTTTACCTCAAATAACTCAAATGCTTGAGTAAACTGACAAACAAAAATATAAATTATTTTAATTTCATTTTAGTTAAACGTAATTAAAATAATATATATTTTTGTTTTTTGTCAATGGATGGTTGCACTAGCAGTAAAAGTATCGAGTGTCATTATCCTCAACGGAAGTCCAAAAATTGAAGATTGACCCAATACCTACACAACGTATTAATTGTAATTCATGTTGTTACTGTTTAATATTTTTATTACCTGCCCTGCAGTGCACGAAAAAGAGCTGATGATAAAGTAGCTTGGCATTTTTAAAGTATGATAAAACCTAAACAGTTAAGATAGCAGTGGGGCCCCTTTTTTTGGTTTGCCCCAGGGCCCTTGGTTACCTAGCTACGCCACTGTGACTGGACGGTCGACTGCTGAAGTGCTTGTCGCGGGTTCAATTTTCGTAAGAAATAAATATTTCCTGCTAGTCGTAAACAATATTGATGATTTATGTTTCTTAGATTTAGAGTACCAAATAGTGTTAACGAAGACTCAAAAATTGCTTATTTTAAAATTAAACTTTTGATCTTTTCATGATTTTGGACAGTTCATTACTTACTTATTTTGGTATTACCAAGGGACAAATGTTATAAAACACACTGTGGTATTTAAAATATGGTTGCTCAAAACATAACGTACCAATTGTATTATTACTTATGTGTTTAAAAAAATAAAAATTAAATTAAATGAATTGACTATAAAACACAACTAGCGACATCTATGGCGCGATAGAAGAACTAAATAAATCAATACTGAATCGCACGCGCATGCTGTTTGTCAGAGATTTTTCCTGTGGCTGTGGATAATTTCATTATATGGGAAGAAAAATATCAGGGCACTAGAACTAGTCCAAATCGCCTACTTACAAACTGTATGAATTCAAGAAACCTGACATTAATTTTGAACAACTTCCACTATCCACATTTTTACGTCATAAAAAACATGAAAACTCGTGAAAAGAGGTCGTGGCACCACTTTTCACGTTTTTTTATGTAACGTAAACGGAAACTTTGACGTTAATTTTAAGTAGGTATAGAAAAAGATAGTTTCTGGTTCGTACAACGGAGGAGCTTTTTCATTTTCCATACAATATAATATACGCCGTAAATACGCAAATACTTCAAGTAGGTAGAAAAAATACGGAAATCTTATGGATAGGTTGTCAAAATTCAAAAAGCTTAGTTTAGCAAAAAAATTGAAATACTCACCCGATCAAACAGGAGTCGCCATTTCTGGAAAAAAATACAATGCTAATTAAAGAAAAAAAAAATTAAAATCTAATGAGTAAATGTTTCAAGTCTGCTTTTATACAATGTAGTGGTAAGTTCTATAATAAGAAATTAAAACATTATTTTTTCAACAAAAAATAATTTCATTCATAACAATGAGATCGGTCCCACACTAGTTCCACACATAAAGTTTTGTAACGTGCATTAACCTTAAAACTAACAGTATCATAGACAATTAAATAAAATATTCCTGCAATGAGGACGTAAACTGCTATTGTTATGAAGCATAGCAACAATAATATAGAGCAGGGGTTCCCAAACTTTTTCAGTTCGCGAGGAACGGAGGAGTTCAAATTATTTTATCGGCGCCCTGGCTAGTTGATAGATACCATGTGAATAATAAGACCATCAGGTTCCGAGCTCCACGAAGTCAGAGCACGTGAATCTGGTTTAGTTGCTGCAAAAGAAATCATGAGACTATCTTATCTTATCTTCTTTCAGGTGGGTATTTTATACAATAGAATCTTCGTTCCACGCAATATCAATCCTTAGAATGGTTGACCCTTTTGCGTCTCAAGGCGCCCCTCTGTAACTATTCTCTACGACGTACCAGGGCGTTGTGAAACACAGTTTGGGAACCCCTGATTTGGAGTGTTCCTGAACTTACATCATGCATCAACTCCCGCCGTATTTCCGCCTCGTCCAACTCCGAACCGAGGTCCGTGTGGTCCGTGTCATAGAGGGGTTCTGCTGCCCGGGATATGGAGCCGAGGGAGTCCCGGGCTGAGGCAAGGGATCCCGTGACCGTGGGCAGCACCCCGGCCTCGATCCCGGACTCCATGGAGGTGTTGGTCGAGAGGATAGTGGCGGCGGGCGGCGCGCGCATGTCGCCGCCTGCGCCACTGCCCACCCACACAGACATACTGCTTGCAACACCATCCACACTACTAAACTTGCCCTCTATTACAATAACTACCTCGATATCATAATAAACTGCCTTAACAGTCTACAAATTGTATAATGGCAAATATTTCTTCTTTGGACAGAAATTGGGACCGAAACTTTAAGGCTGGACGCTTTTAATTTTGGACTTTGAAATGTTTTGGAAGGACATAAGTGAATAACAACAAGTTACTAGATTCTATGTTTGGAAGATTATAAGGCACGTTGTTGATATATTTCGCCTTGATCGCTGCACCTGAAACAACAAAAAAATGTCCTTAAAAAAAACTGAGGTAGACACATCACAAAAAAATTTTGATGAGCCGATTTTTTTTTTAATATTTTGGAAAAACAATTGAAGTCTTGTATTGTTTTTTAATGTAAATTATACTAAGGGCGACTTTCACCAAAAGTTAAACATGTTTAAAATTTTATTTAATGTGAAAATTGTATTGAATTTTGACACTAAATAAAATTTTAAATCTACATTTTTAAATAAGGAATTTAAATGAACAATAAATCCTACTGTAATCTACAGTAACAAAAAAAAACCATCGCAAACTGTTTTTGATAATGTAGAGTACTGTTACCTAAATACTTATTATATCGACCCTCTGTCGGTCCCTCCCCTAACATTTATTGATTTGAACAAATCGTTCTTGACCTCTTTAAAACGATAGTCTAGCTTATTTTTTGCCCTTGGCTTGAGATTACTGGGTTTTTAATTATTTTATTAAGTTTGTAACGGCCTTAACCGCCCCTCAGTCGTAAAACTAAAGATCCCTTCCTTTTATCTTGTTTACGATGTTAATAACTGCTAAATTGATTCAATTGCTAAAGTAGGCCTATAAAGTTCACTATTACCTACGCTATTACTGAGAAGTGTGTAAGTGAAATGTGTTATAATTATAATTTAATCATCATGCCTTGTCAACTTCTGCTAGATTAAATTGCTAATGAGTTATGCCTAACTTTTACAGGGTACGGTTAGTGCATTGACTGAGCGATCGACTGCGCTATGTGTGTCGCATGTTCGATTTCCGCAAGGTACAAATATTTGTACGACCTATAAGTAATTATTATGGATCTGGTTGGAGCTTAAATAATTGCAAACGCACCCATGATACAGGAGTATTTCCTAGGATGGGGGGCGACGTTTTATTTATTTTGAGCCATAGTTGTAGCAAAATAAACACTACAAGCTACTTAATTATAGGTACTTTGTTTTGTTGAACTCGAAAATCTCAGGAAATACTGGTTTGAATTGTTTTTCTTTTTGAGTTGGATAGCCTATTTATTGAGGAAGGCTTAAGGCTATACCGGGTTTATGGGACAGCCCTCCACAAACTTTCAAGGCTTGCTCACTAGACGAAACTGAACAATCTTCCACAAACTTTTTTTTTTTTAAATGAAAAAAAAAATCAGCCTTGCCATAGAAAATTATAAACATGATTCGTCAGTTTGTATGGAGAGGCTGTTTTTATTTTTTCATAACCTGAAAAAAATGGCATATTGTTCAGTTTCGTCTACTGAGTAAGCCCTCAAAGTTTGTGGAGGGCTGTCCATTTCACCCTGTATTAACATCACGCAAGGACTAATAGGAGCCGAGAAGAGACTGAAATATAGGCAATAATAACTAAATGTTGTTTCATCCTAATCCAAAAGCTATCCTAACTTTACATGATTAAATAGGTTTTGTCCGTGGGTCCGCTCGCGTTAATTTAGTAAGTACTTATTTCACAATCAAGACATGAAGCGCCATCTATCACAAGAACGTCATTGTTTTCCTCGCAAACAGAATTATTTTGGGGATGAATGATACCATTTAGGCCGTTTTTCAGGATGAAAAATGTTCAGGTGTTTAAGAGTGAAAAGGTAACAAACAACCAAACTTACTTTCGCATCGCATTTATATTAGCACCACAGAATACTTTGAGTGCAACACTAATTATTGTAAGCAGAAGCGTTTGCAAAATACGTAAGTATAATTATTTTTTGAGCTCGTTATTAAAAAAAAGATATCAACAAATTAGGTACCTTTAAGGAGTTATTTAGTACTAATTTTGAATACTAACAAATAATTATTTAGAACCTTTTTAAACGATACCAGGTCCCAACCATACTCAGAATCTATGATATAAACACAGAGTTCTGTACAAATGTTCAAGTATTTACAGCCTCTGCAACTCTGATGCAATTTACGACGTAAAATCTAATTTTCTGAGCACCGAGATAGCCAATCAGCTGAGGGAGGGAAACGTGAGCGGAACGCTGCGGGCCAGAGGGCTTCAACCCTCTTGACGTTGCCATAGCAACCGGCCGGAATTTCATACCCCCTTATAACACTAGGTTTGCAGAACACGTGATTCATAAAAATAACTTGTTCTTAATTTTTCTTTAGATGTTAAGGTTCGAATTATTAAATTTATTTTAAAAGTATTAGTGGTTGTTACAATATTAACAGTATCTCGTATGTTTATGTTTACCCGTAATGATTTTATTTTAATTTAGCTCTACTTTCATATACAATAATGTATTAATGTGGGATTGTAAATGTTTCAATAATATCTCATCCAATTTTAATAATTTGTTTCTACATAATTTTATAATTAAACACTTGACAAAAACAAGGATCATTTGTTTTTCCCCAATCAAGATAGCCAAAATCAGTAACTTACCTTAATATTTTCTAATCGTTCACACCACTATCTTATAGGACATTTTACACGCGGCTCCATTTCAAAAATACCACTTAATTTTTATGTTTCGTGTCAAGAACACATTAGACTTCCAAACGCGGTGGACATTACATGTCAAAACATTTCGTATGCCAGTGAAAGTGAGAATGGCGTCCAGATTTCAGCGCATGCGTGCTGCTGCGAATCACCAAGAGGGTGCTTGCCATGAAATATGTATGGGCTCCTTTCAAATGCAGCGGTGTACCGCAAGCGGAACGGTCTTAGCACAGAGTACTTTTATTAATAGGGCAGGTCTTAGTATCTAAGAAGTCAAGAAAAGGAAATTAATAAGATTTTGTTAAAATTTTACAGTTACGATTTTCTTATGGCTGAAAGTGTATGTGGGCAGATAAAATGGTTTCACATTGCAATACTATCTATTTTTAACCGACTTCGGAAAAAGAGGAGAGTGGTCGGAATGTTTTTTACAATTGTAGGTACTGACTTTAGAGTAAGTATTATTTACCAATGCCTACCACAACAAAAAAGAAAAAGAAAATATTTAGGTACTTAGGTACAGAATGTTTTGCAGACAGAATTAGGTTTTGTTTAAAAAATATTAAAAAATCTGCTACTGCTCATCGTAATTTTATTCTACTGAGTGTTTGAAAACCACTGCGCCTGCGCTTATATTACAAGCAACCAGCACCAGCGCTATCAATACGTTACCTTGCCGTGGAAGGCGTTTAGCTTTAGACATTGATGAGTGGTGGCGATTGCGCTTGCCGGTTACTCATTGTGTTAGTTTAGTTACTTTGAATTATTATTCTCTTTATTCATTTTTCACATGATTTACATTTTTGAATATTATTAAAATATAATTACTTACAAATATAAAAAGTAGGACTACCAACATCGGAAACAGGGTCCAAAGTGCCGTTGGTTAAGGGCTCTAGAGAGAGGAACCTCCTCAAAATGAGCGCCGTGTCCAAAAGAACTGTCGACAATCTCGTGTACTAATGAAATTGATTAGGTAATTCTGCTTAATTTAAATTATTATTATAAATTAACATCAATATTTTTTTAGCTGCAGCAAAAATCTCTATCAAACTAATATTATAAATTCAAAAGTAAGTTTGTTTGTAAGTACCTAGGTACTAAACTAAACATGTTTAGATTATGCATACCTACTTACGAAAAAAAGTACTGTTCCCGTGAAAAAAACGATAACCTTCATATGACAATAGATGTCGCCACATGTACGATCCGAATTGATTGCATCTGGATAAAGTGTAATGGCATTAAGTTTACATTTCGCATGTTCGGATGTTAATGCCCTGCTGACTATAACGGCTTCCCCCAATACTTTCCAAGAGCTCATATGCTGTGCGTCCTCGAACCAGTCCTCGTGGTATGCGTCCAAGTCATCTCGCCACTTCTTTCTGGGTGAGCCACGGCGACGCCGTCCATCCTTCGGAACCCATTGTCTGGAAATTTTCGCCCATCGGTCATCTCGCATGCGACTTACGTAACCTACCCAATCACACTTATGTCTGGCAGCCTTCATGCCAGCGTACATTATCTGTTTTGGAAAGCAGCTTGATATTTCGGATTCTGTCCTGTCTAACACCCAAAATGCTGGCGGGCAAAGGCGGAATTTCTGGTCGCGGGACTAACGAGCTACCGTATTTCCGGAACGTAAAGAACTATTGAAGGACACCGCGGATTTTAGTCAGTACAAATCTGACAGTCCCTCTCCTGCCCTGCCCTGGGAGGGAAGAATCACTTGATCATTTTACCGTGATAAAAAAGGCGGAAGTTCTGCGATAGGTTAGGACGGACGAGGATGCACAGTTTGCGGTTCAGAGTATTGAAAGACCACCCTACATTAACTTTTTCATGAACTAGTAGCTTTTCGACTCGGCGATCGATTTTCCTTTCCTGTCTGTTTTCGAATGAAACTAACGGCCCAAGTAAAAATTACTGCATACAATTTTTTTCTTGTGTGAGTACCTAACCTAGGTTCTATGGAATGTTAAAGACGTGATTAAAAACTAATTCAATTATATCAAGATTGATTTATTTGTCTGTTCATACATTTATTTCGATTAATTACCATTACATCGACCATGAAGAACATTTCAATTTGTAATCATTAAATTATTCATTTTAAATAATTATACATTTATGACATAAGATAAAAATAATTTGCTATTTATGTATCGGCAATCCTGCAATTAAATCGTCATATAATAGACAAGTTTCATAATTTTGATTTAAGCATAAACCTGTATTTTTTCCAATAGGTATTTAGCGGTTATATAATGACGCTTAAACCTAGGTATATTTTTGATCGAGACTTTTATTAATTACATTTATTCAAATTAATCACAAATAAACAATAATATAATAGTGACATTGTGTCTATCACATCATTACCATAATGATTATGGACTAATATTTCAGATACTTGTTTAGGCTCGGATCCAAATCCTAAATTAATATTAAATGCAAATAAAACTGTTTTTAATACCAGCAAATGATGAAAAGATATTGTTTATCTGATATCAAAACTGTTTTTAACATTGCCAAATACCAAGTTATGACTCAAGGTTCGGAAATAAATCAATAGTTGTTTTTACTGGTCGTTTAGGGCAGATTTATTACTGTTACAAAAATGTTCACATATATATTTTTCATCATTTGCCAGTACTTACTTAAGCATTAGAATTAAACAAACAGAATCATACCTACTTTCAGAAATGTAAATCCATACAACTAACTACTTTTAATACAAGTCATAAATATTAAATATCACATTAAGCTAATGTCAGTCCAGTCATAGGTTACGAACTACTTAAATTCACCTACGAATACAACACATGAGCGAGAAAATAAACACTCCGTCCACATGTTGCTAGTAACATGTGTTGCAAATTGTTAACATTCAGTTTAATAAATAATAACATTGAACGTAATTTTACGTGTTATAAAATACGTTACAACGCGTAAACATAAATCTTTACATTATTCGTGGTGGGGGTGACGGGTCGGTGGTATTTTTACTGTCTTCATAAATTCATATCTCTAGAAATGTTACGCTCATGCATATTTTGCTAAAATACGAGCAAAAAAACACATCAGAAGTTCTGCTTCGAAATATTTCATACAAGGGTCAAGCGAAATGCAAATAAGAGATAAACAGCGAGGTAGATTGAAATATTTGTTCCGTACACCATCAGAATAATATTTTAAATGATTTCTTAAACACACCGCACAAACACAAAATTATCTTTAACTAGGAATGATACGCAAACAGCATTTGTAGTTATAATTCATAGTCATAGTAATATTAGTTTTCTTAAACAAATTGATAATAGTACCTATGTATGTGTACATTTAAATGAATAAGTGCATAAACGATATCTCGTTTTGTGACAAGTAGGTAGTACTTATAAAAAGCACTACATAAATACTAACACCAAATACATTCAAAGACACTAAAAGTTATGGAGTAAAAAAAAAGTGTAGTAGTTAATTTTAAATATGTAGAGTATAAAAATAAAGAAAAACTTGCCGAGGGACGCTAGGTAACAATAAATAGCCTGTTTGTAGCTCAATAAAGCGCACATTAACATATAAGTCGAGGAGTCTTCAAGTTTTATGCAAGTTAACGAATGTTTTCAACAATTTTGCGTACACTACTATTGACGGTGTTTTATTTTAATATTACTTTAAAGCTTAAAACTAACAAATTCGTGAATGATTCCGAAGAAAACATCAAACATGATGGTCATTGAGACATCTTTCAAACATCTACACTAATATCACGAGGGGAGATGACTTATATTTTATTTTGTTTCGAAACAAAACCTTATCCTTCTTGTATACATAATACATACATATAGGAAGAACATCTAAGAGACGTGATGCATTGGCATCAAATACAAAGTAATGACTAAATAATTTGTAAAAAGTTTTACTTGAGTCACTTTAACCAGCGTCTCAGTCATACTCCAGAACAGTCTTGTGATAGAAGAGCAAATACCTGGAAAAAGAAAAAAAAAGGTTTTAGATAAGGTATAAAAACATTTTAACAAAATGATAAATAGTGGCAGAATGTGGAATTTCAAAATTATACACTTATTCTTTTCAACATAAGAATCGAAACACCTCGGTCGGAGGTTTCGTTTTGTATGACTGTTACGTTTTTTTTTAACTAAACAACATAAGTAAATAATCCTTGTTCATTGCGGATATTCTTTAGTACCTTTGATAATAACGAATGTTTATTCGTTATTATCAAAGGTACTAAAGAATATTTTCTATTAATTCAGTGATATGTCAGCATCCTTGGACAATTCTCACTGTGAGTGTTCACCATAAATTCGGCAGCATAATTGTTACGTACGCATTGACGGCACCACGTACGCATTGACGGCACGACGTACGCAGTGACGGTATTGAAGACTTCTGTATTTGGGCACTGAATGACGAGAAGGCCGCCTGACGGAGTTTGCCGAATACTGCCAGCCCAACTAAATCCTTCTTTTGGCTTTTGAACTTGTTCCTACCTAACCGAAAATCCGTTTGTCCAATGTGGACATCCCTCCGTAAGGACAGACACAGCATGATCTTTATCTAATCAGAAAAGAGATCTTTGCTCTAATGAAGGTATGACCAACAAAAGTGCTCAAATGTTAAGGCGCGCTCTAACCGGGTTAACCGTCAATTATGGCCATTAGTTTGTTTATGAGATTTCAAGTAACGCTATGACAGTCTTCTTCTAATGAGAGAAGCATGATAGAGCTCATAGGCAACTTCGAACTGCAGTTGAATTGAGTTAAAGTAACAAATTCTTTAAAAGAAACTGATGAAATATGCCGGTCATCTTGCTCAGATCACTTTAAGTGGGCCCATAAAATTTTAAGAGCTCTCTCGATTACTCCAGGATCCCGTAATCAGAACCTGACAGGTGACTTTGGGTCAACCTTGAGCTTATACCCATGGAACAAAGGAATTTTCCAAATCGGTCCGCTCTTTGGATAAGCAAGGAACATGCGTAAAATTAGGGCCTCCCCCGATTTACTGGGATCCACATCGGATCTGTCTTAGTGACAATAGGAACAACACAGAAGTATAAACTTCCGAATAAAAAAATGATTTTGAAAATTGGTCCACAATTAGCGGAGAAAAATACTAAAGCCGCCTAAACAGGCGGTATTACTTAGATATTATACTTTTAGTATTGTTTCTATTTTGTTTAGATTGTTATTGTATGCAACTTACCCTTCGCTATCCAAAACCTCACGCAACGAAGCGCGAGTGATCATGTGGTCGTCACACTTGAACCAGCTGCCTTTCATCTGGCGCACATAAGCAGTGTAGTGGCCCGCGTCTAGCGACCCCACGTGGTTCACCACAGCGAAAAGCGAGTAGCGGTTGTCTTCACAAACACCCTCGGGAGCATTGTTGTTGTCAGCACCAACATCCACCGCCCGGCGGTGAGACGACATAAAAGGAGTCATGTCTATCTCAGCAGGAAATGACACGAATGCATTAATTTTCCTATCAATCTGTGAAGAGTGCTCAAAACGCTTCAGATGGAAACTGGCCACTATAGGCAATGTTTCAAGTGTCAGTTGTTTCGTGGACTCGCGATAACATCGGCAGTTTGAACACTTTATTTTAGCTCCGGATCCGAGATGCTCGGCCCGTGTAAAACGTTCTAGGCAGGCCGCGAGCGAGCCCGGGCCGGCCACGTCAAGACTAATGTCCCAGAACGGGTCAATGGTAGTAGATACTCCGTGACATGAGGTGCACACCACATCACTCTGAAGACCGCCAGTAAATATTTGATCAATGATGCAATTACAGCGACCGTTTTCCTTTTTCTCGCAATTTTCATCCACACCATTCATGCAGTGTCTGGAAACCAAAAGACGAAAAAGTAAAGAAAAGTTCACCCGAAAAAGTTACATCTTGTAATGTTGAGGACACCTACCTATGTAGCACGTCAAGGGTTGCTATGAAAAATTCATGAGCATCCTGCTGTTCGTACCCGGCTAGATGACGTGCATGCGTCCATATCAGATGCAAGAGACGATGAGGGTCAGAGGTGTCTTTGCACCGGAGTAGAACTCCTGAAGGAAAAAAAAAAAAATATCTCTTAATATGTAAGAAACAAGTATGATTTAAAATGATAAAGTTCTTTATCGATTTCCTACTAAGTGAGGTTAAAAATAAATGCAAAACCTAGATATGCAGGTGTTTTGAGCAAGGCAAGTTCTCAGAAAAGGATGGCTTCGTTACGTAAACGATTTTCTACGAAACGTGACACGTGTATGAATTTGTAGCGCAAGCTTACCTGAAAAAGTTTAGAAACCTCACAAACGAGGCATTTCCCCGACCCCTGTGCTTTGCATTTGTGTTTCTCCCCCAGGAAATAGTCGCGCAAGAGTGGAGTGTGGATCAATGTCTGAAAAATCATTAATGTTTTATTAGATGAGAGTATCTTTCCTAAAGCGCTTTGGCTGAAATCGGTCAGGATCTTATTATAAAATATTATAGATTTTTATTAGGTATGTGCTTGTCGGGCACGCCGCAATTGCGGCGGTAAGACCCCTCTTTGAGGAGTGGCTGGATAGGAGTCACGGCGTTCAGACCTACCGCGTGACGCAGGTCCTCACCGGAAGCGGAAGTTTCGGGAGGCACCTGTGTCTGATGCGAAAGGAGGAAACGCCTGGGTGTCACCACTGCGAAGATTACCGGAGGACACAGTCGAGCATACGGTGCAAGACTGCCCCGCTTGGGCAGAGCACCGACGTGTCCTCACGGCAGCGATAGGCGGAGACCTGCGGTCATGCTGCGGGGCGAGACGGAGTCCTCACTTCCTCCGCCCCTGCGGCGGATAGGCGGAGACCTCTCGCGCGCGGCATTGGTCGCAGTCATGCTGCGGGGCGAGACGGAGTGGGAACCGGTCGACTCCTTCTGCGAAGCAGTCATGATCGCGAAGGAGGAGGCGGGCCGTGAGAGAGAGGACAATGTCCTTCCTCCGCCCAAAAATAAAAGTCCATCAGATATTCACTCATCATTGAAAATAAATTTTAAAAAATTCTTAAAAGAAAATACACTTTGCTATAGGTTCCATGAACTGAGAACTCTACAAAGTGCAACATAAATTGATAATGCGTTGATAACGGCCAAGATTCTAGAGGAGGAAATCTCAATCCCTTGTGAGAGGCATGTGTCGACAGTAACAAGCAACTTCGCGTCCTGTGACTAGCATCTTGCAAAATTAGTCTATGTTGTAATGCATCTTTAGGTTCATAACTAGATATTCTGAAAACTTCAGTACATACCTAGATGTGTTTTATCTGTTGTATCAATTCGACGTCGAGTGCTATCGCAGTCTTCAAGCGCCTTTATCGTTCAGATCAGACTTCATTTTATTGTAATCATCCTTGAATAAAATTACTATCTACAGATAAATAATCTTGTAGATACTAACCTGCACAATGCAATTCATGAAGCAAGTGGAGCCCAGGTTTTGCAGGCCTCGGAGACCGATGGTGGTGTGAGGGCTGATAAGACGTCGCTTGCGCAGGCGTCGCAACGCCATGGCTTCATTGCTGTTTGGCAGCCATGGCATAAATGGCACACTTATGCCAAGCGATCTGTTTGAAATTAAGGAAGAAAATAAAAATAAATCAATTACAAGTTCTAATCATTTCTATAATTCTAAGAACTCGTTTTTTTTTGTGTTTTAGGAATAAAATGATCCAGCCTTCATTTGAACCTTTTTCACATGACAGTATAAAATTTAATATTGGGTAATAAATCCTTATAGATGTGGTCCACGGCTTTGCTTGCCCTAACCTATATTGTAACCATCTCTAGGATGTAGTCTGCAAGGAAAATTCATCAAATCCCATTCAGGCAATATTGACATGAAAACAACAAACATACATGTATGTATTTAAATATGAGTAGGATTTTCCTTAACATAATATACACTACAAACAATAAAACAATGATAATGGTACATACTTAGCTTCTTTGAGTCTGTGAGTCACACCAATCTCAGTAAGTTCTCGATCATATATGTAATCTTGGCACTGAGCGCAATAGATGTTTCCATAACTGAGGTCCACATACAAGAAGTGCTTTTTGGTTTTTGAATGGTCCTGAATGTGGCCTGCGTAGCAGGCGAAATAGATGCAGTGCAGGCAAGAGTGCATGCGAGGGCCGGGCAGGCCACAGGTGAAGCACAAACATGCTGTTGCCTGAAATATATGTAGGCATTGGTGTTTTCACCTAAAATACAGTGTGTTAAGAACTTCATATATTATATTAGTTTTAGAAACACTCCACCATTTGATGGAGATCAACATAGAGGTTAAGTTGAGGTCATTGTTTATTATAAGAGGAAAATAACCTGATAAAAATATGGATTTTTCTGATATACCTATTTGTTTCTTGACTAATAGTTTTATTTCTTCATTTAAAATTAATGAATAGGAGATCTGTTGCAATGCCAAAACTTAAATTTTCTAGGTTTTGAACTTGTCAAAATAGACCTAACCTTTATCCAATTGAAGCTGCCATTATAATGCTACTCTACAGTGTAATTTCAATGGTTTCAAAAAATAATAAATTCTTAATTATTTACAGCAAATATGAAATGAAGAATTTACTATTATAGTTAAGTGTAACTTTACATTATCAATAATTATGAAGTTATTTATCAAACCTAATTTATTTGACTATAATTAGGTAACCAAAAATTGAAATAAAAAGAGAAATAGAAAGAAGAGAGCTATTGAATATCAAGTTTCGAACAGGTACTTGTACTAGATCTTGTGGACATTATTTAGTCAGCATTTAATCTTAATGAACAAGCATTATTTAAATTTTATTAAAATAAATTTCTAAACTACCGCTTGGTGAAATAACAAGGTTTAATAATCAGACATTTACACAATGTTCTCATCAGTAATAGGTAATTCTTTGTGTTTGTTTATAAATAAACAGAGATAGAATGAATTTTAATACAAGGTTAACTGTAAAACATTATAATCATTTTTAACTGCCTGATTGATATTGATTGACTGCAAACATATTGTACCAATTGAAGCTGTTTTGACGACGACAATGCAATGCTTCCAAACAGCTGTTATGAGGTCAAAGTTCACTAATCAGCTGATCACGAATTTAAATCGTCCGTAATTAGTAAACTAATCTACGTTTCCCCTTTTCAAAAAGAAAATAACCACCGCAATCTTAATACATAGCCAGGAGTTCTAATAAAAATCAATGTACAACTATTTGCGTCGAGTAAAAAGGTCATAAACGCACAAAGTGTTTCGCCGTAGCTGTAATATGTGAAAACTTACCTTGTATCTCCTTGCTTCATAAGATGTGCAAGACACAAAAAAAGCATGCACAATTTTGTAAGGGTTTGTACCCTTTGCAGCCTTAAAATTATTCAAGTGTATACAACCATTGTCATTCATTATTCGGTTTGTGAAATACACCGGCTAGTCAAAATATGTCTACTTCAGACACTACAAAAATAAAAGCATTTTATAGTAGTCAAACACAAACACAATTATTTGTTTGGTGGTAAATTAAAAAAGGAACTTTACGAAAGATGTTCCCAGAAAGTTACATAAAAATATTTAAACAGATTGAAATACAGCAAATGATGGGGGCGTGTTCTTCGTTTTCGTAAAATACGCAACAACGCAACTCCAAGCGCAGCTGACTATTGTGATTATTGTAAAGAAGAAAGAACTCATTTGCGTCAACACTTGAGGGATTGTATTTCTACTATTGGTTATAATTTAATGACTGTCAAGTTATAGCCAATGGCTAACCATTTTAGTTTTGACGTTTCGAAAATGTTTATAGTCTGTTCTCCTCAGCTCAATGGGGACTGATGGGGACTGGGGATGGCAACTCAAAGCTAATCGTAGATGGCGCTGCGATAGTTGGTCCCCATGTCAAGATTACTGTCTACAAATGAGTAAGTACCATGCGTAATATTATCTCTAAAACACCGTTCAGACGGCAGAGACGACGGGTAGTGTTTGATTTATATGAAAAAGGATGTTTCTCATTTTGGCCGTAATAGGCTGTTAGTGTCCATGTGGCGTCCTTAAATCGGGCGATCGAGAGTGCTCGACCGGTGCCCTCTTATGGTGAACGCACATCTAGCCGCACCGCAGTCTCCGCAGTCTGTTTGCTTACCGAATTCTTTGTATGAAGTTCTATGAAACCTCGCACACCGCATCGCAGTAGCCGCAGAATCGGTAAGAAAACAGACTGCGGAGACTGCGGTGCGGCTAGATGTGCGTTCACCATTAGGTCCTGAGAAACCAAATGCGGTTCGCGCGCGGCACGCGCGTATAGCTTGGCCAGAACGGGTTGAAACGGAACTAAAATTTTTATTTCTGGCAGCGTTTTAAAATCTTTGATATTTGATGTAAACAAAGACCGCAGGTTTGTTAGATTTATTATTGTGCCATAAAACTAACGTAATAAGCGAAAAAAAAATAAAATAAAATCATTCAAAGTGCTGGTAGCGCGAAGACAGTAGCGACTTCCGGTTTTCTACATTTTTATGTCAAGCTGTACAAGCCAACTTCAACCTTATTTAAAGCTCATTAATAAACTCAACTAACGGCCTGTCTCGGCTTCGCAAGGGTGGATATTTGTTTATTTTATAGCTTTTCCGTAGTTATAATACAATTTTTGTTCTCAAGGCAGTCACAGCAGCTACCCATTATTTCTTGATAGTCTGAATTGTCGAAAATTTGTATGTTCCATCATTTTTACAGCTTAATACACAACATCTAGTCATTTCACATCAATAAATCGTTTTTTATCAGAAAATTTCTTTGATTTGACAGTTCTTTTGGGACCAAACTGTCACTTGTCACTTTGACACTTGCCTTCCCCTCGACATCTTCGACGTTTTCGGCTTGGATAAGTGTGCGTCCACCTTTAAAATGAAGGGTGGTCGCGGTGGTCGCAGTCCACACTGAAGTCTATGACAAGAACTCAAGAACTGCAATAAAATCGCTCGTCTCTGGCAACAATGGCGACAGCCGCTCGCCACATATAAAAAAAGAAGAGGACTGCAATAAAGAATCGTCTCTCTCTTTCCTCACAATGTGTATGGTAACGTAAAGGAAAGAAATAGAAGGTCCTTTGATTTTTCATTCAGTCTAGAAAGGGTAGCATTATTTTATTCTCAATTCAACCTCTATGTGTGCATGTATGTATGTTTGTCCGCGATTATCTCGCGTTTAGCTGAACCGATTTTGATGTGGTAGAAGTGTGAGGAAAGTTTTGGTAAATGTATAAAACTACCTACTGGATATCTCGTGAAGTTGCCCGCATATATCTGTTTTTGTTGCTTATTAGGTTTGTAGATTTTCAAAGACGCCGATTATTATGAAGATTTTTAAACAAAGCCACCGACTTCCAAAAGGAAAGTTATTTTACAGTTTTTTTTTGTGTTTGGTTTTGAAGTCGGTTCTCTTTTATCAAAAAGTTTTTTATCTTTCCCTTTTTAGTATTACTACATTCTTATAAGTCCAGTCCAGTCGAAGATGAAAACTGATGAAAGATGAAAACTGATGAAAACTGATGAAAACCGTGAAAACCGTGAAAACCAAACAGATTGACAAGAAAATTACTTGTCAGTGTCAGTTTGAAAGTTTGGCGTGGCGTAAGTTTACGCAATACAATCACTGTGGCGCTGTAGTGTAGTAAATAAATATGGCGGCTACTCAGTTCACAACGATGTAAACTTTTGTTTACTGTTTTCTAAATATTTTGAGACATGATAAGTGAATTTGAAAACTTGTCCCTTGGAGGAAACAATGCTGCGAGTAATCATGGAGATCCATTTACTCATACCGGTAATTATGACACATTCCTATTGTAGACGTAGAACAAGTTGTTTTCCAATTATAACATGACCTCAATGGCTAGGTTTTTAGTACTGCAGGATGAATTATGGTTATTGTACCGTTATTTTCAGAGTTGACACCCGAGCAGCAAAAGACTTTGATAGATATAAGGCGGCGGAAAACAGAATTGCTGTTGGAAATTCAGGTGAGTCAAACATCGAATTGCTTGGCTTCACTCCCTCGCAATCTGATAATTTTATCAAATCAACTATGAATGAGCAACACTCAAACATTTCTTAGATCCTTGAATATATTATTATATATGGTATTGTAGGTAAGCCAAATGTTCAAATACGCAAGGTGCTACTGAATCCTGTTTCTATGAATTTGTTGCCACAATATTTTGTTGTTTTTGTCTTAGACAATGTTGTTTATGACTCAGTGCAGTCAGGGTGATTGTATGATGAACTTCAAATAAAATGTTCTAGCCTGTACCAAAGGGTTTTTCACTTTCTTTTTGATTTTGGTACCAGTTACCAGTAAACAGTAAACTTATTAAAGTAACACACCATATTTTCATCTAGTAATTATTGAGTGAAAGATAGAAATTTTCACATTTAGATGTACCTATGTATTTATGTGCAGTTCAAGTTTGATCTTTTGCATTAACATAGTTTGTTAATTTATTAATTTTTCATATAACATATTTTTTTTATAAATCAAGAGGGATTTATATCTCGAAAGAATATATTCTGATGTGTATACAGGAAGTCTATGAAACTCAACGTCAATCCGAAACGGGGTGATAATGGCGATAACCGCTCGCCACATCAAGAAAAAGAGGACTGAAAAAAATACTATCCCATGTCGGTTTGAAAATTCACATGGGTACGGTTTTAAGAAAAGACCTAGAAATTTGATTTTACATTCAGTCTGCACCATTTTTGTTATTGTTTATTCCTTTTTATTCGCGTTTAGTTCAAAAGATTGAACTTTGGTAGAACGTAATCGTAAATAACATTTCTGGAATGTATAATGACACAATCCTCAAGTTTCCGCAGAGATTGAGACTATTTGTTGCTAACTACGAATTTAGAATTTTGAACACCCATCGATTTTATGAAGGCCCTCCTTTAAGAAAAAATGTAAAGTAGAGTGCCTTGGCAAGTAGCTCTTTTATCAAAAGTTTTTTATTTAATCAGGATTCTAAAATCTACAAACCAGTCCAGTTAAGATTCCATACAATGAAATAGATTAAAAAAAATAAAACCTCAAGTAAGCCGATTTTTGCTAGTGTCAGTTAAAATATTTGGCGTGATTCGCACAAGCTCTAGATAGGTTCTACGCAATTTTAAGGCAAAATGACTGAGAAAGATGGATAGTGGGCATGTTTGCCATAAGTGAGCGAGACTAGTTCATAATGACGCCACTTTAACCAAAGTGAAAAAAGTTAGTAAAATAATGAAAAATCTTAATCTCGTTTGAATTAGGTTTGGATGGAATAAAAGTCAGATAGGAGATCCATTTATCAACATTAAGGTGAAAAGATTATGACAATAAATTCAAATTGTTTACCATTGGCCTCAATACAAGCCCTACATCTTCTTAAATTAAAGATCTACTTATTAGTCGAGCATATTTAGTACTTCGAGCGTTAATCTCCTCAGCTGCTTGAGAAATGCATTAACGCAGGTCGGCTACGTTTTCAATGGGCGTTGAGATCATTTTACCTTAAAATTACGAACCTACCTAGAGCTTGGCGAATCAAAAACATTTGTTGGAACTGAGATAGCAAAAATCGAATTGTCTTGAGGTTTTAATTTTTTTACTCTTTTTTATTGTATGGAACTAACAAGTAATTGTACCATTTTAAATCCTGATTAAATGCGCCTTTTGATGCTACTTGCCAAATGCACTCTAGTACGCATTTTTTTTAAAGGAGGGCCTGTCAAATTTTCGACGGATGTTGAAATCTTTTAAGATCCTTGTCGTAATTTGTAGTTAAACAAATAGTTCAATTCTCGGAAACTTGACTCAGTGCAGTCAGGGTCATTATTTTTTATAAAATGTTCTAGCCTGTACCAAAGGGTTTTTCACTTTCTTTTTGATTTTGGTACCAGTTACCAGTAACAGTAAACATATTAATAACACACCATATTTTCATCTAGTAATTATTGAGTGAAAGATATAAATTTTCACATTTAATGTATCTATTTATGTGCAGTTCAAGTTTGATCTTTTGCATTAACATAGTTTTTTAATTTATTAATTGTTCATACAATCATACATTTTTATAAATCGAGAGGGGTTTATATCTCGAAAGAATATAATCTGATAATTATGCTTGGCAGCTTAATACTATTTTTGTCTTTTAAACTTATTCAAATAATGGTGATACACATCCATTTTCATATAGGTACTATTGTCGTTTTTCCATGGGGGTTGGCAGACATAATACCACCTGCTATGATTGTTACGTATAATCTTTGTATAGTAAACTGTAACTAAATCCTGGGGTGTATCTCACAAAATCCCAATAGTGCTAAGACCTGGTCTCCCATTGAATCACAGAAGCTCCGTTCTGGAGTGTGCCAAAAAACAATGGATTGTAACATTCTGGGTCTAAAAAGATTAATGAAATGTGGAAAAACACCATGATCTGTAAAACAGTAATAAATGGGGTAGAATAAAGGCTGCCATTCACAAATGGGATTGGTTTGGTCACATAAGCCACATGCACAATAGTCACTTGGAAAAAATATGCACTCAATGGGTGCCTCAACTCAAGGATGGATTACACCGATAAGGTTGGCCCAAAAAGAGGTGGGAGAATAATTTATACATGCTCCTTAATGGCTGGTCCGAAGTAGCACTTGAAAAAAGAAGGATATGTCGGGGGAGGCCTTAGCCCATCAGTAGGGCAATAAAAACTAATCAAACATATTGATTTGTCTTTGATTTTGTATGCACGTGATTTTTAAAAGCTTCACCATAATCACCCCTATCTACAAATAATACTTTAAAACCTGTCAATATTTTGTATGTTGAAAGTATCATTAAAACTCTTTTACAATATTTAGTCTTTTTAAACACAACAATCCTTTGTATGGTCTGCGTCCACCCTTCAATATAACATTTAATAACTGTTGGATAGTGCTTCCTTAGTGGAAAATTAGTAACAAAACAACTATGGTCAAATGTTAAAACTTTCAGAGATACAACATTTTCGAGTCGTGTTAGTTTAACATATTCTTATGGATATTTATGTATTTTTCTCAATAAAGATAGACTGGTTGATATCTCCCAAATCCTTGCGCAAGTGAACCCTTACGGCATGAGGCAGTAGAGGTAGTGGCATAGCTAGGCGGGGACAACGCGGATGACCTACATAATTAGCGTGCTCACACGGTCTAGCAAATGGCAGTTCTAAGCGATAGAAAGAGAAAGGGCGACGGAAAAATCCGATTCAGCGTCGATAGATGTGGGAGCACCCTTATAATGAATACTTGTGGTGTCCGATGACTGGGAACTGAAAGAGCCTAATAAGCCTCACAAAGCAGATGTCGTCGACGATCACATTTAGGTTTAGTGCTTACGCTGCTTACGTGAGGCCCCCCATGTTACAAGATAACTGAAAAGTAAAAGAGGCGTTGCAAAGTTGATGTCGCTAAAAATCACATTTAGTATAAGTTGACTTATGGGAAACCAATTAATCTTACGACAGATATTGAAGGCACAGTTAGCGCAGTGGCTAAGCGATTTGGCGGGGTTGGAACCCACGACCTACAACTCGTAAGTTGGGACCGATACCACTGGGCCACCACTCCTCAATCAGGGATGCAGCAATGAAATTATGCTTGGTGGCAACTGAACTTGAGTCCTTTCTCTGTTCAACAAGTAATCCAATGCTCAAGCACTTTTTTATGCTTGCCCACAAGCTCTTCTTTCGTCCTTCACTCAATTTTAGTGATGATATACCACAGTTCTTTGGGAACCATTAGGCATTAGATTGTGCAAGAATCGAGTATTCTGCACTTTGGATTATTTTTATGCTGGAGTCGCAAGTGGATGGCATCTTTTTTTTGAAGTGAACAACTCGTAAGCGGCGTTGTACCACTTTTTCTGCTCAATGGGTGCAGCAAAATTTAAAACTCGCGTCCTTTCCGGTCACGTGACCAAAACTCGCGTCAGGGTCACGTGACCCTGATCAAAATGAGTGAAGACGTCATTCAAATTAAAACCATAAAACATAGTAACAAGAAAGTTTCTGCACTTCTACCGGATTACTTTTTATGCTGGAGTGCAACCTTTTTTTTTTTTTGTTAATCATAAGCCCATACGCACTATTCACAAACCACTGCAACTCCTTAAAGCCAGAACCAACAGTTGTGACCACCAGAAAAGCGTCGAGACAATGACGCTCGACGTGTCCCAGAGACTGAATTTAAGTGTCTTGGATCCTGCCATGAAGAATAGGGGTAGAGTAGGAACATACATAGTTTCCACTTCCCTACATGTCAAGCAGGAGACAGAATAGGCCAATAGTCACTCACGAATAAAAATACTGCTAATATTTATGGGTCCTAAATTGTGAGCCTATAATTATGATGATTGTAATAGTGGATGACATAATTATAATTCCAAACAGCCTTATGGCCTAAATTATGAATTAGAGACTGTACCCATGGCGCGACACGATTGCAATTCGACTGATTCCAACTACACTATGGTCTACAGCTGAGTATTTATTACTTTGTCGTCTGAGATTGTAACCATTATTATTCCAGGGTGTTTTGGTCAATCTGCTCTTTGTCAATTTAGTATACAGAACTAGGCCCAGGGGAGAGCCTTGGAGTACACCTATTGCTTTATTTCTTCTTTCCAAATTTTATGAATTTTTCGCTTTTAATAAAATTGTATCATCTTGAAGAAGATTGAAAGGAGCACTGGACTAAGAAATTGTGTGGTATTTTTCTATGGGCTTGTGATGGGGAAGTATTTTAAGTTAAAGGCAGTGGAATGATGAATCCATTTATACTATGCTTTTGTAGACTGTGATGGTTATTATCATGCCTCTATGTATCTAAGCTAATACGTGAAGGAACAATTTTTAACCCTGTTTTTCGAAAATTACGTGGAATATCTGAAACTTAAAATCGACTGAAGTGCAGGGAGCATTTTTTTTAGCGAGGAATTAATGTTCAGTTAACTATTGTCGAATTTCGACCACCTGGCGACTACTAGTTACTTTAAAGAATTCCATAGGCTGCCATTAGAAAAAAATTGTTTATTTATCAAAATACATATTTTCAAAACTGACGAAGTTTTTGAGTTTTAACTTTGTGAATATACCTACTCGTACATTGATTTAAAAAATATCAATAAACGACGTGTTATTATTTTTCCATTATGTACTCGATTAGTCTATTCCCTCGTAGCATTCAACAAATCTTGACAAAACTATATTTTATAATTTCGTGTATGGACATTCACTTTCTTCCAACAGTAGTTCTTCCATTCATTATTTTCTGTACTTTGTTGGGTTTTGGCTCTGCATTGCGGTTAAATCTGGAAATCTATTTTATTAATAATATAGAAAAGGAACAATTTATTGCTGTGGGAATCGTTTTTAGATTCGTTAGGTGTTTTCGGTCTTTTTGCGCACATGTCAGAGCACCCCATTCCCTAGCCATTTCATTCAATACGGCATGCGGACTGGTCTGACGTAAGCCGTCAATGCTTGGGTTGGGCTTACTACACAGCCTGGTAGTAAGGCAGTGCGAGACGGGCCGCGACGCCGGCGTGACGTGTCGCCCTCCGTCTGATTATTATTTATATATTGTCACTATCACTTTTGTCTTTAGTGTTGTGAAAAATATAAAGTTCTGTTCAGAAAAATAGTGAATTGTTACTTTTTGTGCGATCTTTATTCATTGCTTCGAGGTTAAATAGTGATATCACCCGTAAGTTGATAGTGATAAGGCGGATAAGTGGAAATTGCTATGACTACGTCGCCGGACACCGGGGGTTTTGTTGTTATATTCCTTGATTTATACCATTGTGTTTTTAGAACGGTCTTTTCATTCTAGATTCTAGTTAACGTTGTAACAATAGCAATACATGAAGTCTCTATGATGGAATATGTAAAATATTTGCCAAAGCGTCACCGTGGTTGTTTACTGTTAAATTCCTTAAGCTAGTTAACCTTCATTAATATTTATCTCAACATGTCAATAATGAATGCTTTATGATCATATTTAGCAAATAATCGATTTGTGTACAAGCAATTGGCAATACATTTTCTAATTTTCTTTCACGTAATAATACATGATGGTAGTTTATAATAAAATACCATCATGTATTAGAAATACTCACTCTTTCAATGAATTCAAAACCCAACTTAGTGAGTATGTCATGGATGATCGGACACTTGTGGGGAGATGAATGCATTGGATGAGTGATTGTTTGTTTATACTGCCTGTAACTGGTGACGACGAACTTTTTGTAATTATTTAATTTTAAGTATTGTTCTCAAGTAAGCGACATTGTTATGTTTTTATTGAGAATAAAGTTTCTTTAAACATAATAAAGACCTACAGGAGGGAAATGTGCGTCTTAATAAATTGATCCTTGCTCCATATTGATTTGAACAATTTTGTGATCACTTCAAAAACATCTTTCAGATCAGCATGTGTCTTTAGGATGGCAAGGTAGTCTTACTTGTTGAGATAAAGAACGCAGGTCATAGATTAGTCCACTTCCAACATATTGGGTGGTCATTGCAATGCACTGTCATGTTGAAATCATCCTTTAATCTAGTATGGAATTTAGATATTGATAAACTTTGTCATTCAAACAGCACCCTTCTGTCAACTATTCTGTATCTTGGCTGTGCTAATTAATTATTCACTGTACAAATTCCTCATTGATCCACATTGGCTTGGTAAAAACTTGTTTCTGATTCTTAATAAAGTAAGCATCCGAATAAAAGCTTGTTTTGTGGTGAGGACCGATATTTATTCTTACTGGACTATGTTCGCGTTGGATTTATCATATTTCCTTTACCACTTCCGCAGCGTGGTTGCAGGCTTCGATAACAGTACAGTCTGTGTTCATTGATATCATATTCGCCATACTTTTTTGCTTGTGGATAAACCCACAGGAAATAAAAGTTTTTTTTTTGTTTAATATATGGACTGACCGGACAGCCTATTTTGAAATAATATGCCAATTAAGTAAAAGGTAGATATTATTATTCTGATTATGAAGATTACCATAGATTGTTATGCATTATGAGGTATCCGAATCTGATATTTTCATTAAGAGTTGTGGGTAGTTAATCTTTGAAAGGCATAATAATCATAATATTATGAAATCTCTTTTTGCATTGGAGACATATAAATTTTTTGTGACGTCGGCCTTGTCACAGACGTGCAGAAAGATAAAGCGAAGTGGTATCTATGTATGTAGGTATATGTAATTGTCACGGTGCCAAAGACCGGTGGCGCCCGCTACTATCTTCAGTTTAGTGCGTTCCTTAGAGAGAAGTGTATGGCGCGCGATGTGTTTGCATGTTCGCCTGCTGTGCGGCGCGCTGTGGTGGCCACTGCTGGTACGATGCGCCCGCGCAACCCGCACCTACGACGACGACTATGATCAGGTGTGTCATCGTTGCCGCTTACTGTGCACTCCGCAAAATATACTTCTTTGTTGTGTAGCTTCACTTCTTTTTTGGCAAGTACTTGAATGTTGATACCAATACATGTACGTCCGGCGACGCGCAGTCATCTATTTTCCACTTTGTTTGCTTATTTAAAACTCCGCAATTTATTAGAATGTGTTGTGGGCTTAATAGGTATCCTGCGCCTGCTAGCTTCCTAATATTGGTGTTCGTGTGGTCAAGGCCCGCCGTGTGTGAGAGTGTAATGTGCGTGGTGCGTTGGCACTTGTGAAGTAATGTTCATCAAGGCCGGGCCGGGAGCGGCCGAACCGGAGCGGCGAGGATCTGTCTCCAATTGGTTCTCATCTTTGAGACGCGGTGCCGGGCGACGTAAACGTGAGGAAACTGCTGTGCCCTCAGGTTACGGTTCGCTGGGCAGACGAAAGGATGGCTCGCAACCACGGGGCAAGACCCGTTCCGCCTGGGATCTTACAACCGTCACTAGACTGGTCTGTATCTTAACTTCCATCGTATTTAGGTAAAAAGTCATCTTATGATGACACACTGCGCTGGAGACCGCATTTGGCTGGTGTCCAAATGCGCTGGATCGATCACGCTCTTTGCGTCTCCCTGTGAATTGATGACTAAACAATATTGTTCCTATTGGAGAAATATCGCCTAATATAGTATTTTTTAAGTTAAGTAAGTTTGCATTTTATATTTTATTGTTCTAGGTATACAAACGTTTTATTGCGTTGTGTAGTTTCATAAAATTTATTATTTCATGCGCAAAATAACAAAGTTGTTTTCAGTTTATCGATAGCACATGTATTTTCACGAGTGCAATCGTTCGATATACGATAAACATTTCTACAAAGCAGGACAAGCGGTACGAAACTATTTTGTCAAATTCCGTGTGATTCATTGCTACTTATCTATGAATGATAATGTGTATAGAGAATACGTTTCACTAAACAAAACAATAGTATGACTCATCGCTTATTTGGAATTTAATGTGATACTGTGATTGAATACAAATTCAATTTTAGGCATTGATATTAGGGATAGAAATTACACTTTTTAATCTCCGATGCAAAGACGCTTGACGTGCCAGCCTGTGTATCTTTTTGGGTTTAAATATCAAATATTTTTGGTTTTGATTCTTATTGTTATGAAGGAGGTACTACAACCACCCAGTTTGTGTCCCAATTAATAAACGAAACTAATATCGTGTCTTATTAAAAAAATCTGAAACAAGCTCTGATACTTGTTACTCAATTTTTAGGTGATTGCTAATTTTAATCGTATTCCGTTGCTACACACAAGCGCCAATCATTTGATATTGCTATCTCCCCGACGATGTAATCGATCAAACGTGGTCTGCACACAAAATCTGATAACCGTATTTGAAAATCTAATATCGAATAACCGTCGCTCCCGTGGAACGTTTATCAATGTGACATCACTAAGCAAACGATTCCAGTATGTTTGTCTAACAATGTTTGTACGACCTACTAGTTCGCATGTGTAGCCTGAGAACAATGGACATATGGCGCCTGTATCGAATACCTCTCGTTCCTACTACGTTTTACGATCTGCCTGACCGGTGCTGCCCGTGTAAATTAGCTTTTAACTTCCCTTTGTGGTCTAAATTGAAAAAGTTACCGGGCAATTTACTCTTGTTCAAATGTTATTTAAATACATTTTTAACTTGGGGTCAGTTCAGGATTTACTGATAAGACCTGTTTTTTTAGAAGTTGAACTGTTAACTGTTTTTATCTATTTTGCTGCAAATTCTAGGAAGCCAGCTGTATGAAGCATTACATGTATTCGTGCTGTTTCTAGCAAATTTAGTGTTTTTCCACGTACGGATCGAGTGTCTCTTACATTCTGTCTACATTGTGTGTCTAACCTACTATTATTCAGCGAATTCATCGATATTTACATCGTGATCGGCCATTATTGACATTCATTCGCGTCCTCACTTAATGCAAATGTGTCTTTTGTTCAAGCAACGGTTTGGTTTTGCTGCTCTACTGCCTGAGCTTTGCATGATGGTATTTCCTCGACAGTCACTTAGCAAGACTTGCAGTATAAATCATCAGTTGAATAATGTATCTTTGTAATACAAATGTATCTGGAGCTGAAGTGTTGTAGAAAGTAGAGCAAAATCTGCTTTAAGCTTTCGATGTTGGTTTTCGTATAGTATTGCGGTCTAACGATATTAATGGTCATCGGTTTAACATTTTCTGAAATAATTTGAGATTCTTCTTTTAAAGCACAATGACTAGTCTTAAAACCAATTTATTAAAATGATCTGTTTTAAAAGTAGGCTTAAGTTGCATACCTAGAGCATAAAAGTTTATCATAACTTTTACGTTAGCAACTATCAAAAACCCGGTGCTTGTATAAAATATCATCAGAGTTAGATAATGCATTTTCACAGATTCCATTGCCGATTGTTACATTTTGTTTTTCACACGGTATTCCAATTTGGAACAAATAATATTACCTACGTACAGTGACGTATTCACCTGCCGTGACTCGATCGAACAAAAAGCTGCATAAAGATCTGGCCATGCATGACCAAAGTATTCCTTTCTATACCGTATCGTCCACATAGCATAGATCTGGTTTGAAATACGAACTTTGCTTTTTGTTACACCTAGTGAAGTTTTTATTCTGGTATTCTAAGAATAAAAGAAATCATAAATGCTGGTCTGTGTACTCGAGTATTCTATGTATCATGTAGGTACAACTACAAAATATGTACTGCACCTTAATAGGTGACGTTAGTAGCTTTATCCTCTGCGCTTTTAAATATTGTTACTGGTTCACATTCTTAAAAATATTATCACGATTAGTTGATTACTTAACTAATGAATACATAATTATTTCGAAAGTAGGTATTATTTTTTAGATACTGTAGTGAACATATCCGGTTTTCCCCGAATAATAATACCGATACAGATATTGGTATTCAAAGATATCACGATATTCATTCTTAAATTGTTTACCTTGTTTATTATGGTTATCTTGAAATAATCCATCTTTTCCATCTATCTGTTTCAAAAATCTATATTTTTGTTTCGAAGATACCCTCCGTCCTATTTTTAACTGTCGACAGTCATTTGTCAAATCTTGGGTCGACCACTCTGCGGTAAAAGACTTCGTCAATGTCGATTAATGTCGGGCTGACCGTAGACCCTGAAATTCGGTTAGGACATTCATTAATCCCAGTCACTCTCAAGCCTCCTCTTCACAATCGGCCATGATGGCCGTGTTTGCCGAACAGAAGGAGACGGCGCTACACTAAGAATCGAGATGAATTATTTGCATCTTGCTTTCTGGTATAGCGCCGTCTCCTTCTGTTCGGCAAACACGGCCATCATGGCCGATTGTGAAGAGGAGGCTTCAGACAGATACATGCACATAATATACCATGAAAACGTGTACTAGGGAAATAGTCAAATAGGTAATACATTTACTTGACAAAGGAGAAATCTCAGCGAAATCAATGTGTCTCGTACAATGTAAAGCTTTGTCTCCGCAGTTTCCTTCGAATGTCGACGTTTAAATTCCTAGTGATTCGTAGTTTTCCTACATTGTTAAGGTCAACACAAATTGTCGAAGTTCTCGAAACTGTTATGCAAACAACGTTTTGCCAATTTGTAGTACTTCCTAGTAAGTACCATTGGCGTGTTTGCGTGCAATTGAGATGACCTTTTCAGTACTTACGTCATGAAGTGATAATGATGTTTATTAGTTGTACCGTGCGTGTCATCTCAGACATGCCTGACACATTCACACAAGTTTGTCAATTTTCTCGCGGTCCAATTCCTTGCTCCATTTAAATAATCATTGAGTCACATCGCGCCTATTAACAGCTTGACAGCGTTGGCAGATGACAATGAGCTTGACTTATTACATTTTTAATGAAAGGTTACGTGCTACGTCATTTATCATTTACGTCATAATCTATAAATAATTAATTAGATAAGTAGAGATTACACTAATTACTAAATACTCAGGTATCAGAATTTATCTATTATCAGAAACGTATGGTCGTGAGTATTGTTTACTTCAGATTTGGTGTTATTGACCCTAATTTGGCAATGGAACACCCACCCATGGGTTTCAACCGGTATCCTTTGAATGGGATAGCGTTCCAGGAATCGCCGGAAAGGGGTGCCTTGACCTTGTCGGGGCAGGGGGGGCGGGGATCGGCAAACTGCACGCACGCGGTCACTGACTCGCCAGACTAGTTTTGCTTGCATTGCTAATCATCCAGGGGACAGGGCATCCTCCTTTAATAATATCAAAGGAAAAACGTTTTTGGAAAAATTTTATTTTTCTCCATTCATTTATCCATTAGACGTCTCTTTATAGAGTTAAAAAACTGTTTTCCATCCAGCCAGTTTGTTGGCAACATCGTGGTCGATCTTGTTTTGAATCGAAAACAAACTTCGGTCTGCGCTTTGCGATTCATATTTATGACGTCAGTCAGGTATTTGTTCTGCAGCTAAGCGAACCAGATTTGAGATTACCAATTTATCACACATTACCTATTTATTATTATATTTATCCATAATTTTATGACATATTTTACCTGTCCGTACATTTACCTTGTTTTGTAATGAAACAACAGTACGTAGATCAGATTGAATATGTTTTACATAATTAGGTATGCAAATGTTCCAGAAATCTGCTTCATTACCTTAATTTTAATCCACTTTAGTCCAATTTACTTTATTAAGCTAATCAAATAGCACAGTTTATTTAACACACAGCGCCGTAGCTGTAAAAACAGCTATTATCATAGTTCTAACAATGATACAGTCTGATAATGAAACTGTAACGTTTTAGCAAGATTCGTTTAGAAACAACACTACTCCAAATCCGTTTTATTTTTACACAGTAATTAGGTATCTCTGTTTTTGACGCACGCGGTACAATAATATTTGTGTGCACTGTTTCTGTAGAAATGTTTATTTACAACGATGCTATTTCTAGAGATTGTAAATTAAGATAAAAAAACAACTGTTTAAAGGTACATTTGACCTTTATAAACATAGAAATGATAAAGTAACTATTAACGTTTCTGAAAAATATTTACATACAGACTACAGATAGTAAAACTCCCTTGGGATTTAGAAGAAGTCAATTCTATCTCTATTCTAACAAGAATGGACAAAGTTATTTCATCGTTATTTCTGTACAATTCGAAAGCTTTTTTTCACGAATACTTCAAGATACACGATCCGTACACCATTGAAAAATAGAAACATGTATTTTCTGTTTTAAACATTGCCATGCTTATAACAGTAAAAAGCTTTCTATGATCATGTCATTTGGTCTTTTCTGCCATCGACAAAACCCTATGTTACGAGTGTAGAAATAGAGAGCTATCGTTAAGGGGTGTTGTAAGTTCGTCACAAAAATAATTTCCCACAAAAAAATGTGTTTTAACAAAGGTTTTTGTTTTTTTTTTTAATTTTGATGATTGAACATTCAACCCATTTTTCTATCCGCACGAGGATAGCAGAACAATTAAATAATAAAATCCAGCACAAAACTACCGAAAACTAGGATTAAATGTGGAATCTGAACAGAAAGTACTAGGAGAACAGGATCAAAACTTTTTTCGAGAGGAATAATTTTTGTGGCGAACTAACAACAATCCTTTTAAATTCAGAAATTCATGACAGGCACACGGTCAACACATGTTGACGGCATTAAACTTTTTGGTCTTTTAGCAAACTGACTCATATTAACTATTGAGGTCGTTTTCTCTACAAGTGTTCAACAGTAATTGTAGTCATTGTAGCTTTAAAAGAATCTGAGTATTCTAAGTGATTTCTCTTGTAACCACAACAAACAGTGAAGGAACAGACATGTGTCTAAAAAGGCCACTTTAGGAGAATCATAATGTGAATTGAGATAAAAATCGTAAAATTGAATATTCTATCTATTCTACTACTCAAGCAATAAAATATAATTCTTAACAATATTAAATCATAATTTCTTAATAATTATGGCAAGAAATAGACCATTTTTGCATTTTTTATATGTTGTCGCAAATTCGCAATAATAATTATGATTTTGTAAAAGTGGCCTTGTTGACCCCCTGGTCTAGTAAGCTTAATATGCTTGATACTGTAAGTGCTATCTAGTTACAGGAAAGTACATAATAAATATACGGTCATCCCAAGCCCAACAATGTAAGCAAAGTAATATGTGTTTGTGCGAACTTCGGAACGTATGTGACAGTTTTCGATTAATGTTCCTCATATAACCAGTTCCCTATTAATATTGACTATAGGGGTGGTCGTATGAAATAAAACTCACAATGTATTTCCGACATACATTTTATTAGATCCCCGCGAGAAACGCCCTATTACCCCTACGATCGTTTTATTTAATTAATAGCTTAATGGGTAATATAAACAGTTCTCTGAACCGGTTTAGGAAACATTAAGGCTACGTGTGAAATAATAACGTTAACAGGCTTAAAATTAATATTATGATTCTGTGTGTGTTTTTTTTTTTTTTTTGTATAAAACTGTTTTTTAATGAGCAATCAGACGACATTCTCGAACATATTTGTAAATTAGAAAAATCAGGCATCTGGAAAAATCTCTAAATTCTTTTACACATTTTACGTGCATGTGAGCTACACTAGAATCTCATCAAGTTTTTCTTATAAGTATCTTCCCGAGAATGCTTTCTATACACAACCAATTTAAGAATGATTGGAAGAACCAGATACTCGCTCACAGGGTTGCCATAAAATCTATCTTAGAAAATCAGTTGTTTGTTTTATAAACACTGCGGTGCAGTCATTGGGTGCAGTGGTTAATTCCGTCGTAAATCTGTAATACTTTAGTCCTTATTAAGGCTTAAATTGGTCATAAAACGGCTTGATTTACCTTTATTAACATTTTAAATACATACAAGTAAGTTAGTAAAGAAGTATTCGTTTTTACTATTTTGTTGTATTTGACTGTTGCGGCGGTGCTGGTAACATCGACAAATAACTTCAGTATCACAAAATACAAGGACCTATGTGTTTGAAAAAATTGGCAAAATTTTTATAAAATTGTCTCAAACATAATATTATTATGAATTCTTGGAAACCGAATTGATTATAAGCAGGTTCTTAGGAGCTAGCTACGCAGTTATAACTTTAATCTAACATCGGAACACTACGTTTAGTTAGCAGAGATAGAAACTGTTCAAGATTGATATCTTAAGTACCCAATCAGATACAATAATGTTAAATTATAACTGATTGACTGTTGACCTCAAAGCTAAGAGTAGTCGAGCACCCTTGTTAATTAATATTTTCCCTCAGTTGACAATAACTAACTATTGTTCGTTAATCATCGTCGTACATTCAAAATCATAGTAGTTACTAGTTTTTATCAGTCGACGTTGATTATTCCACGAAACAATTAGGGTCATTCAGCGGTTAAGTGGTTACTGTCTAACATTTGAAATAATATTTCGTAAGCTGTCACTGATGCGAAACGAAAGCAAGCCACTCGAAATGTCGTCTTTTTAGGGGCGAGTTACACTTGTAATGTTCCCATGGGGAGCTGTTATGTGGCGTTAAAGCCCCGCTAAACACGTAATTGCCCTTATTTCATAAAAAATACCGCCTGTCTGATATATTTTTGTTCAGGGACCATTTTTTATGCCGTAGTCTTTAACAGACAAAAAATGGAGGCGGTTCTGAAGTCGACGCATATTTTGCTCGCTTCATTTTTTTGCCGAAATTCTTAAGTGCCAAGTCCTTGACCGTCCTTCATTTGTCGTAAATCACATATCCAACACGAAGTACGAACATTTTGTAATGCCAATTTTCCTTTACATTTATGTCTTTCGTTATAGATAATGTATACAGAAAGATAGTAAATGTTTCCTATTATTTTCGAACTAGGAAATTTAAAAATAGTTTTGTCAAAGAAACAAGTCGTAAATATAGCGGAATGTCTGCAGTGTAACAGTTTCGCTGTGTCGTGTGAGGCACATGTTTCATGTCAATGTTCTATTTTGTACTTTGACCTTGTCTTTTCCTTGCTCTTGAAATACAACACTTCAAAATAAGCTGTATTGTTTATGTAATTGATGGTGCTTCTGGCTTTTACCAGTTTCGCTCGTAACGCGTGGGAGATGATCCATGTGGTTGCGGATGTGTCGGAATTTTTGCGCCGTGAATGTTTGTGCAACAGACCTCTTTGATAAAATTGTTAGGTCTTGGTTTACTGGGCGAGTTGTTTAATTATTATTAGTTAAGCCAACCGTTTGGTAAAATCTTATATTTTTTACAAATCACTTAGGTATAGGATTTTGGATTTTATCAAACAATAGGGCCATAGCAGATTCGACAAAAGAAGCTCCTCAGACATTTTGGAAAAAAAAAAAGGTTGCACTCCAGGAGTGCCGGTAGAAGTGAAAACTTTTTTGTTACTATGTTTTATTTTTAATTTGAATGACGTCTTACTCATTTTCGATCAGGGTCACGTGACCCTGACGCGAGTTTTGGTCACGTGACCCTGACGCGAGTTTTAAATTTTTTACCCATTACAGAAAAAGTGTACAACGCCGCTAAAGAAGTTTTCACTTCAAAAATTACGTGCTGCCAATATATTGTCAGCTTTATTGATGGAAAATGATTACTGTAGCAATTTGTACGAGGATTATTAAAAGGTACATAGGTGCTGCCTACCCTTGTGGTTTTTAACATGTTTACATAAAATTAAGCTGATTAACTATGGTAGTAAAAAACAAAGATAAACCAATTAAATCAGTACGTTAAGCTCTCCAGAGGTTCAACACTCACGGTCACGGCCAACGAAAAATGTCCATGGTTATAGCTGTTCAACATGTGCCCCGCCATATGGCTTCTTTATCATATTTATCTCTCTCTTGAAAGAAAAGGAACGACCGAATGAACTAAACAAACATATCTGTTCACCCTCTTCTCATATTCGTAATCTTTTTTTAAATACTACCGTATTGTCTGTTTTATTTCCTGAATGCACATATTTAGTGTAGGTATAACATTTAATGAAGTTAACCTCCATGATTGGTATTCCGATTTCTTTTCCACATTCTTTAAAAGCTTGAAACGTTTTAAAAAATAAAAGCTAGACGAAGATTATGTGTGTCTGATGTTATGGGATTACTGAACTGTGAAACGTAAAACGAATCAAGTTCGCAAGTGCATGCTGTCATCGGAGCGATGTAAAATGTATTGCGAGTGAGCTCAGTGTGAACATCAATTGTATTCTTATAATGAACTGTGTTGAAACCCAAAGCATCGTGAAACTAGAACAGTTAGCTTCGCAGACAATGATTTCATTAATTAAAGATTTCCAGTTACATAATGAGAGCTCAAAACAAATCCATTTTTGTGACTGTTTACAAGACAGCTCCAAATGCTGTAACGATACCTATTACGGAGAAAAATTTCGAATGTTATAATAATTAATGCATCGACATCGACTAGAAAATTAATAATTGATGCAGTTTAAATAAAAGAAATCGCGTTTACATAAATCACTCGTTAATATGTAAAGGATGTGAAATCCTGCATAACAGCCAATTGTGTAAACTTTATTGTCAGATTAGAAATTTTAATTAAGTTTCAGACGAGTTTCAGTGTTTGTTTTTGTTACGTAATTAATTATCTATTCAATTTAAACCAGTGTTGATAAAGATTAAGAGACCATGGGAACACAACATGAAGAGTCTAATAGCTCTACACATCAAAAGGGAAACTGTACCTATCTATGTAAATTACAGGTATCAGTCACTGTCTGTGAGTCAATCATATTATTATGGGTAGAACTGTGTTATTTAAACTTTTTGTTTCATTGACATAACTCAGTGTTTTAAAATTCTGTGCGTCTCCATAAAATAATTGATATTCGTGAGCCAGCGTCATTGTTGTCGGAGTTTTGAGGGGTATTTTCTATTAGCGTTTCAAATCCCATCGTAGATCGATGTCAACGGTAGCTATAAATTTGTGGGGGCGTTGGCCGTAGCCTGACTTGCATGTTCCACACACCACCGCTCCCATACTAACTGTCTCATTAGATCCCTTTGCGAATATTTTTTGCTCATACTCCAGTTTGACCCTCGTTCTTTATCGAAGTATAATGGCGACGGACATAGCAATCGTTTTATTTGTAGGAAGTCGCGCATGTTCGTTTAATTGAAATGAATTTGCCTCATCTTTTATTTGTGTTAACATTAAAGTTGTTAAGAATTCCAAGCTGCGCGTTTTACCCACACATTCATCATTACAACAGTTGATTCATGTCCAGTTAAATTTAACTCACATGTGTTAAATAATATGTCACTGGTATCTCATACAATCTTAATGCCTTAGTTATTTATAAAGAATATTAAATTGCTTGCATTTGAGAGTTGTCTTTAGTAAGACAGCAAAATATAATATCTGAACTGGACAAAGTATTTATTGAAAAACGGACATGAATTGGTTTCGCTGGCCAAGTAGTTAAGTCACTAATGTCTTTGCGTTCTTCCCTTTTTGGCGATTTGCCAGTTTTACAATCGGCCTTAATTTACGCGCGGATTGTTGGAGCCTGTACGAAACGAAAATCTTTGGAAGTTGCTCGGCAGTTGCTCTCGCTCCGTGACCGTAGGCCGGAAATATGAACCCATTGTGCAGCTTCGTCTTTTTGTAACCCGGCCGGAGAGCACCCCAATGTGCTGCACTTACATTGCATGTTTATGTTATTGTTATCACTTGCAGCGGCTGTTTTTTTTTGTTCCCGAGTTTCAAATGACTGTTACACTATGAACGCATACATTGATAAAATAATAGGAAATGCAAACTTTTGTGCTACTCTATGTTATCTAAAAATTTGGTTCTCGTAACTCTGAAAACATCCGTCCGATATGATAACGGATTTTGATGACTAATCGATGTTGGTAAATCCCACGAATGTTTTTGCGTCATCATTTCAATATTAACGATTTTTTTGTTCTTTTTCAGGTAAGCATTCTTTTACGTTGAACTTCAAGGTGATGGGGTAAGAGAGAACATTAAGTTTCGGAAGAATTGAACTTGAAATTGACAGAATTTTGCAGAGGTAACGTTACTTTCGCGTGTGACGCTCGATATCTGTGTGAGTGTGAATGAGTGTGTCGCTCAAGAATGCGGCGGTAGCGACTGGAGGTCATGCAGTTCAACACGTCATCGCAACGCCGATCACATCACTGAAATTGCAGTGCCAACTGCAACCAATAATGCAGCGGTGACGGGTGACTGCTTAGAAATACTTTAAAGAAATGACTACATGATATTTTGTAGACAATTGTCATCATTAGGGTATATAAAAATACTTTACATTATTAAACAACCGGCGCCGCCCATTATACTAGCCACTTCTTGGAAGTAGTGAATGCCAGTAGCAAGCAAATGAAGTATTAAATCTTCCAGTACTGCCCGTTGTGTCACTTATACAACACAATCTATGCTACATAGATAATAATATTTTCTAAAATGAGAACTTCTAACAGAACTTGTGCGAAGTTTGTTCGCTTCAACACGTTGTGTTTTAAAAGATAATTAACAACAAGATGTGGGCGGAGAGCACCTATATAAATATTTGAGTTTACTTTCCGCTTTAGGTCATACAAAAATTAAAACATGCTGAACAGGAAAACAAATATTTTAAATACCTAGCCGACTCGTCCATCTAGCAGTCTCAAAGATCGTCTTCAAAACAGTGATCATATCTAAATGTATAATTTTGAACAATTATGATAACCCTAATGAACCAACTAGGCATAATCATCGTAAAAGTTCAGCAGGGAAAAGTAAAGACCAAAAGCCCTTTCGTGCGTATGTGGAAACCAGTGAATCATTTTATTATTTTTCATATACATACTTATTTTAAGTCGCAGGAAACACGCTCGCTGGGTTTATAACAACTAAGTATTGTAGTAACCGTAAATGAAATCTTTATTAAAAACCTCCTGCCTCATGGGTTATTAACCGCTGCTGTTGCTAGACGGTCTTTAATGGTTCTTTTCATTTCCCTTACACGGTTACACCGTCTGAAAGATTGGTCTTTGGTTCCTAGTTTTGTTTGTTTGTCTTATTATATTAGCTTCATTCAATAATTCAACAGTGAGGTGTGGAACTAGGATGTTTTACCTAATTTTTGAAAGCTGTCTTATTTTCCTTAACCTCCTCAGTGTTGTATAGGGTTATTACATGTCACTGGTCACGGAGAACAGAAATGATGAATAGTTTTTATTGTGACAAATTAAATTTCTCGAAAACTCATTGTTGACCTAACTATTTTGACCTAAAACATTGTTTTTATTCGATTTTCTCCTATAACTCTTTTCTAAGACCAAGACACTGTAAGACATTCCTTGCAGTGTCTATGGAAACACCACAAGTCTTACCATAAAGTGATCGAGCTAACTGTCATGGAGCCCACACTTACGGTCTAGTAGCTATTTGTGCACGCACAATGGCATACCATCTCATTGCATCAAGCTAAAGTAACAATCACTTACACAGAGTCTGTGACATGTTGTTATTCACTTCACCGGCCACACCTGAAGGTCGCGTTCCACGTAGTCGCATTCAACTGATGTCATTTTGCGTTAGAGAATTCTTATGTCATTACCACATCAGGCGCTAAATAAACATCGTTATAATAAAGGAAATAATATAGTCGTAGATGTAACTTCTACTGTTAAAGGTTTCCAAAGATAGCCATATTACCATAGATGGCAAGTGAACGTTAGCACAGATTACATCAGTGAAGGATTTCAAATAAAAACGCTGGTCTTTTGTGATCGTTCTATTTATAATACAGTCAATGTAGTCAATACGACGTTGGTTCTTTCAAATATGCGTCGAGTTGTATTACTAGCAGGGACTATGTACTTTCATGAAAATTTAAAGATAAAATGCCCCTTAAGTTTTCTTCATAAAGTATCATTTCCCGAAATCCAAAAGTCAAGAATGAGACTGAGTTTCTAGGAACTATTCTGATTTAATTAAGTCACAAGAAAGAGTCAAGATTGTCTGTAAACAAAGTTACTACGTGGCGGAAGAGATTGCAAAAGTTATTACGGACAGAATCTCGCGTAAGATCGTATGGTCCTCTCCCAGCCAAGTTCTTGATTAAGTTTTGCTACTATTTCAAGTAAAATTCCTGTATAATGATGACAACTATGAAAGTGCAAATGACTAGTCCTAGTAGGAACTGATTTAATAAGTAACTCCTTGAACTAAAATTCATGGATGAAGTGAACTGGGACTAGATTGAAGTATAACAAAATCGACGACAGGTAATTAACATAGCATACTTTGTGTTACACGATTGCACAATATACGTGTAAAAATGAGCAAAGTCTGCGTTAACTGGAGCGGTTCGTGCAAATGCACCGTCTGTATGAATAATATCATAATAAACTATTTAAAACTGGTATAAATTACTGCCTTTTGTGTCGAATAGGAATCTTAAAATAAGTTCTTTGATTATTTCAAACTGATACGTATTTTACTGAACCGTTTCTGCGCTAACCTATTATTAAAACGTTGGTCACGAAAAATTATAGAAATCGTACTTAGATTTCGTGTTACTGATAAGTTGACATTTCGCGGTAATTAATTACTTTCACAACGCCCGTCTACCGGGTTGTTTAGCGTCGATACATAAAATGTAATGGAAAGATAATGTTCTACTAATTTCGCGATTTAGTTAAGGTTCAGTAACTTATGTTGAAACTAGCTTTTAATTGTTTCCATTATATCGACCATTGTTCCGAATCCTTGAAAGTATTTTAGAGAAGTTTAAGTTCATCCTCCTTTCTCCGCTGCGGCTGCGTTCAGCATGTTTCAAATACTGTTCTTGGCCCAGTTTTCGAAAGATTTGTAATGAAATATGCATTAAAGTAATTTATAAATGCATTGATAAATACATCTTCAGAGGTATTGATTGAGATTGTTTTGTTGATGTTCTGCATATATTTTAGGGAAATAAAATTCTATCAAGAAAGTATCTGAAGAATTTAATAGTTAATCAGCAGTTTAAAGAACGCAGTCGAAAGATCACAGTTCCACCCGAAAGATCACAGTTCATTCAAAAACGGAAACTCCAATAATAGTTGAGCTGGCACACAATACTGGATGGTAAATATCACTGGGCCAGCAACTAAAAGTACCGAAAATACACCTAGTTGGTAGCTGGAACCCTTCCTGGTTGCCTTTAGGTTCCAAACATAATTTACCATCGATGATGAAGCTTCAGCAATGTTCATTAAAACGATTGCTGGGGATATAATTATGTGTTCAAGTGCTCAGAAATCTACTTTGAACCTCGCGACAAAGCCTTCGTGATTTAAAAGTCCTTATTCAAATTCGGAGCATGTTCTCTTCAATCAAGATTGCTTTTGATGTTTCACCAAATGTTCGAAATGAAGAATTCTTCAATACGCCGAAATTTTTAGTCATTAAAATATTTTCTAATTGAGACCTAAGGGTTTCATTGTAACGTTTCAATGACGATGCTAGTTGCTACCAATTGAACTTTTTAATATTCCTTGACCTAATGTTCATTACTTGATTTGTTGTTGGAACTATTTGCTGCAAATAGTCTTGTCTAATTCTTTGTTTACCCAATGTCTCTGTAGATGTAGCCTTGAGCGTGAATTGAATTAATTTAGCATCAGCATGATATTAACGGAACTCCAGTTCTCCTGTTGGTATGGGTGTGAAGGTCGCTGTAGCAGTATGTCTGTGTGCAATGACAATAGCATAATTTGTTGCTGCGGTTGGGAGCAGTGCCAGGAGCTGTTCACATTACGTTCTGAGTTCTGAGGCGATTCACCTCGGCCGCGTGCAGTACAAACCGGTCCGGTCTAATGCGCCGTAGTAAAACTAAACATTACTAAATTATGATTGATACATTAAAATCCCATTAGCAATCTACTAGTAACAAACTATTCTACTTACCTTCAATTATTTCGTTAAATATACTATGTTCAAATTACCTGTTTATCCAAGAATACTGATCCGTTCTCGTTAGCGTACTATCAGAAGTTATCATCGAATATCAGAGTTTATCATCAATGTTAATCGTTGCTAACGTTGCATAACTAATAAATTATGTGAAACCGCCTGCGCCCTAATAATAGGCCATATATTTATAGCTTGGCATACAATATTAGCCGCGCCATTAGCCGATGGACCGCGTCGTTAAGGGTTAAGTATTGACCTGAAAGCTATTGTTAGACACGTTAACTCTAAAATTGAAGGCATTATTTTTAAACCTCATTTGGTTTACCTCTCTCTGACCTGAATCTATTTTTTTCATTGTTAGTCTGTCGACAGTCTGTGCAAACGTATGTATCTTCTCAAAACATACTGACGTACACATTGTCTGTCAAAGACTTCTCAGAATTATTGTATCTTCTGCATGTATTTTCGTGCATGTTCAAGGTATTTTTGTTTACTGAGTCACTGGACTCTTAAGTTTATTTATAAATTAAAAGTCTCTTTAAAAGCTTTTAATAATTTAGAACCATTTAACATTTTGTAGCCAATAATGCGGTGTTCCGACCACGCCTAAGTTTATTATTGTCGTTACCCTTAAAAGATAATATTTTAGTCGGGACACGGAAGCAAAGTTTGTAAATATGCATCCGCCCCAGCGGTTCACTTGTCGAGGGTACTGTTTGTTCACGTGAGTCACATGGCAGTGACCGCCTAACGTCTGTGTAACTCGGCTCACAGTCAACCTAATGCGGCTTATGGAGTTATGTTGAACTTTACCTTTTTAACAACACTTGCGGCTAATTACCAACGTTCTGCTATAGCAACAGCCTTTCTTTTTTTATAATGCCATACGTTTTCAACATTAACTTCGGCGCAACCATCTAAAAAGTTTAAATTAAACACTTCTCTAAACTTAACGATGTGTACAACAAAAGTTTACCTTAAACTTTTCCTATATTAAGCACATAATCGTAATCAAATCTTCTAGACTTAGAAGAGGATCGTGTCTAGAATATTGGCAATCAAAAGATAACAACACCGAATCGATCTCTCTACGAAATTGGAGTCAAACAGCGTCGGGAAAGTGAATTAATAGGGGAAAGTCTCTAAGGATTCGCGTGCTCGCTTTCATTACGTGCCGCCAATGTCACGTGAAGGATCTCAACTATACATGACATTTGTATCTAAGAATAAACATACTCGTAATGTCACAAAACTCCCTTAGTTTCAGATTGCGCATAAGCTAAGCTCGTTTTTTTGGAAGCGGGTGTACGCGCGTTCGATTTTTAATACAATGCCAATACGAGCCAGAGTACGCGCAAAAAGAAAAGCTTGTCTGAAATCGCTCTAATTAAATAACAGCGCTTGTTTATAAGGCATATAAGCAATTGATGAAATTGCAAATAGACCTTTGCAGTTTGAATTACATGATTGCTCGCTGCATGGTTACTTGATTTAGATTTATAGTCCACTCTCAATAGATTTCATCAAGATGATTGTGCAAATAATACAATTGAAGACGTTTGCGGTGTAGTGATTTTAAGTGACTAAGTAACGCGTAGCTGTTGAGGTATACTTGTTTTTCCCTATGTCCTATGTAAACATTAATTATAATTAATACAATGTAGCACAGCTCCATCGTTTTCACTCTTTGGTAATTTTGTGGATTTTCCTAAGGAAAATCTGTGTTTTTTTTGACATCCCCATTGTACCTACTTCGTTCTGTTCAGTTTGAAAACAAAAAACTAAAGCTCTAAAAATATTATACAATTCAAGAAATATGATAATTTAATGATTGCAGTACTAATTTAGGAACAGTGTAGTATTTCATAAAAAGTATCTAGTAAAGTTCAATGATTTGTTTTACTAATTAACTACCTATAAATAGTTTGTAACACGAGGAACTAATCCCATATGTGCTTCTCATTTGTCGAGGTATATTTTGAACATTGAGTAATTAGTCACGTGTGGGAACTCACGTCATACTCGAGAACAACACGTAATAAACCTAGACCAAAATATTTCTCTGTTTGTGAATGGTAGTCATTGGCCTAAGAGTTTGACAACCAGTCTAATCTAGAGAGGTTAAGTTCTATGGTGTTTGGTGGGGTTAGATAGGCAGTCGCAGTCATGTAAAATACTGCCCTTAGCACGAATTTTCAGTATTTGAGACGTAAACTGGAACTTTGACAATTTCAAATTGACAATTTTCAAGGAAAAAATTAGTTCTGTCTTCGCACACCAGAGGCGCTGTTCCATTTTGTCATACAAAAACGCTGTAAATACTGGAAAGACACTGTAAAGTAAGAGAGTGAAAATTCGTCCTAAAGTCCCGTCGTAAAGGGTACTGCTGTATTCGACTGGGGACAACTGGGGTTCTTACTGGGAAGTGGCAGTCGCTCCATGTAAAATACTAGTATGTATAAAGCTGCACACGCTTAGTCTGAAGGCAATCAGATTCCGAAAAGGTGATGGTGATGATAATGTGTATAGTATCAACTTACCACTCTATCTTCGGTTAAATATAGATTCAATACAGGATTGATTCATCTGTGTCACATGTCGGAAACCCCATCGATGTGGGTCCTTTTCACCGACTTCTATTGACAGCAATTGTGTTCCAATCATGCTCCACAGAGCGCTTCATTTCATATTGATGAACTAAATATTCGTTATTCAATACCACTTCAGATGAATTTGTTTCGTTTGAACAATCGAACTAATGCTTAATGAAATCGCATTTTAAAGGCAACCATTCGATACGCTTCTTGTGGAATCATAGCGTGGTGTCTTCAGATTGCTACATTAATAAATGTTTTTAAATCATAGAAAGTTATTCTGTGACTAAATAATGTTATGTAACACCGTGGACAGGGGTCACACTTTCATAGAGTTCAATTGTTTATAACAACGGATATGGCTTACTATGGCTGTTATTACCAAAATTGCTATATTTATCTTTTCATGTAACTGTGACTAAATCATTTTATATAACCTTTGACATGAAATAGAATGTTCAAATTATTATAAGTAAATTACAGTTAACATGTTAGGTAACATAATACACAAGCGTTATAGAGAGAAGTCATAGGCCGTACAATGAAATAACGAGTATTTCTTAGCAACTGATTTTCTTTACCAGCTATTACCAAGCACAACTTTTGTTAAAGTCGAAAAACAACAATATTTAACTTTACCCCTAACTGAGCATTAATTACATTTAAATTGCCGTCAAAACAATAGTGAATCATATGAGTTTTGACTCATATCCATTGCAATGAAACGTATGTCTTAAAGCGTCATTTTATGACGTGCCTATTTAAAATCAGACCACGTGTTGTCACTATTTTCTTCACAATTGCTGCAACACCAGGGTATTCGTGTCCCCAGCTATTTATACGGCGCGAGACTTAATCGCCATCCATTACAGGCTCGGCTCACATCGCATCCAAATGAGCCGACGCAATAACAAATCTTCGTGATCATGTTGACTTAGATACAATTTAGAGGTCCACGTATTCCCATAGAAACATTGTAACAAATTATTCCTATTGAAATACAATGATCTCCATCCAATACGCCTGGACGAGATAATTCCTTTGATCGAATTTAATTAGACTTGGCTGGATACACTGAAGATAGGTACTTGATCTTTTCAATTTATACGATTATCTGAAAACGTCGCAGTCTATAGAACAAGAATCCATTAAAGAACAAAGACATAGAAGCGAATACTCGATTTTAAATTAACTATTTAAATAAAATTGGAAATCTGAACAGGTGTTGATATGCCAATGTAGCGAATTCATAACATTCACTTTTGATGATAATTATGATATCGGTGAAAGGTTCATTTGTTCTTGGCGAAAGTGAATAAGCGGTAGGGTTCCGAGATTTACTAATAGCAAAAGTTCTTTTCTTTCAGATTTTCTCACTTAAATATTATGAATTTCATTTGCACGAAACAATGTAATTAGCACGTTTTAAATAATAATTACCAATTATTTATTCATCAATGTTTTGCAGTATTGCTGAGTACATTACTATACATACTTACAATATTTACATGTCAATGTAATTACACTGGTCAACACTGGTTTTGCCACACGAACTTTGATAGCTAATTTTGTTTTATCAATCTACCCTCATTATTAAATCACAGTTGCCATATGTCAATTAGCCTCCTATTTGTTGTGATACGGTAATACTCATAACTAGTACTACGGTAGTAAATTAAAAGAAAAGCTTACAAGTAAATCGTTATAAAAATATATAACGTTGAATTTGAACACTTTTTTGGGATTTATTAACCCTGTGAGCATGTCAAGGAAGTGTATTAATGATCCTAACTCTTTTTGTTGTCTGCGGAGAACTTAGATTCAAAAAACAACGACGAAATTTTACAAATCTTGTGATGGAGTGTTATCACCAATGTTTTGGTTTTTCTGTCGCCCATCAAGACAAATCCTGGGCCCCTCATGTCTGTTGCATAACGTGTGTGAAAAATTTAACTGACTGGAAAAAAGGTGCACGACCTATGCCATTTGCTGTACCCATGATATGGACTGAACAGCGAGATCACGTTTCAGATTGCTATTTTTGTCTCACTGACGTAAAAGGTATAAATTACAAGAAAAAAACACACACTTATTTCCCCTAACTTATCTTCGGCTATAAGACCAGTCTCTCATTGTAAAAAATTGCCAGAACTAATACCAGTTGCAACTACGTCTGTTGAGAACGACAATTCACAACCGTCTACTTCAAGTGTATGTGTTGACGAGGACGATGACTTTGAGTTTGAAGAAATTGCAAAGGAGCCACATTTGATAACTCAAGGAGACCTAAATGATTTGGTTCGAGATTTAAATTTGTCAAAAAAACAGTCAGAACTATTACGATCTCGTCTAAGCACGGCGAGAGGTTCCATCAGGATATTTCTGATATGGAAAAGGGGTACCAGGGCAAATGGAGCCCAAATATGTTAGCAGATTACTGCTGGACAATTAAAAGGGACCAACCAGAAGCTAAATATTCAAGAAAATCTTAGATTTTCTAAGTCATTTATAAAAAATAAACTTTTGATTTACGAGATCCGTATTTTTTCTTAATATTTTAAATTACTCAATAGAATAAAATCTTTGTCAAACAAATTTTTTTTAACTGTTTATTTTTTATTACAATCACCAATTAAAGCAAAAAATATCAAAAAAGTCCGTGTGGCACGACAAAGTTGAAATTTTGTTGACTAGTGTTATTTAATAAAACATCAGTATCGGTGACTTCCTTTGGACTGTACTCAGAATGACCAATTTTCAATTATTATTGTGTCGCACAAATTGGAATGAATCACAGTACGATACGACTCGTGTCGTGTCATGATTTGGTTAGGTCGACATTTTGTTGGTGATTTATCCTTAAACAGGGCAGACTGTTATTTTAACCCTGCCACTGGAAATACGACAATTCATTCACCAGTCGTTTCATGTAAAAAACTGATATTCAGCTGAATTCGGTTTGACTGGGAGGCGACCTCAAAATATGTAGTTGGGAAAAGGCTAGGCGGATGATGACCGCAAATACGCTTATTATTTGGGAATACTATAAATGATTTATCTTCTTTTATAAATCAAAAACTGTGCTGGGTAAACGCCTAGATAAGTGCTCTCTAGTTCATCCATATCCAGAATTCTGCTATCAAACTTCATCGCGAACGTTCAATAATAGTCGCAATAGAAGTTCACTCTAACTCTTAAAGCCTTTCTTTCGTACAAAACGAGGCTTTAGTGCATCCGGCTTTTTCCTACTTGTAGGAATACAGTCACCTGCTACATTTGCAGGGCAAAAACCCGTCTAGACGGCATTAAGCTAGAGTGCGGGCCTACTCTTGGAAACACTATAAATGAGAATCAAATTATTGTCAATCTCATTATTTGCACCGTAGAAGCTTCTGCTCTGTTGTATACACACACCAGCTAAGGGCAGGACATCTAAATAAGCTTTCCTGTAAATAACCTTGTTAGAAGCAGACCAGGTGACCTATGTATGTGTGGAATACTAATTTATTCTGGTTGTTGGTTTAGGAATGCTCGTCGACTTGTAAAACTAATGTAAATTGCAATTCTACAAACGTCGTCAGCAGGTTATTGTTTACCTCATTCGTCCATTGTCCCAGGTTCAATACGCCGTACAAGTGTACTCACTCTGTTCTATTATCCGAACTTTGACCTGGTCGCCATGTATATTTTAACATAGTTCAGCTTTTGTTTTGCGTGACTGACTACCCACTCATTATAACACACATTTAAAACTAGTTAGTTTATAATAATATTAATTACGGCAGCGCTACATCAGTATTTTGATAGACAAGAGCTCTGGACGCTATTATGGCAGCCGTATGGAGCACATCAGCCAATTACCAGATAATTTCATAATGCGGATAATATTTGGTGTGCAGACCAAATTAGACTGTAAACCATTTAGTAGATTAATGGTACTTGAATGTTTGGTGTGCACACTGGCTAAAAGCTAAACCACACCAGTTCCAGGCAAGTTTATTGCTTAATCGAAAGTTAGGTCCCTATGAGCTTATTTCATCGTCTAGACAAGGAAGGCTGGTATGATGTCTCCTGGGGGAATAGGTAGCGGACCGCAAATAATGTTAGCGTTGCCAGACCGTGGCGACGAGCGGCCATTGTGTGCTTGTTTGAGCTTCTATTACGGCGTATTCACTGCTCCTCGTGGAGTCTGTGGGCTACGCCTGTCTATTGATAAGGCCTCTGTTGTTACTTTTTTAGATATCGGCGAACGTATATGAATAGAATGTAGAAAGCGGGTCTCTTGAGTTTATGAAAATGTATGTAATAGTTGTGATTTAATCTGTCAATTTCAAAGAAGTATAAAGATGAGGGTTGCGCTGGGGACTAGCTGTTGATATTTTTAATAGAATATGGTTACGGAACTTACATATTATTTCAATAGGTCTTAATTAGAACTCCGTGTATCTATAGTGTCGTTACTTTTTATCATAGACCTTCACTTGACATTGAACGGTTCTATTACTGCTAATAGATCATTTAATAAACAAAGAAAATTATCGATCCGCTTGAAAATATACTTAGAAAGGAAAGTGCATGCAGAAGGTATTATTCAAGATCAATAGAAATAAAAATATCAAGCAGCATGCATCTAAATTGCATGCCCACGGCAACAAAGCAGTTCCCCGAAAGGTACAGGGTTGTACAACAAAAGTATGAAGAACTAACGAAACTAGCTACCTACTTTCGGTCATTGTTCCCAGTTCGTTTGTCTTTGTGATTTTCAACTGGGCTTGTTCTGGCTCGTCGAGGTAATAAGTAGCTGGTTATTATTCCTTTGCATTTTGTAATTAATCCTCATACTGAGATGCACAAGTTCATTTGTGTAACATTCTGAAAACAGAAGATTGTATGACATTTTAAAATATTAATAACTTTTATATGCACGTAGCGCGTAGACTTTAAGCCTACGTCGTCAATCATAAAGCTTTATTACGGAAGGAAAAAAGGTTTAATAGCTTATAGTCGTAGTACCTACCTCTTCCTAGTTTTAGTTCTAACAAATAATTAATCAGCTAGTGGGCAAATATTTAGCAGATAATGGATATCATCTGTACAGTCTCGTCGATCACATACAGACGCTCACGTAATCCGAAACTTTCATCTTGTGAGATTCTGGTGATGACGTTTCTATGATTAACGAAGATAGAACGCCAATGTCTGCGTAACTTGTATTTGAGAAACCCCGAAGTTCATCGGGCAAAGGATAGAAATGGTTTTAATCAACAGTGGCTTTTGATGTCCTAATTGTTTTGAAATAATTGTGTCTCTAAAAACCGTCAGTCGAAACAAAAGCACTAGCGATTGGATGTAAAAACAAAACTTCAAGGAAAATGCCTTGAATGTCGAATCGATATGGTACGGAAAAATAAAAGGAGTAAGGATAATTACGCGTGTAATATATATGCAAATAACGTCAGAAGGCCTCGTATTTGCGATATGAGCGGCTCGTATTCTGAATCTAACACGACGCTGCGCTTGCGACCACAACGTAGAATGCGCTGCGTCTTGCGGTTCGCCTTGTGGAGTAGTGGTCGCCCGGCGCCACTCACGCCTGCCACTGACACCAAAGTGTTTATTTAATACATGATCTACAAGGAATGTCGATGGAATTAAAGACTCAGTCGGATCTGTCGCCTGACCTCAACACGGATTCGAATAATACACCGTGACTTTTTAGTCGTCTTACAAAAGCAGCCCAGTTCATGTACCCAATGACTAGAACACGTTTATAATAAAAAAATAGGTATTTAAGAGATTTGAAAATTTTTAAAATAAAATTTTAATTCGTTATTATGACGCAAGGTGTAGTTAGAAACACCCTTGTCTCATAGAAAATGGAGATAGAATGATCTGCCCGACTATTGCACTGGGTAGGTATACTTTACAGCTAGATACGTAAACATTTAACAGGGTGTTTCATATTTCTAATGCACCTATTTATTAAAAATAAAAATTATTATTTACGATTAAAAAAAAAAATAACTTGCCTAGAGGTATTTTAGGTCGGATACATTAAGTGGACCCTTTTTGTAAGACGACTAAAAAGTCACGGTGTATAGAATACGCTCATTATGATTATTGATATTCAGTTTGATTGGAAGGATCTTTAAATTCCTATTTACTAATATGATTATGTTCTTATCAATTATAAACCAACTCATGACTCGCATCTTACCTTACTGAATGGAGTTAGGAGATCAAAACGATGAATGACATTAGTGAAACTTCAACTAACCTTAATTTTCTTTGTTACAGCAACTTAAAGATGAGCTCGGTGAAGTGGTCGCGGAGCTGGAGGCTCTGGATGGGCAGGAGGAGTGTAAGCAAAACAGTAAAGCCAAGCAGATGAGTATAGGGAGGAAGAAATTCAATATGGATCCGAAGAAAGGTGAGCAAAAACAGATACATACGTTCTAGAGAGCTGAGAAGCCCGTTTGATTAAGGGCCGTAGCCCGTAATACCTGCTCCGTGTGCCTCACAAAAACTAGCAGCATAGCCGTTCGTTTCAATTACTGGAATAGAGAAAGTATCCAAGTAGCTTTTTATATAAACGATGATTCTGGCCTTTCTTCACGATAAATCGGTCACATTGGGACGTGTTTTCTTTCTCATTTAGCTCCCATATACAATGTGTAGAGATACATTTATTTAAAAGCTCATGGAATGAAATAACTGGCTCGCTGAAGAATTCTTTCTGACGACACATTCCTGTGGCGCCGAGCTTTTATTATAAACATATTTTTTAAACTTTTTGCTTTTCAATTTAATTCTGTGCCTACACGAAGTAGTGAAGTAAGTAAATATAAGAAAATAGTAGGAGTCAGATATAGTTCTAGACTTCGTTAACTTGAAACAACTTGGAACTCTTAACGGTCCAGACGTTTTTATTGCATGTAAGTTGTGTTGGCTAGGCATGTTTATATGGTAGACAATGTCACATGCGTTATGATTTTTGGCTTCTTATCAAGGTTTTTAAATCCCTAATGCAGATAAATTTGCTTTGCTACATTTTATGGGATTTAGCGACCGTGTTGGATTAGCCGTTCGGGAATCATTATAAATATCAAGAAATTAAATATGAAGCTATTAAAGCGCTTTCAATTTGGTCCGTATCATTAAAATAATGGCGATAAAAGGAGTAGAATTCCTGGTACAATGCTATTCGATGTGGCAGGTGCGGCGTTCCCACGGCCGGTCGAACGACATATTCTGCAAATTGTTCTATTCCTGCACCTTTACACCTGTCCAACGGACAACTCCTGAGTTTTATAGATTACTATCGTAAATTAGATAAATGTCCTGCGACACAAAGTAAAACTTAATTGTCTTTGTTTGAAACCTTGCCGCCTGAATCGTCTGATTTTCCAGTACATAATTATACATATTTTATACTGATTTTAGCGATAATCTAAATAGTTGTTTGCAACATGCTAGTCTACATAGGTCTTTCATTAGTAGATAGTTTGTTATATCGTGCTCATATTATCCTTGAAAAACACATCATAGCGCGTCCTAGTTTAAAATAGCTACATCATTTCAATATCTGCCACTACATTAATATTAGAAATAATCACGTCTTTCGTATATTATTCATATTGTAAAAGTATGTACAATCGACCAAGCGGAATTATGACCCACCATAAGCTTATTTTCCCAGAGACATTCAAATACAATTAGGTCCACATTCGCGTAAACATACATATCCATGGTAACAACTTTGATCTTTGTCAATTTGACAGATTCAAACGATTTATTGTCAAAATGGGTCATGATTCCACTTTGTCGACTGTACATACTTTAAAAAACTCTTCTCTAGCGATACATTTTTAATATCACATACCAAAATGGCGCTAAGGCCTTGATCCGTTTTAATCTTGGCAGGGCGAATGTTTGCTCAGCTAATCAATATCCAAACAAGACCTTTTTAAAAAAGTGTTCCTTACACAGATACTTTCCAATTTTCTTCGGTTTTATCAGTGAGAACATCTTTCAGAGACATGTTCTTGTTCAGCTCTTACTAAGTTCATATTACGCTTCGTTGCGATCTCGTAATCATCTCGTAAATTCGATCACTTAAGATATGCTGTCCAACATTAGATGTAATCGGTAACAGTAGTCTCCATCCTGTAATTAACTCTGATAGGTGAACTCGATATAGGTTAGTTTTCTGCAAGTAACGGTACAAATTACCGCGATCAAGAGCGCTTTCGATATGGTAATAAATCATCTGCCCGCATTAGAGGGAAATGAAGAGTTTTTACAAGAACATGTACTGACTTGGCGTTTAACTCAGTATTTTTTATAAAGCCTGGTTTTCGAGTCATCGCATTATTCGCTAATGCGAAACTCTTTTTTCGTGTCTCACTTGTGTACTTCAACCAGTGTTCCAGTACTAATTAGATCATGTTGACGGTAACAACTAGCTTTACGAGAGGTTAGATGTAAGGCACGAGGTCTTCTGAATACATGCTTCAAGCTCGGCAGACGCTCTCCTATTTTCAAGAGCTGGTATAATGGGATGTTGTCGTATACGCTCCATGGTTGCACAACTTCCTAATGATGTCATCTTATGAATAGGACACCACTTTATTCGACAGCCATTATTCTTGCTCCAAATTACGAATGAACTTTAGAAAAATGGTCAGTAAAACCCTGTCATGTTTGATTGATAATTTCATAATTGCGCTCAGTCAGAGATTTACAAACTGCTATTCGCAAATTATTTGTTTTCTTCACATCAGATATCGTAACCCTTATTCTCTTATTTTTTTGAAGTAAATTAACCAGAACACGTGTAGTACCGTTTCTTTATAATTCATAGCATTTTGTGACCGGCTTTACGCGGTAACATTATTTCTGCGCGGTAAGCTGGCTTCGCATCAGGATTAGCCATGCTGGATTATGGCGGCGACATTACGGTAAAGGGTAATCGCTCTTTCTGAATCACAATATGGTAACTATTTATAAAAAAAGAAACTTAATAGCTTTATAATAGCGAGAACTTCCCACTACATACGTGATTAGATGGAGATATAACTGCAATAAAACAAGATTGGAAGAAAAGATCATTAAGAAATACATTAGTTAATAACAAAATAACTGTCTGATGATGGCCCACTGCGGAATCTGCAAACTCTCTGCAATCACAATAACTCGGCATTAATTGCAGCTGAATGGATTTACTTAGTATAATTGCTCAATACTTGAGACCAGCTCCAAGAATCCGTAACTGATTGTAAGTAGAATTCGTTGTGATATTAGTCAGCGTTGAACAGTTAAGTAATTTTCTTGAAACTAACGACACTGGAAATGTCGAAGCTATACTGCGTACTGTTATAACTTTTAAATGATCAAACAGATTATAATCCAATCCAACATGTCGATGACTTTACAGATGGCTGGATTCACATCCAATCAGTAGGTTTCGTTCATCTCGTTATATCTGGTAGAATACCAGCGCATCGGAAATCCGTCGGTGTCAGTAGTTGGTAGCCTGACTCGACCTAAATTTTGCCGTTTGTGAATGCAAAAACTTCGTGTATTTCCATGATTTTGCATGTTTAAATGATCTGAAATCTAAATATTCCATTAAAATGCAACGAAAAAATGAAAGTAACAAAGGCGATCAATAAACATGAACTGAAAATACCTGTCGCTATTAAATATTAATTTGAATGTGAAGCAACAACTGCTATGGACGAGACACCAGACATGATTGTCCTCAGTAATTGCATAACTCTAGCCCTATTCATCGCTTATATGCATTCATAATTCAACTTACGTAAAATACGTGACTCCAATGGTTTCTTTTCCTCGGGAAATAATTCAACGTTATTTCATTGTTTTCAACGACTAGTGCCCAGCGTTTCTTTCTTGTGTATAATTTTCCTGTTTGGTTTGTAAAAAAATGGACTTTAGCCTACTGGAAGACTACTGAAGACTGTCGTGCATCTATTATCATTAATCATGTTGTTTATCAGCATAATCGCGTGTTGACTTGGTTACGTATAGGTACTTAGTCGTGTCAATTCAACTATCCGTGTCATTGCAGTTTCCAAAACCAGTTCGTCCACTGAAATCTGAAACACTTGGATTATGTAAATTTCAACCGATAAAGTCAGTCGTTAGGAAATCTGATTGCTAGACCCACCAATAAAGCTTGAAAAAATCAGAGAGACGTGAAGCAGGTGTTACGTGATTTTTCTCTTTAATTTTGGCATTCATTCGGCAAATGTATTTTCAATTTATGTTTCAATATTTTTCTGATCCTTGAATTGTTACTTAGGAACGCTGAAAACATTGACAATGGCTTCCCACACAAAAGAGACATCTCAGCTATTTTCAATTACATTCAAAGGTTGCTAAATCAAAATATCGATCTGGTTTCGTATTTTCGCAGACGCCAGTGCGCTATCGCTAACAAGCTTGTTATTGTTGCGAACGTCACACGGTTGCTCCGGTTCTCGCTCACTTAGCACCAACGATCCGTCATGCCGCTATCTGCAATTTTGCATGCCGCAAGATGGAAGCTCCAGTCGACACCAAGATTTATAAAACAACCAAAGTGCACTCTCCCGACATGCGCGATACGGAAGATAAATTGCTCATATTTATCGTCTGGTGAACTAACTACAGAGAGTATAAAATTTTTCGATGGAGAAAAATCTTATAACATACACATAATACATAGTATCCTTTGGATACTCGTAAAATGCTTTGTTTTTGAATTCGACTTTTGGCATTTACTTAGCCTGAAAATCACACCCACGCGTATTATCCCCCCATTGAAGCTCCTGGCTCCGTGTGGGGGCGGGTGACGTCATTCGAGACGCAGAACATTAGGATTTTGAACGCAGAACCATCGTGACGCAAACATTTAAATTGTATAGCGCATTGGTTTGGCTTTAATGGTAACTTGTGAACGAAATATAAATTAGAATCTGGTCTTGTTTTATCTCTTGCTCTTCATCCCGTATTTTCTTAATGCCGATCGATGCAGCTTCTTCAATTGTATTTTTTTAGGTCCTGGGTCTACCGCTTCCAATACTATTTTTTTCCAAGAACGATTAATTTTCCAATTATCTAATAGTAATGGCCACGTTCCCCTCTGCTATGTTTTATGCAGTCATTTGAAGTTGCTGATGCAAATGCTTAGTATTGCTTAGCTTTGTATTGAAAAGGTCGGTGTTCGTATCGTTCGTATAGCGGGCATTGTTTGAATGGCAGTTGCATTCCATCGCTCCTACGATTGCAGCTCTAAATGGGTGCAGGCACGGTCACCGTTCGCTTTCACGACATTTCGCATATCGTCGCCGTGAACCACTCGTCCATGCTCATATCAATAGGTTTCACCTTCAAGATGGAACATTCCAAATTGGGTTCACCCAATGAACACGTTAATTTTTTTTTACCAAAAAAGAACTTTTCTTATATATGTATAATATAGATATATTGAGCAAGGAAAATCGTTGATCGAGAAGAGTCTACGTTTGATATCATCGTAAAAAACCCAATTGATGTTACATGTTTAATTTGCATTTCTGCCACGTGGTTCCGGAGCTATATAAATATGTTGTTTTCAGAAATATAGTTAGAAAACCTTGTTGGCAAATATATAATGATGCTATTGTGCTTTGCGTAGTAATTTTAGGCTTTTCTTTGTCACAGTCACACACATGATCAGAATTTAAAATTTGTAAAAGTATGTGCCTTAATTTTCTCTTTGTACACCTGTGCCAAGTGACAATGCTTGGGAGGCGAATAAAGTTCCCACTATTTTACTAATATGCATTAATTAGCACACTATACAAACTGTCGTAACATGTACCGATTTCTTTGTTTTAGGTATCGAATACCTGTACGAGAACGGTCTACTTCAGAGGACGCCCGAAGATGTAGCGCAATTTCTTCACAAAGGCGAAGGTCTAAGTAAGACGGCGATAGGCGACTACCTTGGCGAACGTTCAGAATTCAATGAGGCGGTGCTCAAAGCATTCGTTGAATTACACGACTTTACGGATCTAATACTAGTTCAGGCACTCAGGTGAGTTTGAAGAATGTTTCTACATATCAGGTTACGTAGAAATAAGTCATTTTTCATCAGCAAATCGTATTAATTCTGTATGCAGGCTTTAGTGAAATATAAACGAGGTGAATGCCCGTTACCTGGTTGGCAAGCGAAGCCTTTGCTTGGAAATTGGATCAAAATGTACGATTCAATTTCGGGCGAATATTATTTTGCAAACGGGAATAGTTTACGTTTTATAACTAATGCATAAATCAAATACGAGTTAGCAGTCAGATGAAATCGAGTTTTATTAAACTGCAACAAAAGCAGTTACAGCGTGTGATGTGAATAGTGATTGTAAAGAACTGAAAACAATGACTGAAACAGGAAGTGGTAATCTAATCACGTTTTAATATTTAAGTAGGTACAGCCATTAATTTGTTGTTTGTTTCCTCCCAATTTGTAAGCAAACAAAAATATTTTTTAGTATAACAAATGTGGTTTTATAATTAACCAATATTTTTACTGTTTGAACAGAAAACAAAGTTAAAAGGAAAACATTTACTAAATACTAGTGGTTTACTTAATACTGTGGGTACATACATTTAATTATTTTTCCTTGTTCTAATCTAACTTCAAGTACCGACCGGATAAAAAAAACCATAAAACACCATGCCTTATTTTTAGAGTGCCAACTTTCTGTTTCGATATCTACTCGCTTTCTGTCATCTCATTTAAATACATTTAATTAAATGAGCTCCAAACAGATTGTGTAGTAACTTTTTGTCGAATAAAACAAACAAATGATTGAAACATTTAGTAGACTCGTCTTCACTTGGCATTCGGAAATGTTTCAGTTGGCAGACATACCATTTTGCACTAAGGTCGTTCACACTTCTCTAACTGGCTTGCAGAAACGACTGAATGTCCCTATTATTTATAGAAAGTTTAAAAACGAGGCCTTAACTATATAACTAGTAGCTAGATACATGTAGCCTTACTCAAGGACTAATGAACCGATACTTAAGTGTTTATGTTATCTAATTACAGACAATTCTTGTGGAGTTTCCGTCTACCAGGCGAGGCACAGAAGATCGATCGAATGATGGAGTGTTTCGCTCAGAGATATTGCCAACTAAACCCCGACATCTTCACGAACGCGGACACATGTTACGTACTAAGTTTTGCGATAATAATGTTGAACACTTCACTACACAACCCCAGTGTGAAAGACAAGCCACTGCCGGAACAATTTGTGGCGATGAACCGGGGGATCAACAATGGCGGGGATCTACCTCAGGAGTTACTTTTGGTGAGTACGATGATTTATTCGATAGTTTACTCAACAGATCTTGCACTCAACAGCAAGATCTGTACAGTAATGTACTAGTTTGGTAACAAAATGTCGCTGAATCTTAACTAATAACGCGAAAGTGAGCTTGTAAGCTAAGAGTTGTAGTGGCGCATTGCTTTATGTAATTTATTTCATCGCTACTGCTCTCAAAACGGTAAAGGAAAACATCGTGAGGAAACCGACATGTCTTAGAACCAAAATTTTGAAATTTGATGTGACATCTACGCCGACCCCAATATAGTTGGGAAAAGGCTAGGCAGATGATGATGTGACATCTACGAATCCGCACTAGGCCCGAGGGAGGATTGTGGTCTACTCCCTCTCATAGAGAGGAGGCCTGTGTCCCAGCAATGGGAACATTTGTAGGCTAATGTTGATAATGAGCTTGATTGTAACATAAATTTAAGACTGAACAATTTTTGGTGCCTACTGAGACAGCAGGCAAACGAAGTCATGAACTAGTGGATTATGTTTTTATCCATTCTATGAATAGATTCATCTCGTTCCGGATTCGAATGAGATGGAATTTAATAGTTTCCGTCCTAGACAGAGTGTCTCTAGCTTCTCCGCCTACGCTACTAGCCCTGACGTCATTGTAGTACAATTAGCGCTCCGTGTTAAGTACTGGCAACATTTAGGTCGACCTGCGTGCCTGTACTTCATTTAGTTGACCAACATGCGAGGTTAACGCTATACATTTTGCACAGTTACTTTCTTTTAAGTACTAAGTCGTATTTACTACATTTTAAAGCCTTTTTTTTAATGGCGTCTCTCATTTTCTCTATGTTACCATTAAATTTTAATATGGTTTTGCTTCGGTTATAATATGTATGCAGCTGATCAAACCATTGTTTGTGGTAAAATAATATCATTAGTCATTATTATGAATTAAATCCAATTTATACTTCTTAGTCATAGACATTATGGCTTTGTGTTTGTTCTTAGTAGCTTCAATAAATATTAATAGTTAATTTAATGTGTTATTATATTAAATCAATATATTTGTGCGTGCGTACATACCTACGTAAATATTTCAATGAAATTGATTATCCTACATGAGTTCCTAACCACATTTTAATTATACATAATGTGTAATCGCGGATAATTTTAATGCGAAAATATGAAGCGTCGAAATATCTACATATTCATATAGTACCTGCTAACAATACGTATTGCTAAAACCTGGGAAATGGCATTTCCTGATTGCAATGTCATAAAAACGTTTGCCCAATCGGAATTACGCCGAAGTCGCATAGTTTTTTATATCTTTTCCGTTGCATAGCTACAGCAAATGTATCGATAAATAAACCACGATACAGATAAGCGTGTTTACTTATATCGATGCCAGCGTTAAGTCGACATAGCTTGAATCCATATTGACATACTGCAGTTATCCGTTCCGCAATGCAAACATTGTATTTCAAACGTATAAAATTCACATTTCAACTATGTTTCCTTATATTTTTTACCAACACAGGTCACGGGCGTGTTGTTTTGCTCGTGTCTATAAATAATTCATTATAATTAGTTTTCAAACAATCACGATAAAATACAATCTGTATGGTAATAGCCCGAGTTGACGTAAATAACACTTTGTAAACAATCTGAAATCATTAGCGGCGTTATCTGTGAAGTAACTGCGCGATAAATATCTGTATCTTAATGTCACAGTTGAATGTGAGTTTCTGTTTAAACTAGTGGTTTTATGTCCATCAACGACTGCTACAACTATTTAAAATGTGCGTCTCTAAATTGACGTTTTAATTTGTTCATTTTAGTGTCTATTATCTCCTAAAACAGACGTACTTATTTTAGTTTACGCACTATAAAGTGATGTTTGTGTTAACTTGGTAATATATTTTATTGAGTTTCTTTTAATTTGTTTTTTCAGTCGCTGTACGAGTCGATAAAAACGGAGCCATTCAAAATACCGGAGGACGACGGCAACGATCTCATGCATACCTTTTTCAATCCAGACAAAGAGGGGTGGTTGTGGAAACAGGGAGGAAGGTAAATAATCACATTATTTCCCTTTCTTCACAAATTAAAGTTAAGAGTGAATAGGTTTCTTCTACATTGAGCAGTGGTGGCTCAGTGGTAGCGGTCCCGACTTAGGAGTTGTAGGTCGTGTGTTCGAAACCTATTCTATATAATTTATTTCATCACCACTGCTCTCAAAACGTTGAAGGAAAAAATCGTGAGGAAACCAGCATGTCATGAACCAAAAATTCGAAGACATGATTGTGACATTCACCAATCCGCACTGGGCCTACGTGGTGGGTTATGGCCCACTCCCTCTCACAGAGGAGGCCTGTGTCCCAGCAGTGGGAACAATATAGGCTGATGATGATGATGAGGTTACTTCTAAGCAAGATCGCTTCACCGTTGACCACATCATTGCTAATCATCAGGAGAGAGGTTAATCAAACGCGAAAATATACCTATTACTGTATACAATTTTTCTGGTAAACAAAATATTATTTTTAACCCCCAAGTCATCAACCTGTCAGATACGGCACGACTGCGATCTTTAACCCTTCACACTCACTTCAGACGTGTATTTGACAGCTGACCTGTTTTACCTCACCTCGCGTTCAACACTTTTGGAAGCTCTGTTCGCACGGATACGGAAAAAAACCAGCGCAAAGATGCATGCTCTCACGTTACACTTTCTTTTTCCTAACAAATGTCATTCAGATTAACGAATTCACGTGTCTCTACGTTTTCATTTATTATGTAACGTTGCGAAGTATACAAAGGAGTTATCGTTTCGAACATCTTTAAATGATTCAGGCTGGTCATTGACATTAGATTGGGGAACACCAACTATAACTTTTTTTAACTTTTTGTTTTTGATTCAAAACCTACACATACACAAACTCAGATCAAAGAAATAGGCAGATAGAGCGCTCAGAACACGCGAGTGGGTCCACCAAAGTTAAAACAAAATCAAAATCGAATACAAATTCGCGAAAGTATCATGCTACGCGTCGTACCAAGCTGCGCATCGTCTTTTTTGCCAAAATATCTCGCATATTTAACCATCGTAAAAGTTGTTCTCAAAAACAAAGAAAACATTATAGAATGTAATTCAATTTGATTTTGTACTTTGATCTGAGTACACAATGTTACTTGTTGTAAAATTAGAAATACATACGTATTTAGTATTTTTCGTAGCGTGTTGCTATGGATTAGTCGTTAAAACGTGAGATGTTAATTTGTATTATAATTACCACGTGCTCATTATTCTACATCATTAAAAAACACGCGAGTAACGTTGAAGTCACATGGGCGTGTGGATCACGCAAATAAATTATACCTGCAGGTATTTAACAGGGAGATACCTATAGGCATATCCAACGAAGTATTATAATACTAGACTCCGCATGCACGATCTAAGGAACAAAAATTATTCTGCCAACTCGCTGAGGTACTACGTAAGCGTAAGGGGGACGGGGTACTGCGTTGTGATTGGCTAACTCAAGGTCTGTTCTGTCTCAACTTATGTTTACGGCTCACAAGATTGGTCGAAATGAGACGAATATAAGACTTTTTTGCCTAATGTGTTGGCAGACATCGGTCGCCTGTTATTAGGAGTCTAGTATTATATCGTCGTTGGGCACATCATATACATAACAGTAGAAAAAATACAATACTCGAGGAATACCTAGCACGTTTCGTTATTTAAGAATAGAACGGATACAATAGACTATTCCATCTCTATGAATTTAAATTATCAAAAACAACTAGACCCGTAATTTTTATTTTATTACGTAAACAGTAATTCTTGAAGATACGACGCATTTTATCTGCACAATATGTTTACTGTCTCGCAGTGATATTATTTTTGGTGCATACCAGAGTTTTGATGCATTTTATCTTTGTCAATATTAATAGTAAACCAAATATTTATGTCCGTTGTTCTGGCAGAACTGGCACTAGTCTGTTCTTACATTTAATCATTTAAATACACACCTTACTTCATCGTGTCGGCTGGTCACCACGCAGCCTTTAACACTTTAGCCAGAACGGCTCTCAACTTGTGGAGCCGAGAGGCACTCCCAACTCCTCCTGGCCGTTAAAAATAAAAAAAATACACACCTTAGGAGTGGGATTCCCTGCCGAGGTCTGTGTTTCCCTATAGCTATAACCCTTATGGGGTCTTCAAGTGAAGAGTGAACAGGTTACTTCTAGGCAAGCGTGCTTCACCGTCGACCACATCTTCGCTTACCATCAGGCGAGATAGTGGTCAAACGAGAACCTACCATAAAAGAAAAATAAATAAGTACTCCATTGAAAAATAACATGTTTTCAAAAACTCACTCTTAAATAACAGTTGTTTAAGGTGAATGCTCCAACCAGCCCACGAAATTAAAATTTTTTTACGTTTTTTGCAATTTGTAGGCCAGTGACATGCCTGCACCTTAACACCTTTTATAAAAGGTTTACCTCAACGGGTTCGTTTTCCTATAAGCTGGCATCCTAATGTTATTCGCAAACATGTGGTGATATCACTATGGTGGTTTGATTTCATACTTTTGAACTTCGATACATTGTCACAACACGATCATCATGGTTATTTTAAATCTCCAATTCTTTATGTATACTTTTACTAGTTTTAAAAACTATCCAACAAACTGGTCAATAAAATTGAGGCTCAACAAAATCGATTTAACGTAACAATACAAAAGAATCTATATTATACCCAGAAAAAAAAAAGTTCAATAGTGTGTAGCAGTTCAGAAATAAACCTATTTGTTTTTTTTGTCTATGTTTAAAGCATCTACCTGTCCACTTACACTTTTTTTTTTTGTATATTACAGATACAAGTCGTGGAAGAGACGGTGGTTTATACTCAACGATAACTGCCTGTACTACTTCGAATACACGACGGACAAAGAACCCAGGGGCATCATTCCATTAGAGAATATTTCTGTAAGTATTGAAAAAAGGCTTATTGGCTTCAGTCAGAGCAATTGGTGGCCCAGTGGTAACCAAGCCAGGCTCATTACTTTTTGGTATTTACTTCATCACCTCTGCTCTCAAAAAGGTGAAGGAAAATGTCTTCAGAAAAGCACACCTTAGAACTAAAAATAAAGTAAAAACCTCGTAACATTTACCACACTGAAGGTACGTGGTGATTACAGTCCCTCACGGAGGTCTGTTTCCAGCAGTGGGTACATTATATGCTCTGTCAAAATATTTGAAGATTTAGAAAAACTTTCAATTATCTAGTGTATTTATAATAGTTAGTGCTCTGTGGTGCAAGCAGCATCTAGTGTCTTTAATTTATTATGATTCAAACGGTCTTATGACTCAAGTGATTTAGGGTTGTACCTCATCACGGTCTAGCAAATGGCAGTTCTAAGCGACAGAAAGAGAAAGGGTGACGGAAAAAGGCGATTCCGTGCTGCCAGATGAGGTCCAGCCCATAAAAGTCTGTTGTCCTCTATCTCTCTCTATGAACTATTCATTAAAGCTACGGATTTAAGCTTTTCTTGATAACCTCAAAGTAAAAAAACTTTTGAACAAGAGGCTGCTTGTAAAGGGTATCAGTCGATATCAATGTAGAACTGAGATTGGATGTAATCTGATCACAAATTATCTTGATAGAGACAATATTCCGTACGAGATTTATTAACAAGCGTCCGCAGAACAAACATTGACAAATATTACACGTTTTCGTAAAACAATTTGTATTCATATGAAATCGAAATAAATAATAGGGGATAAATATAGCATAACTTCAAACACCGCGTCTTTGAAAGGCTAAGTAGAGGCAGAGGTATACCTAATCAAATCAAATCAAATCGTTTATTTGAACTAGGCCAATTACAGGCACATAAGAATTGTCAAAAGATATAAAATAAAACAATTACAAAAATAGTTATAATCGTACCTACATCCACATTTCGCCAGCTATGTTCTAAGTCCCATGTAATGTGGAGCGCCTATTCAAATCAATCGGGCACAAATTATATTTTTTTTATTGATATGATCACCATCGACATATTTACAAAAAACACAAAAAATACAAATTATTAACCCTTTAGGAAAGAAACAAGGTCACACTCTAGAAAAATCTAATTTTTAATAATGTTTTCTTTGCAGGTGAGGCCAGCAAGCGATAGACAACGACCTCACTGTTTGGAGTTATATGCAAGTGGAGGCGCTGATCTCATAAAGGCGTGCAAGACTGACTCCGAGGGGAAAGTCGTCGAAGGAAAACACACTGTTTATAGGTAAATTACCTTCATTAATGTTGTTATCCATGTTGGCGACGTTGGTAGCGCATTGGTTGATCGGTTGGCTTCTGCGCTGCATCCCCGTATGGAAAAAAACATCCTACTAATATTATAAATGCGAAAGTTTGTGAGGATGTATGTATCTGTATGTTTGTTAATTGTTACTCTTACACGCAAAAACCACTGAACGGATTTGGCAAAAAATTTGGTATATAGGAAGTTTATAACTTGGATTTGCTAAGAGAGCCTGCGTAGAGGGTATTCTGTTAGATGTTGTACCAATGTTCGCTGATAAAATCTATCTGGTTAAAAAATATTGTATTAAATTGTGGAAAGAATATCATGATGTAAGATCTAGAGAAAAAGGCATCTGGTACAACACCATTCAGCCTGAGCCTCTAATAATTCCCTGGATTGATAACTGTTCACTGAACAGAAATGATATAGTTACTGCCATGAGGCTTCGATCCGGTCACATACCATCGAGGAAGTGTACGTTCCTTATGGGTATTACACCATCACCTAATTGCGAGAAATGCGGAATAATTGAGGACGTATACCATATTTTAATCGAGTGTGATCGGGGCGAATGCCTCAGGAGAAATGTGTTTAATTCACATAACATGTTTGGAATTGGTACTTTAAATTGTGTTTTAGCTAAGCCAATGTCGGATGAGGCTAGAACCCTATATAAAATATATTATAATCACATAAAATAATTAAGCACTTAAAATTTGGCTACGATGGAGCGACATAGTCAGCATTGTGACAAAGCTCCTAAATAAAGAAAAAAAAAATAACTTGGATTAACACATAGGATAGTTTTTATTCCGATTTTATGTACCCGTGTTGTTGTAGTAAAAAGTAAATTGGCGGGAAAGTCAATATTGTTTAAAATTCTGATAAGTTATGGTGTTTTAAGCAGAACTTTCTGCCTATTTTGATTTAACTGTTTAGTAATACACAACTCTGTCTCCTATCTCCCCCTTTTTATTTTAAATCTGTAGACCACTAACAAGTTGTCTGGAAGACATTAGCGACAAGACCTCCATAGTAACCCTAGAATTTGCATTTTATAAAACAGTTGAGTAACGATTTTGGTCATGGGCGTACCTGGAAAACCCGCAGGTTACGTATGAACTCTCCTAATTACTAATCAAAGTGTGAACGAGGCCTTATGCTCTAACTTTTAAATACACTGGCAAAATGAGTGCATTTTGCCAGTGAGACTGGTGAGTGAGACTGGTGGTTGACTCAATTGCACAGTGGTGCAATTGAGTATTTTAACCACCAGTCAGTGACATAGGTAAGTAGAAAAGTGAAAACAGCTCTAGAAACTTTACTGGCAATGCCTTATTCCACGGCTACATTTGAAACATCATTCAGTGTACATAAAAAACTTGTAAACAAACAGTTTGGGCGATTCTTCTTTGATCCTCGGAAATTACTTTTAAAGTAGAAGCGATTTAAATAAAATAAAAATGCATGCTTAGTCAAAAACAGTGCGTGACAAAACAGCCGCTGACGATCCGACCTAAAAATCTGACTTGCCCCCCCTAGGCGAGAAGCTGGGTACGCCCATGATTTTGGTGTACAATGAAGTATATTTTATTCTGTTTTATCGAGTGCAGTCCATTGTCTAAAAATAAGTTAATACGAGTATTGTCCAAAATCGCTACACGTGGTAAGAGTGGGTAATGACACTCGGGTTTAATGGAGTTGTAGCTTTATTTTACACACGAACCTGAAGTATTTAGGTCAATGGGTGTGAAGAATTTGTGATAACTGTTGTCTATCTTCAGTGCGCCATAATGTCTCTGATAACGTAGCCGACGTTATGAAGAGGTTCCATGGGGCATTACGTATTTTCTTTTACTGTAGAAGTCTAACCTTCACAGTGTTCTAAGAAGTCAGTTTGTTGAAAGGAGGTGAAGACCAATTTCATAATTATTATCAAACATAACAAAAATTTATGGCTAAATGTGATGATGATTTTGAAGATAAGGCATGTTTTTTTTTCCAGTTCTATATTATTTTACTCCTTACTTATATTCGTTTTCAAGTCTACACAATCTGGAATGTTAGAATAAGTAAATTAAACAATTAGGTATCCCTGTGCTTGTGCAGCAATACTGTTGTAATCATGCCATGCAATTAGTTATTTACGGTATTTTTTTCATATTTTCAGAATGTCGGCAGCTACAGCGGAGGAGCGAGACGAATGGATCGAGTGTCTCCGCCGCTCCATTAGTCACAATCCGTTCTACGACATGCTGGCGCAGCGCAAGAAGAAGGCGCAACACAACGTACACTCCGCGCACTAGTGCGGCACACGACGCACGACCCAGAGTCACGTGCCAGTGCTACCGACCGTACATACCTCTTGAACAACAATCTCTCCGTTTGTTTGTCAATTGGTCATGTGATGTGCCAGACTGATCCAAGATCTCTCTGAAGAGCAGTGTCTAGAACATTCGCAAAAAATTACGATAAACACATAGATTACACGTGTAACTATCAAACAATAAGTGCAATTTAACCGACATCAAACCACCTCAGTAAACGAGCCTTAATTATAAATTGTGGTTTTTACAACTTCTGCCCGATACAATTAAACATAAGTCATGTTTGTTTAGGGGTGTAGCCTGTTATTAACAAAGTCGTATTTCTTTAACTCGTAATATTGACATTAATCATAATTTATTGTAGAAAATATAGTAGAATTTTATAATTACAGTGTACCTAAAGAGTTATAGAGCAAAGTATGCTTAACGAGTGATATCTAATGCGTCTGATGTAATGTCGATATCAACATTAACGGCGAAATAAGTTTTATTTATCGTGTTATTTTGTGTCAAAATCATAAGTGAGCTTAACCCCGAGGTAACGTCCGTCGAAAGTCACCTAATGACTTGACAATAGCCATTAGTCATAACTCCAATGAATATGTGATATTTAGCCATGATAGCGACGCTCGGAATGTATTGTGTTGTACATATCGAAACACAATAATTACGCATCATTTCATGGCTGTTGGTCCATGTATATAAACGAAGGAAAGACTGAAAATTGTGCTTTTTAAACATCGCCTATTCGGAAATGGAAATTGTAGCCGCGTGCGCATTAATTTTATTTTCAAATGAACACTTTAGTCTTATAAAAATATATTAAAATTATGGAGAAGTCCATATGACACGTCCGCACATACGTAAACAATTCGCACATCGATGCAAAATGCAATGAAATTAATAAGGATGTGACGAAAATGAAATGAATGTCTTTATATGCAACTTGGTGAAAATACAATTGAGTTCCTGTTGTGAGATTAGTTACGATTGTTTATGAACGATTACTGCCAAAACCGTCATAAATTACTAAATGAATATGTAACATTGATTGGTTTTGAGATTGTTTTATTATTAGGCAGGTTATTTTATCAGCGTCGCTTCTCAAACAGACAATAAGTTTATTGTATGAGATCGGCAAATGTTTTGCAGATCTTTAGCCTAAAACCATGGCGGAATTGTATTCAATGAAAGTATTACTTTAATAATATTGTAATGTAACATATTATGTGAAGAAAATGTAAAGTAATACATGTATAAATAGTTAAATTAGCCTAACTTAGTGTATGATAGCCATGGGTATTACTTCCAATGAGAATGTAAATAAATATGGCTAGATGACAGGAGATAGGGCGGCAGAACAACCAATTTTTGAAAAACTAATTAATGGGAAAGAAAAACTAATCTTGGCATGGGTCTAACCAGCGAATCGGTTTTATTTATGTTTTAGTCAATAAATGAATTACTGGTTATGCTTATCATCAATAAAACTCATCATCATTTCCGCCCAGAAACATAGATATAAACAGTAGGTAATTTATTTAAGATGCCGCCTTTTACGTGGCCTAACATCATCAAAATGTCATACGATTTTGTTTACCTAGTATTTCAGAAGTTGGATGTTATGTTGCCATTAGTATAAATTATTTTAAACCGGGCAACAAAATTTTAGTTTACATTCCTTTTCTTAATTCTAAATCTCAAAAGAATGCAAGGAAATGTCTTAGTTTTCATTTGCATTTTATATTCTAAGGAACCTTTTTTTTTCTTGTCTTTCAATCTTTATGCTCTGTAAATAATTTCAAATAATATTCGATTATATTTCATGTAACCCTATTAATTTCAATTTATCCATGTCTCAATATAATTATATTAAAAGTCAATAGATTTTAAAAGATCTTCTGAAGATTATTTATAGAGATCTCTTATCATCTACGTACGTACGTTATAATTCGTCATTTTAATTTTAAATAGTAAAACGGCCATACTCTATTTATTTTCCAACAAACTGAGAACAACACCTAGTTTAACCTATGCACATGAATATCAGAAAAGCTTTAAATATGCAATGTTCTACAGGTGTTAGTTTAGTTTATTTTTAAACTAGCAACACTACTAAAAGTATGGCTGTTTTACTTCAAATATTTATTATTTATGTAAAAATTATTGGTTTTGGAGAAATAATTTTTATTATTAAAAACAATTGAAATGTCATAGATCGCATCATATGGTAATGTAATGATATTAGGGGAGGTTAATATTCTGTGTTGTAATTATTGTTTATGGAATGGTGCCTAGAATTGATCTGCAACTAGTTAAGCTTACTATTAGTAGTATTAGTGTACCTACTCATAGTGCGCTGTAAATTCGCTTTAGAAACGTTAATTTATCAATGTAATGTTTTATATGACAGCGGATATGTGCATAATAATGGTGTTGTAAATAATTTTGTAAGAAAATGGATATACATAAAATATGTTTATTTACTACTTGGCTTTTATTTTGGCAATAATTCCAAAAAGTATACATACATAAACCTCGATATGGAAATGTAAGCAGGTTTATGGATGGTAAACAATGATTGTTAATTAAAAACACGTTTGTCATCCTATCTTGATGATCGCGGACAAGGAAAACATCATAGCAAAAACGAGTTTACCACAACCTACAATGCTATAAGTACCCACGTGTTAATTGCGCTCCCGACACGACAATGAACATAGCCGTCGAGTCGTCGTGTCGTAGCCGACACATGATTACGATAAATGCTCATAGTTCTTCCACGCGAATTGCAATACTTCAAGAACTAGTTACATATACTTTCCTGAACACTTGTTTAATTCGACCGACCGTGACGCGTCCGCCTTCCTTTTCCGTTGGTGAAACGAGCGTTGCGCAAAATGCTGAAATTATGATATTATGTATCCATTGACGCTATCTAGAACTAGACGTACTATTTTACACACGCAATGGTCATATCAATGTTAAATATTACGAAATACTATGATGTAGGCTCATAGGTATATCCTAACTCGCAAACAGATCGTGTAAGCAATTACTCTTACGACTATAGATCGAAAAACAGTCGTATGAAAGATCCTATAATTCAAAATGTTAGCTGACTCGATATTTAAGCCTTCAACGGTTTTTGGCTCTATGAACATCTCCAGTAAACTATTACTCGTATTAGGCAGATATTCCAAAATTACTAGAGTAAAAAGTCAGATTTCGGTAGAAGCTGATTTGCATTATACATTGCGTGTTGGTCCCACGCGGTACTTTTAATTGCTTCAAAGATCGATTCGAGATTAGGTAAGTGTTAGGCACAGTTGATCGATGATGTGCTTTCGTGTTTTAAAAGTGAAGGCTATGGAAGACAATACTTGGTAAAAACCCGTCTTTACGCATCTTAGTTCAACTACCTAAAGTTATTTTTGTCGATAAGTAACTTTATGTCTATTTACACAGTAGTCAGGGAGGGCAAAACGTTATGCAGCAGAATTGCTGTATAACGTTTTGCCCTTGCTTCTAAAGTGACTACCTATTCGATAATTTACTGTTATACAGCATTATAGGTAGGAGAAATGTGACCTGAGCTGGCCCCGTTTGCCGCATGCCCATTGAGATGTGATATTGTGCCAATTTACCTATTTTACACTTGACGTTGATGACGTCACGGGAAAACGTTACACAGTGGAAATGCGTAAAAGGCACACTCATCGATAATTTGGTATTGAATTTAAAACTGTGGGGGTGGAAATATTTAACAATTCATAATCGAACAATGCATGGTTGCCCTTTGATTTCATACATATACCTAAACGTGGAACTGTAGGAATGAATAGCTCCGAAATTCCAAATGAGGTCTGCTTGAGTCAATTGTGGGTTTTCAATCACCTACCTAACAATTGCTTTGTAATTCGCTTGTCGCTTAGCTAACATTGGCCACCATATTTAGGACGGTCATGTTCGTCGATGGTACTCAAACATTAATGAGGACGATTACGATTGTGATTAATTTTTTAGGCAGGTAGGTAAGTGCTTGATTTGCAGGTGTGGTCATTCGTAGTGTTCGATTGTTGATTACCTACCTCGATAATGTTGTTGAAGAGTTGTTGTACCAACAGCGGAAGAACTTACATATATACCTACGGTGTAAGCAAATTCTATCGAAAATTGTCGGCACAATGTCTTCTCGACACACTTATTATGGGCGTGAAATTGTGTGGCTTAAAAATGAAATCTAGAAAGCCTTTATTTATCCTACTACTATTATAAAGGCGAAAGTTTGTAAGTATGGATGTATGGATGTTTGTTACTCTTTCACGCAAAAACCACTGAACGGATTTGGCTAAAATTTGGTACACAGATAGTTTATAACCTGGATTAACACATAGGATAGTTTTTATCCCGATTTTATGTTCCCGTGGGATAATTTTCGAGTTGTAGCGGGTGAAACCGCTGGCAACAGCTAGTAACTCATAAAACCGCGCCATCGCATCCGGGTAAAATTCATGACGCGAGCTTGTTAGGTACGCATTATTCTTGACAACACAAGACACATAATGGGAATCAAACTCTAAACGATCACCAGACTATTTTCTCAGGCAAATATTTTCTCTTTGTAATAAATATACCTAGTGTAGGCGAATAATACCTTTGTACTTATTCACGATGAATCGGAAATGTAACCACAAACCACAACTTGTAACACAGAAAACCACGATGGCGTCTATGAGACGGCAGCTCTTTACGACCTACCTTAAATATTTATGTTTTGTTCTAATTGATATTAATTAAATAACACGATCAATTAATTAATGAAATAACACAATTAACAATACATTTATATAAATCCAAAGAGATGAGGAAAACAAAATAAATACAAAGTAGAAGATTAATTTCTCATAGGTAACTAGAGAAGGTGTACCTACTATTTGCTTCCACTTTTCCTTTATCTGTTTTAGTTTTAATTATTTCATGAAATCATGCGCTAGCGAGCGCGCAAGCAGAGAGGAATTACTTTCAGGTTTTTAAGAAAAAATAACAGCTTTTCCCATCGGCAAGTCTCTCAAGCATAGAAGGGAGAGGGCCTAATTTATGAAATTTTATCATGAAAAAACGGTAGTTACATAAGTTTGATTGAGATTGACAATTATAAACATTATATTGTGTTATGTCTTAAAAACATAAATCTTAAACTTTACCTACTACATACTTACTCTAAGGTTTGTACCAGGTAGGTACAACGTATGTTGTTGCTTAGGTACTTACAGGTCATGTTGCGATTTGTAGAAATAAAATAGAAGATAGAGGGGCTGAACCCATTATCAAACACATATTTTTTTCCATTTATTTTCAATTGTTATAATGCTTATTTACAAAGATGGAACATTTGTCGTACAACCTACTACTACGTCTACGCTGCTAACGTGTAATTTCACACAAAGTAACAACAACAAAAAACATCGATGGCCCGGTAAATTGTCAACACTTGTATCTTCAAGCTTTCTCTCCAGATCATGGTAATTTTCCGCCTGACTTTCCATGTTCACTGTAACGTTAACGAAAACAACATAAATGATACTGGACCACTTACATAAAGAAAAATAATAGTTATTAAATTATTACGTCACTAGCTGCTATATAGCCGTGGTTTTACCCCTGCTCGGCTCCGATCGAACGAACACAAAAACATTTTTTCAATGCGAAGCAGTACTTTCTGAGATTAGCGCATTCAACCAAACAAACTATTCTGCTTTACCTATAATAATAGATAGTTGATGGACGAACTCTACCAGCGGCAGCGTGCTCTTGTTTGGCTATGTCTGTTACATAGTCTTCATTGTGAAGAACCCGTCGACAGATTTCGATATTTCGGTACCTCCCGTACCTATGATGCTCCACTGTGTCCTCCGGGCGGACGGTACACATAGTGGTGACATCCGGGAGATTCCTCCTGTCAAGTACTTCCAGAAATCGTGTACAATGAGGTCCTGCGTCAGTTGGAAGGGTGATAATGCCGTGGAGCGGCTCCGAGCACACCTCAAAGAAAGAGGAGTTTTACCGCCGCGTTTGTGGCGTGTCTGGGGTCAACACTCCTGCCAGTCATTATTTTATTACCAACATTTCTTTCAATGATATAATTTACACAAATTGATCATAATTAATTAATAAAACATTTTAGCAATGTACTTTTATAGGGGGCGTACTTTTGCAGTCAAATGTAGTTTTTATGTAAATATTTTTATTTGATAATGCAGTACACATAATTAAAGTTTATGATTATTTATGATTGCTCAGTCTTAGTTGAGTAGATGCTATACAAACGTTGGTTTACGCCTTCAGAACAATACACCTATTAACGTTATCAGCGTCAACTACGGATCAATGCTCCGTTGATCTTCGTGTGCATTAATGAAGAATTAGAAGAAATCGAATACCTACATTTCTAGGTAATGTAGATAGGTAGGCCTACATCTACCTGTCTTTAATAACACTAATCAACACTCTGTAAGAGTAGCTCCGCCTTAGGTTTGATCGAAACACTAAAGACGGTTGAAATATTGTCGCTGTAATTGGTGGGTCGTAGAACTGACAACCGATGGGGAAGAAAAGTTCTCAAGTGGCGACCACGGACCGGAAAACGCAGCGTAGGCCTCCCACTAGGTGGACCGACGACATCGTGAGGGTCGCGGGCAGCCGATGGATGCAAGTAGCGAATTGTCGTTCGGCGTGGCGGTCTAAGGGGGAGGCCTATGTTCAGCAGTGGAAGTCCTCCGGCTGATGATGATGATGAATTGGTGGGTTTATTCCGCGGTATTGACACTTTCTTGTCACTTGCTAGAGAATTAGAAGACGCATTGATTTAGCTACAACAGTGCATTCATTTTTAGGCATACTCGTACTTATTTAAAGTGTTGCTTTCTGTTAGTGAAACGAGTATTTTAATGTAAATGTTTCAATTAAAAGTGAGCAAATGATTTATCAATTTGTTGTTTCCGTTCCAATTGTTACTCACAACATTGTTGTGAGTCAATGTAATAGATACTTTATTTATTTAATGCTATCAATATAATTATATGCACTTATTTTTATGGAATAATTATTTATTATATCTATTAGTTAGTCAGAGGTCTGTTGTTTAGAAAACGCAGTACTTATCTTAAATACTATTTCATTTTATGGTTTTATTTATTTAAAGAGGGTTTATGTTATGAGCGCGTATTGAAATTTGGCAAAGTTGAAAATAGTTGTCAAATATTAACAAGTTTTAATTAATTTGGCAATGTTACTGTATGGAAATAAGAAATATGGCTCATTAGTGCACTAAAAATTCATAAGGGAATGCAATAATTAATATCGTAAAACCCAATACCTACCTAGGTATACAGTTTTTGATGTAAAAAAGCATTTGGGAACTTTCCAAATTCCTTTTATAGACCTGAAATTACCTACACTACAACATCAATTTCAGTGTTTTAATGGCATTCCTATATCAAATTTTAAGTGCACTACAGACACAGAGCCATATTTCTTATTTACATACAGTACATTTCCCCATTTTTTTTTAAATTTGTAAATATTTGACAGCTATTTGTCACGTTGGTAACTTTCAGAATACGCGCTCTTAAACATAGTATGTGATGTGACAACATAACATTACTCCATCGGTAATTATCCACGGAAATCATCGGTTCCTCGAAACCTTAATGAGTCTATAACCCACTAGGAATTATTCGGAGACAAGCCAGGTTAATATAATGCCTTTACTATGTCCAAATTCTGTACCTAACAAATCAATAAATTATCTGAACCGGCCATTAAATAATTATGGAATTCGAACGCTCAATAACTCTCATTCTGCCGTAATCCACATCAGAATTACTGTCAAGACGGTGTTAGTGTGTCAAGGTCTTCCAAGATAGCAAATATCTTCACAAGGTGTATAATAATCGGTGAGCTGCCTGTTAGCACTCCACTGACATGTCTCACAAACCGGTTTAGCCATTCATCACTAGGGTACGCATGTTTTGTAAGGTTTCCGAGACATGATGGGGCAAGAACAGATGGCACCGTTTGTGCGATCTTACATAATAGAATTTGTAGAGATTCTGAGCAATTATTTTTATTAAAAACTGTCTTGTTGCTGTGCCTTTGTTTTATTGAAAAGATGAGAAGGTGAGCAGAAATTATCATGAACATTTTGTAATAAATGCGAAAGTTTGGATGGATAGATATCGTCACAAGAACGGCTGGATGTATTTGCATGGGTACAGAGGTAAGCAAAGTTGTGAATAACACATGTGATGTCTTCCATCCTGACATTTTAAGATTCCCGTGCGATTATTTTGGAAAAAACGACGCGGGCGAAGCCGCTGGCAACATCAAGTAAACATTAAACATGTAATTTTTACTGATTGTTATAAAGCTAAAACAAGTGTAGGTTTTTATATTTTATTTCTTCTGTAATCTCTAATCTCTGTTTTACTTACCTAAGATTTCTTGTTTACAATAAAAAATAATAGTTATTAGGTATGTGAAATTCTAAAGAACAGAAATGTCAAATTGCAACAACAGTCTAACAACATATCCGCCGTTCTCAGAGTTTAATACAAATATTTGGAAACTTCTATACACACGCGGGATTTTTCTCACATTAATTTGCAACACAGCTAGCTGGAAAACATTTTATTTGAGAATTTGGACACACTTGACATTTGAGCCGCTTGTTTTTAACGAAGACATTCAGAAACCAGTATGCAGGTAATTTCACATAGATTTGAAATATCATATTTAGCATTCACGGCTCGGCTTCACCCACTACTGGGAAGATCTAGAATTCAAGTCATTCAAGACCTCTTTTGATGCCAAACTGTTTCCTGAGGCATCGACATCCATCCAGGTTTTACCCGATAAGGTACTCGTAAATCCTGTGTCGTGGCCTCGTGCTTTTTATTTACAAATTATCATTGCTCGTGGGTGCGTTTACAAACATTTAAATTCACATACACAAACCCAGAACTGGAACAAATAGTTGACGGTTATACAAAAAATGGTAACGTACGGGAAAGGAACAGGCGACACGTAGCGCAGAAATCGATCAGTTCGCCATTGTACTATGAATGCCGTCAAAAGAGTCTGGTAACGCACTTTCCAATATAAAAAAACGACGCGGACGTTTAGAACTTGATTCACTTTAAACCATCTTTGTTCTACTACATGTCAATGACCCCGAAAAAAATAACTTCATTTATCATTTAATTAATGTTTTTCTACACTTTATTATGACATTTTAAAAGATCATAAAATGTATACTACCATTATTAACGCGCAGCATTAATTCTAGTGTACGTAAGTGCGTAATATAAAGCCTCAGTTGTTTTTATTACACTCTTGGGAAGTGTGGGCGGGTATAATTTGCGGGTGAGAGCACATCTAGGTACCAAGTTTTATGCTGAAACACTAATCTTAAGAAACTTTATAACTTGTACAAAGGTTAGCTGCCTGGGGATGATCAAGTTTGTAACTATACCTCTATAGCTACATAGGTCCATCATTGACGATTGAAAAATAATGACAAAAGAAAAATAAGTCGGCTTTTCCTTCCTGACGCTATAACTCCAGAACGCACGAACCGATTTCCACGGTTTTGCATTCGTTGGAAAGGTCTCGATCTCCGTGAGGTTTATAGCAAAGAAAAACATCTGGTGGCGAAACGGAACTCGTCGGGTTTGATAGTTCTTAAATAAAAATGAGATAACAAGATGGCTGAATTAATTTAGATTTTGGCTACGTACTGCCACAGCCATTTACATTTTGCAACTACATTTTTTTTTAAATCGTTGACCCACACATGAATTCTTCCAAAATTGGATGGATCGTTTATAAATAATCATTTAAACTCAAATAAACTAACAGCCAGACCTTGAACAAGAACCTTTGTTCTTCTTTGAATCGAACCGCAGGAGATCAGCTAAGTATCCCAATCGTATAGTCGATTAACAAGGTGCATTCACTACTTGAATGTGGATGTAAACTCTCTTTTCTCTTATCAAATCATGCTCTATTATCATTTAAATACGACCTACTTACATGTTATTGATTGAATTGCAGCGTAAAATGGATTCGGTACGCAGATGGCACAAAGCATTGTTACCCCAGTTACAATGCAATGTGTGTCAATAGTAACTCAATAATATATTATATAAAACGTTTGTTTGCTGGAAATTGTTGTTTAGAATATTATTTTGTTCCATATGAGAGGAAATGCGACGAACGTTAGTTTGTAGCCCGCTGAAGGAGCCCTAGAAAGAACTACACTGACCAGGAGGGGTATTACAACGTCTTAAAACCAGGCTTGTTCCGGCGAGTGAAAGTGACAGAGCTATACAAGTCGTCTAGCGCCATCACGTTCACTCACTGGAACAAACCTGGTTTTAAGAAGTAGTAATACCCCCCCAGCGGGGTATTACAACGTCTTAAGTAGTTCGATCATTAGTGATCATGCATAATTCAGTGAGTTTTCAGGTAGAGAGAAGAGTAGTTTTACAAGAATAATTTGTATCTATTATCTCACAAGAAATAAAATACATGATAAATTATTATCTTTATGATTCTTTTAGTAGGTTTACGACATTAGGTACCAACCTGAAATTATAATAATTGAGCATGTTTCAACACTATTCTCATGCTTCTGTTAACGTTTTTCTGAATAAACGGCACTTTCAATAGTTTTATTATCTTGCTTCTTTACAGAAACTTTCAAAAGTGGTAACTGAAGGACGTTTCTGCGGTTATTAACGACTAGCTGTGCCCGCAACTTCGTTCGCGTGGATGTCGGAATTTAACAATGGGTTTTTTAGTGCGAAGCCCTTAATTCTCGCCACGTTTTTTACAAATCATATCGTTTTCATATAAACCCTATATTTAGAATTTATTTAGATTTTTCAAGAATATTTGACGTGTTTGTAATAAAGGCCATCTGTCGTTCAAAGGCAGTAGTACTATTCAATTGCCACTGGATTAGAGCCCCCATTCCATCCCACTCCATCCCACTCCACCCCACTCCATCCCACTCTATCCTTCTCCATCCCATTTCATCCCACTTCATCCCACTCCATCCCACTCTATCCCACTCCATCTCAATTCATCCCACTCTATCCCACTCCATCCCATTTCATCCCACTCCATCCCACACCATCCCGCTCCATCCCCATTTATCCCACTCCATCCCTGTCCATCCCACTCCATCTCACTCCATTCCACACCATCCCACTCCATCCCACACCATCCCACTCCATACCACTCCATCCCACTCCATCCCACTCCATCCTACTCCATCCCACTCCATCCTACTCCATTTCACTCCATCCCGCTTCATCCTACTCCATCCTCTTTCATAACGTTCCATCCCATTCTATTGTGAGTCTAATAAAAACCTTTTCTTTCTTTCTTTCATTCCACTCCATCCCATTCTATTCCATTCCACTCTACTGTACTCCACTCCACTCCAAGCCACTCCACTCCAGTCCACACCATATTTGAATAGGTTTGTAGTTTTTCTATTCCAAGCAGCTAGATCGCGCTACTCGCGTCTCGGTGTGAACTGACCGTAATTTTACTTCTGGAACACTTTAAATTCAAATATCTTTTGATAGACTGATCCGATTTCAATGAAACAAAAACTAAATGTTACTTCAAGTTACGGTCAGTCGTTGTGTATTAAAGTTATATACATAGCTTTCGTATATTTTACGTGATGCCCGAACAAATAAACATACAAACAGACAAACAGACAAACAGACAAACAGACATACAGACAAACAGACAAACAGACAAAAATTCTAAAAATGCTAGAAATGGGCTCTATTGGTTGTCCTTTAACACGCTGGCTATATTTTTTGAGTTTTTTTTTAATGTACAAAAATTATTTTTCTACAGTTTTATTATATGTAATAGATAACAATTTAACTACGAGCAGTCTAAATTATTATAATTATTTATTACCTAACCAGGTTTAAGTAAGCGTAAATGCATCTTTTGTTTTTCTTTTTCTTTTCTTAAGTTTAAGTCTACTACGAATTTCTCTTGCAACTCCTCCAACCTTATTCCCACGTTTGCCACTCAAAAGGTCCGGCGTATCTTTGCAAGTTACATCCACGATCTATACACGTCATGTAAATATATCCCATAAATATTCCCTTAAATAATATCTATACGCCCCCACGTTTTGAGTGGCTCCTCTCTCAGCCCCGTTGGGTTATTTTCTTATTTTTAGAACATTTAAAAACGTGGGTTTTTAGATTTATTTAAATCGATTGACTTTTTTTAGGACTCTCTTGAACGCAATCTAGCCTAGCAGCAAAGATGAGACCAAAGATGTAGCGAGCTCACCTTGAAGAAACTGTTTACAACTCCTGCTACGTACAGACGCAACACAGTAAAAACTGGTCTGTGTTGGACACCGACAGGATGTTGGTCGCGAGACAAGTGGCCCTAGTGAGGTCCATACCGCATGTTACGGCAGCTTGTGGTGCCTTGCTCGGAGCAGAATGCTGGGAAGTAGATCCTAATCACCTCAAATCAATTTTTGAAGAAAAACAGCAGGCAATTGTGGTTTTACGATGTTTTTATTCACCGTTTTGAGAGCAGTGGTGATTAAATATATTATACAAAGTTATGCGCCTGCCTGGATTCGAACCCACGACCCACAACTCGTAGGTCGTGGCCGATATCACTGGGCCACCACTGCACTGCTGTTTATACATAATTTCATTTTGTCTATGCTTCCGTCGGAAAACTCTGTTTCCACAGTGTCATGCGAGGTTTCGTATTATTGACTGTATTCATGTGAAGGACCTGTGGGTCGTGAGTGCATGAACTTCAATGAGACGTATCTACTGACTGTCGAATAGTTAACAGCATGCCGAATGCATTACAAATGTGCTGATAACCTTGATAAGGTTAGGATGCCGGTTAAGTTACGTCATTATCAGATTACGACGTTGCACCTTGCTATACTTGCTTGATGATTACTCTCGATAACAATGAAGATATTTATTGCAGAACTGCGTTGCTTCGGGTCGCAGAGGCTTCTGTAACGGTACGTCTCGGAATTTTCAAAGACTTTGTGAGTATGTGAGCGTTGTAATTGCTGTCATCCTGACCATCTAATAGTCACCAGACGGCGAGCAATGGGAAGCTCATCGTTAGATCAAAGAGCAGTTGACAACGTTTTATTCCACACACACGCTTCCTGGAGCTATCGGTACTGACACGGCCTAAATCGGGCTATATTTATGACAGGGCTGCAGGAATGTCAAAGGTTTGCGTCGACTCTCGGACGCAAATCTATCTAATATCTTTAAACGAGCAATTCTTGTATATTTATATATAATCAGTTCTCGGAAACGGCTCCAAGGATTTTCATGAAAGTTACAGATTAGGGGTTTTTCGGCTCAAAAAATCGATTTTTCAAGGTCTCAGGTTCGAGAAAAGCTCGGTTCCCAAGATATACACATTTTCAAAACCGAGCGAAGCTCGGTCAACCAGATATTGGTACTTAATAGAAGGAACAGGATGCGTTTTTGTTAATCCAAATCTGACAATTCCTTCCACCCTGAGTGGATGGTATCATATTGAACGTTATTGTTGGGGATCAACTGGAAGTTGGGATTTACTCAACACCACGCCTGTAATCCCTGAAGGTATATACTGTTGCCCTCAACCGACCACATCCGGACTCCATGGCAGAAGCACTGAGAAATTGCTTAAGAAAAAAACCAGTAGGTAACACTGATACACAACCAAAGAACTGAACCCTAAGCTGCTGTGCGGTCGCGTTTGCTTTGTGGTGACTAGATCCCCGAGACATTAATAAACTGCGGTAAAAATGATCTATGGCATAATTTGCATCTATCTATTGCCACAATTCCATGGCTAATGTCATCCACGACTAAGAAAGCAGGTCACATGTGTATGTACACATAAATTGAAGACGCGTTTGACGCGTCGTCATAGAAGATTACAGGATAATATAATTTATGTTGGTTTCTATGCTCCGGTTCACATATTGTATGATCTTATTTAATGTAACTTTTGGGCACGCCTTTGTAGCACGCCAGTGAATCATAGCATATTCCCAATTTTAAAGAACTTATTTGTATCAAAGTAAGTAGGTAATAACTTATTAAATATTTTATTGATAGTCACTGTCGATGTTTTCACAAGCGGTGAGGTCACATTTTTTCTTCAGTTATATTAGTGTAATAAACGGTTGTCATGGTTTCGATTCCGAGGTTTCACGTTTCACGGTTGCTGGTTCTCAATGTTAAGTGGTTAGCAGACAATTTAGTATTCAGACACGACTGAATGAAGATTTGATGTTGTGCTTGAGATCTCGTCTAGTTGATGTACTTGATGTAATACCTTATATTTTAGGTTGTCCATATATCGTGGAAGGCTATATACCTACATATAGGCTATATAACATCACGCTACTACCAAGAGGAGCCGAGCAACGTTGGTTAAAACTGCGGGGTGCGGAGCAAAGTTATTCAACTTAAAAAAAATTGTGTGTTATTCCATTACTCTATAAACTAAATCTAAGCCAGTCAAGATCCGGACAGCCATCCATCCAACCAAACATTATAATAAAATTAGTAATATATTAGGTATATATGTATATACCTAATCATATTTCTTATAAAATATGTTTCCGATTAACCTTTGTGGAATTACAAATGTTATGTCGTCGTAACGTTATTTAACGTCGGTTTTTCAAGTTTTATATTATTACCTCTTATTTTATAATAATATAATACATACATATACTCGTATATACCTACGTCGCCGTCAAGTAAAAGATACCGGAGTTAATTTACAACGCGGTTAGGTACACGCAACGACGATATAATACTAGACTCCTAAAAACAGGCGACCGATGTCTGCCAACACATTAGGCAAAAAAGTCTTATATTCGTCTTATTTTGGCCAATCCAGTGAGCCGTAAACATACGTTGAGACAGAACAGACCTTGAGTTAGCCAATCACAACGCAGTACCCCGTCCCCCTCGCTTACGTAGTACCTCAGCGAGTTGGCAGAATAATTTTTGTTCCTTAGATCGTACATGCGGAGTCTAGTATTATATCGTCGTTGGGTACACGTGTAACTGTCAATGAAATGTGCAGCAGGTGATTTATTTATGTGCTTGCTTTTGTGCTCGTAATCTGTTTCAGGATTGGCGATTTTTAGCTACGTTGTGCCAGCTGTAGCCCGTACTTCGTTAATAGGCTTTTTAGGAGCCTTTCTCAGGGATTAAACTATCAAATTAAAAAATATTTCAATTTTGACAAGTATGTACTTACTTTTCGCTTTCATAATTATGTCCAAGTCTACATTTTAAAAAATTATTCAGCTAAATGTCACTACTTTTCAGAGTTTAGAACGCCAAAATATTTTAAAATACCTAACACATTTTTGGGCGGTCGTGGAATGAATTATACCTACTAAAAATCTGCATACGCAAATATTTTTTCTAAAATAAACAGTTACGAAAGTGTTACTTGACCATTTGGTAATTATAATTGAGTAATATGCGCACGTAAAAGTTAATTAAACTTCCTCTATCTAACGTCCTTACATAATAATATCAAACAATGATGATTATGACACAGTTTGAAGCATTTAACATTTTTGATGGTTGCCATTAACACTATTTTTCGTATTCTACACGTTATGTATACTGTATTGTACATTTCGAGGAGCTCGTGGCTAAAACCTGCGGTTACCTAAGCCTATTTGTGCTTCGGAAAGCACGTTAAGCTGTTGAGCCCAGTTGTCTTTATACATCTTTGTCAGTTGTTACATATAAAAAAAAAAAAGATAGTAAGTGTGTTCAACCTGTGTCAACTAAATTTTACTTTTTTTCCTTTTACGTTTATCTTCTGTTATTTTTTTTTAATCGTGCACCCATAATATCTAACTAAACTTGACACGTGAAGCAAGTTGGTCTGTTATCATCGTGTAGATCGCATAATTATGTGACGCAATTACTGGATTGTGGATGTGGAGGTCACACGTAGTAATTCCATGTAAAGTACTGCTATTCAATCAAATACGGTTTGACTGAAAGCAAACCCCAACATTGAGAACATTGAGAACACACTAGGCAGATGAAGTTAGAATTTACTCCTTTTTTTGGATGGTAAAATCATCAAATGAGTCCTTCTACCCTGAGTGCAGCAGAAGGGACTGTCAGACTATTACTGACTAAATATTTACAACGTGACTTCAGTAACGCTCTGCGTTAAAGGGTTAAAAAACGGTTACCTTTATGAGATGAGCCTGCGGCCATGGAATGTTGACGGTGAATCATGGTGGATACATCTAGAGCAGTGTAGTGACTCACAAAGGGAACTATTAATAATATTTAAATAAGTCCTGTAATTAGTATAATTACTCAGACAGATAAATAATTTTAGGAATGCTTTTTCTGTAATGACAGTCAGAAACACCGGAATGTGATATATTTTCCTCGAGATGGATAGACGTACCGGTACATAATTATTATGTCATAGAATGCTGATGTTCGAGATACAGGGGATATAAGAAAGGTGACTTATTCTCTTTTGTCATCATCATCATCATCTACATCAGCCAGTATTCGTCCACTGCTGGACATAGGCAATGTACGCCACTGAGCGCGGTCTTGAGCTTTCTTCATCCATTTTCTGCCGCCTGCCTTTCGCAGGTCGTCGCTCCACCTGGCTGGCGGGCCTACACGTTTGTGAGTGGAGGTGTCCACTCAAGGACACGTCTACCCACCGGTTATCTGTATTTAATGAAGATTTCATATTTTGTATGTTTATTACGGATAAAATCAACAAATACTGAAAAGGTTCATAAAATACTTTCATCTATAAAATCTACGTTTCCTTTCAGTGGCGTGAAACTTAATATTTAAAGACCAAAGAGGTTTCCTATTGCTCATTAATCATGCAGACAGAAACTGTAAAATGCCCATTAAGTACCTACAATTGCAATTTATGTATTACCTACAAATAGCCTTGTTGATTTGGTTTGGTATGGATTGCGGTTTGAAAAAAAGAAGTTATATGTATAACTTCTGAATTACTTTATTTTCAAACCGCAATCCGTGCAAACCTGGGACCGGTTGCATAGTGTAAAATAAATAAAAGCTGACATCTCCAAAAACTAAAACTAAAAAGGAAAAAGAACTAGCAGGAAACTTCAAGGACACTCTGGTTAACATATACATAATATATATAATACTATGTATAAATAAATACGTTGAACATGCAAAACATTTTATTTTATTGAAAGAAAACATGCACGTCATAAATGTTTTTCACAGAAGCAAAGTTATTTATCCACCTCGCCTTATATTTATGTGGAGTAAATAGTACATATTACTTGTTATTGTTAGTGTAACTACTTGAATGTTTTCAAGAACATAGTGTTATTGATTTTACCTTCATATTACAACCAAGCAGTAGCGTGCTGTGACCAAAGCGTGCTACTGCGTGCTACTATACAATTTAGTGACCATTTAACATTCAACTTTGGGTGTAATAAAACCCCTGAAAATCGCGAAGGAATGGAGCCCCTTGGGGGTTTTTCCTTAGAATTGGTTGTGACTCAGAAAATTCTATAGAAAAACTTTTGATTCAGCACCTCTTTCAAAAAGCTCACAGTTCGATGAACTTTATCAAGATAATACGAGTAATATAAAATGAATCAATTCTAACTGTTATGTTCTCTTCAAAAATATGATTGAACTTGAATTTAATCATTCAATTTTTAATATATCTCAAACATTTGTACCTATTAAAGTCTCACTCAAGATGGTGGTGTGATATGAATAGGTACTTCTTTCTTCAAACTTGTTCCTTTATCAAATGATGTGGATAGTAGACTAATGCTTGCTTTTTATCACACGTGTACATTTGTACAACAAAAACAGCTGTTAAAAACAAAATTATATTGTAGATACTTTATTATACCATACATGCCAGTTAACTGTAGTTAACGTTACAGCATGTTTAATTGGAAACAATAATAAAAATAAACTCTTTGTAATTAGCTTCACCTTGATATTTCTAAATACAAACAGTTTTAGTATGAATGTGGACATTAAATATAATGTATACATTACAGGGTCATATACCTACCCGTTTGTTCTGATATAATAGTAGATTATGCACCGAGGGGCTAAAGTTGTGTCTTATGTCACGGGCGTCATATTGAATCTCGAGCGCAATGAAGGATTCGGGATTTAACTCCCGAGCGTAGCGAGGGAGTTAAGAGTTTAACTCACGAGCGAAGCGAGGGAGTTAATACAAGAATCCTGAATGCAGCGAGGGATTCAAGCTAGCCCAAGGCAAAGACACCTTTAGCCCAGAGGAGGATACTCTACTTTTTACACCTACTGTGAGAAAATAATAGCCATAGTACGAAAAACAAAGTATCTTCTATGGTTTTGTCGTGTTTGTCCTAATGATATCACTATCATGGATGTGGCGTTTGGGTAAACTAAGTTTTATACAGGGCTGGTAGAATGGTTTTGGATGATTGGCTGTATGCATTTTGAATTTAGAACGTCATTGGAGACGCTCGTGAAAATAGAGTATTTTTATATGATAAAATGTGATAAATCGACTATATTATAGATAGGTTTTAATTCATTTTTATAATTAAATCCACAGCAATCTTAGTGCAGTTTTTTTAAAATAAATTTACTAATGTTACAGCCAATTACTATTACCTACGGTATTACGGCGCGGTACGGTATTTGTTATTATTAATGCCAGTTTTCGAATGTTATTTCATTCCTTTTAAAAATGGTTCGTAGGTAGTTATCTAATTATTCTTACAATATTATGTCTTCGAAAACATGGCAACGATATGAAGAAGCAATCGTTATGATTTTTTAGGAAATCGAGAATATCATCCACGCGTAGTAAGGGTTTCGAGAATAGCTTTCCTCTTTCTGGCACACTAAATCAGACTTGGCTGTATGGGCTCAGCTCCCTTTGCCTGCCCCAAAGAGGGACGAAAAGAACCAAAAAAAAAATCTAGGCTGCATGGGCTAGATAGATCCCTTTGTCTTCCGATAGCAAAAGGGAAAAGAAAATTAAAAAAAAAAACATCTTTCTGGCACCAAAGGGATGTTTTCAGTTGTTTATAAACATATTCCAAATTCATTTAATCACATTATTGACCAGCGGGTAATAATGAAATCCAGTACAACATTATTGACCGGCTGTGCCCTCGGCCACTAATGACTCACTTTAGGTTAAGGTTGCTTGACATATAATTAGACATTTTCGAGCAGGTGGTGTGAAAAGGTCTTTGTTTGTCATGCGCTATAAAAGTAAAGTAAAAGTCGAGTCACTAGCTGTACCATCTGCAAAAAAAATAGTAAAGTAAAATACCTGGGAACCTCACATACATACTCAGCCTTGTCGTTAAAATGATCGAGTAATTACCTACTTTTTACGTGACTTTTCTTAGAGAGCAGGTTATAGTTTATGTTCATTGTTAATAGCGTGAGCTGCACGCAACGATTTTAAACAGGAAATTAATAAAAACAACATTCAACGGGTCTCGAGTCTATTTTTAAATCTTGATTTTGACATGAGACAATCGTTGCTAATAGCTATGATGGATACAATTTTAATAGTTACTATTAAAAAATAACTATTTCTTCTGCTACCTATGCTGACTGTACCAGTCAGGTACTAGTAGCACCGCATCGGTTGAATTATAGCGCGTTTACTCGTATACATATAGCAGTGAAGACGGTCACGCAATACCGCGAGCGGCGGCGGTTACCCGCACACCATCTTTATTTTTACCCACCTATGATATAATGTGCGTTATTATACTGTTCATTGCGAAACTGTGGTATGGAACTGACGGATAGTAGTACTAGTTTTATGTAACGACTGGGTTTTATCGGTGGTTTTACCTTATCATCATCATCAGCCCGTATTTGTCCACTGCTGGACATAGGCCTCTCCTAAAGTACGCCACAAAGCACTGTCCTAAACTTTCCTTATCCAGGCTCTGTCTCTTTCTTTATCTGAACCCAATGGTAGTCGAAAATTATCCCATAGGATCTGTGAAGCAGTTCGGGTCACCGCTTTTACTATAATAGCGCTGTCAATGTGGTTTTAGAGAGTGTCGAGCTTGACTTTAGGGAGAATTTCGGTATTAATTTCCTACTAAAACTGAAACAACAGTAACTGTACTTTTATAAAATTTTAATAACGAATTATAAAGAAATACTTAAAGCAGTCAAAATAAAGAAACAAGGCTGGAGTCACCTTATTGTCTGTCTGTGTGTTTTGCTCGCTAGGGACAAAACAGTGTGGAGTTCAATAATTGTGAATCAATGATTGTGAAAGCAGCTAGTTAAAATTAATACAGGATAGCTGTAGTCTAAATACTTGTGACCCTGCACTAGATATTTAGAGAAACAACAAGTATGGTAGCGAGAATAAATAGTGACTTGTCTTACTAATATTTTACACGTGTATTTCATTTCATACCGAGTGCTTTCTTTATGACTTTACTCTATTTTCATAAAGTCTTTTACCACAAATTGGACACCTTAATGTGTGTGATGGTTTATTTAACGTGTTTACGTGGCTTCTTGTCGTCAACACTAGATCAACATAGCTTTGCTCTTTGCTCTGTCTTATTATGAATTAACAAAATAAAGGTGTTAAAGTGCCTTGAAAGTTTTGAAAAGGTATGAAAAGACTTAAATAATCTTCACATAAACACATACATCAAGGAATCATGTCATGCCTTGTTGGGGCTCCAAGAATGACTTCTTAGCATGAGATACTGTGTTCGATTCCCCGGTCAGGCAAGTGCTACATGAAACTTAAACATAATTGGCAAAATATGGGTACACCCATAAACTAACACTACCACATAACTACCACACCACATAACTACTACTAACATAACTGAATTAAATGAAACTTAATCATAATTGAACTGAATTTAATGAAACTTAAACATGTTTATGTAGTGGTACACCAATAGGTACATCTCTGCCAAGCCCTTCGGGGATAATAGGCATGACGTTTTATTATTTAATTTCGAATTTCATAAATTAAACATTATGTCCAAAAAAATATCACCCTTTACGACATCTACGAATGTAGCACACTTGCTACGACACGCTACGAAATGAGCCTGTTCGTAGCAACCGCGCTACGAGCATCTACAACAGGATATCAGTAATTTCAACTTCTGGCCAAAGTGACTTTTGTACGCTTTCAACGTTTCTTTTTTATTAACGGCTACTGTAACGAAGTAGGTAGTATGAAGAAGATGGTATAATGAGCTGGGCAAAATCAAAGACCACTGGTCTACCAGTGACTATTGTCTGTCTGGTGGCTGTGGATTTTACTATCTCCCTCAGCACGAGTTTTCAGTATTTGAGACGTAAAGTAAACTGGAACTTTGACAATTTTCAAGGAAAAAATTAGTTTCTTCTTCGCACACCAGAGGCGCTGTTCAATTTTTTCATAGAAGAAACGCTGTAAATAGTGGAAAGACGCTGTAAATAAAAGAGTAAAAACTCGTGCTAAGGGTAATGAGGAGAGTAACACAACAGAAAATAGTAATTTTTGGATGTGATTGCAATAAGTTTGGTTAAAGGTTATGGGTTAAGGCCAGTATCTAGATAATGTTTCTATTAAAGTAATGTATATAAAAAAGTATAAAAAAGTATAACGTCAATCTAAAGATATCAGAACAAAGAATACAATATCATCAATAGCTTTATGCAGACACCATACAATTGGAAAAAGGTCTAAAAAAACAAGTGAAAGTTACATAAACAGACCACATTATAGATATTATGTTTGGTAACACAATAACAGTTTGAAAGTAACAAGTTGGTCACTGTCTATGGTTCAATGATCACACATTTAGCAATATTCTTTTATGTTCTTTCTTATGTAATTTCGATTTAAAGTGTTTAGTTTGAATTCTTATAAGAATATTCCAAGAGGCTTGACTTTTCAGATTGAATAAACGATCACAGCATTCATCGATCGTACCACATAACACCGAGAAAATGTGGTCGACAAGCTGTAGAGTTTGTATGTTTGTTTGAACGCGCTAATCTCATGAACTACTCGTTCGAATTGAAAAAATATTTTTGTGTTGAATTGTCCATTTATTGAGAAAGGCATCACATAATAAAACATCATGCTACGACTAATAGGAGCTGAGCAGCGGGGATGAAACCACGGGAAACAAGTAGTTTCAATATAAAACAATTAAAATGCGTCTTCCCCCACATTAAATGTAAAATATATATACTGTTGAATAGTTTTATTAGGTAATTTATTTGTTTTTATGTCGACATATTTATTGTTATTGAAATAATTTACTGTGAATACTTTTATGATCTTAAATGGATTGAAATAATGAATTTGAATTACCTATATTAAAAAAAAAACAACAGATATCCTTAAATTAACAAATAAAAAAACTGTCCGATTTCCATAGCTATTGACAAGAAACAAGGTCGATAACATGAAGTACTCGTATTCTCGTAATAATGAATGTTTTTTTCTACTCGTCACTTCATTCAGCGCTGTCAAGTTTTTATTGTTTTTATTGATCACAGTTGTTACCACTTTCTTACGAAGATTCCGCAAATAGCAAGTCAAGTGTAACGCATTACATATCAACGTTTCACTTTCGTGCTGGGTTACGTGAGAAATACGCCATGTTTTGTGACGTCACTGAAAATCCACTCTGAGGATTGATAGTTGGAAGGATGGATGTTTATTACTCTGTTACACAAAAACTACTGAATTGATTCGGCTGTAAGTTGGTACACATCAAGGTAGACAAAATCCGTCTTATTACAAAACGAGGTCTAACTATAAACCCAGGTTTAAAGCAAAAATCAATTTTTGAATTTCGAACTTTATTCCAACTGCTATAAAATTCTAAAATGCACATTGACAACTTAGACGGGGATCTAAACTCGGTTTTTGTATTAATAACTGTACGACAGTAGAAATAAAGTTCGAAATTCAAAAATTCATTTTTGATTTAAAGCTTGGTCTAAGTTAAACCACGTTTTGTAATAAAGCCGAATCTGTTTATCGTGGTCTCGTTTTGTTTAATGATTCTGCACATGCAACAGTCGTTCGTCGTTTTTTGTAGCTTGATGTATAGCGGAGTGTACACAGATAGTTTTTAAACAGACTAACACATAGGATATCGTGAATGTTGGGTACCTAACAAATTGGGCTTGCGTGGGATAATTTTCGAGTTACAGGCGGGTGAAGCCGCTGACAAGATATACTTTCAAATATTTACCATCATAATTTCACAAAAAAACAGAGTACAATAAACTATAATAGATGCTTAACATATATCTCAAGTAAATAGAAATATTTTATAGCCATTGTAATGTTGATAAAGGTGTAGTAATCATCTTTTATGTTCTTCTTCATAATGTTATGTCTGTATTGTTTAGTATAATTTTTCAATAACATTTAATTTGTTGTTTTGTCTTGTCTTGTTGTTTTATGAAAATAACTATAAAAAATATAGATTATAATTATTAAGACAGTCATCATCATCATCATCATCTCAGCCGTAGGACGTCCACTGCTGAACATAGGCCTCCCCTTTTGATTTCCACTTATACATTAAGACAGTACTTAAAGTGTTAGGGTTAAGGCGTCTGGAGTACCTATCCAGAAGACGTGGGTTCGAATCCCGCTTGCAATCTAATTTTTCTTTCCTCAAAAAATCATCTTTAAGACAGTACTACTTGTAAATTCACTTTTGACGTACCACCATTCACCATTTCATTGAAACTGCAATTGAGAGTGTGGTTTTTTTAATTCAATTCAAAATCAGAAGCTTATTTTTGTGACGTAAATTAAACTGAAACTTTGACGTTAATTTAATGAAAAATAATAGTTTCTTGGTCGTAGGTACGGTCAGCCAAGAAAGTGGTGTACCAGTTTTGATTTAGTTTCCCGGTCATCGAAAATTACAACAAGGTTCGTTATAAAAAGATATTACTGAAAGAGACAACATTATCATGACGTAAACCTATGTATTTAGTATTCATACGTCATATGTCACATATAAGTACATGACATTTTAACCTTTAGTATAAATGAAAAGGACATTAGTTTCTACAAAGCAATTGAAATGTTTCCAAACAAAAGTAATAAAAACTATTTAAATAGACAACCGAATTCCATTTGAAAAAGAAAACTGACAATTGACATTTTGTCAAATATATGCAAAAAATCGATATATTTTCCGTGTTATTTTTCAATCAACTGCATATAAAATCATCTCAATGCCTGCCAACTTGACCATTGCCGAAAGAGCACAAATAATTGCCCAATTTAATGAGGGAAGCAGTATCAGTGCGATATCCCGGAATTTGAATATATCGAGGCGTTCTGTCCGCTTTTGGATTCGTCGTGAAGGAGAGGAGGGAAGTTTATTGGATCACAGAAGAAGTGGTCGCCGGCCTGCACTCTCCAATAACGATAGAGAATTCATGAGACGGGAATATGAAATCAATGGTTTTAAGCCCACAAAACATTTTGCGGACATGTTCGATGTGAGTGCCCAAACAATAAGGAATCATCTACATTACATGGGTTGCACCACAGGCATTACGCCAAGAAAATATATTTGACGGATGCTCACAGACTTGCTCGTCTGAACTTCGCCAGAGAGCACTTAGAGTTTGATTGGTCTAATACAGTGTTTTGTGATGAAAAAACGTTTAAATCCAGTCAGCATGGACGTCTTCACCTTTGGCGATATAATTCAACACGGTATAAAGATGATCATGTAATTCCAAATAGAGAATCAGGTCGAATTTCCGTAAATATTTGGGGCTGGATGAGTGCGGATGGTGTAGGAGAATTGTGTTCTCTACCTCCTCGAGCGACGGCTGTAAATTACATCGACGTGCTTCAGAATGCAATGCTACCGACAGTCCGTAATGTTTACCCGGAGAACGAAGTGCCACAATTTGATTTTGTTCAAGATAATTGTTCAATTCATAATGCGAGGATCGTAAGAGCCTGGTTTCGTTCACACACTGACGTAAGGGTAATTCAGTGGCCCTCAAGATCGCCGGACCTCAACCCGATAGAAAATCTTTGGGGCCTTATGGTCCAACGATGGTCGCATCAAAATGAAAGAACCAAACAAGCTCTTATTAGTCACTGTAATTATATTTGGGAGGAAATGCGGGGAACCGATATTTGCTCACGGCTTGTTGGTTCAATGAGGTCTCGTCTTTTAGAGGTTATAGAGGCCAACGGCGGTTACACCCGTTTCTAATTTTTTAAAATTTTCAATATCTTCTAAATATTACTATATATGCTATGTTTTGTTTGTTATAAGTATTTTAAAATTGATTGTAGAAATTTAATAAAAGGATAAATCTATTTTTAGCTTGTTTTTTATTGATATTGTAATTACAAGTTTACAGAAATTGTAGGTTTGTGGATTCGCCTTGTGCCTTTACAATTTTATGTAACTTGTTGATTACAATTCTGAATTTGTAGATACAATTTTGTCATCAAAATCTACAGCCCCCCGCCGTTGATTTTACGACGTCATTGGTTCCATCAAGTTCAAACTAAGAACAGCTGTCACGTTACAAACAGTAATAGTCGTTATCAATAATCAGATAAAGACAGCAATAGAAGTTGTCAGATCGATCTGCAAGCGAAACTAATCTTTATCACCTATGAATCTGCAAGCGATATTCAACCTTAGGGTGGTACACCACTTTCTTGGCCGACTGTACACTCTACCCTCTCTAGTGAAAAAAGCCTCAAAATACAGTATATGTATTATAATTTGTCAGTAGATTGTCAACTATTCACGAGACTCCATCGTGTCCGGCGCCATGTTTTTTCTTTTTAAAAACTCTTTTTTTAACTCCAAATGCAGGATAAGTGAGCAAGGTGATTAAATTATTTAAAAATTCATCATCATCATCATCAGCCGAAAGACGTCCACTGCTGAACATAATAGGGCATTAGGGCTCCCCCTTAGACCGCCACGCCGAACGTCAATTCGCTACTTGCATCCATCGATCGGTAGCCAGCGACTCTCACGATGTTGTCGGCCCACCTATTGGGAGGCCTGCCTACGATGCGTCTTCCGGTCCGTGGTCGCTTCTCGAAAACTTTTCTTCCCCATCGGTTGTCGGTTCTACGAGCGATGTGGCCTGCCCATTGCTACTTCGCGTACTTCAACTTGCAAATCTTATGAACTATGTCGGCGACTCTGGTTCTTCGCCGAATATCCTTGTTCCGGATTTTATGCCGCAAAGAAACTCAAAACGTGACTTACTTTAAAAACTGTAAATAATTCGGCATAAACTGTAAAACAGCTGAAGCATAAAATTATGTCCTTAGTTCAAAACAACATCGAGGTTGTGGACAGATGACATAGGCATTAATAATTATATTTATCAGTAGGTATAAAAAGTATGACAATTAGATGACATTGAAATAACAATAGTATCGGTTCAAACAGGTTTTTTATACAAATTAAGTATCATGGTATCTTGTCAAGGCAATGAGGATCGCTTGTTGTGGAACAATGCGCTATGGCCCACCTGTTGCGTAAGTAGGTATCAACTAAAATGTATTAAATTGATTTATTTATTAACTTGCACTGGATCCTCCTTATGAATTACGTTATCGGTCCAATTTACAAGAAAGAGGCATGTGCACGCAGTGAATCGTTATAAAATGATTATGTAAATTTTAAATTTGTTCTATTTTACATTAGCTTCGTTTTATTTGTGTCTATTTTTAAGGTTTCCGTATCCAAAGGGTAAAAAGGGACCCTATTTTTTTTTTAGGAACAAGTTTGTTTCACTGACAAAATTCACCCTGAATGGAGCGGAAAAGACATGGCAGACTTTTACTTGTATACACTCAGTTCTTTCACATGCCCATAGCGTTCCATGGTCGCTATATCCTGCCAAGATAGTCCCGTGAAACAGATCTGAACCTGAAAGAATCAGTTTCAATCTATTATTTTTTTTTCTATTTTTCGGATATAAAATAAATTATATTGGATAGAATTTCGTTATGTTTGCTGATGGGAAATACCATTTTGTGTTGTTTTTGAATAATTAATTACAAACACTTACTAAATAACAAATAAAATGACACATTTACCACAGTGGTTATATTTAATCACATAGAAAACGTTGGGAAGAACCTTAATAACAAACAGAAATAAAAGTATGAACAATTGAAACTTATAATTTTATTTTCTCTCTTGAATAATAAACGGTATTTTACTATTGTGTAAATCTGTGTGATTTGTAATAATTAAAGTACCTAAACCTTATATTAACCACATAGTAATTTGTTAAGTGTATTATTGTTGTATCACAGTAGTAATAAGTATTAGGTGATGGAATTTTAAAATGCAATAATAATATTATGTTTTCAATTAATAAAGTTGATTAAGAACCTTCTCGATGCTATTGTTGGGTAGTTGGATCAAGGACCTGATTCAGGAGTAAGTAATTCAATCTTCTGAGGTATTTCATATCGTTGCAGCCCTAAATAACTGGTTGGACCCTGCACCTGTCTCTCCGTCTCCCTAACAAATGGTTAAAATTATAAAGGATTTAACAATTAAGTAGTAAGTATAACCCACCAAAAACATTTCATGTAAAGTGTGCCAAAACGAGCACATAAGGTTTGCCCTACAAAAAAGATATCAGATCTTATGTGGAACCAAGCTTCTGAATCTACACGGCCTAACTCTACCAACTCTAACTTCACAAATTCTACACATTAGCAAAAATTTATGGCTTCACCGTTTCGCTACCGTCGTGGAGGTGATGCTAATATTTAGTTTATGAAGTAAGTAACGAAACAGCCAAGCCATAAATTTTTGCTAATGTGTAGAATTTGTGAAGTTAGAGTTGGTAGAGTTAGTCCGTGTAGATTCAGAAGCTTGGTTCCACATAAGATCTGATATCTTTTTTGTAGGGCAAACCTTATGTGCTCGTTTTGGCACACTTTACATGAAATGTTTTTGGTGGGATTTCAGTTCTTTTTGTAAGTTGCTAGTATCTTGGATTTATGACATTAAATTATTTTTCGAGTTGCTTTCTAAGAGCACTTTCATTTGATACCCATATTGCAGAAGTGCACTAAAAATAACTATTCCGCCATCTTGGATTTAGAATGACGTCACATTATTCATCGAGTTGCTCTCAACGAGCCCTTAAATTTGATATCCACAGTGTATTAATGCACTTCACATTAAAAATAATTATTACGCCATCTTGGATTTACAATGACATCACATTATTCTTTTAGTTATAATAATAATATTCCACAACTATCACACAACGCCATCTAGTCCCAAGCTAAGCAGAGCTTGTGTTATGGGTACTAGACAACTGATAAACATACTTATATATTTCTAAATAAATACATATTATAGATAAATGACACCCAGACACAGAACAAATGATCGTGCTCATCACACAAACATTTGTCCTGGGTGGGAATCGAACCCACGACCTCCGGCATAGCAGTCAGGGTCACTAACCACTAGACTAACAGGCCAGTCAAAGTTGATCTCAACAAACCTTTTCATTTGCTACTCGTATTATAGAAGTGCATTAATAATAACTATTCCGCCATCTTGGATTTAGAATGACGTCACATTATTCTTTGAATAGCTCTCAACGAGCCCTTTCATTTGATACCTATATTGTAGAAGTGAATTAAATATAACTAATTCCCCATCATAGATGGTCCGCCATATTGGATTTGTAATGACGTCACATCATTTTTCGAGTTTCTCCTAACCAGTCCTTTCATTTGATATCCATAGTGTAGAAATGCACTAAATACATTTATTCTACCATCTTAGATGGTCCGCCATATCGACACCGGAAGTATCAATTAACGTAAGGGACAAAATACGACTTTTCAGGAGAGCCAAAAAACGATTTTTATTTTTTTGTTTTGTCCATAACTTTTTACTGTCTGGTCCAATTTTTATGGTGTTCAGAGCAAAGTTTCTTAGAATTTCTCCTTCTTTCTTGTTTTATATGAAAGATTGAGGAATACCCATTAGTTTCAAAAATAGCATGTCCTTTACATTAGAAAAAAATGTTTAGATGACCGTTACGTTACTGAAATTTTAGAGATAATCCGTCGAGCATAGTGTAAGCAGCAAGAGAAATAGAAAATTATACGAAATTTTATTGTAAAGGACTTTGTCAGCGTTGCAATTTAATGTAACAATAGATTATCTACTACAATTTATACTATTTTAGCACTATGGAAATGAGATTATAGAGTAAATGAGTTCAGTTTCAGGTTTTACTGCTAGCTATTGCAGATTTAAGTCTTATTCGAGTCGGACCTCGTCCTACAGCTCCGAGCTAGCTCGGTTACTTGGCTCAGAGTAGTTTTTTATAGTTTTAGATGTTTATGAAGCAGGATTTACGTGTTCCTTGTTAAAATTGCTAGATGTGCGATGATCTTCGTGATCGCTGAATCAAAGGAATAGTCCAAATTGTTCTCCTTCTCACAGATTACTATCCTTTTGCTATAAAAGACTTATGTTTTTCCCATCTTAACTCTTCGATTAACATGTCTCTGACAATTCAGATACTATATAAAACAAAATTCGTTTTTTTTTCTTTGTTGAATATAAAATATTTAACATTATTAACCACTATCCGAGTACACTTTGTATGCAACTTACTCGTTTGAGCCCACTTGGTCCGAGCACACTCTGACCGCGTCAACGCGGCTTTTATTGGCTTTATAATTTTATTACATTAATTAATTTAAGTTTTCTTGGAATTTATTGCTTACTACCACTTTTTTTCCACCTAGCAAGAAGTGATGATGTAGGTAGCGGCTCTGGAGAGGATACCTATCCTTTTCAGAGCCGATATTGAATGAATGTAATGGAAACGAAAGGTCGATGAATTAAGGCATAGGAATTGTGCGAAACATGATATTAGTATGATGTCAATGAAAGTAGAAGTGACGATTAAAGCGGACGTAAGGGGAAAAGACAGAATAAAAGGTGCATGGGTTGCGTGACAGACGAAGCAATAAATATCTGTTTGACGTATTTCATCTGTAGTAATTTCACCTCATTCCGACTTAGAATGGAGATCGTGCACTGTGGTGTTCCTTGGGTGAAGCCTATGTAGGTATATTTAGAAATTATAATGATGATGAATTTCACCTGCAGATTGATTTCTGTTGTCTACAGTTTGTTTTTTATGTCTAATGCCGTAATTTTCCAAATTTCTTTACCCTTTTCTGTTCCATTTAAATTATTTCGAGGTAATTCTTCAGATTTTTTTATGTCGTAAGTGTCACCGATCCCTAACATTTTATATAAACTTCAGTTATCATCAAACAATTTTTTAAAGTAAGGGACATGTTGTTTACAGTGAGAGACATTTTATTTACGGTAAGGGACATGGTTTTTAAAGTTAGAGGCATTTTATTTAAAGTAAGGGACATTGTCATTTAAATCGACTTATTTTTGACTAAGGTAAGGGAGTAAATTATTTATTACGGGGACTTACTTCAATTTTTTGAGAAGAAAAAGTATTAATGACTGTTACATCAATTTTTTTTCACGAAATCGTTTTTTGCGGTCAAAATTTTTGTACTGTAAGGGACATTTTTTTAAAGATAGAATTTTTTTAATAATACCAATCGATAGAGCTCGAAATTCTGAATCCAATGATATATATAACTCATTTTCGCCAAAATGTCCCTTACGTTAATTGATACTTCCGGTATCGATATTGGATTTAGGGTGACGTCACATACTTAATCGTGCATTGTAATCCAAACTAAACGTGTATACAGAATTTCAGCTCAATCGGTTGAAGATAATTCAATATAAAAATTGAGTTCAAAGATTTCACCCGAACAAACATACTCGTACGAGTACCTACATACATGGCAAGTTCCCCCCCCCCTCAATTTTAGGAGATGAGGGATGTGGTTTTGTATACTATTTACCAAATTTCGACTTTCTAGCACTTCAGGAAATACCCTAACATTTTAAGGTCTCATATAAACTTCAACCCCCCATTTTAGGGGATGGGGGGCGAAAGTTATAGGTTTGTGAATTTTTTTGTTGGTTGTATACTAAACTTAGATTACATACCGAATTTCAGCTCTCTAGCACTTCAGGAAGTAGCCAAACATTTTGATGATCATCAGTGTGTCAGTGACGAAATCCGTGTATTTTAGATATCAATAAAATCTAAACTTTTATGGCTATTCTATTGAGACTTTGTATGCTTAATAAGACTATTGGTGGCATCATATTCTGAGAATATGAACTATCTGGTACATCGGAAACCAAATATATGAGGGTTCAAAAAAACGACGAAACACTTCGAGAAAAGGTAGGTAGTGCCCTTGCGCTTCGCTTGGCTCGTCTTGGCTAGATTACTGATCAAACCACTCACTTACTGCTTAAAAGACGCATAAAATTAATCAATTTACACCGATGAGTACTGATGGATGAAGGCTCTTAGATGAACAATGACCCTCTTAGCCGAGACGAAAGGTTAACACAAAAAAAAACTGCAAACTAATTATCTAAAACTCTGACTAAGCAAGTCGGAGATTACCAATTTTACGGGTACAACAACTATGTACATGACAATTAGCATTGTGTGACATCCGGCATTGAGATGGCAATTCAACGTTAAATGTTAAGTACTTAGTAGATAAAAACAACTTTAAAAGTAAATTGAACATTTTATCTTTAACTTTGTTCCACACTAGAAGTTTATCTAGTATCGTGGGTGGGTTTACAAACATTTCAATTCACGTACACAACAAAATACACAAGATTTCCCTTCGGAGCGGAAAATTTCATCATCTAAAATTCAGTCATTGGTTGGTTAGTTTCAAGGAAACCTGAAACATCTAGTTTCGTAAAAACTCTCGCTCAGTTTCTTCATAATCTGATCTGAGACGCGGGATTCTGTAATGTCAAACTTTTTTAGTTAAATATTTTATTAATTAAGAGCACATTGACACTGTAATAGAGTAGGGAGATGTTCAAATAACTTGATTTAACATAACCTACAGATTTTTCGGTATTTCTACTTACCGATATGACACAGGTTGTACCAGACAGTTGAGACGTTTCTTTTGAACTTATCACAGCTTTGTCATAATCGTTCTAGACCACTGTTGACCATATACAAATATTTCATTCCGAGGGGGTCTAAAAAGGACACTTTAGCTGAAACGTAATTTAAATTGCTACACAATTTGTAAAATTGCATATTATTAAATGCGAGCTCTGAGCTTCTCATAAAAATCCTTCCTTGTTAAATTAGCACCATCGAACAATTTGTTACACATGGAATCTTTCTGACCTTGGCAACCCAGTAACTGGGCATCACCACCCTCAGCAAGATTGGAGATTGACAAGAAAAGGAGAATCTTCCTATCAAGTAGAAACAAAAAACTTTATTCCCTTCAAACACTATTCATCTTCCTACAAAAGAATGATGTTCTCAAATATGCTCTCTTAATAAATAGCATGACGAGCCTTAGTTTAAATAGAACAATGAAAGTAAAATGAGTGTTTCATTGTTTGCTATCTAAACAATGCTTAGATCAGCCGACTCAATACAATGCCGGGATCTTTATAGCCGGGACTATAAACATAATTAAACAAAGTAAGTGTTTCTTCTAATTGTTGTAGTGTTAGTGGTATGTAGCTACGTCATGGCTCAGGTATCTGATGGTAAAAGGTAAATAATAAAATCTAAGCAGCAAATATTCAAGCTGATGAGTGTTTCGCAAATCTCAGGTAGGTACTGTTAGTCAGATCTGAGATTATTTTTCGTGTCTGGTGGCTCAATTCTCATATATAATTTGCAAGTTGAAGTGGCAATGGGCAGGCCACATCGTTCGTAGAACTGACAACGGCCGATGGGGAAGAAAAAGTTCTCGAGTGGCGACCACGGATCGGAAAACGCAGCGTAGGCACTAGGTGGACCGACGACATTGTGAGGGTCGCGGGCAGCCGATGGATGCAAGTGGCGAATTGTCGTTCGGCGTGGCGGTCTAAGGGGGAGGCCTATGTTCAGCAGTGGACGTCCTCCGGCTGATAAAGATGATGACACATAAATATTTATTACATCATAATTAACTGTCCCGATTGTCTCGTAAGTGGTCTAGGGCTCAGTAACAAATTGTAGCTTAAATGTTGGAGGTATGATACCCCCATAATAATGTTCACTGCCCGAAGCAGCCATTCCCGGTTTAAAATATATTTTTTGAGCGTAGATGTGACATATTTACTGCATAAAGAGTAACTTGTGATCTCTTAGTCAGTCGATATTCAGCTCATAGTACCTACTGTCGTTACACTTTATAACACCGTTAAATTGCTCGTACACAGCTCCTAAGCAGTTACGTGAACTTTAAGGCTGACTCATTTGTGCCTAATTAAGAGTTATAAGAGTTATACGGCCGTATACTACAGCCCTTGTGCAGCTTTTCTATTTAGATTTAAGTATGATGGGAATCTGCTATTCTGCTGATAAGCAGCCTCGTGTGCTACTTGGGCCGTGTCTCGGAAAGTACGGTAAGCCTAATCTCCCTCTGGTTAATGAAGGATAGTCGTGCCATCGGCATATAATCCGCGTCGACAGTGAAGGAACAGAGCATTCACGTGTGTTAGGCGCACAAACTTGCGCACTAATTATTTAAATCGCGCCGATGTCTGATCTCCGCTGAAATTGACCAACTCGACCAGAAGTGGCCATGTTAAATACATCACAAAACTTGGCACCTGGGGCTATACCCAAATATAAAACGGTAGCGGTCATGACCTACACTTTTGGTATTTGAATGATAAAACTTGCCTTTTCAATAAGACTGTTCATCACACGCAAAAAACAAAGATACCGTGTTGTTTTACCACATTTGTTGTCGCAGCAAAAAATATTGTATGCCAAAGGTTAGGATTCTCTTCTAAAACAAGTTTCGCTACTACGCTGCATTTTTACATATCAAACGCATATTCCATACGTAATTTTGAACCGGTACCAAGCATGAATATTTGAGCCTTAAAGGCGCTGTTACACTGGGAACATTTGCTTGTAATGTAACAGTTCAGTTGCGAACATGATTGACCGTGGAGAAAAGAAGAAAACGTGTTGCGTCTACCCCAAAGTAGGGTTGGATGAGGGCAGAAAGTTGATGATGCTGTAACGATACAACTTGTAACAGTCACTTGTCTGTACAAAATGAAATCTCGATTGTTGCATAAAGCTGCTGTTAAACTTGATCATTCATTTGTAATGAGCATTATAATTGTGAATTTTACATCTATCGAGCTTTCTATCGATTTAATCTAATCTGGCTAATTTGCTTTGATATTTTTGCCGAGTCAACCGTCAAGTCTCTCATCTTCAAACTTAATGAATATTTTTTGACGAGCATTCGCTACAAAAGATCATCAAAATGTTCCTAGCTATGTTTGACTCTATGCTTGGCTCAGTTCGTTGTTCAGTTCGCTCGTATGCTCTCACTGCAAGCGCCGTCTTTTTCTCAACATTAAAGCTTCGGTTTGTATCATTGCAATCATTACTGACAGTGACAAATGCTCTAGTAAGCGAGCACCTTAAGAGGATAGAATAGCTGCTGCCATTTCAAAAAATAGGTATTTAGAAAAACTCGTACTGTCCCTCTCACGCGTTGAAAAAACCTCGATCGTGCGATAGAGAGCGTTGCAGCTCGCGACTGACTGTAAGTATTTTTTATAATATGTGAAATTTGTCTCTCGGGAGAAAACGTTTAGATTCTGCGTCAATCGTTTCAGCATATTATATTCTAGGTTTGTAGGTTTTGCTTTTTTTCTTAAACTTCTTTGCTTTATAAATACAAAGGTTTTACTTCAATGTAGATTTTGTCATAAAAATAGTAACTTTTAGGCGCCTGTAACTTTTAAACTATTATAAATTTGGAAAAAAGGAAAACCTATAAACCTAGTATTTTACTGTGTCAGATGCATTCTAAAAAATCATTGAGATAGGTTAACATCTAGGGGGAGGAAAACGTTTTCTCTTTTTGTATGGACGAGCGCTCGGTAGGCCTCCGATGACGATGTTCGTTTGTTTATTGTTACCAAAATCAATGAGTGAAGCAGAGCTCATGAATTATGTAGGCGACTGTTTCCTTGAACACGACCGTGCAATAACATTGTTTAATGTTCACTAATATTAAACTGGTTTCAGCTAATGATTTAAAGTCAACCTAGATTATTGAAAGACTTCACTGTTAACGAAGTACAATGTTTTAGTATTGTTCAAATGTATTGCCGTAAGTTAGTTTGAATACCGTGGCCCTGAACGATGAAAGGGTGATTTTTCCTTCCGCTCAACCTTTGGCGGGAAGATTAATTTATGAATTGATCACCCCAAAAGACATACTATTACTATTTACTTTTCGTTATAAATGTTTTGAAGAAAACTTATAAAGGGCGTGAATTTTCAGGCGTTGCAGTCTATATGGAAAACGGTCAACGCGACTACGTTGACCGCTTTATACGCAGTTGATGCTTGTTTATCACCTTTATACAGTCCATAAAACAATTTAAATTAAAAACAATATCTATTTAGTTTTATTACACATGAACAACGCTAAACAACGCTTTACTTATTTTTTAATTACCGTAAATATATGAAGTTCAATGACCACGCCAACTGTTGTATCCGATCAACGTTTGTAATAAAATTAATAAATACGATGCTTGATAGACGTTAATTACCATTGATCCGACAATATGTCAATGTATTATGATTTATTTATTAGACAAGTGAGTTTCTCTTAGGTTTTTTGTTCTTACTCTTATTTTTTTCATCCTCCATCAAGCTCGAATTAGATTAAAATCGAAAGAAAGTAGTTTAAGAGAGTTACAGTAGTATAATTGGCTGTTTTCTAAATCGTGATCCATCTAGAAACAAAATTACGCACAAAGGGAATAAAATCACAGGGATATCGACAAATAGGATGCGGATTGCGGACTCTCTCTTAAAAAAAACACCACGGCCCTGGAATTCTAATGGCAACTGAAGGAACAGGGCGGTTTTAGTCACTCGAGTCTTTTTTCCGTGATTCAGATCAGATTGATTGATTTACATTAGGCGATAACGGTGATGACACGACACTAGCGTATCATAAACACTCTCACTTATTTTCCATAAAAAAATAATGAAATTAGATCTTTGTCTTTAACATCCAGTAAGTCCTCTGGCTCTGGAAGAGACTGTCAGACTCGTACTGACTCAAAATCATAGTGTTCCTTCAATAGCCTTTCACGGTTCCGCGACAGTCATGCAAGTCTGAGATACCCTTCTGCTTCTCCCAAGATGCATCCAACCACTTAAGGCAGCTGAATTCATGGGTGTGATTAAAAAAGTGATAATACTAACTTATAATAATATTATAAACACTAAAGTGAGTTTGTTTGTTGCGAGTAGTGGCTAAGCTACGTAAAAGACTGATTTATTATACTATTTAGTACAAAATTATGCAAAGAAGTCTCTAGAAGGAATACACTTTGTGCGCAGATTGCACAATGTTATACGTATTATGACTTCTTGCATTTATGTCGATATAAATAATCATAATGTATGTCATTTTTTTTTTTTTAAATCTTTATTTATTTAGGGACTTTTATTCCAGGGAATATGTCAGTCCCGTAGTTCCTTTCTTAAAAAAACTAAAAACAACAATATCTTAGTCTTGAAACGGTTCTAAGTACAAATAACAATAAATCTTAATAAGATAAAAAAGGAACTACCGCCGTGCAAACAACTTGTACAAGTCAAGTGCAGCATCTGATGTGGGATAAGCTAAGACAGACAAAAAAGTACCAACGTTTAGTAAATTAAGCTTATGTCTGCGCACCAGTAGTTCCCGTTCCGACCGAAATTTGGTGCACTCCACCAGTACGTGCTGGACATCATCCTGTACTCCGCAAACTTCACAATTTGGTGAAACTTCTTTTTTCATTAAAAAGCCAAACTTTTTTGACGGATAATGTCCAGATCGTAATCTGTGTGCTACCACTATACTTAACCTACTTAGTCTATAATTCATAAACCATGGTATTCGAGGTGGCTGGCATTGAATTGTTTTAAACCAAATTCCTTTATCTACACTTCTTTCGTCAAAATATTCTTTGAATTTGTCATAACATACTTTTTTAACAGTCGCAAGGTATTCAGTGTAATATAGTTTAACTTTCAGTTCCTTACCATTTGAAATTGCTGATTTTGCTAAATTGTCAGCTTCCTCGTTACCTGTTAAACCGATATGAGATGGAATCCATTGCAACCTTAAAACTTTACCACTAATTTCTAAGTTATATATTTGTTTAATGATATCATAAGCTGTCAATGTCCCTCTGAAAGCAGAGGCGCATCGAGCTATATGTTGCAATGCTGATTTGCTATCTGTGAAAATTACTATTTTGTAACTATTTGAATTTATACTATTTTTAATAGCTTCCAAGATCGCAATGAGTTCCATCGTCATAATCGTAGCATTACCATTACTTAATTTAAACATAGCCGAATTATTATTGTTTGCATCAAAGTATGCAGCCCCTTGACCATTTACACTTTTGGAACCATCAGTGAAGTATTTATGCCAGCCATCGTATTTTTCGTACAGTTCTTTTCTAATCTCTGACAAAGTAGATATACGATCCATATTTCTTTTAACTACATTAACACTATCCAGCTTAATTTTAATTATTTCTTTTTCGTCTATGTAGCTCGTCCAAATATCCATTTTAAACATATCTAAAGGGTATGAAGAGTGTATAATATAATTTTTACAATCATCAAATACGGTGGCGAGCAGTGGTTTTCTTTTATTTTGCCAATACCGACTCTGATCAATATCATTTAATTTATCTTTGAGGTTCATTGTAACTATATTGTTCAAGGACATAGATTTTAAACAATATTTATTCGCAAGAAACAATCTTCTTATTGATAGTGGAGTTATGCCTAGTTCAACCTCCATGACATGTAAAGGGGTACTTTTAATAAATCCGCCAATTGTTCTGAGAGCCTGATTCTGTATTTTATCCAGTTTATATAAATGAGATTTCGCGCTACAGTCATAAAGAAAAGAGCCATAGTCAATTCTACTTCTCAATACTGCAATGTACAGATTACGAAGGTGTTTCGGGTGGACACCCCAGGAAGAGCCTGCTAAGACTTTAAATAAATTTAATACTTTTGTCGTTTTAACAGTAATCTCATTAATGTGTTTGCTCCATAATAATGATCTGTCTAACCACATGCCCAGATACTTAACATTGTCTACAGATGGAATTGTATTATTATTGATAGTTAAATTAACAGTCTGTCTTTTACGCATTCGGTTAAACACACATAATTTAGATTTACTTGTGGACACTTCCAGACCAATACTATTTAATTTGCCAATTAATGCATCTAAAAGTGTTTGTAAACTGCTTTCACAAACGTTTAGCAACTTATGACTCATATAAAAGACAAAATCATCTGCATATTGGGAGGCCATTATGTGTGTGCCTTCAACCTCTTGACATAAGTCGTAAGTTACCAAATTAAAAAGTAATGGCGATAAAGGGTCGCCCTGTGCCAGGCCCATACCAGTCCATCTTGATTCAACAGTTGTATTAGTATACCGATTCTTAATAGTTAAACATCTAGCATTCAAAATTGACGAAATATAATTACAAATTTTAAAACCTAATTTCATTTTATCTAATTTACTTATAACTTTTTCTGTAATAACATTGTTATAGGCGTTGTCGACATCTAAAAAACAAGCCACTGTCGACATCTTATTTGCAAACCCTACCTGGATATGAGTCGTCAATCTAGTTAGATTGTCCAGACTCGATTGACCTTTTCGAAATCCTGATGTAAAAGGTGATAAAATTAAATTCTTTTCAACATACCATTCAATTCTCTTTAATATCATATTGTGAAATATTTTGCATACACATGACATGAGAGAAATCGGTCTTATTTTTGGTTGAGTGCTTTCATTGCTGACTTTTGGTATGGGAATTATTAATATATTACGCCATTGGTCTGGAATGATACCTGAACTGAAAACAGCATTAAACAGGTTAAGCAGATATTTTTTTCCAACTTCAGGCAAATTATATAACATTGAATAAGTTATACCGTCGTTACCTGGGGAAGTATCTTTTTTCTTAATACACTTGATTAGTTCTGTCATTTTAAAAGGTAATTCTAATGTTTCATTAGAGTCTACAATTTTATGTTGCTGGTTGGCTGCTGTATCTGGTGTTAATGAAAGTAATAATTGTCTCTGATCACTTTCAGTGACAAAAAAGGACGGCTTACGATGATGTTTTAACCAGCTCATCCTATTCCACATATCTGAAACCGAAGAACACTCATCTATACTTGTACAAAATTGATTCCAGTTTCGTGATTTAGCTCGCTGAATAGCTGATTGTGCTTTTTTATTACATATTTCTAGCTTGAGTAAGTTGTCAGGTGTTGGATTTTTCCTAAATTGTTTAAGTGCTAATCTTCTTGTAGCTACTACCTCAGATAACGACGGGTCCCAATACCCTTTGGGTTTGAATTGACTCATTGGCTTATTGCATATCTTTATCACAGGAATACTTTTATTAGCAGATAAAAAGATTTGTCTCTCGAAATAATCATAAGATTCCTGTATATTATTAGATAAAATAACATTCGAAAACGCACCCTCAATATTCTCGCGGTATTCTATCCAGTTAGCTTTTTTAAAATTTCGTTTCTCGATTAAGTGCCAGTGTTGTTCAAAATTTAGGGACATTTTAATAATAAGATGGTCACTTCCAAGATTTTCATTAAAAACTTGCCATTTCATTTTAGTAACTAAGTCGATTGAAGCAAACGTAATGTCAGGCGAAGTTTGTTGTGTGGCCCCACCCACCACTTTAATTCTTGTTGCATCACCATTATTCAAAGAGACAAACTCATAATCTTGTGACGAATTAAATAATTGAGTCCCTCTTTGATCAATTTTATATGACCAATTGCTGTGGTGACCATTAAAATCACCTGCAATCAGGGTCTTATTAGAATCTATAGCAAAAAGATTGTCCCAATCAGATGAGGAGGTTCGTGCTGACGGAGGACAATAGACGGAAATAATGTTTACTAAATCTTTACAGTTGAATATCTTGACATAAATAACTTCGATACTAGTATTACTTAAATTAATGTTACACATTTTAGATTGTATTGACTTATGAATCACAATAGCTACGCCTCCATATCCGTCGTACCTATCCTGTCTATAAACATTATACCCACTTATATGTAACGAAGAAACCGGTTCTAGCCATGTTTCGCTAACAAAGGCAATATGTATTTTTTCTTGCATTAATAATGCTTCAAAGCTTGTTAATTTTGGTTTTAAACTCTGTGCATTCCATTGACATATGTTAATCGCAACCTTTTTGCTTGTATTATCCATTAAATATAGTCAAAATAGTGTTCAATAGTCCTTCTCCCCAAAATAAATTCACAAAAATTAACTTGCATTCTTCATATAAAACTTTTAACCCAGACACAATTTTTTCTCCGACTGTACTTTCTTTATTAAGTAATATTTCCTTGATCTTCTGCTTGAAACTTTGTAATTTTATCTTTCTCTGCTTTCTCTCTGCTTCATTCATTTGGACAGTTTCTTCATGTAATTCTTGAGCCTGTTCTTGTATATTATTATCTAATTCCATCTCTAAAATTTGTTCCTCCATTTTCTTAGATTGTTTTCTTTTTTTCCTGGTAATATTTTCATTTGCTAGTGAGTGCAAACCTTGCTGTCCCCTTTTGTCTTCCTGACTATTGTCATCTTCCTTTCCTCCTGGTACATTTACTAACCGGTTTGGCAATAACAATACCTCGGGCGCAACTGATAAGATTGATTCACTTCTTACGCAATTGTAATTTTGTACTTTCGTAGATGCTATATAAGTCTCCAGCGCTTTTTTATAAGTTAAATTTTGTTCACTCATAATTAAGCGTATCTTCTTTTCTTTCAAGTACGTCGGACATGATTTGTCTAATGCAATATGAGGCCCTTTGCAATTGGGACATACAAATTGTTCTGTTTCACAATTCGCGTGCTTTTGTCCACACTTGGGACAAACAACGTTCTTCATGGGGCAAAATTTTTTAATATGGCCAAATTTCCAACAATTAGAACATTGATTGACAGAAAATATATATCGAGCCACTGGAAATCTACATCCAAATGCAAAAACGTAATCAGGGCATGTTGCACTTTTGAAGCATAATCTAACAGTCTCACTATTAACCCAATTGTTATCTTGATCCCTGCGTTTTAATCTTTTTACCGATAGTATTTCGACTGTACAATTTAAGGAGTCCAAAAATTCTTCCTCTGTCATTTCCAAGTCGACTCCTTTAATAATCCCATAAGAAACTACGATTTCACTAGTAAGTTGTGCTCGTATTCCCAGTTGAATTAAAGTTTGGCATTTAATAAGATTTTCGGCTTGATTCATATCATTAACTTGTATAAACACTTTATAAGGGCTTTTGTAATTTATTCTTAAAATACCTGTCATGTTTTCTTTTTTTAATAATTTTGCTAATGCCATTTGTTTAGGGAGTATCTCAGACGAAGATAAAGAGATCTCAATTTTTTCGGTTGTACCCACATTTTCTAATATATCAAATGATTTGTTATAATTCCCACTTTGTGTAATATTTTCATTCATTAATTTCTTCTGTTTTTTGCCTTTTCTTATTACCGTCGTAAAACCTTCTTCACTACTTTCTTCGCTTATCATTTCACTCAATCTTTTGCCTAAAATACTCTCATTTTTTTGATTTACTGTTCCACTGCATTCTTCCGTATTCCAACTTTGTTCTTGTGTCTCACGCTCACATTGGTTGGTTGTCTCGGAATCACTTTTGTCTTCTTGATCACCATTTGCTTCCAACATCACTCACGAACCGGGGGGGTAATATATACCCGCGTCAACGAATACTTTTATGCTTGAGCGATATAAACCGTGCGCACGTCACGACGTCTCGCTGAGCAATGATGTATGTCATGTGTTGGTAATTATAAGACTACTACAAGTTGTAGCAGTTTGCAAAGCAAATAGGTAACCGACAAATCGGTCATAGATTCGGCAGGCAGTCGGCGAGTGACTAGTCGGTAAAAAGAGAATATAATAATAATAATATAATAATATTCCACAACTATCACACAACGCCATCTAGTCCCAAGCTAAGCAGAGCTTGTGTTATGGGTACTAGACAACTGATAAACATACTTATACTATATTTCTAAATACATACATATTATAGATAAATTACACCCAGACACAGAACAAATGATCGTGCTCATCACACAAACATTTGTCCTGGGTGGGAATCGAACCCACGACCTCCGGCATAGCAGTCAGGGTCACTAACCACTAGACCAACAGGCCAGTAATAAAAAAAATGTTATTTTTAAAAAAACAGGCCGTTTGTAAACAATGCGACGCAAGTCCCCGAAACCTTATGATATGCCTGTGTACGAACCTCCATGGATTTTTATTACGATAGTCGCCTGGATACCATACTCATAAGGTATCAGAAACTTGCGTCGCCTTTTGTACAAAGGGCAGACAACCTACTGTTTTCATCAATGAATTGACCTCTTTGTTTAGTTTTTATTAAATCATGTAACTTATTTGGATTAACTGCACTGGGCCCTATAGCCAAATGGCAAGCGACATTCGCTAACGTTCAGCAGTCGCAGTCACTAATACATTTTCAACTTTATACACCGTTGCATAAAGTTGAAAATCTATCAAAGATTACAGATCGTTTTCGTTTGTTTCGTTCGCTGTCGCTCAGCAGTCTTTATTAGATTTTCAACTTTATGCGATGGGGTATAAAATTGTAAATGTATTAGCGACTGCTGAACGTTGACGATTGTCGCTTGCTGTTTGGCTACAGGCTGCTCATGTTCGAACGCTCCCAAACTTCACCGAGAAAAATAATTTGCATGGACGACCGACTACTAAGTCGGCCAGCAGGTTGTTCGGCCAAAGTTGTAGACAGCTTATCTCTAGTAGTCACATGATATTTTACATCCTGTTTGTAGCCGCTACGGCGTAGCTAGCGGGAAAATGATGGACAACACGTTTTTCTACATAAACATGCACTTTGCGGTGAATAACAAAAGTAAGTATCGTCTTTGTTTTTTTAGGGTTCCGTAGTCAACAAGGAACCCTTATAGTTTCGCCATGTCCGTCCGTCCGTCCGTCCGTCTGTCCGCAGTTTAGCTCAGAGACGCACAGTACTAGAGAGCTGTAATTTGGTGTAAATATACAGATTTGTTGTGCCGAAAAAGTGGTAAAATAAAATCTCGTAAAAAAATTTTTTTTAGGGTACCTCCTGTACTTACACGTAAAGTGAGGATTTTTTTTTTCTCTCGTACCCCATAGTGTGGGGTATCATTAAACAGGCCTTTAAAAAATAATGATAGTTTCCATTTACAGTTGAAGCTTTAAAGTGCTAAATTTTGCTCGACTCGAGTGTCCCCCCCCCTCTACCAGCTAAACGGTTATGTTTGGGGGTGTGAAAAAATTCACATTAGTAGCATATATAACGAAGTTTAAAAGAAAATTATCATGACCAAGCAGGCTTTACAACTTTACGAGTAATAGTGGACCAACTTATAAAATGTACTTGGAAAATATGTTTTCTTAAACAAAATGTATCGGAGAACATGCTCTTCAACTGCACATGTAAGTTTGTCAACTTTAATGTTTTTACGGTATGTTTTTTGGGGATAGGTAGGTTTTTATCGTCAACTATTTTAACTAACTTCAAAAAAAGGAGGAGAGATCTTTTTTCTTATGTATTTTCCCTGATTTCTCAAAGACTCCTGGACCGATTTTGAAAATTCTTCTTTTTAAAATTAAATTCAGCGAATCAGTTTAGTTAGTTCGCATAAGTATTTTGATGGGCAACTACGGAACCCTACACTGTGCGTGGCCCGACACGCACTTGGCCGGTTTTTTTATAAAACAGTAAGGAAGTGCAAGATTTTTAATTGTATTGTCCTAATCACTCTTAAAAGTCCCTTTGAGTCCCTTTGAGGCCTTTTCAAGCGAGGTGATCGGTGCCTCAAACTAGGTTCATTTTTTTTATTAATTTTGTCGTAACACAATCAAAAATACCAAATATACCACTTTTCGTGCTTTAAGATCGATTAATTATTTTTGTCTTCACATGTTGCCTTGCCATCTTGTCTAGTGATGGATATTGTTGTGCTCCGCGGACTCTGTAGCATCATTGACAGCTTCTAATTTTCCCATTACTGGTACACAAGCTCTGTGAGAGGGAGTGGGCCATAATCCACCACGCAGGCCCAGTGCGAGTTGGTAGATGTCACATGTTTTCGATTTTTTGGTTCTAAGACAAGCCGGTTTCATATCTAATGTTAAATAATAATTATATGAGCTATGTCGGTGACTTGTATCCCGCAAAGAAACTCCAAGCATAGCTCTTTCCAGTGTTCGTTAAGTGACTTAGTCTCTCTAAGAGATATTATGTGTATGCTAATATGCTTATTTATGTGTATCTAAATTTAAATAAAGACGTGATAAACAATTTAGCGCAATATTTTCAACAGTTATCTCAGTTATATCTTAATTAGCAGCCATGAAGTCTTCATCTTAAATCTGTGCGACCTTCACGCTTCAGTGGACGTCACCTGACTAATGGTACGATCAACTTGCTTGGACAATTGTTTAGCTAAAGCCTTCTAATTGACATGCTACGTAAATCCGATTAAACTATGTTTACTTTAGATAAGCTTCTACGTGTCAACTGCTAACAGAAGTTGTTTTTTTAATTTGATAAATTCTTCATATATCGAGGGTGTGTTTATTTGTACTTTTTTTTTATTCGAGGCAAAAGCATCAAAATAATGTCCTCCACTCCTCCCATCCAAGGCAGAACGAGAGCGACTGTCAGACTTGTACTGACTAAAATCCACGATGATCCTTCAGTAACCCTTTACGTTCCAGGGTCACGGTTTCCTAATGAGACAGTTCCACGACCCCGGCAGGCTTTGGCTTCTAAGGGGAGCACCGTCAGATTACTAACAGCTTTTAGAGGCCCACCGTCAGCGTGTACTGCGGTACTTTTTGTCACTATATGTAGTATATACCCGACCCACATACATCAGCCGGATGTTACTCGCGGTTTGAGAAAATCGGTAACCGATTTTATCAAAACTGGCTTAGCAATGACAATCCTTTTTCTAGAATTAAGGTACCTACCTACATAAGCCAATACAAGTATAAATCCGCAAAAAGTTAGATAAAATACTTAATGGTCATTCTTTGTTTAGGAAACGTTTTGTTTAGAACAAAAACTTTATTCGCTTTTTATCGATCGACGGATCTAATTGAATCCGCGTTGTGCAAGCTGAAGTGCAATTGAGTTTTTTTTTTCTGCTGTATAACTTCAATGTACAGACTGAAGCACCTCAACCCAAGTTTCACCTAATTTTCAACTTTATAACAAAAAGACAAGGTTCATTTTAAATTGACAATGTTGATAATCTAGAATATCTGTACGAAAAGAGGTTAATACTTAATATTGTTTAAGTAAACAAGTAAAAGGTAGATTTGTTAGCAGACAATAAATAGTGATGATTTTGAAACAGATTCATATTTATCTTTTTTATCTATCATTGCAAACGATTACCTACTTGTTACGAGATCGCAACCAGTTTTCCTCAAATAATACAGCGGTTGAAGATTTTTGGGTTTGAACACAGAATACTTAGTAGTACTCAGAGAACGATAATAATAACATGTACCAATATAGTAGATTATTAACCAAGGGGATAAAGCAGTGTCTTCTGTCGCGGGTGACGATTTAAATCGCGAGCATAACGAAGGACTCGAGGCTTACTCCCGAGCGTAGCGAGGGTGTTAGAAACTTAAATCACGAGCGAAGCGAGGGATTTAAGACGAGTCCTGAGTGTAGCGAGGGATTTAAGTTCACCCAAGACTAAGACAGCTTTATCACCGAGGAAAATACTCTACTTTTCGTACCACTTGCGAAAAAATTAACGTTATAATAATATGTATGAGATAAGCATTAATTAAACATTTAAATTTAACAATAACTTATTTAAAAAAATTAAATAAAATAAACTCAACGTTTATGTATTTGAAGAAAACAAAACGCGGCAAATTCCTAGATTATAATTATTGTATTCTCGGAAAAGCAAAGGCATCAAGATCATACGGCCTCTTTGGTTTTCGTAATGTTATTAAATCATAACTCCCTAATAAATGCGTATTCCTTTTTCAAAAAGTTGTATAATGCTTTACATACAAACTCAATGGTGTAAAGACAGACTGATGTAGTTCACTATCGGTAAGTATTCGAAATACAAATCACATTCTCTCCCTAGAGGATGAATGAAATTCAGTACAACTTTCTTTCCCTAGGGAAAGCTGTTTCTAACAGATTAATAATGACTATTGTTATGTACGCTTTTTGTGGCATAGAATGTCACTTTTTTGAGCAAGTGGTACGAAAAAAATATTTTTGTTCTTTTGTTTATTATGAATTAAAAAATGGGTTTACAAATATAGATCAACTCATATTCATAATAATATTATACCTTCTTTAACTAAATATAGTAAATATACACCGTGACTTTTTAGTCGTCTTACAAAAGTGGTCCACTTAATGTATCCGACCTTAAATTCCTCTAGGCGAGTTTTTTTTCGAATCGTAATAATAATTTTTATTTTTAATAAATACGACGTACATTAGAAAACCCTGTTAAAATGTTTACGTATCAACAACCTGTAGAGTATACCTGCCCAGTGCAATAGTCGGGCAGATCATTCCATTCCAATTTTTTATGAGACAAGGGTGTTTCTAACTACGCCTTGCGTCATAATAACGAATTAAAATTTTATTATTAAATTTTTCAAATCTCTAAAATACCTAGATTTTTATTATAAACGTGTTATAGTCATTGGATACATGAACTGGGCTGCTTTTGTAAGACGACTAAAAAGTTACGGTGTATACAGTTTTCATATACTTAGCATGTAGCTACTACGTATAAGTCTGTTTACGTTTTATTACGTACTTCGTACCACCACAGCACTAAATATTTGTTATTTATTCCACCTGACCTACTATTCTATTTTCCCTGCAAAACTTTTACTCATTTCGTGTTCTTTTTATTTGGTTTCGTTTCACCTTTTCCTTAGTAATTTATTCACGTTGCGAGCCTTTATGGGGGTCTAAAAAGGCCTCTTTAGTGGAATCGTAATATGAATTGAGACAAAATAATTATATATCTTTAATCGACTCTGATGTTTTATAAATAGAATTATCATTGAATATTACATTAAACGCAATAAATCGCATTTGAAATTTATTATCATACAGCGAAAGTGGCCATTTTAGACCTGAGGGCATTACTGTGACACTGTGCATTTTTGTTTGTCCACCACTGTACTAGAACAACTAACAATGTGTTGGTCTGTTGGTCTTATCTACGATGGAAAAATATCTTAATTTTGGAGCATTTATGGGTTTAAAACACGCGATGAAAATTCATGTTTGAAGGGATCGTTATTCGTAGTCGTACCTCGCGATACTACGCGATAAAGGCATCAGGCGAAAATCGATAAGACGTATATTTTCCTACTCTCCTCGTATTATTTTCTGATTTTTTTCGTTGCGGGATCCAAGTCTCGGGACACGTCGAGCTTCACTGTCTCTATGTATATTAAGTAATAATAAATATACCTGTTGTTCCTGTAATACCTTAATTTGCGGAACTACCGATACCAGCCATTACCTATAAATTAATTGCCCGTAAAACATCCAAGTTGTTATAGACGAACAATTAATAATGCATTAAAATTACGCGATAGATATGTAAAACTAACTTGTGCAATCAAGTGCCGGTTAGTAAGCATCCGTTCATGAGAATTGTTTACGTACGAAAACTGGATTTTTAAATCAAAGGATTATAACATATCATTGGGCCTGCGCTATAATGTAAAGCTTTTATGGTACGATGGGCCACACTAACGGTATTTCCAGTTGATTTGCGCGATAACAGTCTTCGTAAAAGTCCATTAACGCGATAAATTAACGGCACTTCCTGTGAGTGGTCTTCCAGTGTTACGAATTCTTCAATGGAAAATGACTAATACCTGTAAACGGTCACTTGAAAATAAAGTTTAATTAGCGATAAACTTCAAAGTAGTAAGTACTTTTCGTCCTGAAAAATATTACCATAAGTATCTTTTGACTATATCCAGGAAAATAACAGTATAATTTTTAGGGTTCCGTAGTCAACAAGGAACCCTTATAGTTTCGCCATGTCCGTCCGTCCGTCCGTCTGTCCGCAGTTTAGCTCAGAGACGCACAGTACTAGAGAGCTGTAATTTGGTGTCAATATACGGATTTGTTGTGCCAAAAAAGTGGTAAAATAAAATCTCGTTAAATATTTTTTTTAGGGTACCTCCAGTACTCTTACACGTAAAGTGAGGATTTTTTTTTTCTCGCGTACCCCTTAGTTGGGGTATCATTAAATAGGTCTTTAAAAAATAATTATAGTTTCCATTAACAATTTTTTGATAAAAAAATTCGTTTGTGAAATATTAAGCTTTAAAGCGCTAAATTTTGCTCGATTCGAGTGTCCCCCCCCTCTACCAGCTAAACGGTTATGTTTGGGGGTGTGAAAAAATTCACAATAGTAGTATAATAACGAAGTTTAAAAGAAAATTATCATGACTAAGTAGGCTTTACAACTTTACGAGTAATAGTCGACTAACTTATAAAATGTACTTGGGCATCATATTTTCTAAACAAAATGTATCGGAGACAACTGCAAATGTAAGTTTGTCAACTTTATTTTTACAGCTTTTATAGGTATGTTTTTTGGGGATAGGTAGGTTTTTATCGTCAGCTATTTTTAACTAAATTCAAAAAAGGAGGAGGTTCTAAATTCGTCGTAATCTTTATTCTTATGTATTTTCCCCGATTTCTCAAAGACTCCTGGACCGATTTTGAAAATTCTTCTTTTTAAAATTAAATTCAGCGAATTAGTTTAGTTAGTTCGCATAAGTATTTTGATGGGCAACTACGGAACCCTACACTGTGCGTGGCCCGACACGCACTTGGCCGGTTTTAATTATATAATAGATGGCGCCTCGTGTACTATCCGAATTTATTTTAAAATTTTAAAGTAATGCAAGTGGCAAAACTGCAAAGATCCAGACCGAACCGGAACGAATCGAAATTTGCAGTCTGCCATTGTTTTTTCAGAAAAAGCAAAGGTCTGTGATTAAAACAAACCAATTTAAAGAGGCTTGATCCTTGATTTATTTATTGTTCAAATTACGTAGAACATCCATTAATGAAACCCCAGTTAAATTTATATCTATCAAGCTGCTGTGTCGTTTTTAAGGTTTAAGAAGTGGAAAGTATTTTAATTTCATTCTGATGATAGTTTGATTTTGGCTCAGAAAATCGAAGAAGGCCCCGCAAATAAAAGTACTTAATTCATTATGTAAAATATTAATTAAAAGTAAAACTGGCAGTTTATAAAAAAAAAAACAAAAAACTCTTTGTTTGAAAAAGGAAAAACCAGGTCAAAACCAAAAAGTTTGCATCATAAAATAAAATAAGAAATCACTGGCTGAATTCGCTAAAAAAATCTAGTACCTAGCCCTTTTATATAAAAAGTAAATAATTTAAAAAGAAAACCAAATGGCTTTAATGTCATTATTTTAACTAGAAATTGCCAGTTTGAATAACCAATGAGATCCCAACTTAAATAAATACTCATTGGGCAGTAACAATAGAGGTTGCATTTAAAAATTATAATTACTAATCGCTGATGATACAATCTTAGAAGAAACTCAGTCGAAAAAAAAAGGCAAATTACAGAAGTTCCTGCGCACTTAACTTTTAAGTTGTAATTTTTTTGATACTAAGAATTTTTGAATTCCAGTGATATTTTCACTTTTAATTATTCATGTGGTTCGGGTAAATTCATTCTAATTGTTTAATTACATCATACAATACGTATGCTTCTTACTCTAAGTAAAATTGAACCATTCAGTACAGAAATAAAGAAATCTAAGCTCATGAGTTGGAAACATTGGAAAATCCTTTTGCTCGCAAAGTCCACATCACACAGGTATAAAGTACGAAGATGACACATCCAAACACCTTTATAATATCATCGATATAAATGTATTGCTTACGCCATATTATTAGGTTTAACGGACAAACTACGTTTATTTAACCTACACTATTATACGAGTTACATTTGTACTTATTTATTTTCTATCGACGGAACGACTTCGATGGAATTAGGAATAAGTATGCGAGTTTACGGAGGCCAAAAATCAATGTACGAGTAGCTAGATCCCATGTCTGGGAAAATTCGTTTTCTCCGTATTTGAGATGTCACCGAGATGTCCGAATCGACGCGGTTATTGTTTATGCGTTGACTTCTATGTCATTGATGACTGCAAGTTCAAACTCCAGTAGTATATATGTATTATATACTTGTATCAGTATGTACAGACACCAGCATATCAAACTACCTCAATCTGTCAAACGAATGATACAATATATTACCAAATATTGTGAATACAATTTTTTTTTGGGGTGTATATATTATATCCGATTTTTTTTTATCGACCCGCAACGACAGCGCTACCTGTAAAAGCGATCTCACTGGTGTGCGTCTACTACGTATTTTATTTCCGTATTTTCAGAAAATACGGAAAGAAACTCGAGACAACATATTGGGAGTCGGGACAATTAATCATGTTTTCATTATTTTTTAGTTCGTATTACAAACTAATCTTATCTCCTAAGATAGATAAAGATACGCCAGAAACTACGGCCGAAGCCATGGTGGGGCAAGGGGTGCTTGCCCCACCCTGACTCTGACTTGTTAGGTGTCTTTTAACCAAAATTAAATAATGTAGGTGCTTACCTAATACAATACCTACTTAATATCCGTAAAAAATCTCACAATCGACAATCTTCAGAAGACACAAAAAAAATTTTAGCATTTTGCCCCACCTTGAGCATATACTAGAATTTTGCCCCACCCTGTGCACATGGCTGGCTACGCCCATGGCCGAAGCTACGGGTTTCGTGCTTACATAGTACCCCAGGGGCCACCTGTCTCGGGACTTTTGCTGTGCAAACTATAGTGGCAGTAATACTGCGGCAGCATTGTATTGCTCCACAGCAAAATCGAGGTAGCAATGCTGCATGTTACCAAGGTCTAAGCTTGAAGATTTTAAGATCACCTTATAAGTATACCTTCACACGTTTTGCATATTGATTGTTGGCTTATGTATTGCGGCTATGGTGACGAAATCTATTGCAAATATGCAAGTATGCAAGGCACATGATAGCATGCTCCATACTAATTAAACATAGTCCACCTACATACTTACATAACGTTTTTGCGGTTGTGGTCTATTTTAAGCAGTCAGAGGTGCAAAAAGAGGATTTTAAAATTTAATAAAGAAGTATTTACTTAACGTTTACGAGTCAGACTTTTGCAGTTGTGCTAACTGCAAAAGTCTCGTTTTATCGTTTTATCATACAGAGGCCTTACCACGAGTTCTTAACGCGATCCAGTTTAGGCTGTGGGAAAGAGATGGCGCTAGACGATTTGTATAGCTCTGTCTCTTTCCCACAGCCTAAATAGGATCGCGTTAAGAACTCGTGGTGAGGCCCCAGATGATGGCTTACACACCTGGCCTGCCTATAGCTCTCGATCATATACCTACATATTTTTCACTAGTGAAGATAGGTTGGGCCTATTCTTTCGACCGACATTCCTGCACATACCAAATACCTACGTTGAGTTTCATCCCCTGAATTGGAATAGCTTGGTGTCTCCTGACTTATTTGAATTTAGTGGACGGATAGACAGAAAGTATGGGTATCTATTACCTACCAAACAAAAGTGATGAGAACTCTTTGTAAGGTGATTACGCGCGGATAAGCGGTGAAGCTTTCACTGCAACTTCAACTAAAAAGAATATTTTTAAAGGAATTGACTGCAAAAACAATTAACTTTTCTTTTAAGGGCTTCACACACAGCAGCTATAATGTGAAGATGTACAATCGACAAAGTTTAATTATGACCCACCATAAGCTTATTTTCTAACAGATATTCAAATACAATTAGGACAGATAGTAACAGATATTTAAATACAAAACGCGAATATGGAATTCGCGTAAATATACATATCCATGGTAACGACTTTGATCTTTGTCAATTTGACAGATTCAAACGATTTTTTGTCAAAATGGGTCATGATTCAACTTTGTCGATTGTACATTATAGCACGATACATCTCATTGCATTTTTCTATAGAGATTCAAAGATGTAAAAATACACATTATAGCTGTCGTGTGTGGTCTCCTGACGATTTCTGCTGAACAATCTTCGACAATTTTTTTCAGGAAGTGAAAAAAAAAATCAGCCTCACCATAGAAAATTATAAACTTCATTGTATGGAGAGGCTGTTATTTTTTTTCATTTCCTCAAAAAAATCTTTGTGAAAGATTGTTCAGTTTCGATTTCTGAGCGAGCTCTGAAAGTTAGTGGAGGTCTGTCTCTTACATCCAGTATTATTTTTATTGACGTAGGTTTTGTTCTTCAAACAATAGCCATTTGTTTTTTCTCAACCTGTTTATTATAAACTAATATTTAAATATAACACGACACGGAACCGATCAGATTGCTACACGAGCCATGGGATTGAATATCTAATTCCTCTATGGCGTCACCTTTGCTTATAATATCCATGACAAATAACAACTCACAGGTATCCTTAGAGCAACATAAACGTTTATCATATATATTTTTTACTTAGGTATCACTTGAGTCAGACTTCAAGGCAAAAAATTCAACTAGATACGTACGTCATACGTACGTTCGTTCAAACATAAAACGAACATGAACATCGCTTAGAATCTTCGTGGATTTGGAACTGGTTTTCCTTGAAAGGTTGTGTCGCTATCCAATACCTGGTGGACAGAGGTAATTATTTCAAGATTTCGTGACACTGTCCTCTGATGGTGGACATTATGAACCATAGAAAACGAGATCAATATTTTATGAAAAGGAGGATTCCGAGAATATTTCCTTATTTGTTGTATTTTCTGGTCATTTAAGTCGTTCTTGTCCTAATACTCGCCCGTTTTCTGGGTTAACATTGATATCTGTACCCTCACTTACACTAGGGCCACACGGAAATTACGTTAATTATCGCATTAATGTACTTAATACAAACATTTACAGACTATTTTCGTGAAAATCAACAAGATATGCTGTTCGTATGGCCCGGCTATTAAATAGGATGGATATACATAATGTATCACCCCAAAAAATCAATGGTAGTACCTATGTACCTATTATTTTAACAGAAACAAACACATAAATCAATTCAGATATTTGAGTTATTTTATCACAAAACTAGCATGTATAATTAACTAATGTCGAAGAGTTGCATTTTTAAAGTAAAGGAAGTAAAGTTATTATAAGATCTAGGAAGAAGTTTCGAGTGAACAACAGGAAAACACCTTGATTCTTCTGTTTTATGCAGCTGGCCTAGCTGTTCAGGAAGTGCAATAATGGCAGAAGTTCTAACCAACCATATACTACTTGCAGAACCTTAGTATATAGGCTGGTAGGTACTGCTCATGCATTCAAATATTATTTATTTTATGTTGGATTTTCCTTCTAGAAACCGGTTCATGCAGTTTTGAAATAAACATTGTGATATTGTGAAATGAGTCAAACCTAAATAATAAATCTTACGAATGTAACCAAAATGAACCGACCTAAGACATGAGAATTTACCTTACCTAGACTAAAATTCAGATGCAAGGAGTAAAACTAGACAAAATTTTGAAAAGGTTTTTTTTTACCTTGTTTCATTTATTTACCCTGAGTATTTAAACTTTTTTGAAAATAAATCTTTTAAAAATAGCTATGATAGGATAAACTTCCAGTCTTAGCAGCTGAATACCAGTATTTGATTCATGTGAATACATAATGAGAGCTGTTAGACAAAGTGAGTAATTTAAAGCATATTGTAAAAGGTGGCCGTTTTAAATCCTCTGCATCCTGAAAAAAAAAAATACAAGGTCGACCAGTTATGGATGCAGCTGTGTATTGGGACAAAACCCTCGAATCTTTATTACGAATATGTAGGAGACCGATTCTTGGGACATCGCTGACTTTTTCCACGGCTGCCAAAAATAAACAATTGACAGCCAGGACCAACAGTTCTACGTACTTTCCGAGGCAAGTTCATGAGGATGGATGGACACCAATCCATAGAGCGACTTAGGTAAGCGCGGCTTATCCTTTAAGATCGACCCGCGCGGTGTCTGTTCTTATTTAGAGACGAGCTCTTCAGACTTTATTCCTACATTAGCATATAAAACGCACATTATGTAGAACGGCACGTAAACGATCACATTATATTTTAAACTAGTGACACGCCGGAAGACGCGGGTTCAAAAGTTTAACGCTTCCAAATTTTCGCTTTGTTACTAAAATGTTGTCCGAGATCAAAAGGGGACCTATGTTAGGAGCAGTCGTTCGAAACACACGTACAGAGTTACAGACACATAAGTTACTTTATTTTATACCATGTTAAGAAGCGTTTCAATTACGATGTACGGCACATCTCCCAGCTAATATGGTTACAGAGGTCATCATGAATTGTATGTTTTGTGAACACTATTTGTATGGCATTGGCCACGGGAGCTTGTCAACAGTCAACATTCCAATTAGGTACTTACTACTCAATTAACTCACTTATTCGATGATAATATTATTATGCTGCATAACTAAATAGAACAAACATCATTTTCATAGCCAAACATTAACGCGGTAGGAAGTAAAGTTCTGTAAAGACTAGCTATAGGTAAGCGCGGCTATATACAACTTGTAACGAATCGCACCCGAGCGGTGTATGTTATAATCTTATTTAGAGACGAGCTTTCAGAAATTATTGCATTGTTACATAGCATATAAAACGTTTACTTTATGTAGAACGGCACGTAAACGATCACATTAAGTATTTTAAACTAGTGACATCGCCCGGCTATCTTTTTGCACGGGTTCAAAATTTCCGTGTTGTTTATTTTTGATAAAAAATTTATGTACGGAAAATTCACGATTCAACAAAAAAAGAATGGTTTAATTATGTTACCGTTGTATAATTATGTTCGATTATTAATCCACAGGAACGCCATACTGGGAAAAAAAATAACCTATTATGTGCTAAGACAGGTTAAACGTTTACAAACATTCTGTACCCTTAGAAGTTTGAGTATGAAAGAGTAACAAACTATTATCCATCATATTCGTTAGGCTATGTAAAGATACTAATTCCGTAGTTTATAACAATGTTTTCAAAATTACAGACACATAGAGCTCTACTTTCAGTTATTTTATTACCTTTTTGTGATAAAAGCGTTAACTACGATTGTACGGTTGTCAACCAGTGTCTCCCAGCTAAATAAAAAACGAGGTCATCATGAATTGTATGTTTTGTGAACACAATTTATATGGCATTGGCCTCGAGAGCTTGTCAACATTCCAATTAGGTACTTACTACTCAATTAACTCACTTATTCGATGATAATAATTATGCTGCATAACTAAATAGAACAAACATCATTTCATAGCCAAACATTAGCGCGGTAGGTGTAAGTAAAGTTCTGTAAAGACTAGCTTATAGGTAAGTATTACAACGTGTAACGCCAAAAGCGCAAAACCTTGTGGGGTAACTCAGCCAGTTACTGTTACTGAACCTTTTTTTGACAAGACTTTTGGAAATTCGCAATTGCAATTTGGTTTTTCATATAGATGTGCCCGACCAATTTCTCATTTTGCATGAAAAACCATTTTTTTTATGAAAGCTGAGTTACCCCACGATAGGTTTTGCGCTTTTGGCGTTACACGTTGTAAAATATCTTTAAACGTGCAATTCTTGTATATTTATTTTTATACAATCAGGATCTCTTAAACGGCTCCAAGTATGTTCACGAAAGTTACAGATTAGGGCATTTTTGCGGCTCAAAATCGATTTATCCAGGTCCAGGTTTATGGGAAAACACGCATCGGTTCCCAGAGATATATGACACTTTAAAAAAAAGAGCAGAAGCTCGGTCACACCAGATATTATATATCATAATATTTTCGATGTATACAATAGTTACTTGGCGATTATTTCAAATTACAAAAAAGTTATAGCCATACTGCGACTGTTATTAATTAGCAACCAATGTCTTGGGAGAAAAGGCTTGTAAAGATCAAAATTTTTTTTTACACGAAGTTGCGCCAAGTATCCTATTCTTAAGAAAAGCATTGTCTATGCCTGCGGGAAATGAATATTAAGGGTTAGGGTCTACACTGGATACCGCGGCCCTGTAACGCAAAGGGCAACCGAAGTTTAAACATATTTTTTTGGTCAGCACGAGTCTAGTAGCCGATTACTTGACGACACGGTTAGCACAGTGGCTGATGATCGACTGCTTGTCGCGGGTTCGTCCCCGCACCGAACAAATAGTGTATAACTAGTATATGGTTGTTCGGTCTGAGTGTTTCTGTAACCAGTGTTTCATTTAAGATAGAATAAAAAAACAATGGTTTTTATTGAAATTATATTTTTTATGAAAATCTTCTGTAGTATCGAACTTTGGTTATTTTACCATCCACAATTTATTTAAAATAATACGTGTGATCGTGACGCAGAAACGGTCAGAATCATAAATACAATTTGTGGTTCTAAAAATAAATTTTACTAGTAGTATTTACGCGGAAATAAACAACTAAACTATCGATTTCGAATTAACATCAACAATTCATTCGCTCATGCCATAGATTATTCAACTCTTGTAAACATGCAATCGAGTTCGGTGAAATCATTCGGTAAGTACGTCTGTTTGTAGACGTGTAATAATTAAAAGAAAGAATTAATTAATGAAGCGATCTAGAAACAGTTCTAAGAATTACTTATCGAACTTTCATTGATAGTAGACGAGTACTTTCTATACTAATCCTCTAAGCAAAGTGTACAAAAAATGATTGGTGAAAATCGGCCAGTCTCCGGATCGAATAGCTAAACAAGTTTAAATAGTTGACAGCGTCAAGTCGATCTCGATGCAAGGTTGACGATAATTTATCGATACTTCGATAGTCATCGTTCAATAACATGACGGTAACCACATGCCCGCACAACGCACATACCTTTTATGAAAGCAAATTAGCATAATACACTGTGAAAGCGTTCTAACTTGTCACCAACTCATTCTTCCACGTTCTAAAATTGAATTTAAAAAAACATGACCATAGATTAAGAAGTTAAGAATGTCATTTTTAAAACACAAAGGAACTATTTAAAACTCATGATCAATCTTTGTGTATTCAATTAAAAACAGTGTAGCACTAGGAAAATACATCTCATTTGAATGATGTTCAAATGCGTAGTTTTATGTTCCGGCCTTAATGAATATGGAGAACAACACGCATGCGTATGTTAGGGGAGAGAATATGGCTATAAAATAAAATAAAAAATTAGGCAGTATTAATTTGACCTTATATTGCATTAAATGACGTTTGGTTAATGGCAAAACACAACAAACAAAAATTTCATTTTTCGGATTTCAGACCATCAAACTGAACATGAACATTTCCTGGAACATTTTTTCTTTTGTAAATAACAAATAACGCAGGATGGAACTTATAATAATCAGTGAGCGGTACCACCGCTAATGGCGAACTTTTTAAGAGAAGCTTTGGATGCATAATGGCTAATTGCGATAATCGACACTATAATCTGTTTTGGTAAAAAAAAAATAAGAAGTTAGTCATTGAACCCCTTCCACTAGTATTGATATCTGTGTCGTGGTTGCGTTTACACCTTGCAAATTCACAAACAGCCGGACCCGTATACTTGTAGGTCATACTAAAATTGGTCCGTGCGGGAATCGAATCCCCGATACGCAGTACATCACAGTCAATCGTTAGACTTCGTCGACCGTGCCGTCACCTATAAGTAGTGTAATGTGACCCCGTCTTCATGATAATCTTTTCTTTTATAATTAAGTCTATAAAGTGAATCATACTTTATTATTCACAATTTATCAAAATTTCAGGTCAGAGGTCTGGATTTGTCATCAAATGTTTGTTGTTCGGGTTTCGTCATGTACTTTACTTTATTTTATCGTTAATATTCGCTGACCTACCTTTATTTAACTTTGAACAATCTTAGTTATCATTTAAAATTTAAGTCTTCTGGTTCTTCTCTCTCTTCTTAGTTTATTTTATTTTATAGTAATAAAAATCAGGAAAACTTTTTTCCAAATTTGAAAACCGTCTGTTTGTCAAAACTTACAACAAATAAAGGTTTTTCAGGAAATATTATTTGAAGTCTTCAAGAAACCACTGAAACGTGCCGTTACAGTGTGTATTGGCAATGTTTTTGTATTCCTATTACTTATTTAGTCTAATTCCCGTACTATATTAGTAACAGTTTAAAATAAAATACAGTCCGTGTTACTCACTATTATTGTAGTTTTCTATACTTTTTGTTTACGTATATGTTTTTGTGTCTATATTATACGACCTATTTTCATATCTGTCGAACCGTTTCGGAAGAGTGCACTCAAACGTCTTGACACGAGATTTTTTTGTCTAAGATGTATGTATCCCTGTATCACTGGTTGCGGGACTCATGGATTACCGTGACCCCGGAACGCAGAGGGCTATTGAAGGACACCGTGGATTTTAGTCAGTACGAATCTGACAGTCAGAGGACTCATTTGATGATTTAATAAATTAAAAAAAAATCGTTGGAATTGTTTTCGAACGTGATGTCAAAAATCTGTAAGTACTCATATTATATAAAGCTGAAGCTTGTATGATTGAACGCGCTAATCTCGCGAAATATTGGTTTCGATTGAAAATATATTTTTGTGTTGGTTAGTACCTATATTTATCGGGGAAGGCTGTAGGCTAATTATAATATCACGCTATCACCACAGGATCCGAGCAGCGGGGGTTAATCCACGGGGACCGGGACCAGCTGATGTTAAATATTGCCATATAGTATAGGATTTTCTCGTAGCGGATATGAATGCGCTATCGAAATGTTATTATTTTCGTTACAATGTTGAACGTTCAATAACATACAGCACATTGTTGTGAATATTTCTTTATCTAAAGAATGAAACTTGAAACTATACTGTCTTCATGAACAACTTACTTGTACATGCATTTTAAGGTTTGCACATGTGTTCTTAAAAAGAGAAATAGACAGATTCTAAATAACCTCACGCGTGTAGCCCCCTAAGTAAGTTAGATAGAGGTAGATCTGGTTAGATCTAATGGGAGGGCGGCAGATTTTACTGAGGATGATATAACCACGCAAAAAAAGGGTTCTTTTTTTGCGTGGTTATATCATCCTCAGTAAAATCTGCCGCCCTCCCATTAGCTGAAGGGATATCCAAACTTTTACAGACTAAAAATATAAGGTGACTGGTAATTAGTGAACGATACTTAAGCATGTGATTGTGCTCATGATAACCAACAACTTTTACTATGGGAACAAACCCGAAATCGTGAAAAAAATATCAGCTATTCAGTACATTTATGTTTGCTTAATGTACTGAACAGCTGATATTTTTTCAAAATTTCGGGTTCATGTTTAAGCACAATCACGTGCTTAAGTATCGTTCACTAATTACCAGTCACCCTATATACCCTATACCTTTATTAATAGACTGTCTCGCGAACCAGAAATTAATTTAATTATTTTATTTTTAAAGCAGATAATCACAATACATAAAATAAATTATTTATTTATCAAATGATTCCATCACAGAATTGACTTCAAGTGCTTAGTTAATGTTATGCTCATCCTTGTAATGGACTTAGACACTTATGTATCTACGCAGGTGTGTCCATCATTAAAGGTACATAAATTTTCCAATAATGGTCATATTTTATGTCCATTCGTTTACGGCAAACAGTAAAGTTTTCCATTCGTCTTAGCAGAGCCCGCTTTGCGAACTCACACTAAGACTATTTATTGATTATACTTATTGCTCATGATGTTTATGTAAATATCACACGTACGTGTGTTTGTATAATTATTTATGTATTGTGGAGATGGAAAAATATGGCCGTGTGTTCTATTTGTAGAGGCGAGTATGTGTATTTCTAGAAGGATGGGCAGAATTATAGTTGTATAAGATTTCCCCGTTGTTTCACCCCCACTACTCGACTCCTATAAGACGTAGCGTTATGTTAAACAGCCTTCCTCGTTAAATGGACTATTCCAATACTAAAATAACGTTTCAAATCCAACCAGTTGTTCTTGAGATTGGCGCGCTCAACCAGAGAAACTCTCCAGCTTCTTAACATCAGTATAAATTTCGTGTGCCAAGATATCTTTTTTTTACATAAAATTCGATTACACCTATAACTAGTTATGGGCTTCGATACATTACTAAAAGTAGGAACGTATGCCATGAAGCTAATTTTTTTGTAATAAAGGTGAAAATATATTGGGGTAGGTTGATAAACTTGGGGTGTGTACCTTATTGCACTTTTCAAACTCACGCTCACGTCGAAAATAACATGAAACTTTTCACATAAATTATAATATATAACAAAGGCACGAAACACCAAGCATAGTTGCTAACAAAGAGTAACTATGAGTAAACAATGTTTATAAGGCGCGATACAAAACTTTATTTAGTAAACTCGACACGTTCAGGTGATAATTTATAGGAGTCTTCAACGGGTGCTCTATATGCCCAGAGCTTTGTATGCTAAGTTAATACCTTGAGAATCGATCTCATAACAATTTGTCCCTATATTATATCGTTTTTATGGTCTATTGTGGCGTGTGCGTAGATTATTCCCAGGTTAACCGACCTTTGTCAATTGTTTCTTTCCGCGTTGATGACATTTTTTTTTAATATTTTTGGCCCAAAACAGTTGACAAATCACACGTCTTATTTTGGGCCAGTATTTACTGTGTCTACTAAAGGGGCGGATTCTTCGCTATCGTGTCACAGGCTCGCAAAAGCGTACTCTAAAACGTAAAATAAGATGGCGGCTGGATAGAAACTGCGACAAGGGGTTGCGGCAGACCACGTAGGAGATAGTGGGATGAATTAAATGTCTTCCAAAAGTACTAACGCACAATTGTTATAGTTCTCAGTACTGTGGCAATGCAAAATTACGCTAAACACAACCTTCAAGCTAAAGAAGAACTTTGAACTTAAAGAAGAATTTTGTCTAATCAAAAGTTATTGAGAGTTCAACCGAGCACCAGAGTTCAACTACGTTATTATTTTGTGGTTTCTCCTTTAACTGATTAAAATTTATAAAATAAGAATTTTGTATTGAATTTTTTTTTTTGAAGATTTTCAGGAAAGATACTGTATCGAGATAGATTCATGAATATCTCAATGCAATATTTTAAAGTGTCATATTGTTATGTCGAACTGATATAAAGATGTTCCGCTGAAGTCAGACCTTGGTTCGGCGGTTTCTTCTATTATCTACCTGTAAGTTTTAGAAAACACTGAATTTAAAAGTGTATATTTGAATTGCAGTAGGATGGTTACAAAACAGTTTTTCCTCGACTTAACTAGGTAATGTAATAAATAACCTCGCAATGTAGAGACGTTGCGTGATTGTTGTCCATTTTGTTTCTTTTTCTTCAAACTTTGGCAATTGTTCTTGTAAAAGATTGTTTAATTCCTTAGCTATATCTATCTATAGGTTCAAAAGAGGTTTATCGGCACGTTATCGAGGATTTGTAGCAAATCGCGAATGTTGTGCAACAAGTGGGTAAAATTGATTAAGTACCTGACTACTTCAATGCAAGAATGTCATTCACCTTAGTTGATTTAATATGCAACAAATTACACTTGAATTGTAATTTATTTATAGTCTTATTCTATGCTTGTAAGGTTCCACACTTGTTTTCAAGGCGGGCTTGCCAACATTAACAAGATTCCTCAGTGACATCAAGTTAGCACTTCACGATCATGAGTATTGGCATGCAAATTAAAACATCAAACAACATAATATGATAAACACGTTTATTCATAGTCACACACAGCCGCGTTCACGCAAATAACATTCGTACAGATTAGTTACAATAATGTATATTATACAGATTACCTTAAAAAGATCTTAACTAGATCTACCGAACACTACACGTGCCAATCTCACAGATATTGAGATAGTAGTCGTATGCACATTACTGGTCTTGTATTAACAGAGACTCGTATGTGTTACAAAGTTATAAATAAATACAGTGCTGAGATGCACCTTATAGAATTAGTTGGAATGTTTATTGTTGAGCCGAGCCACGGCGTTTGGCAACTCGTCCCCGACCTTTCGTTTGGAACCGACATGACTCGTCTTCGGCACGACCCCTCCAAGAAAGGTCACTGTTGATCGTTCTATGGTATTCTACATCTAGCTATATAGAAACTATTCTAGAATATAATTAATATACAAAGCATTTTTACATGCGCATATCACTGGTTGGACCACGAGGTCAAGGTAACTTTAAATATTTTTGGTAATGTTACGCATCAGTCCGAGCGTCGCAAAATGACAAGCACTGGAATTGGAGGTCACGGTCGACTGCGGACCGTGGCCGAGCTGTCGCGGGCACTAGGCGAGCAGGTGCGCCAGCACCAGCAGCGCTAACGAGCTGGCCAGCGCAGGCGCCGCTGCCGCACTCTGCGGCGCTACCGTCGGGTCCACCAGGTCCTCGCTGAACACGTAACTCTTCGAACCAGTGTGTGACTTCAAAATCCTGTAGTTAACTTCACTCAGGGATACCTGGTTTTTTACGAAGTTATACAGCCTGTTAATGACAACGTACACGTTCCCCTTGCTATCAAACGTGAATCGGTCAACCCACTGAATGTAATTTGGATCGCGAGCGATAGTCCTTTGGCCAACGTGGAAGTCAACTGTCGTGTTCCATTCAGCAATTGTCGAATTTCCGATTAAACCGTAGAATAGGACCCCAGTTGAGTCCATCTTCATACCGTCTGTCTGTGAGGCCTTAGTCCCTAGGTCGACGACGTGGGGACGTATGGCACCCTCACCTTGCTGACCCAGTGATTCATTCTGGAGCACTGATGCGTTTATTGCGTACAGGTGAAAACTAGACAGCGGGCAGTAGTATACTTTCCTGTCAACTTGGCCTTCTTCGTTTCGGTACTGTGGTCCGAGGGCGATGCCATCAATGTTAACAGGAAGGTTGACCGTGGTGCCGTTGATGCGGAAAGACGTAGCTTCGCTCACTGAAGACATTGATTTGGTGTCTCGAATTTTCCACGATTTTTTGTCACGACGGCGGAACACTATGATGCCTGGGTCGACAGCACTGTTGTCTGTAATGTACGCGTAATCACCATCCCGATTATCAACCACCAGATCATTTAAATATGTAGTGTTAGGATTCACTGAGTCCGGTGGGAACGGAATGCGTTCCATTTCGTTCTTGCCGCTCTTGAGGTCGATGAGCACAAGCGATGGAGGGCACTTGGGGTCCGGGTTCTGGGTGAGAGTGCCGACGCGGCCGTTGTCCAGGATCCACATCAAACCATTTTTATCAATTTCTACATTTTGAACAAATTGCAAGGCGTTGCAATCTCCAACAACGTTCTGGCTCCAGCTAGGAAACGGACGCAGCTTGGGGGCCGTGTCCGTCGGCTGCAGGGGGATGGTCGCCAGCGTGGCCGGCACTCCGTCCAGCATCCTCGGCATGGTCAGGAACAAATCGTCTTGGTAGAAGTTTATGCCAGAGATTAAAACGTTTTGGGGGATGTATCGGCTTGTATTGAGGGCAGCCCCGCGATCTTCCGGGGATGTCCATTCGAAATCTATAGCGTTCCATTCGTATATAACTCGAAACTGTTCACGTCTTGGAGCGGGTGGTCGCGGGAACGTATCGTTTTGCGCGGCCGCGGCGGCGACGGCGGCGAGGAAAAGCAGCGCTAACATCGTCGGTGGGAGCGCGGCAGACGTGTGGCGCGGACGACGCGAACGGTGAGACTGGCGGCGGCGGACCCACTCTGCTGCCGGCACTTCAGAGTTGAGCCTCGCTCGTGACCACACCAAACAAAGTTTATTAAGACGGTGGACGTAAATATAAACACACGATTTATTATTGTTGGTTTACAGCGGTGTCGTCGCGATATAAATGTAGATGTGTCTCGGAAGGGGTGCGCCAAGGTCGCAAATCTCGCCCCCGGCTAGACGGAGGGTCCGCCGTCTGCTAGATGTGTTGTTAACGGTTCAGATAATCGATTCAGTCGGAAGTGTATGTAGCTACCAGTGTACATAATATGTAAGCAGAGTTCGTTTCACTTGTAAAATATGAAATCGATTCTGTAACGGAAATAATAGCAAATAAGTTATCCATCATACTGATTATATCGGAGCTCGGCCTTGCGTTTGATTCTAATAATGCTTCAATTGATTGGTTTGTTATTACAAAGTGAAATTTGTAAATGAAGGTCCTAAGTAATACATAGTCTAGATTAAATGTCGTGAACATTGAAATTCTTACAAATATACTTGGTGCAGTATGCAAATTGATTTGATAAAGAAGTAGGGCAATGGTAATGACATTTTTTTAACAATAACATTTAAAAAGAAACTTGTAATGCTGATTAGTAGAAGGTATATTAGCAAGTCGAATTATTTGATAACATGCTGACGTAAACCTACATAGATACAAGCTTAGCCATAGAGATAGACAGAAATTACAAAATGTCATTAAGAGGACTTAATTAAAAGGAATTATGAAACTCTAAATACCGCAGTTATTATTGTACTACATAAAATGTTAGTTTCTGGTGGCTTCTGTCTGCGTCGCGACTTCATTAATCAGTTTGTAGATTTTGACATTGTTATTGCAGTTGTATGATTTGCCTATGGGAGAGGCCTAATGTTCAGCAGTAGTCGTCCTACGGCTGATATGATGATTTGCCTTTTATGGCTTATACCACACGCACTTCCTTTCGTTATGTGACTTACGAGGTAGTACTTCATAAAAGGCTCCAACAATAGAATTAAAATTTTGTTACCCAAAGACAATTTCGATACTTTCTTAGAAAAAAGTTATAAAAATTACTAAATTGCCTTCGTCCCATGGCAGCAAGCGGTACAGTTTAGTTCGGGGTTTGATTCCTAGGTTTTGAGAAATGTTGTTGGTTTGTCCATTATCCCCTCAGTAGCTCAAAGTTTTGGCGGTGCTAGAGCCCTGCACTTGATTTCTCTCCAATCTTGTCGGATTGAACACAAACGCTGAACTATAAAAGACAAGAAAAATAACTATAACATAGGTATAGAATTCTTATCTGTACTGGCCCCGGCTACCCGTGACCGCAAACGGTCAGGATGACTATACATTAATTTAACTTGGAAAACCCTTTCTGTCTCGACTCACCCTCGCGTCCCTAGCTCTCGTGAATATGGTAACATATACCTACATTTTTTTTTACCACTCTTCGTAGACTTTTTTTTTTTTTTTTTTTTCATTCATCAAATGAGTCCTCCAACCCCGGGCAGGGCGGGAGGGACTGTCAGACTTCTACTGACTAAAATCCACGGTGTCCTTCATAGCCTGTTATGTTCCGGGGTTACGGTAAGGGAATAATCCCGCGACCCTTGCAGGCTTTGGCCCTCTGAGAGGGGGGCCCCGTCATTATGCTGACACTCTTTGAAGCGCGCGTGGGACACGACGCGCCGTCGACCCGGGCATGGTCCTTGGTCGGGCAGCGAGTTGCCCTTTACTCGCTGCCCCCATGCCCGCGCCTACGGTGGCGCGAGATCATCAAGCGACGTTCGTCGCCGTGGGCGCCTACCACTGCGGCTGGGGCGGAGGGAGGACGCTGTCCTCTCTCGCTCGCGGCCCGCCTCCTCCTTCACGAGCATTACTGCCTCGCAGAAGGAGCTGACCGCTTCCCACTCCGTCTCGCCCCGCAGCATGGCCGCAACCAATGCCGGGCGCGAGAGGTCTCCGCCTATCGCAGCCGTGAGGACACGTCGGTGCTCCGCCCAAGCTGGGCAGTCTTGCACCGTATGATCCACCGTGTCCTCCGGGCGATCTTCGCAGTGGTGACACCCAGGGGTCTCCTTCTTTCGCATCAGACACAGGTACCTCCCGAAACTTCCGTGTCCGGTGAGGACCTGCGTCAAGCGGTAGGTCAGGACGCCGTGACGTCTCTCCAGCCACTCCTCAAAGAGGGGTCTTACCGCCGCAATTGCGGCGTGCCCGGCCTTCGGTCGCGACAGTCGTTCCTTCCATACTGCCCTGAGATCGCGCCGGAGCTCTTCCCGCCGCGCCTCGACTTCTCGAGGCAGCGGGGTCACGCCCCGGCGCTGCGCCTCCACGCGCCACTCATAGACGCGCTGGAGGGCAGTCGCCTCCAGATCCCAGGGCAGCAATCTGGCAAGCAGGTTGGCCGATTCGCCGGCAATCGTGCGGTATCCCCGGATCATTCGGATAGTCATGACCCTCTGGCATGCGACCAGCTTCTGTGGTCGCGTCTGGATGCTCAGGGCCCACACAGGGGCCCCGTAGAGGGCCATGGACCGCACGACGACTCTTCGTAGACTTAGGAAAAAGTTCAAAAGTTACACTCGCAAAAGTTTATCACGTAACTGTAGAGATTGGGTTCCAGGACTTTCTCGTCAGATAACTATGGGCCCTGGAATGTAAAGGGCTATTCCCTCCCGCCTTGCCCTGGGTGGGAGGATTGATTCGCTAATTGTACCACGATAAAAAAAACCAAGTCAATCAAGTATTCGATTTGATCCATTCTTTCAGGGGCATCCTGTTTAAAGGTAACTGTTTATAATGAAAATTTCAGAAATATTTTAACCAAGCATATTTTATGGTACCTACAGTTTCTGATCAAAGGTAAGCCACACGTTTGATTAACTTATTGGACCTGTCAGTCAAATAGAGTCGGATAGATAATGGAGTTAACTGTTCGAACCGCAAGGGATTTACGAGGGGCTTACCTTATTTAGTTAAGAGGAATCACTATTTCGACGGTCCCTACGTACAAACGGACATGTCAAAAACCGAGGTTTTCAGGAGAGCGATTTTAATGTTCAAATCGTTATAGAAATAATTCTATGTACAATTTTGAATTTATTTTTTCTATAATGTTTTATTAGCTTTAGGTACTTTATAATGGTATTTATACATGTTTTATTTTTTTTCATTTTCTTAGAAAAACTGATAGATGACTGTTTCTACGCTGATATTAAAATAAAAGAATGTCGGACATGTCTTAGATAACTTTTTATACGTAGGAAAGAAGAAATCAGTTTATAACATAGAATTTAAATAAGACGTTTTATGAAAACGTCGAACAATGTTATAGTTTTCAAACGGATAAGTTAAACATCTTAAAATCACCACCGTTGGTTATAAAATATACATCGAAGAAGACATATCGCTTTATACGCGGTTTCATTCATTCGAAGTGTCTATAGTTCTTGCAATGTAAATAAAGACATGTCAATTTTTTAAACGTGGCATATTCTTCAAATGAGTCCTCCCACCCACTGGGTGGAGCGAAAGGGATTGACAGACTTATACTGAGTAAAATCCACGGTGTTCTTTCAATGGCCCTTAACGTTCCAGGGTCATGGTTACCTCATAAAATAGTCCCACGACCCCGGCAGGCTATGGTCCTCTATGGGGGTCCCGTCAGATTACTGATAGCTCTTTGAGGCGCGCATGGAACACGACGCTCCGTCGATCATGGCCCATCATCGAACGGCGAGTCACCCATTACTCGCCATCAGCCCGTGTCTACGGTGGCCGGAAATCGCCTTGTGATAACTGTTGCCATGGGCGTCTCCCGCGGCGGCTGGGATTGTGAGGTTGAATGCCGGGTGCGAGAGGTTGCCGCCACCTATCAGCTTCATGAAGACACGGCGGTCTCTGCCTAAGCTGGGCAGATCCACCGTATGCTCGACCGTGTTCTCCGGGCGTTCCGCACAAGGCGTCAGGCGGACGCTGCCGCCGTGGCACGTATTCAGTCACTCCTCAAAGATCTCCACAAGCACCGGGAATAAGGTTCGGGCTACCGGTGGTCAGGGATCTTGAGAGACGAACTTCCTAAAGAGGCGCGCTGTGTCCAGAAGTACTGCCTTCTGAATCAGACGCTTGGCCAAGCGAGGGCCTCCTTAGATGTTGGTCAAGGCTCTAGGCAATTAAGCCATTAGCCGACACGACTATCGGCACAATGACTGCTGTTCACTTTCCATATGCCAACAACCTCGCGAGCTAGATCAAGATACTTGAATATTTATCTTTTTCTGCCTTCACGAGGTTCTAGTCACACGGATACGATATGTAAACAACAAAACATTGCGTAACGGACGTTCCGATCGATCTATCACCACAATGTCATGCTTTTTGGCAACAATAGTTCTGTCAGTGATGACAGGTCGATCCCAATACAACGAAATTGCCATCTTCGCGAACTGAGTCAGGTGCATACATTTTTTTAACATAGTAGAATCATCAAACGAGTCCTCCCACCCAGGGCAGGGCAGAAGGAACTGTCAGACTTGTACTGACTAAAATCCACGGTGTCCTTCAAAAGCCCTTTGCGTTCCGGGGTCACGGTAGCTCGTTAGTGCCGCGACCGACAGGGTCAGGCGCATACTTATATTACGGCACTTCTGATATCTCGAGGTTGTACTTGAAAGCAAGTTGCTGGTGGATAATCCTGGAAACGAGGTTGTGTCTATGCAAATATTCTCCATTAATTGAATTTTGATATTGGTGTGTGATCTGAAATTGATTGAAATAAATGAAATTGAATTTGAATTAGTCAGACAAGAACACCTAGAGATAATGACTGTGTCGGATCGATTTTCTCGGACGGTGGCATGCATGACGTATTATGTCAAACGTTTATTTTCGGTAGTTATTCGTCATAACATCGTACAATTGCAAAGACAAATTCCCAAATAGGTCACCGAAGCGAATTTTTTTATTGTTAATTAACAATCTTCTTAGCATCTAAACATACAATAAGGACATGTACACGCCCTATTGAGAAACCCCCGCCGTAAATGACGTTATGTCAGACATGACCGCGTTTGCGCGCAATTTAAAACACCGTACAAAGCGTTATGTGTAGATGTCCGCATCTACGTTACTTATTCGTTGTAAATATAATACTTGTCCTCATATACGATTGGTAAATCTCGTTAAATACGTAACATAAGAAAAAAATAAATATACAGATATGTGCGTCTTAAAAATCTAAAGCGAACTGTGCAATAAAAAAAAAATGACATTTTCGACATGTCCGTTTGTACGTAGGGACCGTCGATTTGTGTAATTCAAAGCTGTATGTATCTGTATTTAAATATTATTTATTAGAAATTGAAGATCCATTCAACCAATCTAAAAATCACCTATGCCAAAAAAATCACGATTCCTATAAATAAGCCATCTTGTATAAGAATCCGTCATTATGCAATTCATCTCATGAATTATCTGACAAGAGGGCTGTTCAAGTATTACGTAAGCAGATTTATTACGTTGTTCTTTTTTTCCTGATTTAGCAGCAGTAATTCTAGAAATAAGAAAAATAAGTCAACGAGGCAATTTGTGGGAATCCCCAATATGCGTTTAGTTTTCAAGCATAGACAATGTGTCAGTTTCCATTACAATTAATTTAAAACAAGTCTATATTACTGCTGAGCTATGTCATAAAAAAAATAAACAAAGCATAGACCCCTGCCCCCTATAGTGGTTACGTAATACTGGAACGGGAGCAAGAATGGTTTTTATAATAAAATATTCAAATTGAAATAATAATATCCGTATATATATAGTATGTTATTTTCAGGTTTTTCTGTTTGAGATTCGCAGTTCGCTTGTATTCATAGCAATATGAATTAAAAATTCAGATAACCGCGTAGCGCGCTACGCTTTGAAACAGCAAACTACGCCATTTAAGGAAACAATTTAGATAATTTCGTAGGTGTCATTCTACGAACGCAAGCTACACTCGTGGCGTAGCACAGTGCTACGCGGATAAGGGACGATGTGTCGTAATTTGTAATGCACTTAATTTTTTACTTTAAATTTTTACTTCTTGTCGTGTTAGTTTTTGAATTGCTAAACTTGTCTAAATATTAAAGATAAGGCTTACTGCGGAAATGGGCAGCGACGTAGCAGACTGCTACGCTTAAGATAATCGTCTACCGAGCGCTCGTCCACACTAAAAGAGAAAACGTTTTCCTGCCGCTGCCACATCGCTCGTAGAACTGACAACCGATGGGGAAGAATAGTTCTCGAGTGGCGACCATGGACCGGAAAACGCAGCGTAGGCAGGCCTCCCACTAGGTGGACCGACGACATCGTGAGGGTCGCGGGCAGCCGATGGATGCAAGTGGCGAATTGTCGTTCGGCGTGGCGGTCTAAGGGGGAGGCCTATGTTCAGCAGTGGACGTCCCCCGGTTGATGATGATGGGTTCTCAACGACGTTCTTTACGATGCGGTTCCTGTGAAACAAGGGAGATACCAGTGTACATAGAATAAAGTGTAAAGGGTTAATTTTGACGATAATGCGGGCCAAGCCAAGGGGAAAAGTGAGTGTATCATGAAACAAAACAAATATCAAAATACCAATGACCTGTTTGTATTTTGTTTATGTTTGTCAAAACTAGATCAGTATTTGTAAACATTATTATATTATCTGTTGCTTATTATAACCTTATTGTTTCACAACAATTGCTAGATTGTTTATTATTTAAACTATATTTACCTTTTGGCATTCTCTAACAATCAACCAAAAATACAGATACACTTTAGTCTGAAGTGGTAGCCCATCACTTCAGACTAAATTATGATCGTCACGATGTCGCCACGACACTTCTCTCATTCAATCTGTATTTTTGGTTGATTGTTAGTGAATGCCAAAAAATAAATAAAATTTCGGGCTAGTATCGTGGCGACATCGTGACGATCAAACTTTAGTCTGAAGTGGTAGCCCACTACTTCAGACTAAATTATAATTGGCGGGCGATCATCATGGATCTGCACAGCTATAGTTTTTTTTGCCTATACCAATTATACGATCAGGCGACAACATAATTATTATATATTCGTTTTCCAAACTGTGTCTATATTTATTGTCTATCTCTATCGTTGGTCTGGTAGAAGAGATTTCTTGATGAAAAAAGCATTACCTTTGCGCTCTTGATCTGTATATTATTACCGGAAAATCAAGTCAGCATCATCAACTTTAAAAAATGACACAACAAATCGAATCACCTATTATTTTTATACACATTAGCCTTATGAAATAAAAGCCTTAAGAAAAATTGAGACACACATCAAAATCCATCGTTAAGTTATGAAACAACGGCAACATAGAAGGATACAAGAGTATACTTCAAAATATACGTATACGTTATAGATATACATAATATTAATCGCAACATCTAGTCTATATACGAAAGGGTCGCAGTCGTTAGCAACAAGTTTCCAGTCGAGTATTGTAGCGAACACGGTCCCCGTCCGAAAGATTACGTGTCTCCCCTTATTCGGCACAATACACACTCCATATTACACTTGTATAACTACTTATTATTACATTTTAATTGTATTCCATTCAATACAATTCGTACTGGCCGGTAGGGGAAACTTTATTGCAGAGATTTGTTCGAAAATCGGCTGCCAAATCTCTGGGGTGTTTTCTGAATTGTTTTAGGGTACTGTAGTTAACGGAACCCTTATCATCTGTCCATCCATCTGTCTGGCTGGAATAAAAAGAGTAATTGGAGTTTTTGAAACTTGTGACCTATATAAATATAAAGGTTACGGTTATCGGGCTTCGTAAGGCTTTACTACCCAATGAAAGAATGAGAGCAGTGGTAGCCCAGTGGTATCGGCCCCGACTTACGAGTTTTAGGTCTTGGGTTCGAATCCAGCCAGGCGCATTACTTTGTGTAATTTATTTCATCACCACTGCTCTCAAAACGGTGAAGGAAAACATCGTGGGGAAACCGGCATGTCCTAGAACCAAAAATTCGAAGACATGTGACATCCACCAATCCGCACTGGGCCCGCGTGGTGGATTATGGCCCACTCCCTCTCACAGAGAGGAGGCCTGTGTCCCAACAGTGGGAACATTAATAGGCTGATGATGATGATGATGAAAGAATGAGAACAAATCCTCCCTTTACAAAACGGCCCTGAAATTACGAATATCTGCAAAAGCAATGTATGAAGCTAAACGTGGCTAAACTAAACTAAATCAGTATGCCATTTCTACTTCGTTCTACGTATCTTTTGAGGGTTCGTAAACCAAAAGAATGAATGAAACCCGTAGAGGATCTTTTGGTAGTCCGTCCGTCTGACATATCAAATACATACTTAGTTCTAAGTTAGGGAAATAATCAAACTTCTAAGTCAACACAATCAAAAGCTAGTTATGGCCGTTTATTTCCGTTAAAATCGCATAATTTGACGCTCGTTTTTTTGGAAAATTAAGATGTATAATAAAAAAATTGTACATATAAAGACAAATAGAAACATACGTTACATTTAATTTGGAATATCCTCAGATAAAACCTTTCACATATTTTCTTTTACCTTTTGTTTTTCGATTATCCTGCGACACATTAAATTTCGCGTTGTTGTCAAGCAACATAAGTATGTGCGCAATGTTTTTATGTTACCTTACAGATATTATCATAAATAATGGCTTTATGCTACTTTGAGTAATTTTATTCAGAGTCGACTTTTACGAGTGAATCCTTTTCGGGGAAATGCGAGATTTTTCATTATTTTTCTTATTAGACTAGGTGCGAGTAAATATATGCGTACTTTGAAGGAAAAATAACAATAATTTAAGTATCATGATACAGTATATGGGCAAAGTATCATTCATGACTCAAAAGGGGAAAGGAGGTCGTTTTATAGGTATCTTTGCTGTTTGAGTCATAAGGGGGCAAAATATATTCGCCGTTGCTGATTCTTGGGCTAAATTTCCATATAGGGTCACGTGTTATTGGGGTTTTCCATCAGAAATTCAGTAGCAGCTAAAATATTTTATCCTTAAAAATCTTCAAATAAGTACTACGCGTACCATCAGGTGTCCATATATAGCCCATTACAGGGTCACGGTACCATGATGACTATAGCATGTGACTGGGGCCAGAGGGTCAAGTCCCGCGTTCCCGGGATTTGGCCCTCTGGCCCCAGTCACGTGCTAGTCTAGATTTAGGTTCAGTCGTGTTCCGTCGTCATCATATTAATTACAATGGAACTTTTAAATAACTGGCAAAATGTGGGTGTACTAAACTAAATCTTCGAAAGTTATGTGATGAAGTTGTGTTAGACATGAACTGAATTGACAAAAAACATTGCCTGGACTTTGAAAAAAAAAACCTCTGAATTCGTTTCGGCTGTTTCTTCTCATAGTCAGGTACGAAAGACACTTTGTTAAAAAGATGTGTACCTACTTTGAGAGCTTGAAAACCTGCCTTAATTTTTCATATCATTTGATGTTTTAAATGTTATAATTATTATTTTGCAATAATTTTTATGGTTCAGAAGCTAGGATTGAGTCACGTGAGTGAATCGTCATTTAATTATGTTATTATTATCATATTTCCAGTAGGTATGTAAATACTATGCTAATAATACAGTGATAGCCACCGTATTTATTATTCTTTTGAGTGGTCTCATTAGATTTAGCAAGTTTGCAAAGAAATGTAAGACGACATCATCTGCCTTCCTGAGGCCATACCACGAAAGAGATAGAGCTATACAAGTCGCCTAGCGCCATCTCTTTCCCACACCCTAAAGAGCGAGTTCATGGTAGTAGGCCACCTGATGCTGATTGCCACTCTTTTTCTTTTCGGTGGTTTTTTTTTCTTTATGTTGGGAGTCCTCATAATACTTGATGTAGAAGGCGGAGAGGCATGTCAGACAACTGGCTGACTAAATTTTCCAACACGAGACCAACGGTTTCCTTGCTACACGCACGACACAGGTTGCCTAGATTATATTCGGCGGTTATTTATAAAGGTAAAAATGTGCTAAAATATTAATGACTAAACTAATTGGTACCTACGTATACTTAAAATTAACTCTGCCAAAGTAAAAAAAGATTCAATCGTCGGTCGGCATGGCTAATTTGTATGTACTTATTTTGGCTTCCATGGTGAAACCTACTGCATTTATGATTTCATTGAATACCTACAGAATGAGTCGATGACAAATCGAAACCGATTTATTCAGATTAAAATGATTAACTTATAGTCTTTCGAAAATGCTCTTTAGTAACACACTATTGGTACCTCGTCTAGGAACAAATATATGGCATGGATTTATGATCGCTGATTTATAATTCTAATGTTTTTATCTGATGTTCTAAAAGCATTGTATGTTAATTCATCCGGTCATCCCACATGTACGTTTATACCTTATTATACCTATACATGAATATACTATTGATGATCAAAGTCTAAGCTCCTGCATGAAGCTGTGTCAAAGTATGAATCACGATTAGGTACCTATTAGTATCTACTGGAGCTTGTTGTGACTGCTGCACTATTTGAAGATATATTTATTATTATGGGACAACAAGATAAAACCTGCTGGGTTTGATAAAATAACATAGACCCTGGAACGTAAAAGGCTATCGAAGGACACCGTGGATTTTAGTCAGTACGAGTCTGACTGTGCCCTGCCCATGGATGGGAGGCCTCATTTGATGATTTAACCACGTCAAAAAAAAGTTACAACAAGTGAACACATCTTTTATTTAAGCATAACTTTCTAAAATTAACAATGGGAATATAATCTAAATAATTAGTAAAATAAAAATAATGCATCAAAAAATTCCTCCTAGCTAGACGCTGTCAGCTGGTAATAATCTGCCCAAAAGAAAGCTGACGTTGCTTCGATACATGACAATGTTTAGCTTAAGGCCACCAGCCCTTGGTTCACTGGAAGTGGACACAGGTCAGATATTATATCTGTGAGCTCTCGGACCTCACGGCGCTAAATTTTCAACCACAAACGGCACAAAAATAGTTTCCACTGAGGATTGAATATTTAAGTCGCTTGAGGTTAACAAGCGGAGCGGGAGTACCAGCACAACACGATGAAGATCGAAGATGTGGCGGCGCAAGAGTATCGACTATCGACACAGGTTGCATACCATAATAGAGCAAGAAAATGTAGACAAATATCTTCATAGTCGTATTATGATCTTGATCTCAGTCGCTTGTACTCTTGTGTTGAAAACCGCAAGTACAGACGCCAGCACATCAACTTACCTCAGTCTGTCAAATCTCTTTCATAGTTTTTCAACCTTATCACAATAGTGGAAGGTCCAAGTTCGAATGGTAAAATTTTAACAGATTCGGGTAGGTTTATCTGTTGATCTGTTGATGGCCTACCTATCCAGAGGACATCTGATTTTTTCGTTTCTTTAAAAATATCTTTGATCTGTTGAAGTCTGTATCTGTACGTTACAGTACCTATTGTTTCATAGTAAATATCTAGGTTATACATACTAACATGTAAAGAATACACAATAATAGTCATCAATAATGACTAACGTGATGACAAATTGCCTACTGTAGTACTTACGTCCGTCATTCTAAATTCAAAGAGCTTCTGACATCTTCGTGAGAAGGCTCTTCCGTATACGCTGCGCAGGAGTTGATTAATGAATATCTTAGTATACTTAGTTCATTATACCAATATAATATTGTACGTCAATAAATATTCATGTTAATCTATGTACAGATAGCAAATATAAACTGTTTGTTCGATTTTTTTTCAAATCTCTAATTATAAAAAACGACATAGAAAATTAATGTTGTAATTCCAATTACTACCTTTTTTTTTAAAAAAATATTATTTTAGCCAGGATTCTAACTAATTATTGTTATTTTTTTCACCCGGTTTCTGTTGTTCTTTTTTGTTGTTATTTTACCCGAGCGACGCTCATTCATTGATTGTATTTTTTTTGTTTTTCGTTTTATTTTTCTTTTGTTATTTTCACACGACTGGCGGGTGGACTTTTGAACGCCTTCCAAAACTTTTATTTTTGTTATTTACAAAGTTTTATATTTATATTCATATTGTTATATATACATATTAATTATTTATGTGTTTTTGATGACTAATATTTCAGCACTCAGTGATGATGACAGTTTTGTATCAGCTAGCAGTGGTAGTAATGACAGCTTCAGTAGCATTCCTACTCTTGCTGACACGCTTGAGTCTCAGTTTTCCGGTGTTCCGAAGAATTTCAATGTGGTGCATATAAATGCTCAAAGTATTCCGGCTCATTACAATGATATGCTGGCAAATCTCGACAGTAAAAACATCCACGCAATCCTAGTTTCAGAATCTTGGCTTAAGCCATGTCTTCCATCCACATCCTATTCCTTACCCGGATACCAACTAATTAGAAATGATCGCACAGGTTGCGGTGGTGGTGGTGTTGCCATATATCTTCGTGCAAGTATTCCTTTTTCCGTTGTCGATATGTCGACACAGCCACCGCCGCCGAATGCTGGTGAGCATCTCTTTTTGGAAATAAATCTTCATCATTCGAAGATTTTACTTGGTGTCTATTATTGCCCTTCCTTGCGTATAGACTATTTTTCCTCTCTCGAAACTCTCCTTGTAAATCTGATGCCTTCTTACAAGCACTCCATAATCATGGGAGACTTTAATACCTGTCTTCTTAAACAAGATTCTCGTTCTTCCTCACTTCGCTCCATTTCACAATCTTGTAATTTATCTCTTCTGCCTTTAACTGCTACTCACCATTTTCCCAACTGTACTCCTTCCTTACTTGACCTCATTCTCGTTTCTTCAAATCAACATGTCGCTATGCATGGTCAATGTTCAGCTGACGCTTTTTCTTATCACGATCTCATCTTCCTCTCTTATAAAATCCGACCTCCCAAGTGTAAGCCTAAAACCTTGTTGCAGCGCAGTTTTGGTGGTATGGATCTTGAAAGCCTTCGTGAGGATGCCAGCAACATCGACTGGTCGGATCTAATTGATGCGGATTCGATTGATATAAAGCTTGATATATTTAATTCTCGTTTAATTCAGCTTTACGACATCCACGCACCTGTACGCCCAGTAAAGATTAAACATCTTCCAGCGCCGTGGTTAACAAATGATTTAAAAGATATTTTGCACAGGAAAGCGGCAGCAAAGGCCAGACTCAAGCGTACGCCTAACGATTTCAATCGTGAGAAATACGTTGCAATCCGCAATCGCAGCAATTTGGTTTGTAGGGATGCACAACGCCGCTATGTTCATAATTCTGTTGAAAATGGTGATCCAGCAAAAGTCTGGAAGTTTCTTAGATCAATGGGAGTTGGAAAGTCACGCCAAGATTCTATTCCTAAGGATATAGATCTTGAACAACTAAACAAATATTTCTCAATTTCTTCTAATTTTAATAGTGCTATTAAAGCCAAAACTCTTGATAATCTTTCATCTCTTTCTACTCCCGATTACTCTCCCTTGGTTTTTAGTCAGTTCTCGGCTTGTGATGTTAAGAAGAGCATTTTATCAATCACTTCAAATGCTGTTGGTAGTGACTGTGTCAGTCGTAAGATGATCCTTCCTATCCTAGATGAAATCCTTTCTGTTATCGGCCATATCCTTAATTATTCCGTATCCTGTGGTGTCTTTCCTTCTTCTTGGAAGGAAGCCCAAATTACTCCTCTCCCTAAAAAGTGTAATCCTGTGTCTTTTTCTGAATTCCGTCCTATCTCCATTTTACCGTTTCTTTCCAAGGTCTTAGAACGTCTTATTCATAACCAGCTTAGTGCCTTCCTTTCTAAAAACAGTCTCCTTAATGCTTACCAATCCGGATTTCGTGCAGGACACAGCACTACAACAGCACTTGTTAAAATTACTGACGATATAAGATCGGGTATGGAAAATGGAAAGCTGACTGTCCTGTCCTTATTAGATTTTAGTAACGCTTTCAACACCGTAGATTTTGACATTCTACTTGGCATACTCTGCTCTCTTAACATATCTCCAACGGCAATTGATTGGTTTCGAAGTTACCTGTGTGGCCGCCGACAGCGTATTTGCATTGAAGGCAAGTCGTCTTCTTGGTGCAATACGTCTGCCGGTGTACCGCAGGGAGGCGTCTTATCTCCTCTTCTTTTTGCAATTTTTATAAATTCTATTTCCAACGACATTCTTTCATCCTACCACCTATATGCTGACGATTTGCAAATTTACTCTCAAGCTTCCTTAGACGAATTGTCTGAGGCTGTTAGTACGATAAACAAGGATTTGGCACGTATTTCTGAATGGAGTGCTGCTTATGGCTTAAAAGTTAACCCAGCGAAGACGCAAGTCATTGTTGTTGGCAGCCCGCGTCTGCGTTCTAGAATTAATTGGTTACAGCTTCCTCAGATTGTCTTTGAAGGTTCTAGTATTCCTTATAGTGATACCGTTAAAGATCTGGGTATCCACATAGACAAAGACTTCTCTTGGGCTGCCCAGTTACAAGAAGTAAGTCGCAAATTGTTTGCATCGGCAGGGTCATTGCGAAGGTTGCGTAATTTCCTTCCAACTGCCACTAAGACTGCGCTTGCCCAGTCCCTCCTTCTCCCCATCCTTGACTATGCTGATGCCAGCTATCCAAATCTCACAGAAGCACAGTTAGATAAGCTTGAGCGACTTCAAAACTTTTGTATCAGATTCATATTTGGTTTGCGCAAATATGATCATATTTCAGAATTTCGCAATAAACTCAAGTGGTTACCTATCCGTCTTCGCCGGAATACTCACATTTTAACAATGCTTTTTAACATTCTATTTAATCCCGCTACCCCTTCTTATCTCAAAGAGCGTTTTAAGTTTCTGCACGATGCGCACACTAGAAGTTTGAGGTCATCGGAAAATTTGATACTTTTGATGCCTGTGCACTCCACAAAATTCTATGACGATTCCTTTACCGTCCAGGCTGTCCGCTTGTGGAATGCATTGCCGTTGTCAGTAAGACAAGCCCAGTCACTGGTTTCTTTTAAAAGATTAGTCATAAATCATTTCCATTCTCTGTAATGTATGTATATATCTGTATTTATTTATATGTGTATTCTATTTTATGTGTATTGTATTAATATTATATTGTTATGTTATCTGTTATTTATTGTGCATCACTGCCTACCCTCGTTTTTGATTAAAGTTTTTTAAGTCCATCCCAAGGTTGTCTGGAAGATATCGCTATAAGCGATAAGACCGCCGTTGTACCCTTAAAATTAACAATATTGTAAGTTTGTATTTTTTATTCATTTTGGTGTACAATAAAGTATATTCTATTCTATTCTATTCTATAAAGTTTGTTGCTAGCAGTGTGCTGGCTGGTTTCCAATTCCAACTGTCAAAATTAAAATATTCTTTACTTACATCATCTTAAGGTTGAGTGTAGGCTGCAGTTTTGACTTATAAATAATGTTTTATGTAGCTCTTTTATAAAGTATGTAGAGGTACAATTTAGCTTTTGCCGTTTGCGGTTTGTATGATTAAGTAGAATATGAACAAATAAAACAAAAATTAACTTCTAGAGGTATTGAGACAATCTAACTGTTACTACCTTGATCGACCTACATTACCTACCTAATTACTTGTAAATATTATAGAAAATTCACCATTTAGGAAAAAAAATATCAATAACATTTTGTCTGTACATCAAATTATTAAAAAAAAACTAAACTTTGGCTTTTGACATGGATTATAATTATGGATAATTATGACACTTTTTATCCCGATCCGATCCCGATCAGGATAAAAAGCCCCCTCTGTGGGATTACCGCACTTTACATGCAGGGTAATTGCTAGTAATAATAATAATAGATAATGGTCAGTGAGAAAAATATTTGAGTTCGGAAACAGACTGAATTTATTATTATTGGTGCTGCCATCTTACGATATGTTATTGAAATGTCAGTAAATACTGCTATCTAGTGGGCAATAGCGTTATTATTAAGTAAATAACTCATCGTGACGATAAGTTAGTACGGCATAATTCTAATAGATGTCAGTTATATCAATTATAGGTTTCCACTGTCAAAATGCACATGAAAATAAATAGTTTAAAGTGATTTTAAATTAAATAAAATAGATAAAATGAAATCAGAAATGTTTGATGGAAAGGAATTAAAATGATTTCTATTTTACACACCGTTATTTGATAGTAAACCAGTATTTCAACTCATCACTCACATCCCGTATGGTCTAGTGGCTAGGATACCTGGCTTTCACCCAGGAGGCTCGGGTTCGATTCCCGGTACGGGAAAGTACCTTTTTGATGTTGCACATTTTTTTGCTGTTTTGCCATTTTCAGCAAAACAGCAAAAAATGTGCAATATCAAAAAGGTACTTTCATAGTTGCTGAAAATGGCAAAATATTTAGACTAAAGATCTTCTATCTGTTATCTTACTTTGTTCTTGTATCTTATAATCTGAAAAACTCACAACTCACCATAGAAGAGTATTGTCAGAAATCCCCTTTGTAAATAAAATGCTTGTAAGTATTTTGGGACGTGCATCCTTCATATTTCGAGTCCTAGCAATATGTTGCTTCAACCATATACTTTTCCGCAAAGAAAGAAAAGTAAAAATGAACGACTATCTTTCCTTTGCATTAGTACCAAAGATAATTATTGTCTCTATCTCATACAGCTGGCGTAGCATGGCGCCGTAGAAAGGGGTTTTGTCGACGGGAGAATAGACAAAATGACAGAACATAGAAATATTTTTATCGTTTTAAGCATGGTAATGTAAAAATTATGAAAAATAAACCTTTTTTCTTCAAAAGTGTACGAATGGTGTCATGTTTGTGCAAAAAACCAGTCGATTTGTGTAGAAATAACGATAAATAACTTTGTCTTTTCTTGGTAGAATAGAGATAGAATCGCCATGCTACGCGTGCTGGAAAGAGATAGATGGTAATTCATATAATTGTTTTTCTTTTCTAGAGATCATCTTTCTAGAGATTATGACATTTGCATAAGGAAGGGCTAGTCCATGCCATTAAGTCTATGGCTAGAGTACCCAAGCAGAACCGGAGAATAACAAATCTCTGGTATGGGTTATTGCTATGAGAAACGACTAGGCGAGAGACGTTATTAGTACCTACATTTAACTTGGGGCTCTTTCAATTTGAATGTTACCTATTATTACTCGTTTGGTATTACTTGTTTGGTATATGTACGATGACATCATTTAAACATAAAATGGGATATTTTCCATGTTTATTAATAATTTTAATTTGCCGATAATTTCGGCACTACTGCTGACAAAAACTGGTTATGAAGTTTATGAGTTTATCAATTCCAAAAAGAAAAACACAAATAACCGAATCTTTTTTTTTTATTTTCAATATGTTTATTATAATGTATACTATGAAAGATAAAGTAGGTAATTAAGGAAACACAATATGTTGATAATTATTTATTTATAATGAAACATGGTGGCTTTAGCCTTCCGCACAGAAAATTCCACAAGGAAGTACCTACTGTGTTATGTTTTTTTTTATGATCACAAATATACAGCAAAACAATAACAATTCGAGTCAAAACAATAGGCCGGTGATAAAAATAGCTTCATCACTTTTAATAGTTTTGTTTGAAATTGCGCAGATTTTAAGACTATGGAGGTCATGTAGGTAATAGAACATCACCAGTTTAGATTGATACGTGGTGAAAAGCTTATCAATCTACCTTAATCTCAAGTCAAACTTGAACCGAATTTTAACTTTATTTTCAAACGTGTTTGACTAGGAAAACTTGACAGATTTTCGTGACTTTTACTAGGCTTAAAAGCCCATAGTTACTTTTATTAAGGTGTTATAACCCAGATTTCGTTCTGCAGCGATGTGTCAAGATAGGCTGGTCATCCTAATTGTTTATTATGAGAGGGGGCGCGCTCAGGTGTGTGTGTTTATAAAATTATATTTTCATCGCAATCAGTTTTAGTGAACGTAACTATAATTGTCGAGTTGAACGGCTTTCAGCGTTATTTACTCAACTGTTTTTCTTCAAAGTTCGTAGAGCTACTCGTACCTATCAAGTGCTCTGCTACTTTACAATATTCCTAATGAATGAATAAAATAGAAGAATAGCTAATTTCGAAACGTTGGAAGTAAAAATTAGGAATATTGCTTAAAATTGCCCTTTTAGACCCTCTGTAGTTTCAGATGTAGGTAAATAATTTCTCAAGGTTTTCTGGGAATGGCTTCCAGTCTTAGTGGAAACAATTGAAAACCAGTACCCTTAGCACGAATTTTCAGTATTTGAAACGTAAACTGGAACTTTGACAAATTCAAATTGACAATTTTTGAGGAAAAAATTAGTTCCTGCTTCACACACTAGAGGCGCTGTTCCATTTTTCCATACAAGAAATGCTGTAAATACTGTTAAGGGCGCTATGACATACTGAAAGAACACAATTCCTGTCAATTTGACATCGTGATGCCACCCGCATAAAAACAAAACACTAACGAAACTGAAATGCCTCGTATACCAGAAAGCAAACAACGTGAGCTTTTGCCACTTTTGTTTCGAATAAACAAAGTAAGATCCCGGTCTTCTAGACACTACTTATTTTCATAAACGAATGGATAATATGATAAATATATACCTATCAAAATAAAATAAGGGCCACTCAATAAATAACACTTTAAACCGCACATTGTGTCACACTGCGAATTGGATATGTTTGTAATTTACAAAGTGTGCATTATAGAGATTATTCAATTTCATTCTTAACAAGATAATTTACTCGTATTATACGAGTAAATTATCTTGTTATGACATCTTTCAGGTGTTGATTTTGTTTCTAGTGACTAATTGGAATTCATAACTTTTTAATTAGATTTTTGAAATTATTTAGAATTTACGATTTGGTGTTTAAAATTTTTCAAACTTTTTCTTTGACTTTTACATCAAACAGTCATTTATGCCATCTAGAGACATAATTATGGACGCAAAACCAGCCACTTGGGGTGATTAAGGTGACATAGATAAGGAGATATAACCAGAAATGGTCTGTTTAATGCTCGAATATTTCCAACCAGTGGTTCAAAATATTTGAAACTAGTGTCAATTAAGAGACGGGTAATATCACCAAACGCCGTGATCCAGGAAGAAAGTGAGCAAGGCCAGAGAAGACGTTAAACCGCGCAAAGAGAACGATAATCTACTACGCAGATCATACAAAGTCCATTGCGACCAGCAACAAGCTCCCATAGAATTGACAAGACAATTTCGAATCGACACCATGAAGATTAAAAATATTCGAGAAGATTCTTGGTTCCCCTGCAGTTAACTGTGAGCGGATGGTGCAACTCGTTAAACATTTACAAATGAGAATATTTATTGAACTGTTTTGACTGGGCTTCAGTGCTTCTTATACTGGGTTACAGCTGGGTTATTTTTTAATAAAGACACATCTATTAGAGTGTAGAGAAGATCTAAACAACAGGGTTTCAGATCATTTAACTCTTGAAACAGAATGTTTCGGTGAGCTCTAAATTATAATCTCTATCTCGCAAAACTGAGCTTTTACTTCCTAACGAAGTTACGTAACTGCTCAAAATTGCATAGAAAAGGTGGTTCAACTCCACATTATTCCATTCGCACAGCAAGTAGTACCTGAGTTCATCTTCGATCAATCGCGACTACCAGTGCATAGATTCGTTTTTGCTCGAATTACGATGCTACAATTGGTCACTCAGGCTTTTTACCTAATTTCTATTGAAACGGTATAGAAAATGTTCGTTATTTAATAGATAACATTTCACCTTTAGTAAAATAACACAGGGTTTAAGAGAAAAAAGAACATTATTTTTTCGATTTCATTATTTTATATGAAACTTGACACATTCCTGTAATTTCTCACTTTTCATTCAATTTCGCTTATTTTTACGATTTATTGAAATGCTAACTTATTTTTTTGTATGTTCTATTCTGAGTAGTATCTCATCATCATCATCATCATCATTAGCCGGAGGACGTCCACTGCTGAACATAGGCCTCCCCCTTAGATCGCCACGCCGAACGACAATTCGCCACTTGCATCCATCGGCTGCCCTCGACCCTCAATATGTCGTCGGTCCACCTGGTGGGAGGCCTGCCTACGCTCCGTTTTCCGGTCCGTGGTCGCCACTCGAGAACTTTTCTTCCCCATCGGTTGTCAGTTCTACGAGGGCTGTGGCCGTGCAAATTTTATGAGCTATGTCGGTGACTCTGGTTCTTTGCCGAATATCCATGTTCCGGATTTTATCCCGCAAAGATACTCCGAGCATAGCTCTTTCCATTGCTCGTTGAGTGACTCTTAGTCTCTCTAAAAGGCCAGCAGTCAATGACCACGTTTCGGAGCCATATATCATCACTGGCAACATACACTGGTCAAACACCCTTGTCTTGAGACACTGTGGGATTCTCGATGAGAAAATATCACGTAGCTTCCCAAACGCTGCCCATCCGAGTTGGATTCTTCGGGCGATTTCTTTCTCGAAGTTGGACCTACCTAACTGAACAATCTGTCCAAGGTAAGTATAATGGTCTACAACTTCGAGAGTATCGCTCCCAACAACAACCGGTAAGGGTGCCACATGGACATTCGACATGACTTTCGTCTTGTCCATGTTCATTTTAAGGCCATCCCGTTGGGAAACGATACTGAGGTCGCTGAGCATAGCATTGAGGTGCTCCAACGATTCTGCCATGATGACTATATCATCGGCAAAATGAAGGTGAGTGATGTATTCACCATTGATGTTGATGCCGAATCCGTTCCATTCCAAGAGCTTGAAAATGTCCTCCAACGCGTTCGTGAACAGTTTCGGAGAAATAACGTCTCCCTGTCTCACGCCTTTTATTGGATTGGTTTCGTGCTCTCTTTCTGCACGCGTAGCATGGCGTTATTTCATCGTTATTTCTACACAAATCGACTGTTTTTTTTGCACAAATATGACCCCATTTGAACACTATTGAAGAAAAGGACGTTTATTTTCTATATTTTTCACATTACCATGCTTAAAACGATAAAAATATTTCTACGTTCTGTTATTTTGTCTATTCTTCCGTCGACATAACCCCTTTCTACGGCGCCATGCTACGCCTGCTGAAATCGGATGGACATGGTGGCGTTTCTATACAAACACTTCAACACTTCGATATACCTATAGTCGTGACATCGTTGGAAGGACTGCAATACTGCCCAGGTTTCGATTGAATCGAAGGCTTTTTCATAGTCCACAAACGCTAAACACAATGGCCGATTATAGTCCTCTGTCTTCTGTATAATCTGGCAGAGCGTGTGTATCTGGTTTATAGTACTAAAACCTTTTCGGAAACCGGCTTGTTCGGGAGGCTGGAAGTCATCAAACCTGCGTTCGAGACGGTTCGTAATGACTCTTGAGAACAGCTTGTATACATGGCTCAGAAGCGAGATTGGCCTGTAGTTCTTCAACAAGGTGTTGTCACCTTTTTTGAAGAAAAGAACAACCACACTCCTGTGCCATGCTTCTGGCGTAGAACCTTTGAGTATGACGGAATTAAATAACTTCTGGAGGACTAGAGTAGTACCGGTTTTCCACCCGCTCTCAGAAGTTCTGTTGAGATTCCGTCCTCACCCGGCGACTTGTTATTCTTGAGCTGTTGAGCCATTCTAATCTCGTACAGGCTGGTGTCTGGGATATCCTCAGTGTAGTGTCAAGTCAGTTTAGCTCTTGCGTCTCAAGATGTACCGACACTGGGTTGTCGTATTGATGTATATAACTGTCCGTAAAACCTCTCAAGCTCCCTTAGGCTCTCTGGTTTAGTCGAAATGATGCTGCCGTCGTTAATCTTCAGCTTTGTCATTTGGCTCTGCCCAATAGACGAATTCTTTGCGAACACTTTTGAGCCCCGGTTCCGCTCGATTGCCACTTTGATCCATGCCGCACTAAAGGAGCGCAGGTCACGTTGCATTCATTTAGAGATTCGTCTATTGAGTTTGCCATATTCCGACATATCAGCTGAAGATTGCAGCCTCATTTCGGTCCGGTCCTGCATCAACCGGATTTTTCCGTTCGAGAGCTTTTGAGGCTTATTGTGGCGCGGGGTCTTAAAAAACTTGGACCCCACAGCTTGGACAGTTTCCACCAACCCATTGTTAATCTCGTCCACAGTTTCGCATTCGGTTAGGCACTGGAAGCGATTGTGCAGTTCAAGTTGAAAGTCTTCGGGGTTCCTGAGTAGTATCTGTTTTTTGTGAATTTTATTCATGAATAAAATTCACAAAATAATATCAGGCAAAAGAGCCATGGCCGGTTGAGTGCTTGAGCTTCAATGCTGCTAAGACGTGATTTTTCCCGCAAAAAGGAGCCAATCCGACTCGGTTCTATCTTTCTGAGGTGTAACCGTAAAAATGACAGGCTATCTTGACCTTTTTGGGGTGCCGTTGACATCGACCCACAATATTAGTCCTCTTATTGAGTTGGCTGCAAAAAAGTTAGGTACATGAAGTGGTACAGGTTTGCCAAATCCCAACTCGATGCACTTGAGTCAATTTAATAGCACCCGGCATTGATCGAGGCCACGATCTGCGGGGCAAGACGGAATAGGAAGTAGTCACCTCGAATCCTTATGCAAAGCAGTCATGCTAGCGAAGTAGGAGGTGGAACACGTGAGGGAGAACAGCCGCGTGACCTACGACGCCGAGAAGCGATTTCTATTTGAGGGTAGGAGCATGCCTTGGTCACTGGACTGTCTTATCAGGTAACGGTGACCCTGGAACGTAAAGGGCTACTTAAGGATCACCATGGATATTAGTCAGTACTAGAGTCTGGTAATAAATCCCGTCCCGCTCGAGAGGACACATTTGATGATTTTACCAAAAAAAAAAAAAATACAATGCAGCTGCCAAAACGGAATACCGCAATTGACTGGATGCCGAACCTGATACAAGACTTCATCTCTCTTCGATCAAACCTAATAAAAATACATTGACGAAAAAAAAAACTTTTTGAAAAAAAGTACCGACATCAAAAACGAATACAAAAAGTTTAAAACAAAACTTTTCTCTGGTAAACCGCTACCTCAAAACGATCAGATCAATTTTTCACGGATTTTCGGGACGCACGTTAGAGAGCCAAATCCTGCCGGGCGTCGCGGTATTGTCTTATCGGGTATCCATAGCCTCGGATCGCAATGGGTTATTGAAGGACACCGTAGATTTTAGTCAGTACAAGTTTATATGTCCCTCCTGTCCTTCCCTGGGTGGAAGGGCTGATCTGATGATTTTACCACGTAATAAAAAGCCATACCACCAGGGGCATGACCGGTGGTATGGTGGGTCCCGCAGCGAGCTATATTATCCAAACGAACTGGAATGTTTGGGAAGTTAGCAAGTCTGAAATTACATATATATATTGTCTATCAGAATTATTTAAATAGTTTTTTTTTTGTATTATTTACATAAATTTTTAAAAACTATAAATAAAAACTTACTAGCAATATGTACAGGAAAAATTAAAATAAATAAATAAAAGAGAAAGTTCATAGGGCGTCAAAAAATACGTCCACATCGCTGTCAACGGGAACAGTGCCCAGAACGCTGGCAGCATTGCCACGTGTATGGCAATGCTAATTCGTTGACCTAGGAATAGGCCAGCCCTCTGGTCACCTGAAGAGTCGACTAAACGCCTGGCGATATCTTTAAAAACGTTGTGGGCACTCGGACCCCATGGCCCCAAGGTTTCAACCCCAAACGGCTCAAACACATAGCTACTAGCTAAGCCAATGTATTTGCGCCGCTTGGAGTTTTCAGCACCTGCAGCAGCAGCGCCAGCACAACACGCTGAACTAGGAAGATGGGATGGCGCAAGGGTGTCGACACATGTTGCATCCCACACCAAAGGCCCACCCAGCTTCCATGGCATTATGGTCATACCATCTGGTCTCTTCCCATCGTCGCGTGCCAAACCACTGGGTTCTAAGACGGATGGCACCCCGGCGGTGACAAGAGCACGACGGATTATGTCGTTTAAGCTAGCGTGTCGTACCAACCGACCTGCACTCCTGCTACAGGAAAGGCCATGGTGCCCGAGGAAGTCGACTACTTCACCACATTGACAGCGATGTGGAGCCCCACAAGGAGCGCCCAAACGCAAGCAAGTAGCGACACGGAAGGATTATTATTATTATTATTATTTACATTATTTTTTTTTTTACAATTATATCCACATTCGAATATAGTCGGAAAATTCAATCAAATTAATTCAAAATATTAGCTTGTATCAAGAAAGGTAGGTTATACTGCATTCTTGGCGACTGGGAAAATTACTGGCCACCACTCATGACCTGCGGAAAATTCGAGGTACTACATTTTTCACATGGAATTTGATGTCATGACAAAGACACTGGCGCCGCGTGTAAAGGTCATGAATGGTGGCGTGTATTTTAAATTTTAATAATTACGTGACTAATGTCAAAATGGTTGCGAGCGATACGTCCTCCCTCAGAAGGCGCCCCGCGCCGTCTAAATCAAAGAACAAACCGTTCTTGGTTTTATATTGAATTTTGTCATTGCATATTATAATTGTTTAATACTATTATTTTACTTTTAAATGAGCTAATTATTTTTTAATGCAAGCTAACATAGTAACCTTAGTTATTCAATACTTTTTGATTGAATATTCAGTAAATCTTGATAGATAAAAAATATAATTTCGGACGAAAAAATGTCAAATTCTTCCTGTTTTGAAACATTATTTTTGGTTTATTTCTGAATGAAAAATAAAAAAGTGATTAATGCAGTCCAAATATAATCTTTCAGATGTACCATGGACATTTTCAAATATTATTTTACTATTATACCTTCTATGTAATTCGGTACCAAAGTTTGACAAAAAGTAGAATTTTATGAAACATCTTTAGTAGAGACAAGGTTTTTACTTATGTATGTAAACAAATCTAAAAATGTGTTTAAAGCACTCCACGCAGAAAGAATCAAACTTTCTCGAGTATATGTACTTTTTTTATTTGTGGCAATGTCATACCCAGAATCAGGTTCCAAAAGTCGCACAAAAACAACGAACCGTGTGAAAGCACTCTTAAGTAAAACAGTGGAAATTCGTGCTAAGTATTTTCCTCTACAATTCAATTAATGTAGGCATTTGTTTGGAATTTACAAATGAGTCCTGCTGCTTTGAATGGGTACTCTGGGAGAGGACGGAATCCAATTGTTTCAGTTGCCCTTTGTGTCCCAGAGCCGGAGTAACCTCATAACATTCATCCAGGATCAGAACAATTATTGTCGAGAAATAATTCATTTTATTTAAAACCAACTTACCAAGAAAATATTACAACCTATTTTGACTCTGAAATCTAGTCTTTAAGGCGGGCTTACAGTAATTTTTAAGATTTTCAAACGTCTGAAAGTCTCATTAACAATGATATTTTTAATAAATAAAAATCATAATATTAAAGTTGAACATATCCTCGAGTGAATGGTAAAGATAGAAACACGAATTGGAATAATTGGCTCGATAGAAAAAATTCTCAAACATGACACTAAATCACAATTTTCAAACATCCACTGCTTAGAGATTTCACAATGAATTTATATGAAACTTATATAAATAAAAACAGCTCATTATTTAGAAGTGCATGGTAAAAGCAGATTTTAAAATTTCGTTATAATTTTTCTCCAAGAAATAAAATACCCAAAATATTGGCATTATTTCGCTCGCCGGGCGCTCGCCAGTGCCCGCCGAGGCGTGATAGAGGATGGACGTACGTCGTTGCTGCGCAAAAATTCCCCCGCGCGGTTACGTAAGCCGGTATAGAACTGAACTACTACATGGAAACAAAGTCACACACACAAACGATTACGTGTTAGTTGCGGGAATAGAATAAAATAGTCAAGTGATCTAATTTTGAAACGATGTAATTTTTTTTTATGGACCACGTATTTTTTAGCTAGGATGCGAACTTGATGGAGTGACCTGGAGGTCTACATCGGTGACTGCAACTGGAACTCGGCGACGGATTGAAATAGATGTGCCGAGTTTGGGCTCGTTTTGTTAGTTACGATGAGATCTTACCTCCGGACTTGATGGAGAGACCTGAAGGTCTACATCGGTGACTGCCACTGGAACTCGGCGACGGATCGGACAACGGAGTTTGAACTTAATGGAACCAATGACGTCGTAAAATCAACGGCGGGGGGCTGTAGATTTTGATGACAAAATTGTATCTACAAATTCAGAATTGTAATCAACAAGTTACATAAAATTGTAAAGGCACAAGGCGAATCCACAAACCTACAATTTCTGTAAACTTGTAAATACAATATCAATAAAAAACAAGCTAAAAATAGATTTATCCTTTTATTAAATTTCTACAATCAATTTTAAAATACTTATAACAAACAAAAACATAGCATATATAGTAATATTTAGAAGATATTGAAAATTTTTAAAAATTAGAAACGGGTGTAACCGCCGTTGGCCTCTATAACCTCTAAAAGACGAGACCTCATTGAACCAACAAGCCGTGAGCAAATATCGGTTCCCCGCATTTCCTCCCAAATATAATTACAGTGACTAATAAGAGCTTGTTTGGTTCTTTCATTTTGATGCGACCATCGTTGGACCATAAGGCCCCAAAGATTTTCTATCGGGTTGAGGTCCGGCGATCTTGAGGGCCACTGAATTACCCTTACGTCAGATGTGAACGAAACCAGGCTCTTACGATCCTCGCATTATGAATTGAACAATTATCTTGAACAAAATCAAATTGTGGCACTTCGTTCTCCGGGTAAACATTACGGACTGCCGGTAGCATTGCATTCTGAAGCACGTCGATATAATTTACAGCCGTCGCTCGAGGAGGTAGAGAACACAATTCTCCTACACCATCCGCACTCATCCAGCCACAAATATTTACGGAAATTCGACCTGATTCTCTATTTGGAATTACATGATCATCTTTATACCGTGTTGAATTATATCGCCAAAGGTGAAGACGTCCATGCTGACTGGATTTAAACGTTTTTTCATCACAAAACACTGTATTAGACCAATCAAACTCTAAGTGCTCTCTGGCGAAGTTCAGACGAGCAAGTCTGTGAGCATCCGTCAAATATATTTTCTTGGCGTAATGCCTGTGGTGCAACCCCATGTAATGTAGAAGATTCCTTATTGTTTGGGCACTCACATCGAACATCTCCGCAAAATGTTTTGTGGGCTTAAAACCATTGATTTCATATTCCCGTCTCATGAATTCTCTATCGTTATTGGAGAGTGCAGGCCGGCGACCACTTCTTCTGTGATCCAACAAACTTCCCTCCTCTCCTTCACGACGAATCCAAAGCGGACAGAACGCCTCGATATATTCAAATTCCGGGATATCGCACTGATACTGCTTCCCTCATTAAATTGGGCAATTATTTGTGCTCTTTCGGCAATGGTCAAGTTGGCAGGCATTGAGATGATTTTATATGCAGTTGATTGAAAAACAACACGGAAAATATATCGATTTTTTGCATATATTTGACAAAATGTCAATTGTCAGTTTTCTTTTTCAAATGGAATTCGGTTGTCTATTTAAATAGTTTTTATTACTTTTGTTTGGAAACATTTCAATTGCTTTGTAGAAACTAATGTCCTTTTCATTTATACTAAAGGTTAAAATGTCATGTACTTATATGTGACATATGACATATGAATACTAAATACATAGGTTTACGTCATGATAATGTTGTCTCTTTCAGTAATATCTTTTTATAACGAACCTTGTTGTAATTTTCGATGACCGGGAAACTAAATCAAAACTGGTACACCACTTTCTTGGCTGACCGTATAAAACTGCAAGCATTGGCGGGGGCCACTTCGTAGTGGCCATTTAGTCGGTTGCCGCGCGCCACCCACTAAGCACGCGCTTACTTAAATAGTATTTAAGTATGGTGTTAGGTTGTATTTACGCATAAGTTTAAAAATATATATATATGATGAAGAAAAAATAATACTGCTTAACGTTTGGTTGTTTAAATAATGACAGTGATAGGAGCCTCACGTTTCACACACTACCGCGTGATTTCGAAAGGTAAGGAAAAAAGTGAATATTTATCTATGTAGTAGGTACATATTTAATAATGATCAAAAAATTATCTACCTGCTTGTGGTGTGCTTATTAATGTCATTCAAGTACCGGCTAGTAATCATGATCAGATAAGCATGATTAGGTAGGTTACAAAAGACAATGCCAGTTGCTCCTTAGAGCTATGACCCACCAAATAAAATTTGGCTTCCAACTATACCAAATGTAGCATTCTATTTGTGCTTTATCAGTGATAAGTAAAATCATGTTTTATATGTCTATAATCCTGCCGTTTCTGTTTAATTAGATAAAATATCACATTTAGGTTAGATACTTTTGTCGAGCACACGTTAACGTCACATCCCTATTTTCACAATGCTGGTCTAGCCACAAAGCACACACAATACAATACTAACACTCTTCACGGATTACAGATGTTGGTGGAAGCTGTAAGACAATTCAAACACATAATTATACATATAATAGTAATAAACAAACACGATAGCCCCTCAAAGATCAACATGACTTTGTCTATAATGCCAGTTGTGACATTTTGACACAAGGATAAAATACACAAACTATATATAAACTGGATTGAGCACTCATGCCGTAAAACGTGCTGAGAGAGTTAGGCCTAGTTCAGACACGGCGGGAACCGCGCGATTCAGAATCACATGGAAATCGCGTGAGTTTTATTTGTATGAGTTATTAAATAATCGTTCAGACATAACCGCGCGATTCCCGCGCGGGATTCGCGCGGTTCCCGCCGTGTCTGAACTAGGCCTTAGCTCCGATGGGGGCGGTTGTCTCTTTCTAACAGGGTAACCAAAATACATACTATTACGTTTTTAAATATTTCTTTAAAAAAAACATTTGAAAACATAAAAACAGCAGTCCGCCGGTGTGGGAGCAGGGTCAAAACGACCGGTGGTTAGAGCTACAGAAATAGGAACCTCCTCACAATGCGGGCCGTATAACACTGCCTTCAAAATGGGCCCTTGATCCAACTACCTAGAGAGAGCCCCGAAAGGTATTCGTCGAGGCCCTTTGCCATCAGGCCATTGGCTGTAACGACAATCGGCACAATTATAGCCGAGCTCACATTCCCATTTCGACAACCGCGCGTGCTACGTTGAGATATTTATTTTTTATATTTCTCAGCTTTCACAAGGTTCTCGTCATGCGAGATGGTAACATCGATTATCATTACGCGGTGCGCCGATCTGTCTATTGCAACAATATCAGGCTAATTGGCGACAATAATCCTGTCTATAGTGATAAAGGCAGATTCCAGTACAGCGTGACATGGTCTTGTTCGAAAACTGGGTCGGGCACAAACCTTTTATACGGTACCTCAGAATCCACTAGTATGTATTACAAAGCAAGTTGCTGGTGGATAATTCTGGCTAATAGGTTATGCCTGTGTAAGTACTCGCCGTTAGCAATGATTATGATTATAAAATATACGATACTATGCACCACCGCATAAACGTCTCGATCCGTAAACAACTAAAAATAGAGGAAGCGCAACCACTCTCTTCAACCTGCCCGCAACGTGTCATGAAATATTAAGGTCAAATTGCCCGAAGAGGTACCAACAACATGGAGCGGCTAATGGTGACCGAAAAGATAGAAGGCAAAAGACCTAGCGGTCGAAGCCCAAAACGGTGGTCTGATCAAATGTCGGCAGAACTCGACATGCCTATCATCAGCACTGCACTCCATCAGGCCACTGACCGCACTAGATGTTGATGTAGTTAATAAATTGAAACGAAGTTACGAATCTCAGCAGTGAGAGAACGATTGAGAACAGATATGACACCTATTCTGACTCAATAAAAATAGAGGAGAGATGAAGTTGAAACGAATTATTTCCGGGAAGTTTATAAAAACAACTAAAATAGGTAATGCCGCCACATCGCACCCATCATTATACAGCTTGGCAAGAACGGATTGAAACGGAACTAATCTTTTTGTTTCTGACAACGTTTTAAAATCTTTGATATTTGATGTAAACTCTTTGTTTGGTTGCCGCAGATTAGGTAGTTCAGCGTCAATGACGTTTCGTTGTACTTATTCATTCATGCTCAAATGTGAAATATTTTTGAGCGTGTATATTCATACTGTGATTTATATAAAAAAAACATTATTTCCGGTAAACACACTTATTGAAAATAATGTTTTATTAAAACTGAATATTGCATATTTAAATCCGAACATTAACACATTAAAAGGTGTCATTTGTCATTTTCTCTGCGTGTAGGTATGCTTATTGCGTAACGCACATGGCCGAGATGAAAACAGGAAATGGTTTTTGGGTTTTCGAAATCCTTTTATCACTAACTTTTTAAAAGCATCTCTTGCAGAATAACAATTATGTAATCAGGGGTCTTATTTTCATTTAATATTTTTCATTAGTTTATATTTCCCGTATCAAGGGTTGAAAGGTGGGGCAGGATCTGGCATTGTCATTTGGCCTACAAGACGACCAAGATAAATAAAATAGACGAATATCAAACCTGACATCACTCTCACTCACCTAAGCTGAATTGTGTGCACCTAAGAGTAGGATGAATTATGATCGGTAGAAAGTAGGAAGATGTTTACGTTATTGTTTAGACACGTTCAAACTCAGAAAATGGCTACACTACGCATTCAAGGTCAGCGATCGTAATTCTTTTCCCGACTTTTTTACCTACTTACCTACAAAGACACGCAACACGGGGCCTGTGACAATGAAATGAATGAAATGATAAGGACTAGTTACCTATTTTGCCGTAAATGATAACAATCGATCTTTAAAGTTATGACTACAGCTTGACCAGAACGGATTGAAACGGAACTACCCTTTTTGTTTCTGACAACGTTTTAAAATCTTTGATATTTGATGTAAACAAAGACCGCAGGTTTTATTTATTTTATTTTTAAATTTTGAAATCTCTTAAATACATATTTTATATTATAAACGTGTTTTAGTCATTGGACACATGAACTGGGCTGCCGTTGTAAGGCGACTAAAAAGTCACGGTGTATATATTATTCCTCACGTAAAGTGCCGTAGGTACTTACTGTTAACATTCTGTGCTACCAATCGATATGAATATGAAGTAATCGATGACGAAACAGAAAAAGATATAGGCTGATGATAAAAACAAAATTCCTTGAGGTACATAAGGAGGTAATGAGGAGTGATATATATTTATGTTAATTAATAATGTAATTAAACAATGCATAAAATACATATTCCTACCTAACTGTGCCCAAACTCGCGAGTCGCAACCCTATTGAGCTTGACCGACAGTAACCTTTTAATGTCGTTGGCGTCAGATAAACTAAAATGAACTCTCGCGCGTCACTATTCTGTTCATTTTTGCTTGCGCACGGGAAGTTTAGGCTATTATAAAAGTAGGTAGGTGATGCGGGTGCAAGTAAAAATGGACTCTATTCTCTCATGCATAGATTTTACATTTGTCTATTTTCTTTTTGGGAGTAATGCTTCTGTACCTTTAGGTACTGTTATATATTCTGTGGCCGGACAAAGGTCACCGGTTGTTTGAAAAGGGAAATTGTAAATAATTTAGAATTTCTTCAATAATTACGTAAGTTGAAAAGTGACTTTTTTGTTTATGGTTATTTTTCAATTAAATTATTTAAAAGGGGTGTGTTTCATTATAAAAGTGATTGCACAAGTTGTTTCATGTAAATCGGATCAGTAGTTTTTAAGTTATTGTACTTTTTGTATAATCAAACTTTTGTTCCTGTGTAATTTTTGTAGTTTATGTTCTAGGATTTTTTGTATTTAGACATAGGTACATTTTGTTTGTTTTATATACAAATAGACTTAATAAGGAATCTAGAAAGGTACAATACATAGTTTTAAGGTTTAAATTAATAAGAAAATAAAGGCTACGAAGGCCTCGGTCTTAGTAAAAATCACAAGGAAAAACGGGCTCAAAATACGTGTGTCTCTTTTAGGTAAATACGGGCGGTATAAAAGGCGGTACGACCGCCGGCACTGCGTTACCCGTCCCTTGCAAGAGCCAGCCCGCGATGCTGAGCCAGTAGTTTTAAATTAGCCCCTAAATAATGAATATTTAGTTATCCAGCCTGTCCCTTGCTGTCCTCTGTCAGTGACGCCCTAAGCCGAGGTCCGTACCCCACAGGGGGTGCCCTTAGCGTGTGGTCACTTAGTTTGTAAATTTTAGTTTGTAAGCCCCTGGCTGGAGGCCTTAGAGTCATCTATGGCAGCCACAGGAAAGTCCGGTTGAGCAGCACACAACCTAGTAGAGGTTGACCTGCGAGATGCCAGTGTCAAAAAAAAAAAACAAACGGCACTGCGTTCAGTCGCAGCCAAGCCACCGAAGAAGAAACATCACTAAAAGAAGACCGAAGCCTTCAAAGTGAACTCTTCAAATTGGTGTTTTTTATTATTTCCGTTGTCTGTGGTCCCCCTATTGCATTTCCGTAATTTTCCAAAAACGTACGCATTCAGGGGTGCGTGGATGCATGCGTCACCAGCGAAGGCAAGCCACGTGTGCACAACAATACGTCCCTGTAGTGGACGCGCTGTCGGAATCCCGGTCCGTCCATTACAACTTGCTTTTGCATATTCGGATCGTGTCCTCTATAAAATCTGTTTTCATCTGCCGCTTGGCCTTCGGCAAACATCCTCCAAGTGAAATATTGTCGCTCAGACATTTTTAATAAACGAAAAACAATAAAAAAATACTTCTCACAATAAAAATATCGGTGAGAGAAGTAACCACAGTAGTTACAGTAATTTACTGAGACATCTATCAAATCAGTGACTCATGGTACCGATTTGTATGCAAAACGCTAGGTACGTAAACTAAACTCTCTACGGTAAACTGAAACAAATGTGGTAAAGTAAATTTTAGTTTTCAACTCATGGTACGGATTTTAGTTCCGCTACTACTCAATAGAGGCGCTGTACAGATTCTCATACAAATTGTTTTACGTTTACTGTACCGTAAACGTAAAAAAAACTCATGGTAGAGGTACAGTACGTCTACTCCATCAAGTCCGGAGGTAAGATGTCATCATAACAAAACGAGCCCAAACTCGGCACATATCAAATATACTGCTGCCTAAGAAAGTACTCCATTGTATGCACTTTGTAAAATCAAAACTATCTCGACTATCATTTTACGAAAATCTAATCCAGACACACTCGAACGTAATTGACTAACTGCATTACGCTACGCTGTGGCATATACACACACGGTCCCTCCCGCCCGCACCGCTGTCGACTTGCCCCGCCCCTTTGCGGGGGCTGAGGTAGTGCGCTCATAGCTGCGGACTGTACTGGAACCTGGCCTTAAGGTTATAAATAACAATGAGTTTTTCACGAAAACACCGAAGTAAAACAATACCTGTTTATTTAACATTCCACTGCTATTTCTCCACATTGCTTCAGTAACCTAAGAAATTATGTACTTTGCGCCCTAGATCTTTCACGAGCATGAATAAACACTGTTTCATGAAAACTGAAACATTAGCCGTTTCGTAAGGGTGCTCCCACATCTATCGACGCGGAATCGGATTTTTCCGTCGCCCTTTCTCCAGGGCCGCGCCAACCCCTTGCAGCGCCTGTGTGCAAAACCTATGAAGCGCCTTTCATGTAAAAAAAAATAACCAAAGTCAAACTTTGCTGAAATATTTTCATCAGTTTTTTCACCACCAATTTAACAGTTTTCTGCCAGTACGCGCCGTAGCCGTGACTCCACTAGCTAATACCTATCATGATAAAATGTTTGTAGTTGTTGTGGGGAATCCCCGTCGTTTCGAATCGGGTTACGTTTATAAACTAATCCACGGCACGGCCTTTGTAATAAAATACATAGATTAATATACATACTAATAATAAAATAGTCGGATAGCATAGCGAATGCGGCGCGGCCGGCGCGGCGGGCGGTTCTTTTGATTTTGAAAGCAGAGCTCGTAATTCATGTAAACAAAACCCAAAATATAAACACTGGGTCAATTCAAATAGTTTAGATAAGTATCGTCTTGTGAGACTTGTATCTACTTACTTATCGATACTCAAGTATGAAATATGTTGTATTGTGACAAAAATAATTTCGATATTTGGTACTGGTCATCCGGCGCCTCCATTGCTCTGGCGCCTGTGTGCGCCGCACACTTCGCACATAGGGGCGACGCGGCCCTGCCTTTCTCTTTGTGTCGCTTAGAACTGCCATTTGCTAGACCGAGACAATGCGATAGCACGCGGCCGCGTCGAGGATTCCGCCGCATGAAACCGAGATAGAAAGCATAATGCGATAGGCATTATGCTTTCTATCACGGTCTAGCAAATGGCAGTTCTAAGCGACAGAAAGAGAAAGGGCTACGGAAAAAGCCGATTCCGCGTCGTTAGATGTGGGAGCACCCTAAATCGTAGTGACGTTTGTATTATACGCACTGAGGCTCTATGAATTCTAACATGAATTCTACTACAGCGTACTCGAAGTATTACGAAATTGTATGGATTATGAAAATACGCTTTAGTGTACGAACGAGGTACTATTTTTATCCATTAATCATCCATCACAACAGAGTTGAAACAGACCAAGTTCTAAAATTCACACTGGACCTTCAGAGAGGATTTAAAGTTCTTTTTCTCCCCCAGTAGGACTTTGTCCTAAGATAAGAGTGGAAATATCCTTCCCTCATAGAGAGGTCTACTTCCCTCCAGACCTCTAACAAATGTCAAGAAAATTGAATTCAATCGCCCAACGTCCGAAGAGAGTACGGCTAACATTGTGGAATGCAATAAAGAATTGAGTATTAAGAAATGGCAAAACAGACTCGACTCTCTACCAATGTGTAAAAACGGCAGATGATACAATAATATAACCGATACATAATTGTTTTGCTAAGTTGGGTATGCCGAACTCACTTCTTGAGCAAATACATTATCAATAATGATGTATTTGCTCAAGAAGAATTGAACACATGGACTTAGCATTGAACACATGGACTTAGCCGATCAGCACAGTCAACTTAAACATCAAGTATTGACTTTCCAACAGTGCAGTGAAACTTATGATCTGGCCATGGACCGTATATCAGAACTGGAACAGGAGCTATGTGATGCCCATAAGGCCCTTTCACTCTCAGAATCTGCTAAGATTAGCGATCAGGTTTCTAACACCAATAGCCTTTTCCATGAGTTGGTTGGTAGTCAGTCCAATTTAGTGTGTGAGCCATCTGTAACCATAGATTTAACTGGTGATGACACCATACCATTGTGTCCTATTATTATGAGTCACAAAAAACTAAAGAAATATATTAAAATTAAGAAATTTATAAAACGGTCACAAAGATCAATTAAAAAACAAAACCTCTTAAAATTAAATATTTCCCTTAGAAAGGAACGTGTGATCCTTACAAACCGTCTTAATATATGCTGTAGCGAGTTAGATCAATGTAGGGAAAAATATGATACTGATACTCAGCTCCTCCAAAATGATTTATTATACAAAGAGTGCTTGCTGAAGGACATTTTTGAAAAATATGAAAAATCACAGGAACAGTTGAGTGACCGTCTGTTTGAAGCCGGGGAATTGTTGGATTTGGTGAAGTACAATGCAGAGAGATATGAGTCACTGACAAATAATCTCCCTTGCAGCTGTGCCAATATACCCCCTCCCCCTCAGCCCCAACTTAACTTATCAACTTCTCCAGCAAAGACATATAATCACAATCAAACAAGTAAAACTATACTTTTTAGTGATGAGTTAGGGTCTGGCTTTGGAAAAATATTATATAAATACCTAAGCCATAGTTTTACTAACCACTGTTATCATAACATAAGTTTTAAACAAATGATAAATAGAATAACTGAATCAAATCTGGAGGACTGTTCTTCTTTAGTTCTACTTTTAGGAAATAGCTTTAATGTAACTAAAAAGGACATAGTGGATGGTGTGGACTCCTTATTGAAGTTAAACGTAGGAAAGCTGATACTGTGTGCTTTTCCTTACTCGGATAGTTTAAGTGAATGTGAAAATAACCATATTTATAAGTTAAACTGTTGCATTCACATGTTGACATGTCGTCATAGTGACAAATTGTTGTTTTTTGATTCTAACAATTTTGTTAGTAGTTTTGTTTTGCATCGGAGACATTTATCTCTGTCTTGGAAATGTCGACATTTGATTGCTATGTTGATAGCATATAATATTAACCCTGCAGTTGCTGATGTATTAGATTCTAGGTTAAGTAGGTTAAGTTGTAGTTTAAGTGACGAGTCTGTGTTGTTAGGTTGTCCTAAAAACATAGTGATACAGTGTTCTGTTAGTTCTGTACCTGCATGCTGTACGAAGGAGGGTCTACCTAACATACCACCTGCCTTGGAGACCACTACTACACAGGTTGGGTATTCCCTTCCTGCTGGTACACTGAATGGTCCTGTTTTGGAGATCACTCCGGATATTACTTTAAACTAGATTGTAAGACAACAGAAGAAACCTCTGCAGTTAGTAACTCATTATTAGTGAACGATAAACAGGTTTCTTCTAGCAAATTAGTTAAGTATAAAGTAACAAGTGGAGAGCAACACACTTTAAAATTGTTTAATCAAAATATTCAAGGGTGCTCTTCTAAACTACTGGAAATAGAAATGTTTTTGGAATCAACCAAGTTTGATATTGTTTGCCTTACCGAACATTGGTTAAAAGATCATCAAGTTTTGTCAATTTGTTATGATAATTATTGTGTAGTTAGTCATTTCAGCCGCAAACGTATGTTACATGGCGGATCTTTAATATTAATTAAGAAATCAATTAAATCTAAAACTCGAAATGACATTGTTGAACTGTCAGTTGAACACATAATTGAATTGTCCTGTGTTGAGCTTGATAGGCATGTTATAGTGTGTGTATACAGACCCCCAAATTACCAGACTCTTCCTATATTCGATTCTATAATGGAAGATGTGTTAAATAAAGTATGTAGTAGTAGTAAATCTATCATCATCTGTGGTGATTTCAATATTAATATATTAGAAAATAACTCCAATAGTATCAAATTGTTGAGTCTTTTTAAATCATTTAACTTGTCACATATTTTTATGGAACCTACCAGAGTGACAGCTTCTTCTGCCACTTGTATAGACAATGTTTTTTCTAATTGTGATTATTTGCATAAGGAAATTATAAATAAATTGCCATCTGATCACAGTGGCCAAACAATTACGTTTTGCGCCTACACACCTACACAAAAAACCCAAATAAGGTATAGGCCAATTACATGTAAAAATTTAGAAAAATTTAATGATACACTAGCGAGTAAATTATGTGATCAAAATATCTTTAATAATATAAATGACCCAAATGAGTTTTACACCGAGTTTTTTGCAATTTTAAATACACAATTTACTCACACGTTTCCAGTTAAAACTAAAACTATCGTCACAAAATTCTTATTTAGTGATTGGGCGACACCTGGAATTCGTAAAAGCAGAGAAAGGCTTTTTGAACTTTATGGTCTTAAGAAACACATTATGAATGATACCTTTCATCAGTATGTTGCTAAATATTCTAAAACTTTTAAAAATGTATGCAAAACAGCTAAAGCTATTCATATTAGTAATAAAATTAAATCAGCCGATGATAAAATTAAAACAACTTGGAAAATTATAAATAATGAGACAGGTAGGAATAAACAGCGCAATAACGAATTTAATTTAGAAACTGCACATGGCCCTGTAAGCACAGACGTAGAAGTAGCTCAGGAATTTGAAAAGTTTTTTTCGAATATACCTCTTAAGACGACTGCGTCTTTAAATTCGTCACCCGCACTCTCTGCTGCCTTACTTAGAAATAATGTAAAGGCCTGCCCGAAGGAGTTTAGGTTTCGGCACACGAACCCCCAAGCTGTGATTAAAGCATTCAAGGATCTTAAAATTAAGTCAACAGAAGATCTCTGGGGAATGTCTGTAAAGGCCTGTAAATCTATAATAGAAACCGTGGCACCTTATTTAGCTTTTATATTTAATAGCAGTATAGACCAAGGAGTGTTTCCGGATCTCATGAAGCATAGTAAGGTAGCTCCACTTTTCAAATCGGGTGATTGTAAAGAACCGAACAATTATAGGCCTGTGTCAATTTTGCCAGTCTTCAGTAAAGTGTTTGAAAAGTTAATGCTTGCACAACTGCTATGTCACTTCAATAGAAACTCCATCTTTCATAATCAACAGTTCGGTTTCACCAAAGGTCGTTGTACAACTGACGCCGGTGTTACCCTATTGAAGAACATTTTTAACTCCTGGGAGGAAGCACAGGATGCCATAGGAATCTTTTGCGACCTCTCAAAAGCATTCGATTGCGTTAACCACAAAACGCTTTTGCTGAAGTTAGAACATTATGGTATTAAAAATAAAGCCCTTGATTTACTAAATTCATACTTGAAAGATAGACAGGTTAAAGTTCAGATAAACGGTACAAACTCATTGGGGGCTGAAATGAATATGGGAGTGCCTCAAGGTTCTATTTTGGGTCCATTCCTCTTCTTAGTCTATATTAATGATTTACCTCATTTACTAAAAAATCAACCACAGATGGTGTTATTTGCGGATGATACATCTTTAATTTTTAAAATTGACAGACGTGCACAAAATCTAGACACTGTTAATGACTGTATTCTTAAGGTTCAAAATTGGTTTACTGTTAATAATTTAGTTCTTAATGAAAATAAAACAAAATGTATTAGATTCACTTTACCAAATGTTAGAAGAAGCGAATGTGAAATTTTATTGAACGGAAAAAGATTAGAATTTATTAATCAGACAGTTTTTCTAGGAATCACGTTAGACGATAAATTACAATGGGGCCCCCATATAGCATCTCTAGCAGGGCGACTAAGCTCAGCCGCTTATGCTGTTAGAAAGATAAGGCAGTTAACCGACGTCGAAACTGCGCGTTTGGTTTACTTCAGCTACTTTCACAGCATTATGTCATATGGCATCCTATTGTGGGGCCGGGCAGCTGACATTGAATCTATTTTTATTTTGCAAAAGAGAGCTGTCAGAGCAATTTACAATCTACGTCGTCGCGAATCTCTTAGGGAATTATTCAAAAAAATTAATATAATGACAGTGCCTTGTCAATTTATTTATGAAAATATAATGCATGTTAGGAAAAATCTTCATCTTTTTAATAAAATAAGCGACAGACATAATTTTAATACGAGAAATAAAGATAAAATTGATCAACCATATTTTAGATTGTCTAAAGTAAAAAAATCTTTTATGGGGTTCTGTGTTAAATGTTACAATAAAATACCGAGTGAAATCTTAAATCTAAATGAAAAAAAATTTAAAAGTTGCATAAAAAACACCCTTATTAAACAAGCATATTATAAATTAGAAGATTATATTCAAGATAAAAATGTTTGGAAACATGCTGGTCCTGCTCCATAGTACAATGTAGGGCTTAAACAAAGTCAAGCTGGTTGAAATTTGAATGCTCACACACTTAATTATATTTGTAAATTGTGTAATTTCAATATTTTGTTAAAATGTGAACGCCATGTACCTTTTTGCTTTTTTTACTTATTATTATTTTTTTAAATTTTTAGTCCAGATTTTCAAGGTACATTGCTTTGACATTAATTGTTTCAAACGCTGTTAAAAATATTGTAAAACATTTTTTAAAAAGAGTAAGTATGGAGTTTCTTGCCCATTCTTCTCCATACAACCTACCTTAGCGAATGGGTGTAGAATCAATCCCTTCCCTTCCTATTCCCTTTAAATTTAAATTTCGACGTTCAAAAGTGCCTCTTTGATGGCCTAATTGGAATAAATGATTTGACTTTGACTTTGACTTTGAAGTGAGTGGATGATGATGATTCATCATCATCATCCCAGCCGTAAGACGTCCACTGCTGAACATAGGCCTCCCCTTTAGATCTCCACAAAACCGGTTGGAAGCGACCTGTATCTAGCGTCTTCCGGCGACCTTCTGATGGATGGGGGAACCAGATGGTCGATGGGCTCGAAAAGTGCTAGAGTGGAGACCACGGCACTAGCAAGCGCAGCGTAGGACGTCCACCAACAAGAGCAAATATAACAACTCCGTTTTATTATTAATATTTATACAAACAATACGCACCTAATTTTGGAGCAGCCACGTGTATTTTGGTACGGTAATGAACCTCATTATGCTGCAGGTGCATTCGTGTAGCGCTTAGCAACTAATGTTGTTAGTATTAAGCAAATTGTTGAGATTGCGAATTGTTTGAACTTTGGAACAAACAAAGGTTTACCAGAAGATACACGCGTTGCTCTGTTTATTTGTCCTTGTCCGGCAATCAATGGTAGCGTCAGCAAAAACTCGTTGTTCATACATCATTTGTTTAAAACTGTTGAAACAGTTTTTAAGGAAAAACTTAAACTATAAATTCAAGTTCAGTTTGAAACCGAATTTGAAATCATCTCTTCTCAGATCTTAAACCTAAGTATCTTAAAAACGAATGTATGCATTGTTACACTTTCACGCAAAAACTTCTGAATGGATTTAGATGGCATTTGGTACAAACGCCAGCACATTTACCTACCTCAATCTGTTCTTTAACAGATTTCCAACCTTATTAGATTTCCGACCCGCTCACATTTGTACATTGATAGTTTATAACCATAGATTAACACATGGGATAGTTTTTATCCCGATTTGCCGCTGGCAACATACCTACAACCCGTTCCAGGTCGGATTTATAGCCATTGTTAACTACCTCTAATAAGGTGCAGATACTTAGTTTATCAATAATTCTTATGTCTAATCCTCAATAAAATTCTTCAGCTGCAAAATTAGATGTCTATATTTAAAACAGTAACCAGTCGCGAGACAATTGATATCGTTTACCAAAATAGCGTGATTCTGATATGAGAGTTCAACAATTGAATACTTGAGATAAACTATTCATAATAATCTTAGTTCATTATTAAAAGAAGTTTAGTTATCGACGTCCTATAATTAAGACAAAAATTAAAGAAGAATGAATGGAGTTTGGCGACATTCTCAAGACTAAGTATAACCATTGCCTCGAGTGTTAGAACCTCTAGCGGCTCATACAATAAGCTACCATTATGGCATTAGATTTTTTCAGATCTTGCTGAAGCCACCCCAGCACAGCCCTGTTCTCGTCGTGGGCCGTACGAAGTAGAGTTAGAGCACCGTGTGATGTATCGATAGTTGGCGGCAAGATGAGTATGATGGTTCGTCTGGAAAAGAATTATCTATATGCTATGTCTACTGTTTCGTCCCAACTCAATCTATTAAAAATAATTTCATCACGCAAATGTATAGGTAACATCTTGTGTGTTCATGATGCGGTAAATTACAGAACTTACGTAAGTTTTACGATTTTACGAGGTACCATAATATTGAGAACAATGGAAAAGCCATTTGTTTCAAAGAAACTGCAGTAGGTGTTTACAGTTTTAATTGTATGTAATAGGTAAGTTTATAGTTACATTTGTGACGAAGTTACTTAAGACTGGCAAAAATCCTATGACTTTTTACCCGACTGCGCGACGCAAAGGAGGGTAATGTGTTTATCAGTCTATGTATGTATGTATGTATGTATGTTTGTTTCTATGTGGCGATCTAGAGACCAAATGCGTAGGCCGATTTTGATAATTTTTACGTCAATCGATTCGTCTTCATCTTGCGAGTGTCACTAAAGACATGACAGTAATCAAAATTCACCACAGCGACAATCAGACGCCAAATTGTCAAAATGAAAAAAAAAATGTCGATGAACTATGTCATGTGGGGTATCGTTGAATAGGTATTTTAAAATCATCTTTAGGTTCCCTTTATCATTTTTCATTTTAAATTATAGTTTAGGATATATAAAGATTTAAAGTTGTTTAGCAAATTAATAATTCTCTGAATAGTAACTAAAAAGTATGAAATAAAAAAAAAAAGGTTGCACTCCAGGAGTGCCGGTAGAAGTGAAAACTTTTTTGTTACTATGTTTTATTTTTAATTTGAATGACGTCTTACTCATTTTCGATCAGGGTCACGTGACCCTGACGCGAGTTTTAAATTTTTTACCCATTACAGAAAAAGTGTACAACGCCGCTAAAGAAGTTTTCACTTCAAAAAAACATTTAACGAAAAACGAAAAACCCGACTGCGTTAAAAAAACTAAAAAGAAAGAAACAAGTCCAGTAGTTAAGAATTCACTCATTCACACTCACAGTCGGGGCCCATTTAAATTATAGCAATCAGAATTTCTCAACGGGCCCCGACTGTGAGTGTGAATGAGTGAATTCTTAACTACTAGACTTGTTTCTTTCTTTTTAGTTTTTTTAACGCAGTCGGGTTTTTTGTTTTTCGTTAAATATTTTTTTTTAAACAAATTGATACTTATGTAAAATTGTAGCTTATGTACAGTCACGACCGGGGTCGCGGGACTTATCTCATTACCTTACGGTAATGTGTGGTACATAAGCGGCTATTGAAGAACACCGTGGATTTTAATCAGTACAAATCTGACAGTCCCTCCCGCCCTGGCCGGTGTGGGAGGACTCAATAAACTTAAACTTGCAACTAAAACTGAATTTTTTAAGACCTATTTCGTTATAGCAGGAGCCTCATTTTAAATTCTTCTTAGAGTAGGTACACCTGTAGACTTACGAGCACTTGTATTATACAGTGTGTCCGGGCACGAGTTAGCGATATTTGAATAGGATATTCTAGGCTCATTTTCATCGACAAAAATGCTATAAAAAAAATTCTTACTCCAATACTTCGTGAATGGCAGCCATTTAAATTTTTTGATCTGTCGAACTGGGGTGTGTACAATAAAATGCAAATATCTTTGAATCCAAGGGACCTACATTCATGCAAATGACTTTATTGCAAAGTTAAATGTTGAGGCATATCAAAAACTTACGAAAGTTTTCTAAATAATACGTAAAAATAACCAAAAAACATGGGCAAACACGAAATTGTACACAAAAATGTCTGAATAATTTCACATTTTTAACTCTAGCTTGATGAGTATCCCTGAATTTTGTTAGAGTTTTTGCATTAAATTAAAAGTGTTTGAGTCAGGCTATAAAATTATATCAAAATGATCACTCTACGTTAAGTATCTTAGGAGTTATTCTCATTTGAACATCACCCTTCCGTCTCGCCCCACAGCAATAAATCCAAGAAACTGTACTATTTCAGTTTAAGGATGGTTACTTGAGGATCATTTACATGGTGGTCAATAATGCCAGCTCATAAATATTCGTTGGAACGATTTAGCTCACCCAAAGAATGCGACACCTGTAATATTGGGGTACATGCGCTAAGGAAGGGTGATGTTCAAGTGAGAATAACTCCTAAGATACTTAATGTAGAGTGATAATTTTGATATCATTTTATAGCCTGACTCAAACACTTTTAATTTAATGCAAAAACTCTAACAAAATTCAGGGGTACTTATCGAGTTAGAGTTAAAAATGTGAAATTATTTAGTAATTTTAGTGTACAGTTTCGTGTTTGCCTATGTTTTTTGGTTATTTTTACATATTATTTGAAAAACTTTCGTAAATTTTTGATAAGCCTCAACGTTTAACTTTGCAATAAAGTCATTTGCATGAATGTAGGTCTCTTGAATTCAAAGATATTTGTATTTTCCCAGTTCGAAAGATCAAAAAATTAAAATGGCTGCCATTCGCGAAGTTTTGGAGTAAAAATTTTTTTTAAAGCATTTTTGTCGATGAAAATGAGCCTAGAATATCCCCTTCAAATATCGCTAACTCGTGCCCGGACACACTGTATACCTATATCCTTAGCAGAATTCAAAAGCGATGTTTTCCTACCATGTTGATTAACCTTTTGCATGTCCTCAATTTATAAATTTTCCTAATCGAACAGAAACCTAAACCTTCTAGTATTGTGATAAAGTTGAAAATCTATTAAAATAGATTGACCTGCGTATTTGCTTGGTAGCAAAATTAATTAATTATTTTTATATGCAATAACGCATACGACTTGTATCGTACAGATGATTTTGAGGAAAGAATAATTCAGTTGCTAGTGGGATTCTACTCAAGTACTAGCCTTTTTGTAATGCAATCAACACATTTATTTTTATCGATTTATTAAACACTATCTCTACAGGCAGTAAAATAACGAATGTCAGGTTAAAATTAGCGATTTTATTGTTTATCGCGAGAAGTAATTATCTAACACAAGGTTGTGCAAAGTAGGTAGTGGTCATCGAATACATAATACTAAGTAAATGTTCCCAGAATTGTTCTTGTTCTCACATTTATTTTACTGAAGGAAGGCTGGTGGTTATTTTCTGTTCGAATTCGATGGAAATTCTCACTAAAACTCACATTTGTATGTACGCTTGACGCTTTCGTTCTGTTCAACTCACGAAGGACCTTATTCAGTGTTTAACTCTTTTTGGAATTATGAGTGTGTGAAAATATCGTGAAGTTTTAAGGGGGAGTCTCCTTTTAATAGATGAGGATTTTCTCAAAATTGTCAGCTTGTTTTCACATCAAGCAGAAAACAAGAATAGATTCTAAACGTGGATCAACTAAATAAGAATATTTTTTAAGAATAGTTTTTATTGTTTTGTCCACTTATTCGGAATAGAATATTTTTCATCTCACACTAGCCTTACATCAATAGCTGAAAGTCATGGGGCCTTTGCCCTGCAGTGGGATGATACGGCTGACAGTAAATGCATGAGTCTAGAATCACTGAATCTACCTATGTCAGCTTTAATTAATGTATGAAAAGTATTCCGTCTCTACTTTTCAAAAGAGTTTCTATCCATCGGACCTCTCCTTGTGAAGTCCTCTTCACATGGCTATGAGAGGAATAAACATCATTGGGTTTAAACCTGCCTCTTTCCAGAAAAATAAACAGGAACTGCAAATAGCGTCTCTCTAAAGATGAAAATATTGACGTTTTCAAGCGAAACTTCCCCTTTGATATGTCTGAAGTCCAAATATTATTGTTTGTTGGATTCAAAACCAGAAACAGATCTTTTTTTAAGTTTATCTGTTTTAGTATGTTCAACAAAAGTGGGGCTCCTCGGGGTTAGCTCTAATCTGTTAGATTTTAGAATTTCCATAGCATAGCTAGGTTCATAAACAGTGCTTTGTGAAAATAGTGCTCCGATTTCTAAACACTCCGATTTACTTGTTAGAATTCCTAAGTATAGGCGCTCACTCGACACAAATGTAATTTTGTTGAGAATAAATAAATAAATAAATAAACTCATCTAAATTCCAACCTAAGTGTTGGGTGCGGTGGACGGACCCGACCAGAATTTTTTGCCCCGCTTTTAAGAATCGAAAAGCGTGAAAGGAATCGTTTGGCGCCATTTGAATTTGCCCGCAGCGTCTGTTGGAAACGCCAGTTAGATAATTTCTATGAAACGGGTCGAGTCTTCCATCATCGCACCTCGTCGTATTTATTTTTTAACGTCCGCGGATATACAAGTGTAGTGGCTGTAGCAGCATTCAGCCAGTCACCGCTCAGACAACACACGGTAGACATTCGCGCCGCGCGCAAGCGAACAGTTTTCCCGCCGCAAATTGAAAAGCGCACGTTCTTAATTCAAAGTTCCTCACCAGCTGTTGGTAGCTTTTGAAATAATGCCTAAAAAGAAATAGCTGAATAGTCTTTGCTTTAATTTATTACCTGGATCACGTGTAAACTGTGACTTTACAAACCACATGCTTACAGTGTCTGTGTTATCGCGTACAAAAATCCTGTGATATTATTTTGCTGTGAAACTTTTAGATTTAAAAACTCTGTTGGATCAAAACTTTTTTGCAATTTGACATTTCGGGTTTCGTGAAGCTTTTTTCGCGAAACAATAAACAAAAATTCTTTATGATAGGTCCATATATGAAGGTGAGTGTTTAAACGTTTTGTAATTTATTTTTATTATGCGTGTAATTGTCAATTGTTCAAGGCTTGTGACGAGGTCTCTGAAACATTTGTGTTTTATGTACATTGTACATACATACTGTTGCCTGTCAAAACCAAACAAAGTACTTGCCTGCCATGGTCTTATTTGAATATCATATTAGAGGCAAAACTTTTTAGGATACATAAATGTGTAAATTGACTCGGATGTTGCAGAATTTGACAGAACATTGTTGATTTTAATAATTAGAGTAAATTTCCGCGAAAAGAATGGAGTTTTCATTCAAAAACTTCAAAAATTCTCAAGTAAACAGTATGAAAGTAACGAGGTCTTAAGAGTATACAAAATTCAACAATCTAAACAAGTGAAATGAGTCTTTTAACTCCACATAACCTCAAAGTTGTTGTATGTATATGCTTGTTATACATTTATTCAATGAAAATGACGGCATTGAACGCTATTGGAACGCTTACTGATAAAATGTAACTATGTATTGATGTTACACTGAGCAAAACATACAATGATATATTGTATTTTGCAAAATATTTTCAGCTTATTAATTCTTAAAAACACTTTTACAATCAGTAAATTACGATTTTTTAAATTATAGTCTTATTACTTTTCACCAGTAAAGTTTACCTATAGTCTTAATAAGTGTTTTTACGTAACGTGGTGTACGTTTTTCTTATAATTTTCATGACCGATGTATGACTAATAAGGATTATTCATCGATTTTCACGGGAGGGAAAAAATAATTTCTTAGAAACAGCTGATTATTTTAGCAGTTATGTTTATTAAACCATAAGATGTAGAGATATCGTTTTTTTTTTATGCGACCTTTGTTATTAAAGAACTTTAATGAATATTTTTATTAGCCATTTAAATTCTTCCATGATTTATTTACCTACTTTTTTGTGTATATTTTATATCTTGTTTGGAAAAAAAATAGACGACAATTTTAACAGTAATATAACGTGTTTGGTTTTGAACAGAAATCTTAGCTTATTGCAAATTCAGTACCTAATGTAATTGCAGTATCCTTTATATTTCTAACATATACCTGGATATGATAAGCCTATAATAAACCTAGGATATACTAGCTTTGTTTTGGTATGGTTTCTATATTGTTATGGAAACGGTTAGCAGAATTTCTTATCTCATGACCTATTTTGATTTCATAATACGATTATATAGCATGGTAACTGATAAAGGAGAATAGAGCTGCAAAATCTGAGGTTTTTGAAATAAGCTTATGCATTTGTTTTCCTTTTTTTTATTTATTTATTTATTAGAACTGTTGTAGCTACATGAAGCTGAAGTTCAGTATCGGTAAAGCAGTTAAAGTTTTTTTTTTTTTTTTATTATAAAAACGGTTACACTCACTTTTTTATGATAAGAAGGGAGTTTATTAAATACGATCCTAAAAAGAATTTACCTACGTGTAAAATATACAAATAAAGAATGAAAAACGGTTCATAAAAAAATGGAAATTTTTAAATCATCATCATCAAATTGAAGTAAATGGCCTACCTATAGCGTCATGGCATTTACTTATAAAATATCAACTGTCGAAAATATTGCATCACGTTTATAAGTAAAAAATATATAAACCCGAATGTCAAAGACATTTTTCGAGATGAGAACCACTACAAAAAGTATATATTATACCGGTTTTTATACGATGAATCATCGAATCATAATATCGAAATTCGCAGAGTTGACCGTTGTAATCGTCTATGTATCAATTCGCTATATACAATGGGCCGTTCATTTTTATGGCCTCAAAATATGTTACTACGGGAAATTCACCATTATTTACTGTAAGCTAAAGATGGAAATGGTGTCCAAGGTTTTGTTTATCAGATAGGTACTTGATAGTCCCATCGCATGTTGGAAAGACCTTTGCAGTGTTATTGCAATTGTTGTCCCTTGCATCGAAATACGTCAATATTGAAGAATCAGGAAATGATATGTGAGGAATTTGAGTTCAAGTAGCGGGTAATTTCAAAGTGGGATAAGGAAAAATAACTAATCTACCAATCTGCCTCTATTTAAAAGATTTTCAACTTTATCGTAAGGCTATAAGGTCAATGTTCGAGTGAGAAAATTAGACAGTTTGAGGTAGCTTCTACAGTAAGTGCTCTTCATTACATGACCCACATTACATAACAGAATAAAGGAAGAGGTCGGTCATATAGAGGTCGGCCACTGACTTTACTAAATTCAAAACCGACTTACTCCCACGGACATTGGATAAGTTATCTTAGTAATTAAACTATTTTACTTTAATTATTAGATGGCTGTTAATGCATTAACAATCAATTTATTTATAATTTTATAGCATCAGAATGGCGAGCATCAGATTTTTTCTGACAGAAAAATCTTAGGAGATTTCGCTGTCAGATAAATTCTGATGCTCGCTGGAAGGCACTCGCTGAATACATTCTGTATTATATATACCGCCCACTGTAAGAAAAATTCTGACGGTTCGTCCGTTTCCTATGTTCGCTGCAAGGTACTCGCTGTATACATTTTGTTTTGTAAAAATTGCCGGATCAAAATTTCTGACAGTTTGCGAAGTATTTTCGGTGAGTATGAGTTGATTGCTTTTATTACGCGGTTGCGCTTAATTTCATGGAATTCACAATAACATTACCACAAGGTTATCAAAAAACATCTAGACTAGACTTTGTTCTCTTTTTTTCGAAGCATGTACTTATTTGAAGAAGCAAACTCAAATGTGCAATACAAATGAAAAAAAAAGTTAATGCCAATAGTCAGACACTGCAAACACATTAGATAAAGTGCAACTCAAACGTAGACTTTTAGCAAATCAATAAGTTGCTTGATATTTCAGGTTGTCTATTAAGAAAACAGTACCTCAGTAGGTACTATCCTAAACATATTACTTTGTAGAATGTTTGTTTCTGGGACGTAGTAGAAAATTAGACATTCTGCAATTGATATTATCAATCAACTACTTGCTTGATAGGTAAAATTGTGTACTAATACAAATGCAAGACATGGTTTTAATTGGAGAATCTCTACCTAGTGATAAGATAGTTTATACGTATTGCTGAAATAACCTATTTCTATAAAAATTAATAGATACCTAGGAATCTGTGACCTAGGGTCGATTCACACCGAGCCGCTGCGCGTACATTTCAGTAAAACGGCTCAAAAACTACAGCTTGGCCAGAACGGGAAAGGAACTAAATCCAGTATTTCTCGTTTCTGACAGCGTTTTAAAATCTTTGATACTTGATGTAAACAAAGACCGCAGGTTTGTTAGATTTATTATTGTGCCATAAAACTAACGAAAAAAAGTGAAAAAAAAAAAAAAAAACATTCAAAGTGCTGGTAGCGCGAAGACAGTGGCGACTTCCAGTTTTCTAAATTTTTATATCAAGCTGTATGTACTTTAATTCCTACAACACAAAAGGATGCTTTCCAGTACCGTCGCGTCTCGTTGTGCACTAACCCTTATTCACCCATGCGTTGTCAGTGTCCATTGTGGAACTCATTCGGTACAAATTCAATTGTTACATGACATTCAAATAGTTCGTTTAAAAATCTATTCAACCGTATCTAAACGTGTCTACAAAACTGTAGACAATAGTTATTGCCATTCATATCTCGTTTGTACATAATGATACTGAAACTATGAATCAATGCCAATGATTTACGTTGAAATAACAAGAATGATCAAATATTTAAAGCTCGGTTTCTACAAAAGATGCCCCTGAACCACAAATTAACTTTATTTGAAACTGCCGCCCACAGTTCGGTCGCAGTAGGAAGTTGTAATAATAGCTATGATTATCATTATTTCGACGCTCATCGGTAGTCACGGTAATGTGCTGGGAATATACATTGTTAAAAATATCGCACCTTTAAAGTAAAACCGTTACTACACAAAATTATACAATTTTACAGGAGAGCCAAAATTAGAAAAATATCACCATTTTTTGTCAATAAAATCTGAATGCAGGGTTCTACAAGACGTTTAATAAGGTGTTATTGTAGATCTCTGTTTACGGTATAACACGTGATTTAGAAAAGTTTATATTTTAATTTATTGTATTATTTATTTTAATTTATATTATTATAGTAACACTTTACCATTAATAATTTTGGTCATTAACACAGAAAACTGTGTTTAAACAAATTGAAACACTTTTCCTATAATAAAAAATTAACATCTTCATTCATTTTTGTGACATTCAGCGCCGTGTTTATCCAAATAATAACAGTTTTACTTTAAACTTCCGTTATCAGTCTTCCATGAACACGTTCTTATTGGTATAGACACAATATTGTATTTCGTGAGCCGATCATAATTCTGTTTAGTAACGCTTTGATTTACCGCCAGATGGCGTAAAATACGTTATTTTGAAAAAATGACAAGTTTATGTTAAAGTTTACGTATATTTTACATAGATGGCATTGATAACTCAATTCACGAAAAATTTCGTTTAGTAACGGTTTTACTTTAAAGGTGCGATATTGTTTTCGTATTGAGTGCAATGGTATTATGACAAAACGTCGAGATAAAATTTTTAAAGCTAAGGCCGAAATACACAACATTATAATGATTGTGTGCAGTTACGTAATTTTTAAATATAAAAATCCAAAAAATACTTCAGCAAATGCAGTTTTTACCTGTTCATAACCCGTATATTATTCACTTCACAAATAAGTTCTAAGAACCAGTCGTTTTTTTTTTCAATTCATACCTCATTTTAATAACGTACAGTCACGAGCAATAGTATGTATACACTAAGCAGTATTCAAAAGCCATGTTCTGCTACCATATTGATTAAACGTTTGTCTTTTAATTAGACTTCTATTTCGGAAGCCACATACTATTACAAACTAGGTCTTATTTCAAAGTGCAAAGCAGTATTTCACGAGCAATTTACGTTTGAACTTTGTTAAGTGGTTACATGTTATTGCTCGTGACTGTACATCTGCATAGTGATTAATAGGTATTCTTGTAGGTAATTAAAAGGTATGTCAGGTATGAAAAATCGCATCAATGAACATCATGGTTGTCCAAGGTTGTTTTGTTTAAGGTAGCAATTAATACCTAGCCGATGATTAATTCAGGCTGGGTGGCTCGCACGTGGCTCTAATAGACACAGTATGGATTGCGGGGCTATTAAAACTGTCGTCGTTTAATTAGCATATGTATCTATCTATATCGCTACTCGCTAGTTGGTGTACTTTTCGGAACTTCTCTTGGAAGTGAGAAAAATATCCATTTAATTATTTGTAATGAAAGGAAGATTCGTAGCATCGTAGTAGATGAATGAAAATAAAATGTACGAATTAAACTAAAATCCAAGAATAAAAAAGTTTTAAAATCCAAGGATAAAACTTTTCTAATAAAATATACAAATTATTTGTAGCTACGGCAATGCTCAATGCTGAAATAAAATAACAAGTAGATTTTTGTTATTCAGTTTTGTTAAAATACCCAATGAAAATGCTTCGAGTAGGTATAGTAACCGCAAATATATTATGTAGGTACCTAACGCTGTAGCAGGAAACATTTTACATTAAATACCAGACTTGTTGCCATGCTAAATACACATTATGTACCTATAATAATTCTCACCAGTTAGAATAAATAAAAATAAATTGCTACACCATCGCTTCACGTGAATTTATTTAACAGGGCCCTCTTACAACAATGACCTACTTTTCTCTGTAGTGTAATTTTTATGTCTATAATATGTCTTTCCCCCTGTAAAATTAAGTGGCGACTTGGCCCCTTGTCTCAAAAATACGGTACTTGAAACAACAGTTGTCCATATTATATATAACCGTAAAGTTTATATTTAATTAATATATTGATTAATTGCGGCGCAGAAATAGCTGTCGATGGACTGACGCAATTTTAAAATAAAAACAATATACCAGTAGGTACATAATATATGTATATCTGGAAAAAACCTGTCTGGAGAATTATCAAGATATTTTATTAAAGACAGTGCGCAAAAGACTAAAACTATGGCGGAAGATAATGGTGTTTTAATTATTATTGAAGACGAGATAAATCTATGTATAGAACACAATGCTAGAGCTGTTTCTAAACCTAAGCGTGTTTTAAACTGAGCCAATGCGTGGGAGTCGGTTAGGTCATATTTTATTTGAAAATTTCGCAGTCAGTTTCTATTTCGTAGTTATAATCATATAACTTCTCAAAATGACATTTAATATTTACATACTGATTAGCACATGGAAAGCAAAATTCTTAGTTCCATATAAATCAGTCGTTTCATGTCAAATATTTATGGTTACAAACAACTTACAATATAAAATCATCATTGAAAATTATAAAAAGACATAATGTATGATATTTTATTACAAAATGGAACATTTTCCGTTGACAACATTTGTATAATACAACTTTTTTTTTTCGTGGTTTCATAGTAAAGGTGGCAAAGGTTGTCTAATATAACCCCTATTACTTTCAGCCCATGAAGGGTTGTCAATGTTTTAAAAATAAATATTTATGGAGCAAGAAGAAATGCTAAAGATATTGGTAATATAGGTATGTGTGTCAGTCGAAAATAATTCATGACCACGTGTAGTGTCATAGGTTAGATCCCGTTGGGTCACGTTTATTTTAAAACAAAACCAAACAAAACTGATTTCACGCGACTATTTATTACTACTATTCACTTGTGATAAGTATAATTTTCCTTTGGCTTTGACTGTTTTATCGAAGGGCAATCATGTTATACTTAACCATGTATTTATTTTTTAAATACAAACGGTTCTTACCCGTTTCCATTACGATTAATTATCCATTCCGAGGCGATAATGTTTAAAAAAATCGGTTCAATAATATGAGTTGAAGCCATTATCAAATTCTATGAGTTTCAGTCATTCTATAATGTATTGCTGAGTCTCGCAAGCTATATGTGGGATAGGTTCGATATAGGCCAAATAAAAGCCCCGATTTCTCTTTAAAACTTGAATTTTTATTTTCAAACCGTCTGTACTTCTTAAGTCCTTCGTCTTAACTTGATCCTGTTTAGTACATTTTTGCCCGCGGCTTCGTCTCCGCCCATTCGCACCTCTTCTGGATCGACACAAAAAAGTAGTCTCCTAATCGTCGACGGAACAATAGACAATATAATAGAACGTAGAAAGATTTTGTATCGTCCTAATTACGTGTTTAAATGTAGATAATAAATGTTCCTATTCTTCAGTCATCTACGGATCGTCCACACTCGGGCAAAACAATATCGAATTGTATGAATTAACTTTCTGTCTATTCTTGGTAGAACATAGACAGAATTGGTCATACAACGTACCAGGTTCCCAGTTATCCCCATGCAAAATTCATCAAAATTATAAACAAAAAAAAAAGCATACCAAGCAAACTCAAATAATAATCATTTATAACATGAAGTTAGGATAGATAGAGCTTAACTTCTTCTGCACTTGTATCAACACAACCATGCAATAGACACCATCGTTCAATCAAAACAGGCGTTTCAATTAATGTCTATTACTATTGCGGTATGTACAATTAGCTATATTCTTGGCAATTCACAACAAGCTCTCGAACATTTGACCTTTATGTCTATTTCATTCGGTCATTCATACACAGTGTACTATAGAGCGAATCAATCACGTTCAATTTGACTGATAACGATATCTTTGGGTTCATTTTTGTGTGTTTACATGCGTCAGAGGTTTAACGCGCGTTTTTTTTACACGATGCGTTGTTGATAACATAATAATGTTGCGTGACCGGACGAATGAAATATTATCTCAGTCAAGTTCTATTACTCTTTTGTAAACTAGTAAAAGAAGTCTGTAGCCTCTCATCTATCGCTGTAACAAGATTCATCAAAATCGGCTCAGCGGATTAGACGTGAAAGAAAACAAACGCAATCGCAAATTACGCATTTTTCATTTCATACGGAAATGATGGAATGATCTGTGAAGGTTGCATTTTATCTGGGTATTAAATTCTGTTGGGCTAATTTTTGAGTACTAGGTGTAGCCGCTGAAAAAGCTAGTCTACATACGAGTAGATTAGCTTTTTTTCAGGGTTTTTTTTTCAGAGTTAATGTTTGTATTTTGATTCAACTCATTTCAAGATCAATGATTTCAAATCTATCTCTCCAAACCTCTTCAATCTTGTGCAGGTGCACTATCAACTACCCACACGCCACCTCAATTCCTTTTCAATTTCACCTCTTCAATGTTTATAATAACTTTGTTACTTTCTTCAAACATTTCGAATTTCGTTTTGTATATAAACTGACTAGACGCATTGATATTTAAATAGAGTTACCAGACCGTAATAATAGACGAATTTCCACTGTGTCACTCCTTTTTTCATAAACTCATAACTTCATAAGTTACGTCATCTAAAATGACTGGAGAGTGTCGCTAGAAAGTATAATTTTATAAGAATGTGACCACTTACAATCAATTTTTAACTTTTACTTAAAAAGTAAAAAGCAAAATCTAAAAAAAAATATTGTACATAGTGAATTGAATGCAAACTTATATAAAAGACTGCTTAGCAACGAGACACAAAACACATATCTAGCAACAATAATCTTGTGAAGGTTCCCATCACTTATCTCAAACTTGGCAGTCAGATGATACGTGAACAATGATGCAAGTAATTTGAATACTTGTAGGAAATACCTACTATTATGATATGTAAGGTCTATGTCAACGGCAACTGACACCGTAGCAACGTCTTACGCCATCATTTTCTCCTTTCAAAGCTCAGGTTTGATCTTCTCATATTAATTTTAACACATTAACAGCGATGTGGACGTATTCTTTGACGCCCTATGAATTTTCTTTTTTATTTATTTATTTTAATTTTTCCTGTACATATTGCTAGTAAGTTTTTATTTATAGTTTGTACAAATAGGTTTCGCAAAATAAATAAACACATTAAAAATATTGTCAATGAATGGGGAACCAAAACTGCTCTGTTTAATGGCGTTTAATTCTTTATTTAGATTTAAATTGAAACAATATCAGTAGAAGCAGAAGGTAATGAAGATGAAGGTTATTATCTTATTAATGTTACAAAACTGATCATCGTGGACTTAATTTAGTGGGTTATATCGGAGTAGTAAAGTGATACTGTTGTAGTAAATTCCAATGTATGACGTAGTGTTATACAAAAAACCGTTAATCAATCCTCTAATTGTATTAATGATAAATTGATTACTAAATCAATTATTCGATAATGAATGAGTCTTTGCCAGACGTGAACCAGTTAGTTCTCGGGCCAACGGACCGTATATGTGTTCGTGGAATAAATTCAGGATCCGCGGAAATAACCTTATTCTTGAGAAAACTGAGAGAGAGTGAAATTGCACTAATAATACAATAAAGTTCGTTGGCTTCCGTGTTCATGGACTGGATACTGACATGGCCAGAAATCAGTTTCCAAGAACTGGGAAAATTAACGTAATTTTCCTTTGATTAAGGTCGTGTAAGAAATACGTCAGTTTCCAAGTATAACTTCCGGATTTTCTGCCAACATTTATCTTTTACCAAAATAATAGTTGAATGATCTTTTATTATGGAGACTGATGTGGACGACTCGCGTCATTGGAAGTGTTTTATGTCGTGTGTCATTAAATATAGTGCCAGAGCAAATTAGTCTCCAACATGACATAAATTCACAGGACACCCATAAATAATATTATTTCTGTTTTAACAAATTAAACTTTCTAGAAAACTTTCCTGACCCATGTAAAGGTGTGACAGATATCAAAGTAAAAATGACTCGTATCGTAACTGCTATAACTTAGTAGTATTTTTTTACGCTTTGCCGTAAATATCGACTGTCTTCATTACTATATTTTATCAACACATAAAACTATTTTATAGATCATAAAATATTTACAGACTCTACTAACATGAGAGGTTTCTGTGGTTGGTGTTCTTTCCTGTTATTAAACATAATCATTAATTTGCTGGTCAAAGGTTTATCTACATACAGTGGTGATAACATTATTTTCAATATTGATCTTCTTGATCTACCTTACAGGCATAAATAGCCAATTCAGTTTCGTCAGAAAAAAAGTGATTTACCTATATCTTCAAGTTTCTTATTCCAGCTATTGTATCGGTTAGCTGTTGGCAACTTTCTCGAAGACAAGTTAAAGATATTTGCAGTATCGATTCATAAATCGAAATTCAATATTTGTGTCAAATGTTGCCAATAAAACTTTTATTCGCGAATATAAATCGGTTTGTTTTATTATTGATCGTGAGGCCGAAGATACTGAAATAGCATCACGTTGTGACCACCTGCACCGTTATTCGTTACACATTCTGTTTATGGCTCCTTTGATTGTTGATTTAACCGTATTTCAAAAATCACATAAAGGAATTATAAATTGGAATACATTTTTACGTGAATGGAGAGGTAAGGTGAACTGACAGGACCGAATTGGCTATTTGGGTTACCGACGTACTCTACTGAGTGACAGTCACTAATTTGTTTCGCACCACTAAATTCGAGAAAGTGTACAGTTTTTTGGTCTAAATAAACATGTGAGTGAACTTGTTGCGAGCGTCAGAGTACATCTCGTTATATGAAGCACATGATTGGACAAATTAGTCGATGCTAACTATTAGAGAAGCTAATTTGGACTGACGGAATTGAAACTCTGATTAAACATTATGTCGTTGATGAAAAATTGTAACGTTACACCGGGACATTTTTAATTAAAACTTCAATTTCGATATGAGATTCAAGCTCGTTTTAGTTTACAATTTAACTATCGTTGGGGCCCATGAGTTTTTCTACTTTTCTCCCCTGACAACCGTGTTTTTCATAATTGTACTCCTTTTTCTTTTTAGCCAACCGACCTTAACGTTTAGATATGCATATTCCAAGAACGTCTTTGATTCGATTTAGTTTGCATTTGCATCTGTTAAATAAAAACAAGGACGTATTGTCTCTGGAAAAGTATTTTTCATTTCTCATACTCGGAAAGTAGTGTTTGTTTGATCAGAGCAGCGGGTCGAAAACGATGCTTCCCTCCCTTGGGCGGGAAAGACTCATAGTAATTGCTTCCCTCCCTAGGGCGGGAATGAATTTTAAAAATAGAACTAAAATTAGTTGTTAGTCGGCTATAATTTTTTTTTAATAATTAAGAAAAATATCGATTAAAAAAAATGCTGCGGTCTTGTGAGTGTATACGGCCAATGTGAATTAAAAAAAAACATATTATAGTGGGATGGCCCGCGGCGGTGACGCGGGCGGTGTGTTCCATATTTGAAATTTAAATTAAAAAAGACTATTAAATAGGTACTGCTCGTGTTATTACTATCAATAAATATAGAAAAACTACTATTTTTTACTTTCCTTATATTTGAAATGAAAAGTAGAGTGTTTAACACGGGTGAAAGTCATCAATTCCCACTCGGACTATAGCCGCCCTCGCTTCGCTCGTGCGTCTAAATACCTCGTATGGGAATTGATTCCTTTCCACCCTTGTTTAACAATCTACTATTCTATTGTTGTCTATGAAGGCCCGTGTTCATCAATGGATGTAGCATGACGTGATAATAATCATTACTATTTCTTCGAAATTCGTCTCATCTATTGCAAAGACAAAAAACAAAACAATATCGCTCCTGTTTTGTTTTGGTTGTAATTTTCGGGCGGGAAAATTCGGTTTTGGTGCAGCCATTTTGATTGTGGAATTTCTCAAAGGTTCCCCAAACATCGCATCCCTATCAATGTATTAACATCGCCAAAAGGTATTTACAACAATTTAACTAACTTCTAATGAATAATTAAGGTATTTATTGGCATTTATGACAATTCTTTTATATTGACGCGTGACCATTTAACTGATTAGGTAGCACTCCTCGTGTCCACAATACTATTGTACTGAGTAATCTGGATCTCTATGCAGATAGCTATGTTAATGCTGCAGTAATGGCGGCTTAATTACCTCCTTAGGTATGCCTCATCATTACCTGGCCAGAGGTGAACAAAGACTTATTAGGTAAGTACGACTCATGATGTGTGTTTGAGATTCTTAGGTTTAATTATATCAAGATTTTTAATTTGAATAACATGGTTGGAAGGTTCTTTATTAGTTGGACACTGTACATTTACATTTTTCGCTGTTATATAAATGAACGTTTGATAATAAGTGACAAAATCCGAGGTTTCAACAAAAGTGATTGTGCACTTTTATTCTTTTCTCAGTTTACGTTTAGACATTTTTGAGCTAGCTACTTTAAAGTGTATAATAACACTTGAGTATTTACTTCAAACAGAACATCAAGCATTCGCCGTTTTTAAATTTGTCGAACTAAATAACGAACAGAGTCAAGCATAAAGCCAAACATTTTCATATTTTTATTAGCGGGATGGTTGACAAAAAAATTTACTTCATGAAGTTGTAAGATTTGTTGGTCGGCTAAGCAAAAATCTCCAAGACTTTCCCTAGAATTCTCGTCAGTTTTCTGTAATGAAATATTACCAAAAATGATTACTAAAACTGAATGCTCAAGTTTACGAGTGTTAGGGATATCGAACAGTTAAGCGTAGGTAACTCGTTTTCTAGTCAACACAAAATTGAAATGAAATAAACACAGTGGAAGAAAACTAAGCGGTTGCTGAATTGGTTTCATTTGCTAATGACTAGACATTCCAATTACAATTGTTTAAGCTAATCAATGTTAGTCTACTAGCCAGACTATCTATTTGTAGACTAACTTCACATTTTCATACATCAGCTCACAGAAAACGTTCATGGAACATTAATAGCTACACGTGACGTCCATATCATAAAGCTTAATAGAAAATATAGCACGTTAATGTATATAATAGTTATACACTAGGAATACTAAACAGAAGAGTTGTATAACAGCCAGTGTTAGGTGACCTAGCATTTTATACAGACTCATTACCAGGCCAGGTCAGCTTAAGATGTTCATTGTGCAAGGACTGACTGATTCATAACTTTTTCTTTACTTCCTTTTGGCTTCGGAGTAGACATCATTATCATTCAGCACGTCATTATGTCATGTAGGTAGTTTGTGTTCTGTGTCAGAATTCTAGTCTACGCCTGATAAGATTTATGTAGGTGAGTTGTAAAGCAATCAGCAATGTTGTACACCAAACAAAATTAATAAAAATAGATGTATAATAAAGGAAATGTATCTTTCAATCAATGAAGTATCGAATACACCGAGTTTTTGTCCACTTTCGTTTATTGCAGTGTAAACGTTTAATTAAACATTTAAGCATAGATACCTAGTTACTCAAAATAATGCCCATGAATCTGAATGAATCTTTAACATTTTACAATAAATAGTTATAATAACTGTTATTTCCGTAGGTAATAAAAATAAAAAATGCATTTATTGTTTTATTCAAGTCTCTTAAAAATTCAAAAAAAATATCCAAAAAGTGCCTACTTGTATTGAGAATTCGAGATGTAATTTATCTTCGTAAAAAATGCACATAATCTATTCTGATGCAAAATAAAATTAATAACCTGTTAAATAATTATTTAACAGGTTATTACACGCAATTTTTACACGCAATTGCGTGTAAAAACAGGTCTTCATTGAGCCATATTGTTGCAATTGGACATGTTTTTAGCATTTACTCGTAATACTCGTAAATACCTAGGCAGTATTTAATTGAAAATATCAACTTCGTGGAAATTTGAAAATCCATAAGAGACATTTATTGTGCTTCTGAAATTGCAACTTTTTACTCGGCATAGACAGTTTAAAATCGAATAACATGCAAATGCCCTTTATGCTATTTCACAGTTCGGTGTATTTTATAGAAGCCACTCGAAGGCTTAAATTCTTGCCCTGAATTGTTACTTCGAACCGGTCGTGTAGGGCAGGATCTGATAATAAATAATAACCAAGATAATGTCTACATTGTTTCAAGTTCCCACAGGCGCCATTTATCACTCGTGTCATGTGATAAAGGTATAATACTGTTTTTGCCTAGATAATTATTTGTGTAGTTATTATTGAGCTATCTAGCTAATATTTAACTAGAGTATCCTGCGATGCCATTTGCATACAAATTGCGAAATGTCAAAACTGGACACTTTGCAATAATTCAATTTTGCAATCGCGTTTGGCACCAGGTGGTCGAAATACGTAAAATAATAAAATTCAACCTGGATTCTGTGTTTTACGATGTCAGTGACTCCATTTAAAAAAATGCTTTAAGAGTTCACGTGAACCACATTTCAATTTAAAAGCTTAAGCCCGGAAGAGCATTAATCAGAGAGGTTCGGGGAAATCTTTGGAAGATCAAAGAAGCTGGTTTGTATTTCGGCCAATATTTGGACATTTTGGACGTTAAATGTCAGAATTCATCAGTGATATCAGGGCAGTGGTATCAGTCCATGATTCAGAGTGTGACTGGAGCATTGACCCACATTCGCTCACCGCGGGACACTTGGCAGTCGCTCCGGTTTAAAATACGATCAGCCGCCGTGGAACGAGCCACAGCCCACCACGTGTAGGGTTACTCTAAATTTGAATTATCATCGAATAGATAGGCGAAACGAACGTATTGGTTTCAAGTAGAGATGCCCTAAATATTGATTTAGCTCGCAAATTCGGCATTCGGCTAAATTTTAGCCGAATGCCGAATTTGCGAGTGTGCGATGATAGCGCCTCCTAGTGACCATCATTATTTAGGGACTTAAGATCAGCCAAGTCTTGCCAACTAGGTGAAGAAAAAAGTTTGTGATGAAAAAAAAGTTTGTGCTGCATATTAAACTTGATACGTACGTCACTCCGCGGGTGTCCCCAGTTAGTTCACATCTCTGTCTCAACGCGCTGCTAACCACTTGATAGTCCTCACCACCAATTTCGCATATAGCGTCTAGGTCGACGGTGTATCGAATAGAAGCCAAATATTCGTGACATCTCTTTAGTTACAAGCATTTGTGGTTCGCGAGCGTTCTGCTCTAAATGTCACATGTATCGAATCTCCTCAGTTTATTTTAAAGATCCCATAAATTACTATCCTAGACATTGCATAACGTCTGAACATACCACGAGTTGTATAACTATAGTAGTTGCCAACGTTAAAATTTTCCGTTATACATAAATTCACATTAATTGTTCCTTGAAATAATTCATGTTAATGTAATTCTGCATTCGAAATGAATTTGTTCCACGTACAGCTCGAAATGACTTTTTTTGCTTTATTTTGAAAAGAGACAAATTCATTGTCATCCTATTTCTGTCACTGTCATATTATCTCTGAACATAATTTAATGCTGTCTTTTTACAAGAAATTTCTATGAAGACAAATTGTTTCTTCTCTGAATAGCCGACATACTACTAAATAAAACCATTACTTGTTTATAGTTTTAAAAATTCCTTTATTTTGTTGTCAAGAACAAATGACATTATAATCGTAGTCAAGATGGCTCTGACGCAGAATGTCCACTTCTCAAAATGTCCACTGGTCGCAAAATGTCTCTTTCGCAGAATGTCCACTTCGCAAAATATCTCTCTCGCAGAATGTCCACTTCGCAAAATGTCCCTTTAACATATTGTTAACGCAGTGGCTCAACGATTGACTGCTGCGCTACGTGTCACAGATTGGAGGAGACCCGCATGGAACAAATATTTTTGCGTGACCTACAAGTATTTTTTCTGGGGCTAGTTGTTTGTAAACGCCCCCACAACACAGGAGAAATTCCTACTTAAGTGTGGAAGAAATTCCTACTTAACGAAAAACAAAACATAACTGCTTCCTTTCAAATTAAATAATCCGGTCAATTTAGACAAGAAAATGTGAGTGAAATTACATAAAGTCCCAGCAAGCTGAATTTTTGTGAAGTTGTTCAAAACATAATTATAAACAATGTCTAGAAGTTCCCCATCATTCCCCTGTAAGGAAAAAAAAATATTCAAGGTCAAAGGTAAAAAAAATGAGTTTTTCGCGATTTTCAGCAAAACGGTAAGTTTTATCATACAAGTACCTCAGACAAAAATTGTAGATCATAAAATTATCTATAAAAATGTACTACTATTTTTTTCTTACGAGCCACCGTTTCAGAGATATAACGATTCAAAAAGTTATAAAAGTTGTTATCGTCATATGCATCTAATGAGGTAGTGTTCTTAGCGCGTTTTTTTTAACGTGGTTTTCCCAGTAGGCCTACTCCACGGGCCAGTTGTGATCCTGTTTATTGTAAAACTATTGCAAAATAACGGAAATTTTCAAAGATTGGGAAAGATAAAAGCGTGCCTGTCCCTGTGTTCAATTTACTTGCATCCAAAATGAAAATGATGAAGAAGCAGGAGAAGAAGATCGAGAAGAAGAACAAGAATTTGAAACTTACGAATGAGACGAATAAACTTCAACACTTTTTTTTAATTTACATCGCTTTTATCTTTCCCAATCTTTGAACATTTCCGTCATTTTGCAATAGTTTTACAATAAACAGGATCACAACTGACCCGTGGAGTAGGCCTACTGGGAAAACCACGTTAAAAAAACGCGCTAAGTACACTACCTCATTAGATGCACTTGACGATAACAACTTTTATAACTTTTTGAATCGTTATATCTCTGAAACGGTGGCTCGTAAGAAAAAAAATAGTAGTACATTTTTATAGATAATTTTATGATCTACAATTTTTGTCTGAGGTACTTGTATGATAAAACTTACCGTTTTGCTGAAAATCGCGAAAAACTCATTTTTTTTACCTTTGACCTTGAATATTTTTTTTCCTTACAGGGGAATGATGGGGAACTTTTAGACATTGTTTATAATTATGTTTTGAAAAACTTCACAGAAATTCAGCTTGCTGGGACTTTATGTAACCTCGAATGTCTAAATTGACCGGACTAAAAGCAGATCTACACAAATACAAGCGTCAAGAACTCGTGTTCAACTTTCTCTGCTTACTCGCACATATTCAACTACGCATCAGGGACATATTTCACTTTCGCGAAAATCACTGGCAATAAGAGCAAATGAATTTTACTTAGCATAGCTAGATGTGTCTGAGAGACCATCATAATTATGTGATGGCAAAAAATATATTTTTAAAATTATTTGGCCACAAAGCGCGTTTTGTGATTTTTATTCGAGCTGTAGATTGACTTTTGTTCGTCTATATTTACAATTCAGTATGTGATTGACTTTTAAATGCTCCCCCGCAAAAAATATTCAAGTTCTTCGGTGACAAAAAGTCTGTACTCCTAACAAAATTGTTTGTCTCAGTACACAATACGGAGTCCAAATGGGAACAATCCGGAACACATTATCTATAATTTATGACTATTATAATGAATTTGCAATCATCCTATAGAAATCATTTGATTGAACCGAGGCTGGCACGCGAAATCAAATTGCCGCGCATTTTTATGGTACGATTGCGAAATAGAAGCAAATAACCATACAATTATGTATGTGGCAAGTTGGTAACTTTCTCGTCGCGTAGACGTATACTTATAATTTGCAGCACTAAATAAATACTTACATGAATAAAAATCTCTCGGGCACGAATTACAAGTTAAGTGAAAATTTCTCAAAGCTAATTAGCATTTCAGCTACAAATGCTGTCTAGATAATTGACAGTTAGTCCACCTAAAAGTCTGTGTACCTTTTAATTAAGACCAGCACGTCTTGTTTACACATCCGTGGCTAACGAGGAACGCCACCTTTCTACTCAAACAATAACACAATATTGCTAAAGAACATTATTTAGAAAGGCATCTTCTGTTGTTTTAGTGGCATTTCTGCAAATCAGTTGCAGTCAGTAACTCGAAAGCGTTTTAATGTTCGTCATACGTTCTTTTTGTTTCATATAAATAATTCCGTAAATACGAATTTCAGTAAAAGTTAGTAGATTTTTTATGAAAGTATATTTCGGTACTTTTTAATGGATCTGCCGGCTTTGTTTCACATTTACGTTATACACGTGTTTCATGTCTTATGGTATTAAATCTGTATGTAATTCTGTAGTATTAACGTCTACTTTTTCTTTTGTTCCAGTGTCAACATTTCTACCCCAAACATTATGATTTACAAATGGATATTATGATAAGAGTGAAGTGCTGTCAAGAAACTAAAAACCCAAAGTGACGAAGTGCCCTGTAGGTGTCTGTTGTGCTGTTGTGCTTCCGTTCCGTTGCCTTCCCCTTACCTATTTAGTGCTCAATATGTCTGACAAGACCTCGTCGTCGGTCGGCCCGAGGAGTTTCGAGACGATCTCAGAGGAGGACCTCACCGCGTCGCCGTGGGAGAAACTGTTGGGCGAGGTGAACACTGCTGTTCCTACGATAATAAAGACTAATGTGTCGAGTACAACCATCTCTCCGAGCTGCGAGGAGGTGTCTGCGCACCCTCAAGCAGAAGTGGATCTGGAGGGAAACAAGTTGACGAGATCCAAGAGCCTTAATCAGCGGAGAAATAGCAGCGGCCTCCTCGCGTCCATCCCGAGGTCGCTGAGGAACTCCTTGCGAGGAGTTCGGAGCGAACCTTCCAGTGTCAAGGACGTGCCCACGACCAGGAATGACAGCTCCCTCAACCTTCTTCTTAGGTGAGTTATTGCATTAAATTGAACATCTTGCTGATCAGATCAATAATTGCACGAACGGATTCATAACCAAGGTCCAATTGGTTTATTGTTTTGTGAATGGAAAAAGAACTAGGTCTTGATTTATGTACTTTGCACATTGACGTCATAAACGACGATTTTGCTTAAAATATAGCAAAACAAATATGTACGTTCACACAATCTGATACTGCTGATTCTTAATAAAAAGGGGAAATACATAATTGAAAACGACTGCATAATATTTTAAATGACGCAAAATATTTTCATCTATGTTAACCTTTTCTCAATAACAGGCGAAAGGAAGGTGAATCAAGCGGAAACATAAATCTCCGTAGACGGCATAATTTTCGATACCTCGAACGTAATGTTCATAGAATAATAGAATATATAATAGTCTGTGAATTGGCAGTCTTAAACGATGCACGAATGACCCTTACCCAGCTGTGGCCTTCAGACTGCAGTTTAAAATTTATCGTCACGTGCCATAGGACTCCATGGAGGAATTTTCATTAGAAAATACATGCAGGCAGGTCAAGAACAAACGGCGCCTCATGACCACAAGGCTTCACTTCCCCCCTCATCGCCATAATTACCAAGTAGAACCTTTCCACATAATTGCAACCTTCATGGTCTGAAATACGTGAGGCTTCGCGCTGATTGGTCTTAGAGATGCAACTTGACCTAATGTCAGTCGCTGTCTGCGCTATTTTAAGGAAAATTCATTTGCCGAGACAATGTCAGGGTCTAATTAGCGGAGATAAAGGTCTTCTCTAATTGAACATTTAGTTTAATGACGGATGAAATTGATAGAGACGGTAAATAAGTTTACTATCAAATCATTCAAATATGAACTAGACATTTTATTCTTTGCTCGTAACAGCCTGTCAATCTATCAACAAGCTATCAATAAATCTACTTGACACGTGATCAATATTACGAGGCTATAAAACTGTATGTAATTTGATAGTTATTTATTTGCAAGTCGATCGTAATGAAACGTGATAAAAGTCAAGAATGGGTCTTCCGTTTATAAATGCTCATCATTCCTAATAAAAAGATTTTTACCGATAACTTTCTCATATGCAAAATTGCAAAGGAAGCGGACGTCCTTATTTAAATACGAATTGCAGGAAACAAGGCGCCCGAGGTAGACAGCCATCCTAAAACAATGCTCCTTGCAGAACACAATAGTCTGAACCATCGGATGGAAGTATGGAAGTAGCAAGTCAGGGCCATCCGTGTAGCACAATCCGTGTCCTCTTATTTTTATCTCCTTGTTACTAGTTGTGAATAAAAATGACTTTTCAATTGGTTTGGGCTCGTCGCCGTCAGAAACAAGCGTATAAAATGTATTAACATACGAATTACGTGAGGTCCATTTCAGAATGGGAGTATTAGGTAGATACATAAGATTTATGACCGTGAAGTGTAGTTATTTGTTATTATTTTTATGGATCTGCGACCACCCACTCTGAATTGATGTCATACATGTACCGCATGTACGTAGTGGTCCCTTCATAATATGTAAAGATCTTTTGCAGAATCATTCTCAAATCAAATCATCCTTTTTGTTAATTTAATCGAATCTGGTGTAATTTACTGAAATTGTTGAATCATGGTGTTAATCATATCCAACTTGAAAGAGTACCAATAGTAGCAATGGCTACCATATGAATGTTCAAAGACATGTGATGTCTCATCATGATGGACCTCATCCATCACAATTGTGTGTATCTTGAATTCCTTGAAACGTATGATAATCCTGGTGCTCGATGACTAGTCTACTTGGTACTTCATAAGATGAGTTGCTCCTTGTGCAATTCCAGGGTTCTGTCCGAAGCTACTACCAACGACGGCGATGTGGCTGAGTTCTGATCGAATCCGATTTGACTTCGAATTTCCTATTAAGAGGAAAACCGAATAACTTTATGGGCATCATTGACACGACGAAGAGGACTTCTGTAGACAAATCGTGACTCCTAAAGATGGAACTTTTTCGTAGCAACAAAAACTTGCGAACGCAAATAACTATGATGGATATAGGTAACAGTTAAAAACGGTGCTTTGTTCGTTTTTTGTTGACATTTATTTGACTTTTAGGCCACTGCTCCTAGAGAACAAAAAAAACTAATATATTGGTACGTACTACTTCGATTATATCCATTTGAATTGCTTTTCAGGGGGGCCATATAATTTAGATTTTAGATTGAATATAGATACGAGGTTTTTGAACTAGGTTCCACTTACACGGATTATAATAAGATACATTGCTTTGTAGAAGTAGTTACGTGTAACGACCTACATTTGTAAGATGATAAAAGATAAAAGTCTAGAGCTGATACAGTTACATTATCAGGCACAATACGTAACTGTGTTTATCAACTGATAGCTGGGTCACGAACAGTAGGTCAATGCCCCTAACTAAAAGAATGAGTTTTCTGACATTGAGCCCATTATACAACAACCTATTTATGAATACATCTGGTCTTAGAACAATGTAATTTACGTTCAAAGTTATGAACATGCTCTATTTAAATAAAGTAATTTCGTCTAGCTAGATTATGGCAGTTACTCTCGTGGAAAATGATTTATAGTTTTACGACTTACATAAAAGCTGCGTGTGCGTATTCGCGTTTTATTGGCACAGTTTAGACATCTTCATAAAAAGATAGATTAAGATTTAAATGTGGAATAATTAACAAATAATGCTTGGATTCACAGCACGATTGTACCAAGAACGTGGCGAGGCCATTCACTTCCACCGTGTTCACACTTCTATATGTTGGCTTATTGGCACGACCATTGCATGTGTGTTGGTGCCAATATTTGCACTCCAACATTCGGGCCACTTCCTGGCGTGCCTTATCACCGGTTAACCGACCTGGATACGGAGTTCCATGCGTGTTTTACAACGAGAACTATCCGCTCTGTTTAGCTTTTGGTTCGAACATTAGAAATAGAACACGAAGGATGTTGACTTTCAACAAGTTGGTGTTGAAGACATTGAAAGAAAATGTAAACGTCTAACGATAGAGGGCAAGAAAATAATTTGGGATTGATTTCGTTTATTTTTTTTAATTGTGGGATGAGATGGGATTTCAGTGGAGTATAGTTCATTCTGACTGACAATCTTATAATTTAATTACGAGTCTGATTGTACTAGTTGTAAGTAATAGGTATTGAAGTTATCAAAACTTTCGCCACAACACTGTCTTAATTGAGCATTATTTCGAAATTTCTGGGAAAACGCACTAAAAACAGCCGATGACGCATTAATTACGAAACACTGACGTACCGCAACATGTCACCTGTACAAACAAGGTAAGAAGAACCTCTTAGTTACTTTGTTGTATACAATTTACACGTAGACTGTCGTTTTTCCGGGAAAATTCTGTATACTCGTATATGACAGACATTGTAGCTTAAAGGTGTAAAGTTGGTACTAAGTTGGCTAAAACAATGTGGATTACGTGTTTTACTCTGAAATTTTAAACTCCTTGTTTTCTTTTCCAAGGTGCTTGAGATAGCACCAAGTGAGAAGAAAATAATACAACAATGTTTTATCAATTACAAAGGCACCAATGTTTTATCAATTACAAAGGCACCAGAGGTCAGCGGAATATGTATTATTTACGTAGTGTATTAGTTAGTTACTTAGTCAGTGCATATTTTTAATACTTTGTATGTACTTATGTAAAATAGAACAAAAAATTTTTTAGTATTTAATGTCTTAGTATAAACTCAAAAACATATTAAAATAAAAAAATCTTTCATATAATCTATATAAGAGGAGGTAACATAGGCTATATTTTATTTTCGAATCGCATCTGTACAAAGCCGGCCTGCGTCATTAGTCAAAAATAAAATATAAATACGGCTGGAGTTTCATAACGAAATATTATCCTTCTAATATTTTCTAGACTTCACTAGTACCTACGTATCTGCTACAAAAAACAAGACTTAATTAAAACGTGAAATAATAACAGCAAAATCAATATCGTCAAAACTGTGTTTGTTTTCCTCAAAGCTATTTTCGATCTAAAAAGTCTATTGAAACGCTCATTTTTCCCAGTAAAGGAGACTCCGAACTTAGTTTAATAATTGTTTGAAAACTTCAATTGGTAACTCAATAAAAATGGGAGATACAATGCCATTCAATAAGTTTAGAACATTGCGTGAGACCTTTGCAACATTATTGACACTTTTTTAAACACCAAGCAAAATCGAAATCACATTATATCAGTTGACGCCTATATTCACAGGAGTATTTGATCAACTGGACCCATTTTTAATGGACCCGAGGGATCAGTCGAATGCTTAATTTATTTATGAGTATACAGTATACCTGCAGGTAAAACGGTTTTACGCAAGTCCGAGTTGAAAACACATGACAGGTAGAGAAAATCAATTGCCAATTACATTTTCATTAGGCATCAGTCATGCTGGACATAACCCTTTGCAAAAGAACTACCTATAAGGGAAATTCTAGCCGTTTTCCTTAATAGATTACCATTTACAAGCGATCGATCTTCAAAACAACGTTTCCTATATTTGTAGGACACTTAGCATTCATTTGACTTCCCGGTGCATTTTCCTTACGAGTTTCTTTGAAACGGTTATAACTACCTACCTGTTTATATTAAAATATTTGTGAACGTAAACTTATTTATTTAATAATCTTTAATTAAGGGAATAATTTTAATAAATTAATAATACGTCAATGAGAAAAGAACCTATTGATTGGGATTATCCAATTTTTGTGTACCTATTCAAATAATATTTTTTTAAAGCTGTTCCTCTTTCAAACCTAACAATTTTCCTCTTTTAAGCAATAATATTTTTGTAAACATAAACGATAATTTTCTCTTAACTGTGAAAATTGTTAGAACAACATTTATTTCAAAATTGCATGGGATGTTTAACATAAAAAAAATATTTAGACTTCTGCCTAAAACTGGGCTTGAAAGGACGTATATGAGAATTCTACAATACAATAACAAACCCAAAAGGTTACTGAAAACACGTGTTAAAATACGCTCGCTTTGTTAAGGTGTGGTTTTATTAAGACAACAAACAGAATTAGGTTCGAAGCTTCTTGTAAGGATTAGGCAACCTTATGTCTATAAATACGAAGGTAGCTTTGGAATTCTCCGAAGCTTGAGCCCAACACGATTGGTCTGACGTAGAAACCATTGGAACCCAAACTTACGTGGAATTATCAACAACAGACGTTCGCGATACTAAAATGACGTCACTATAATTTATTCAATATGGTAATGATTCGTTACAAAACAGAAGATTTAACATTAAGGCGCGTTCACGCCTCCGCACGTGCACGAACAGAGCGGTTCACGTGCCTCTGAGAAATATTGATAGCCTAGAGACAGCTCTAGGTCATCAATATCTCATTCGAACTCCTAGTGAATACATGTTCACTAGGAGTTCGCTTGCAAAATTAACAGTGCATTTTAGAAATATAGTTTGATTATCTTTGAATATGACGTCCATGAGAACTGTAGCGTGCACGGATCGCTCACATGTTCGCATGTGTGAACTCGACTTTATTTAACACAGATGATTCTAATGGATACCTAGTGAGTAGTGACTAATGAACCAGATCTGTTTCTGTAAAATAAAGATATGATATCAAACTAATGACGCTGGTACGTTTGGCAATTATAATCCACATGGTATTTAAAAGCTAAACACTCTTTGTGACTTGTATCATCAACTTCCGAACACAACGTTCCGTTCCCATAAAAGCAATTTGCCAGAATCTATCACGCCCATTTTCGGCCAATCGGACGTTAAAGATAATAAAATATCTTCGAATTTATAGTTCTAGGAGATACCGTTTGGATCACTACAAGTAAACAAGAAAAATTCAAGACAACAATAATATTTGCAAGAGCACCAATATTGTGTGCCGTTCTTGTTATAATGGGACCGGAACCCCAAACGGTGTTACTGAGACATGCGTGGGCGCAACTCATAGTATAAATATATTTAGAAAAGTATTTCAAGAGTTGGTATCGAGTCTAAAGATAGCGAATAGTACACCAATAAGTGGTCGGTAACCCGTTTCCCTTAATACTATAACAACTGGTACAAGATGATAAGAAATCCGATACAACTCTTGGTTTTTCCTTTATTTCTCAAGTTGGTATGGTCATGTATGTAAGGTAATAGTGGACAACAAAGGGTCGGGGGATTATCTGGGATCACGAGACTGTACGGGGTCGCGAGATTGTTTGGGGTCGCGAGACTGTCTGGGGTGGGGTCAAGTGGGGTCGCAGGACAGTTTGGAAACGAGGGCCTGTCTGGGGTCGCGAGACTGTATGGGGTCGCAGGACTATTAATGCCGTCATGAAAAACCGTGTAATTTAGTCAGTAAGAGTCAAATAGTTCCTTCCACTCTCCATCCAGAGCGAGAGAAATCATTTGATGACTAGATAGCGAAAAAAAACATTTTTTTTTTAATTTTTCCAAATAATTTTGTTCAACAAACCATAGGTCCTAACATCACAAGTATTTTGGGGTAAACTTCCAATCTAGGATGAGCTGAATACCGCGAATAAGCCGAAAATATGGAGCGACTGCCAACAGTGCCTACCTATCTGATTTCCACAATCCAGTTGTTAGAAATACAAGCCACCGAACACTTGCATTATTAAAAAAACAAAAGAGAGGTTAATAAACTTAATCAGTATTCCAAATAGGTACAGCTAGAATGACAAACTGGCGAAATTGATGATATATTTTCTTTCTGGTTCCGATTTTAACTTTGACTGGACAAATTAAGTACAAGACGACCGTTCGAAATATTTTCATTAATTGTTAATATTTTAACACGTCTTATTGTCCTCAATTTGTTTTGACTAAGAAAGAACCGCTTTCTCAATTGTATGTTATGTACCTATGTACAGTCGACAAAGTGGAATCATGACCCATTTTGACAATAAATCGTTTGAATCTGTCAAATTGACAAAGATCAAAGTTGTTACCATGGATATGTATGTTTACGCGAATGTGGACCTAATTGTATTTGAATGTCTCTGGGAAAATAAGCTTATGGTGGGTCATAATTCCGCTTGGTCGATTGTACTTATATACTCGGTACTCACCACATTGTATATGATCACGTCCGAGTATATATCATGAACACTTTCACAAGCAGTAAAATCTTATGATCATTTATTACATACTTGTTTAATTGGTTTTCATTAATTAAAGTTGTCACTGTTTTCTGTGACTTTAGAGATTGTCCAATCAGTGTGCTTTTCTTATTTTCTTTAATTTCTCCATTTTGAGATTGCCAATCAGTTATTTTTCTAATGAAATGTAGGTACGTAGTACCGTAGACAGTGTTTTTCCAGAATTGCTTTAAGGGGCAGGTCTTCTAAAATTCACGCGCGCCGAATTATTTGCGTAACTTTGTTTGTGATTTTTGAACAAAATAGTGCAATAGCTTGAAATATTATTATTGCACATAAATAACCATAATATAAGTAACAGCTAGTTATTTTTTTAAAGTTGATTTAAGTAGATTATATTAGGTAAATCAAGCGTTCAAAACAGCTCTTTCCTGCCCAACGTCATTTCGAGTTACGTTGGTGCACTCAATCTGAGACAATGAAGAATTCATTTAAAAATCTGATCAGCGCATAATGACCGCAATATCCTCGTCTTCAAACTGCGCTGATTAGTTTTTTATATTTATCTTTCATTTTCTAAATTAATATGGCAGAACATCATCAAAATTCTCGGATTTCATCTCTTAATAAATGGTTTTTTTTTCATAGGAACTATGCATCGTAGGTATGTAATATTACATTATCTTGATGTCAACAGATCAATAAAGCAAATTAAAAAAAAAATTGTACCTAAAGCGCTTTTTTTCAACAATAAAAAATATCTCAAATAACCTCTCAAAAAGTGTTTATAAACGAGAATTGCAAGAGAAATTCCTTAGTGGTGGCGGACGGCCGGAGCGATCGGACGTGAGGTCCACGACGAATTTTTGTTGGTCCCTCTCGCTCGCACCTTCTCTCGCTCTAACGGTGATGACGCGCAGTTACGCATCTCAGGTTGCTCTACTTTATTATGTTAAAATATATTTTTTAACCGACGGAAAAAAGGAGGAGGTTCTCAATTCGACATGTATATATTTTTTATTTTTTTTTTATTTTTGACCATTCTTTACTTTCTCTAAGGTGGTCCAATATCAAAAAAACATTTTTTTTGTTGGACAGAGTTTATCTGAAAGTTGGTCCAATTTAAATATCAAAATTAAACTCGGCCTATAGGGGTAGAAAAAGAGGAATTAATTGTCAAATTTCCTACAGAATTTTCAGTTCTGAACCGATTATTGTTAAAAGATATGGAGAAGTAACTAAACAAGTTGGAGCGAATTCCGACCTTATTGACATTTAAAATTTAGTTTGTTTTTTCTCACTTTCACGATCGCTAACATTGCTCCTAGAAGATCATTAAAATCCGGTGTTTGCATAAATGTCAGTAAGGTCGAAAATAGTTTGAACATGTTTTTTAAATTGCTTAACGATAGCAAGTTAAAAAACAGCTTCAAGCGATTTTCGCCCTTATCGACATTTAAAATTTAGTTTGTTTTTTCTCACTTTCACGTTCGCTAACATTGCTCCTTCATTAAAATCTGGTTTTTGCATAAAAGTCAATAAGGTCGAAAATCGCTTGAAGCTGTTTTTTTAACTTGCTATCGTTAAGCAATTTAAAAAACATGTTCAAACTATTTTCGACCTTATTGACATTTAAAATTTAGTTTGTTTTTTCTCACTTTCACGTTCGCTAACATTGCTCCTTCATTAAAATCCGGTTTTTGCATAAATGTCAATAAGGTCAAAAATCGCTTGAAGCTGTTTTTTTAACTTGCTATCGTTAAGCAATTTAAAAAACATGTTCAAACTATTTTCGACCTTATTGACATTTAAAATTTACTTTGTTTTTTCTCACATTCACGTTCGCTAACATTGCTCCTTCATTAAAAACCAGCAAACCGTTGGTTTCTCTGTCTCCCGGTGGTAATGGACTGTGCCTATGACAAGGAGTGCAGTCCTTGGATGGGACTGTCAGATTTGTACTGACTAAAATCCACGGTGTCCTTCAAATAGCCCTTTATGTTCCGGGGTCACGGTAATGAGTACCGCGACGCCAGCAGGCTTTAGCCCCCGAGAGAGGGGGACCCCGTCATCATGCTGACGCTATTTGAGGCGCTCGTAGAACACAACGCGCTGTCGACCCGGGCATGGCCCATGACTTTTTTTTCATGATAAAATCATCAAATGAGTCCTCCCCAGGCCAAGCGGGAGATACTGTCACACTTGTACTGACTTAAATTCACGGCGTTCTTTAATAGCCTTTTACGTTCTGGGTTTACCACTGCGGCTGGGATGTAAGGTTTACGCTGTCCTCTCTCTCACGCGTCCCGCATCTTCCTTTGCAAACATGACTGCTGCACTGACCTTTTTTTAGGTTTAATTAGTTAAACACGATTGTGTTTAACAAATTAAACCTAACATAATTTAACCTATGAGAGTATTTAAATAGTATTAAAACACTTGTGTGATACACGTATTATTACAAACCAAGCAGGGTTGGCATGATTAAAACAAGTTGTTCTAAAACACTTGTTTAAAATAGTTTGAAATTAAACAGTGTTTTTTATTACCCGTTTCAACTACTTTTTAAGGCAGATGAATGCATATTAAAATGAAAATAAATTAATATTCAGGAGTCTAAATAGTTTGACATAAAACCTTTCGAGTTTAATGCCATTGTTATGTCATATTTTTAACTTTTATTGACACTATAATAAATGAAATAATGCTTAAAATTTTTAGATCACATGCTATTCCATTGATCTTTTTTCGTAAACAAATCATTTCAAAGGGTAAATTTGAATAGATATAGTCTAGAAATGAAACATAATTGATTTATACGTTTAGACATCAACAAACAAGGTGGAATTAATTTTAAAAAATAACCAGAAACTAAAAAAAAACACTTATTTAAAACATTTTGAACTGTCTGTTTTATAAATTTGAAAAAAACTGTTTTTATTTCCAACCCTGAAACCAAGTCATATTGAAACTCCTTATTTAGCAAAAATTTCTATAACTCCTTTTAAATAATCCTTAGTAGAGCAATGTTCTTACCGTATCAAAATTGTTTTATAATAATTCAGTGGGCAGGATGTATGCGGGGGATTGCGGGAAGGGAGCCCGAAATTTGACGTACGATCGACTGGCCGAACGCGATTCAATTTTGTGCAAAAGAAGACGGAAGCCTTAAGGCGCATAGTACCCTCAATGACCTTGAACATCCAGGCGGAGCTAAACGCACACTTTCATATCTGCACCGCACATATTAATATGTCCCGAGCTTACTGCGATACCTCAAAATGATATCATAGACTATGCAGCGAGGCAGAAACAGCTGCAAAAACCCGCCTTCGCCCGGTTTTTATGTGTGGAAATCTCAATTTTCAACATATTCTTTGTAAAATACTGACTGATTTACATGAGCGTTACTCATTTTGTAGTAAATTTTAACACCGATTGATCTATTCAAAAATATTTTAAATAAACGAAGCCGTTTAGAAGGAGTGGGCATTTATTTGAACGAAATAGCGTGTTGTTAAATATTTTTTTACAATTCAACTATTTGTCATAAGAAAATAAAATTTACTCACATTGTTGTACATGAATATACATTCAACATATATTTTTTTTCAATCTTTACACCCAGCCGTTAATCAGGAGTTTGCTTTAGAATGTAACGTTTTTACGGCTTAAAAGGCGCGAAGGCCCTTAAATAATTGATTCTGATATTTATTGGACGAGTGGTTTAAGAAGACGTCTCTTAGTATGTTTACAGCAAGTACTTTAAAACAACTTTGAAAAATATTTTGTATAGATTGTAATTACTTAAAATGTTCGTAAAAAACAAGGAGTAAGAAAAATGCTTATCGTATATTTCGTACTCTTACCAAGTCGTTCTTTTCCTATATTTATTAGTTATATTTATATACTTATTTACCTTCCTATATAACAAAATGTTAACGAAGAAAACTTTCTGTAGCGAGTAGCAACTTTCATAGTTTGTAAGTTGGCACTACTTCCATATTTGAATGTGCGTCCTTTGCGCGCGTTATGTTGCACACCTGTTTAATAAACTAGTTCGCTGCTGATTCCCGCCTTTTATTGAAACGCTCTTTACACTTTCTATACATAAACATCATTAAAATCATTTCATCACTTTTGACTAGGAAATGATGAATTTACCAAAATGACTGCACCGTACATACGAGTATGTGACGTTTGTGTCAGAATAACCGTATTTTTTGTGGCAAACGTCATTTGTTTCTATTCATTGCAATGAGTCATTCTAATATACTAACAGAAGTTACAAGTAGTTGACTAGTTACCTAGTTGTTTCATTGCAATATTGGTTTTATTAAATAATTTTATTATGGCATGCTAGTTCAGACGAGCAGTGTTACCAGGTCAAATTTCGGGACGGATGACTAAAATAATCGGAATTTTGGTTTTGAAATCGGGATTATTTTGAGTTTGCTGAGACAATTATTATGAAGCAACAACTTAAAATGTTAAAGACAGACTAATGAGGGTTAGGGGGCTGAAAATTCAGGACATTTGGTGTCCCGTTTAAGGTTGAGACGGGACGTGTAATTGTCACCAGACGCCTAAAAATCGATCACCTGGCAACACTACGACACACATGTCACATACACGAACACAGAATAAAAGTCTCTACGAATAGACCGTTACAAAATAGAATTGATTTTAAAAATAACAATTTAAAAATGTCGTACATTGTACTCTCGAGTTTTTTATATGTAGTAGTACGTATATAAATCGTGCTTCGTGTTCGTAGATCACAGATATAAAGTACACGTTTCTCAGTTTATGTTGGTACTACTGTTCGATGAATCATTACTGGGAAAATGATTAAGATGGCGCCTTTAATGATAAATCTTAGTTAGTCATGATCAGGGGATCATGTTACAGTAGTACGGAGGTAATTAAACAAGTAACTTTTTATGGTAATGGCGCCTATCTAGCATATAGCTTCTTTGTTTTGCTCATAATTGATGGCCATACCATATCATAGGTAGACAGATCTTCTAGTTACTTTAAGCATTTCGAAAGTGAATCAGACCAAAACTTATGTAGTCACTTGTATAGATCCGACTTTTCTTTGCCTATTAGAATCATTTCAATCCTCAAAAGTGTAGATTGTTGTGCAAAATGGACAATTGGACAGCATATAAGATGGGACGTATCCCACAAAGGCTCTACTTGCTATTGGATCAAATCAAATGGGAATACAATCGTTGCTCTTAATATAGGTGCCCTAAAAATCGTCGACTCAACCTCGCTTTTTTGGATCGCCAAAGCAGATCCAATGAACCATAGACAGACAAATGAACATCAAAGCCAAATTCGAAATACAAAACATTTTGTTGTTAGTACTAAACTTTTGAAAGAGGAACAACTTACAACTTGTATGTACAGGCAGCAAAAGAGATATGTCTGTGTAGGCATACATTTTTTAACCATAAAAAAACGCGTAAAAATGATACCTGCATAGATTTCTCTTTTGTTGACCTTACATGCAAGTACTAGTAGAGATACATGGAAGGATCACAGAAGGCTTACAATGGATAGTGTATAATAATTATGTTACACAATATCCAGATGTCATTTCATAACAGTTACATAATGGTATCCATATAAAAATAAATAAAGGATTATAAAAACAAGGAGGTGACGTGTTTATACTGGAAATAGCTGTTAGCAATAATTATATATTGTGTAACCAGTGCGTCATACCGGTGTACTCGTTCCATGTTAACTGGGATATACAAATAATTTTATGTATGCAAGTAGATATAAACGTTAGCAGTAATCTAAACCGTACTAAAAACCTTGAATAGTACTTTGTTATAAATCTATTTAAACATTAAATGTTGTTGAGAGTAATATATAACGATTGCGACTACTTAAATCAATGCACATATCCTATAGTAATTAACTGACTTACAGTGTGTCCGGTTTCGTTGGGTACATTACTTAAAGGAAAGGTACCTACGTAGTGTCGTAGTACTCAAGTCGGAACCCAACCCCCACTGAATGGTAGCCATTTTTATTTTTGGTCGCCTTAACCGTAACAGCACACATTGTTAAAAGGTACTACGCTTCTTCCAAGGTAGGATAGAGATCCTGTCATGAAAATAAAATGAAAAAAACAACAAAACCTAAATAAATTGCAACAAATTAAGTTTAATGAAGCACCTTTTATTGCAAAAATGATATATGATTAAATTACACAGAATAAATTGGGAATAAATTAAACCGCATGAATTGAGCTTTAACACCTCGTATAAAAACAAAAGTCGTTATTAATCAATCATACAGATAGAAAACCAGTAAAATTACTGGTTGTCTTTAGTTTTTTAGGACTCTTCGAGGTTTCAAACTTATAGTCATCAAAAAAAGAATGAGTCAGTTTGCGGTAAGTCTTCGAGTCTCAAGACATTGACCTTCTTGAGATTCAATGAATTTTGGCTCCATGAGGCTCTTTTTAAATATAGAATTACCTGGAAAAGGTATCTACGTTCTAAGGGGAAAAAGAACGTCTTGGAAGAAAAAAAAGTGACAAGGTCCCTATTATATTTGATAGTAATTCAAACTAGGAATCTTTTTATTAAGTGAATGACGAACAACAAATTACTTATTTCATTTAATTTAATAAGTTTTCATCATTTATTTATAGCCAAACTTTTTAGGTACGAACTCTCCGTTAAATATGACAATAATTTAGGTTGCAAAAGTACCATCGTTGCCATTACGGAAAATTATTCATGTTTCCTAATCAACGATCATCCAACTGTCATCATCACAGAATACTGCGCGTACGAAATAACATTGTACGGGCTTTAAAATAATAGTGTTATCTGTGACACTACAGCTCATTAGAATAGCTCGCATATTCCTGTAGTAATCTGGAAAATATGTCGTTTATCATTTGCCTAGTACTATGTGAGTCAACTCCGGGAAATGAGCTATTGTACAAGGCACATGTGGGCGATGGCTTAGCAACCAATCCCTACCTACTGTAACAATCATTTTAGTTCTTTGATTCGAACTTTGAACAAAATACGTTGACAACCGCGTCATCGTGGTATTCGACGTACCCACTCTACATTGACATCGTTTAGATTACTGGCAATGAAGAAAAAACGTGCGCGGGAGCCGTCTTGTAGTTCCAGAAGCACGTTACCTAAAATTTTTGGTAACAGTGCCATCTATCAGGGAGTAGCAGAAACTTCAGCACCTGTAGTTTCGCCAACGTAAAATGATAGTGAGTTTAGAACAGCTATTTCCGACTGACGTGTCACCAGCCAGACGGCTGGACTTGGCAACGGTTCCCGGCTCTATTTCATTGAGAACGAAGTTCAAATATTCTCTAATGTCAGATCAGCGGCTAAAATTGCTGGTGGATATACCTACACTATATCGTGGCTACTGGAATTTTCCTAGGCCTGTTGAATTAAGAAAATGCGATGAAGAAATATTTTTCATGTTTTTGCCTTGGCCCAATACGATGTCGCATTGCACTGACAAATAAACACCGGGTCTTGGAATAGAAAGAGGAAAATACAACATACAGTAAAAATAAAGCTTCTGTATTTATTTAACAGCAGCTGACAAATTATGCACGCCTAGTACTATTGAGTCCATTCGAAGTCTCGTGTCTACGAACCTACGAACATTTTCATCAACACCGATCTGCCTACGTGGAGATCTTTCAGACTGAGATAAATCATAAGACCAAGGTTTCCGAATCTGAAGACTCTTAATCTCGGACACTACCTATTACCCTAATCTAGTTCCCATAAAGATACGAATTGATGAATGCATCAAAGATCTGACTTCAAAGAAACTAAAATAGCTATTCTTGTATCTAAATGCGTATCAGTCATTGCGTACCTACCATCTAACTACGTCACAAGTATAATATGTAGGAACTATTACAACATAGGCCGTTTAAAATTTTAAATGTCTACACAATTCGAATGTGAGTGTTCGTTGTACTACAAGTGACGTCATCCGCCGCGACGTATTTGCCCGAACAGACATGATGGTCTACGTAAGAAATAACCGCGAAACTGGTTATAAAACGTTCGACTTCAACGGTAATATCGGGGAACATCTTACGAACTTTGATCATGACGATTTTGGCACAGATTTGGGTTACGTAGGTTTAATAAACGAACACAAGTGACTGTTTTACTTTTTTAATTTACTGGTGCGACACGCCAGCGACGTCCTAGGTAAATATGCTCCAGTACACGGAATAATTAATCTGTTATCGTAAACAAAGCTCTAAGTCAATGTTGTTTACGTCTGCAAATGTCAGGGAGGCATAAGTTCAAGTGCTTCACTAGTCTTGTCAACAGTAAACACTTAAGTCTATTCCTTTACAATGTTTTTATTAAATTGTAAAAAGCCGGCTTTATCTCCATTTGAACAGAATGTGTGTGTAAAAATGTTATCGACCTCTGCTCCGATTACTAATTGAATTGGACAAAACACACACCGAGTATTATCGAGTTATATATTAGCTTTATTTAAACGTAGTCAGTGACCCGATAGTTTGACAACCAGTTAGGATACCGAGGAAATACTCAAACTAGGTTATGTAGACTTTATGTAAAATAGCCTGAATGTCAACCCAAACTTTGGTAGAAGGTTAGGCAGACGATCATGACTCTAATTATTGTACTGCTGCTACTAATAACTAGAATTCTAACTGTTATATTGACTTGCCATTCAGGGTTGCCGAACTGTCTAAGCAGAATACCTAACAGAATCCTGGATGGTTCGCAAAGGGCAACCCAAGAAGGAACATGATGTATTTTTAGTCAGTCAAAGCCTGACAATCCCTTTCTTTTCGCTCCACCTAGGGCCCGGAGAACTCATTTGATTACTCTACAATCCTCAAGAAATAAAAAATCTTTAGATTTATCATTTCATGCTGCTTTTCAAGACACTGAAAGAAAAATAAACATAAACATTCGCAGGCCATCTTTCAGCTTTTGGCATTAGTGAAAATAACACGCGGAGTGACAGATACTAAGGCCATTTCGGTTTCAGTGTCACTGAAGCTTCGCATACATACATGCTATAAAACGGAACGACACCTGTTTTATACCGAATTAAGGACTTATAATTATGCTTGTATACGTAGGAGGTGACCAGTTTACTTCGGTTCGGGTAACGAACTTCGTTCTAAGGTCGAAAACTAATCAGTTGTAAATGACTCAAACACCAATTTTAATCTGCAATAAGCACCAGTTCGGCTTGTCACAAATACATTCAAATTCTCCACAGCCGTTAGCAACGCTATGTATGTATGGAACACACAAATTAATTTCGTGGCCACGGCAAAATAGACCGACAGGATGACCATAAATAAGCTCATGCAATGGGCAATATTTTGTAATAATCTAAATACCGTTCATTAGATATCTTGGCAATATGATTGTAATCTTGGCTTGGTTCTTGAAACAACGAGTAATTATTCATCGGCTAACAAAAATAAATAGAAGAAATGGCGTCCGTAATATGGGTTATTTTTAGCCCCGTTTCATGGAAGATGCACTGAACTAACTATCTGATGAGTGATGGGTCCTTTGGCATTTGGCACCTATAGTATCGTAGGCCAATTGCCAGCTGAAGGGTCACACAGTTTACTCACTTCCGCCACGCGAATAGTTTTCAAACATACCTTTGCGTTTGTAATGTAACATTGAGAATAGAAATGTATTGTAGTAAATGTCCATTAATAAAATGTGTACTACAATTTAAAAGAGTGACGTTTTTGTAACGCAAAAATAAAGTCTTCTTCTAAGTAATTATACATATTCAGAGATTTCCGAATACTAGACCACTTATAATAATCACTTACTATTGCCATAAGCAATCTGCAGAAAGATAGATAGCTAATTGTTTTAAAATGACACCTACATACATTATAATTAGGAACCATTATCCGCCCTGATTGTTAATAACATAACTAACCCACGGAAGGTGAAACGTTGGCCTTAAATGATACGAACATAAATAAACATTTGTTTTATGTCCCAGTAAAGATACTAAACACTCTCAAGAAGGCTGATAAAAGCTAGCCAAGTACGTAAAAGGTTTTTTTGCGCAAATTCGGAAGACATTCTCTTTTGATGGAGTAAATAATGGATATATCTGAAGAGAAGATATTCAATACTAGCTTACTCACTGGTTCACAGGCACGCATAAGCATGACACCGTCGAAACGGGTCGATGTAGGAATAGACAAAATGACAGAATGTAGACTTTCTATAGCCCTAAGCATGGGAATGTTTAAAATGTAGAAAATAAATGTTTCTATTCTTCTTCTTTGTCCCCATGAAACTTTTTAAATTAGTCATGTCAACCTTGTACCTACAACTGATTGATTTCTTAATGATGTCGTACTTAATAATTTATCCCAATACCTCACGTTCGAAACATAAAAAACAAACAACAAACGGGCCATAGGGTCTTTTCTTTTGTACCCTGGAAGGTCACCATAAATCAACATGTCGAATGGCGCCATTAAAATACCTAAGGATAATGTGCTGCGATAAATGTCAATATTAAATCCACGAAGGCTAACTGCAGGTCACGTTCTAATCGTTTGTCCTGTTATCGAAGGGGACTTCGTTACAGAACAATGTACTAAAGAAGTAGTACTCGTAGATAAGACTACAGCTACAGTACAGAACAGAGCATGATACATGACATGCATCACAGATATAGTCCAATTTATTAATGTACAATACAACGAGAAAATCAGTAACATAATGCCTTGTTTTAGTTGCACTGAACGTGGTTCTTCATATCAACCACAGCACGTGTTTTTCTCACGTGCTGTGGGATGGGCACGTCTCTAGTATCAATTGGATTAAATTCTTTATGAACACAACAATCAATATGACAACAATAAAAATTAACGCCGTTGCTCAAAATAAGTGGCATAGAAGATAACAAGAAGATACTTGTTGTTTTACAGTTTGTTCCTTGTTAATGTCAAGCCCTGTACCACCTAGCTCCCTTTATGTACCATGCAGATAACTATCTTGACCTACGCGAGTATTATTTGGATTTTACCAGCAATCTTCTGGATAACTTTCATCAATCGGTCCGTTGGTCTACCAGTATCGAAAGGTTTTACCTGCATTGATCGTATTTAGTGCATAATAAAATCAATTCTAAGACCAACGGGAAGAAATAGACGTTTAAGCTTATAGTTTGCAACTGTGTGAGCGATTCCAACAGATGTTAGTCATACAAAAATTTTAATTTCAAAAACAATTTGCGTTGTATTCTGTCTGGCCGTTCCAGACGCTATTGAAATCTACGGATTTAGATCCACACGTCGTTTAGGAGCATTATGAAGAGAACTATGACGATGATAGATGACAGCCAGCATAATTGGTAGAATGGATCCATTATGGGGTTTTGGAGACAAATTTTAATTACCAATGCGATGACAACAAACTTTTCGATGAAATCACATGAGTAACTGATCGAAAAGTGTCGTCAGTTGGTGTGAAATACTGTAGAATGTTCACGCTTATTGTTATTTTTGCATTCCTGTAGCTAACAGGTCACAGCTAGACAAACAGTCTACTTGATTGGAATGTCCAAGTGGACTGTTTACAATCCTTTCCTATTCACAATAAGCAACAACTGTATACTTTAATAGTGTAATACTTACTGGTGTTAGTGATGTAACTACACATGTCATAATCCCTTCGCCGCCTCTTAAGCGCTCAGTAGGTGATAATCTATTCGCAGCCCGACCACCGTCGCAGTATAAATGACGTCATTAACCCGCGTCAGTGATCCCTTTCTATGGTGTGCGGCCATGGCTGCTAATTTTACGTTCTAATTGACGCCTTAGCGCTTCGTATAAGTTCATCGTAACATGTACTTTAAAGACTTTAGGGTAAATACTAAACTGGTAGGTCTTAGACTTTACAATACCAATCAATTATTTAAAAAGCCAATGACATAGTACAATTTTCTAATGCAGAAATTGCTTACAACTATTTTCCAACGTTAAATTAAGGGTCTATAGTACCTCAGCATAATCTTACTCGCTCGCACTTGCACGTACCACGCACTATTGCTTGCTCTTTCTTTTAGCTGTCTACACGCAAATCTATTTATTTTACGGCGAAAAAAAAGGAAATTCAAAAAAGTAAATAACATAAGACCTGATTTATAGTTAGTTCAGTTAGTATAAAAAGTTTCATGATCTAATTTTAAGTATTATCTGATTGCCAGCGTTTTATTGTTCAATTTAGAGGTAATTTTGGGATTTTTTTCTATCGAGAAAATTTTATGGAATCATGTTTTCGCCAAACATAAGACCTAACATTAATCCTCAACTTGACCATATATTTATTTCAAAATTAATGCTGTAGTATTTTCGACGTATCACAGGTTTCTGCTAAGCCATTTGAGGTAGTATGGGCTCTTAATTACTGCTTGTAAATGTAGACCGAGCGCGTAAACTTTGCGGATTTAATGTTATTGCAGCAGTTGACGGGTCTATAAACATTCCCATGATCACGGTACTCTAATGAAAATACGTACGTGAAAATACTACACATTTGATAGTCAGTAACAGCACAAGAAAAGCTTTTAAACGTTCCCCAAACAATGATTCATCATAAAGCATTAAATCTTGCTCAAGTTTGACGATCAACAATATTATTGCCTTCGAAGTCAAAAAAGTCTTCAATCAACGTCCATAGTAAATAAATCGTCAAGAGCAGACTTTAATTTCGTTCATTGGAAACACGGTAGTCCAAATATTTATCCAAAGATCATTCGTAAATCTTACTAAGCACCCTACAGAAAACGTGATCCATGAAGTACGCGTGCAGATGGAATCGAGGAAATTTTTTGTTCAAAAAATAGGCAAGGCGACGTCGCGACGCGCCACGGCGCCACTGGCAACGTTGGCACGGGACGCCTGTATAGTGTTTGTTTGTGAACATCTTCGCATCTGTTTCATTAAACATCCGTACGTTTCAGTCTTGGACCAATTCTCATCGCAATCGGTGCGAGTGAAAAGTTCCTTGCACGTACTAATAGACACGCAGTTTTTCTTACGTCGCCATTTTGACTTTTTCCGTATTTTTGTTATTGTTCCGAAATGACGTCGTTAACGATGTTGCGGAAAATCGTGGTTTTGTTGTTTGATATCAAAGAAGTGTTTAGTGAATCCCTTATTAACGTTTTGCTGAAAGATAGAGTGGAGAAAATTGTATAACTTAGTGAAATATATCGAAGGTTAACAGTTCCAAAGAAAGTATTCGACTGTGTGATAATAATTTAAGGTTAACATAACATTTCGCTGGCTGGTCTCGCGTTTGAATTCGATAACGATAGTTGTACAAGTGAGTTTACAAAGAGTGTTTAAGAGTTATTTTAGAAGGTCGAACATTTCGTCAGTATTCATTTAAAAGAACCAAAAGTTAATTCCATACATTCTAGAATGTCAGGATTAAAAAGATGTGTAAGCCAAGTGTCAATGCTTCTGACTGGAAAGCCGATAAACTCATCGGAATCAGCATGGAACGAAGAATTGCAAAAGTAAGTGCGATTTAGTTAGTGATAAACTTTTACGTCACAGTGGTCAAGCAAAGAAAGGAAAGTGGCCTCTCTGCTCATAAGAAGGTGTTCAAATATTTGGCAACAAGTGATTCGCTAATTCATTGCTCCCGAAAGTTTCTTGGAATCCCTTGGCGTCAGTTAACGTTTCACACTGATGACGCTGATTGTGTATCAAACATTGAACTCTGATAAACCCTTAACTCATTTATGATAGAATTGAGTTCGTATTGAAATTCATCACGAATATTGTAACAAAATCATAAATTAACCAAAATCCTAAGTATCTTTTCTTTTATCTGCTGCTCGGAAGATGTAACAGTCACAAACAATTTTAAAAATACATTAACATGTAAGTTATTTTGCGATGAATAAATTGCTGTCTGGCGTCCAAAAAAAAAAGGAGCTGGCAACGAAAACTGAATCAGAAAAACGAATATTTCAACATTAAAAAACCGGCCAAGTGCGTGTCGGGCCACGCACAATGTAGGGTTCCGTAGTTACCCATCAAAATACTTATGAAAACTAACTAAACTGATTCGCTGAATTTAATTTTAAAAAGAAGAATTTTCAAAATCGGTCCAGGAGTCTTTGAGAAATCGGGGAAAATACATTAAAAAAAAGATTACGACGAATTTAGAACCTCCTCCTTTTTTTGAAGTTAGTTATAAATAGTTGACGATAAAATCCTACCTATCCCCAAAAAACATACCTATTAAAGCTGTAAAAATAAAGTTGACAAACTTACATTTGCAGTTGAACAACATGTTCCCCGATACATTTTGTTTAAGAAAAAATTTAATCAAGTACATTTTATAAGTTGGTCGACTATTACTCGTAAAGTTGTAAAGCCTACTTAGTCATGATAATTTTCCTTTAAACTTCGTTATATATACTATAATTGTGAATTTTTTCACACCCCTAAACATAACCGTTTAGCTGGTAGAGGGGGGGGACACTCGAGTCGAGCAAAATTTAGCAATTTAAAGCTTAATATTTCACAAACGAATTTTTTTATCAAAAAACTGTTAATGGAAACTATCAATATTTTTTAAAGACCTATTTAATGATACCCCACACTAAGGGGTACGCGAGAAAAAAAAAATCTTCACTTTACGTGTAAGTACTGGAGGTACCCTAAAAAAAAATATTTTACGAGTTTTTATTTTACCACTTTTTCGGCACAACAAATCCGTATATTTACACCAAATTACAGCTCTCTAGTACTGTGCGTCTCTGAGCTAAACTGCGGACAGACGGACGGACGGACGGACGGACGGACGGACGGACGGACGGACGGACATGGCGAAACTATAAGGGTTCCTTGTTGACTACGGAACCCTAAAAATGTCCATTCGATGATCATTATTGATCATTTTGTAAAATCCATTGGCGTACGATAATAATTTAATTAACTGAGAGTTAAATGTTCGTGCCAGTAATATTTTTTCTCGTCTGGATAATCCAATCCAGGCGACCTTCACGCCTCTTGATGTCATCCGTTCGCAAAGTGGGCGTCTACGCGATTTCACACGAGTATACTACAGCAGTCGACGTTCTTTTATTCAAAAGGGTGTTTTTGTGGGTGTTAAAACAACAAACGACTTCTTTTTTTCGACGACTTAACTTTTAGTAAAGCAACTGTCAGACTCGTACTGGCTAAATGTCCTTTCAACTGCCGTTTGCGGTCCAGAGCTGTAGCAACTTGTTAATACAATCTACTGTTTTGATTATCATGAAACATCTGGCTGTAGCTCCCAACGAAGAAGAATTACTAAGAGCCATAACCCATCTAAATAGAAATGAAAACGTTGAATGAAGAAGTCGGGTCAACATCAGCAATTGTTGAAGACACAAAGACTGGAAACATATTACTGGGAATATATTTTTAACACATGATCTAAGTAAAGTATTCGATTGTGTCATTATTAGCTTTCATTCAGATACCAAAGTATACATAGACACGGGTACATATTTGAATATCGAAGATTAAAATATCTACGCTTAAAATATCGATGTTCAAAATATCGAAAATGAAAATATCGAATGACCATAAAATCGAAACTTAAAATATCGAAAGTTTAAAATATCGAATGATTAAATGATCTACGTCCAATATATCTAAAATCTAAATATCTACAAAAGTTACATCGAAAGATCTAAATATCGAAGTACAGATTATCGAATGTCCGAAATATCGAACCTAACAAGGTAAGTCGACGGAGCCCCGCTTCGCGGGGCTCCTATTTCTGATTGCAAGGTTTAAAGTAACCTAACACGAAGAGGATGGCGGGGTCTTTCAGACCCCGCCACCCTCTTCGAACCTAACCTGTCCGAGTCGGGGTGCCCCAAGTTCCGAGCTCGCTTAGCTCGCTCTTGCATCCGAAGGTAATCTGTGTCCGAAGTCCGTCCAGCTACCTTGTTGGGTACTAATCAGTAATTTGACTAAGGACGCAAGAGCGACTTGGGGCACCCCGATTCGGACAGGTTAGGTTCGAAGAGGATGGCGGGGTCTGAAAGACCCCGCCATCCTCTTCGTGTTAGGTTACTTTAAGCCTTGCAAACAGAAATAGGAGCCCCGCGAAGCGGGGCTCCGTCGACTTACCTTGGTAGGTGGTTTTTTTTCCGATATTTCAACTAGTAGGTATTTTAACGTAGATATTATGAAATTAGATATAATGAACTGCGATGTATTAAACGTTGATATTTTGAATTTCGACATAACGTCTTTCGATATTTTGAATCATTCGACATTTAAATCAGTCGACATTTTAATCTTCGACGTTTTAAGCGTAGATGTAACATTTTTCGATATTTTGTTACAATCGATATTTTAATTTTCGATATTCTGAACATCGACATTGTAAGCGTAGATATTTTAATCTTCGATATTCAAATATGTACCCATAGACACCCACATTCAAAGTGAAACCTAGTTCTTAGAAATACTTAAGATCAACCCACGCCTTCAACGCAAACTATATTATTTCTAGTTAATATTGCATTTTATAACATCTGAGACACACGATTGTCGTGTCCTGCGGTTTACCATAACAAACTTCTTGAAAATTGTTAATCGATTGTGAAAATCAACAATTTGCCATGGCTGTTAGATAATTACTGGCGTTTAAATAAGTAGCCGATCGGTAAGACCACCGTAACTGGCACGTTTAACCGCGTGGTTAATCAATTAGACGGCAATTATTATATCATAGACAGCCTTATAAGGCATTTACTTGTGCATTATACGTCTCACAACTTGATTTAACATTTTAACATCACTTATGTTAACTTTAACTTCAGTTATTCGACATACTTTACGCCTATTTGATGTTTATTTCGTATTAACATTTAAATCTTGACTTCATTTGTGGGTACTACCAATAGGACCGTTTATGGATCTCGCTTTAGGTCCCTGATCTCTTTACATGCATTGCTCTCGTGGAAACCAGTTTTAGTTTGTTGGGTTGAATCATTTCTAAAACTAAACCTTATTACTAACTAGACTTTATTTCAATTTCAGTGTATTTGTTATGGGTCAAGTCATGAATAAGGGCAGTATTTATAACACCCGGGCAGTATTAATGCCCAGGCTCCTACTTCTATGTGGTTTAAAAAGAAAAACACGAAGAGGATATCATATTGATATGTCTGGACCCATGACATATTCATTCTATCTCTCTATAAAAATTATAGGCATCTGTAAAATGTTTGCACCGAGTATGTAGCATGCAATTTTTTGAAACAAATTCTTTTACGCACTCTCTGCAGCAATGGGGAGGCATCCTGATGTAGATGTAATTATTGTATAAATTTTCAAGGTGATCGTTAATAACATAATGTAAGCCGGCTATGTCATAATTTACTTTGCGTTAAAAGATAGCAAACACACTTCTGAACGAATGTTAGCAATATTTTCTGTTAATCTTTGCACAGCAACAATGTTTACCTGCACCTTATGTCCAGTCATTGTTAAAGTCTAGCCAATGTGGAATTTATTAACCGACCTTCAAAGGAGATGTTATTAAATCCTCTTCATTTTTCAATTATTTTTAAATAAAAATAAGGTAGAGTAAAAACTATATACTACTGTTTTGCGATACTGCGCCGATTCCCAGTACATTCGAATAAGACAACGAAATGATGATTTCCTTTGCAATTATTATTGTATTGTATAACGGGCTGATATCCGTAACTTCACGTCATATGGCCGTATTTTGCGTGCGGGAAAAATACGCATTTGTACATAATACTTTTCTCGTCATTATTACTAACTATAACTCTGAGAATGGTTTCCTCATTAAAATAACTCCTACTCTCAGTTTAAGTCCTGACGTAAATTGTGATATGAATTTTATAATTAACAAGTTTGTTTTTAACTGTAAAATAAATGAAAATAATTTGATTAAAAATATAATCGATAACGATATTTAAACACGTAATACTGCCTGAGTCAACATACATAAATAACTTAGAGAGAGAAACAAGGAAGCAAAATTGGCAGTATAAAAAGTAGATGGTATTTGTAAAACCGTCAAGTCTATGACGCATAGATATAATTCAATGTTTCATGAGTAAAATAATAATATATTATAAAAAATATGAATGATTGTATTTACCAAAGACGTGTGTCACCTACTTAATGGAAAGTAACAATAATAACAGCTTGTGGCGAGCTGTTGGGCAGTTGCGACCCCACGGACCTGATCTCCCGGGAGACATCTTGTTCCTCATCTCTGACTTGCCTTCATTGGCCGGTCAGAGTGAACACTGACGAGGAACAGACCTCCCACCTCTTTCTTGCCTTAACTGGCTGGCTAGAGTGGAGATTCGCAAGAGCAAAACGTTGCTCGGAGGAAGGAAGTGTTCCAGTAAGTGTTTGTAGGGATCGACCATACTTCCGGGTTCCTGGTCGGTTCTGAGAACCGTGGAATACCTCTCCACTCCTCAAGCACCTCAGGATATGTTACCCCCTAGTCGCTACGTCACCTAGTGCTAGCGATATGTTTGGGGGCCCATCTGTTGAGTGTGCAAGTCACCTCCTGCCATCCTATCTATGTATTAAAACATTGATTCGGCAGGGGCCATAGTTTTTCCATAGTTATATATAACCAGTCCACCAAACCTACCAAACGCCATAACCCAGTTTTTTCTTTCCACAATCTGCAACAGTGTAACTCCACCCGGGGGTTGTCCTTGGGTGCACTTGCATAGTGCATACAGGGATAACCGCCGGTTGGAGCACCATTTCATTTGAAATGTCTAATGGGCCTCTGCAAGCTGGCTCCGGCTCCTGGCAAGCCCTCCAAAAGCCCGGGACACCATGATCCCGAGATGTATAGACATTTAAAATAATAATAACAATAATACGCAACAGCAATCTTATGTCTTAATTAATGTTTTAATAAAGAAGAAGAAGAAAGAATGTGATAATAACGAAGAATCATTTCTTTATTATCACATTCTTTATTTTCGTCCTCTTGCCCTTGTCCTTTGTTCCTTGGCGTTTTAGCAACTCCTTATCTTATTTAACCCTTCTCTTCAACAACCGTCGCAGTATCATTCTGTACTCGTTCTAATATCTTTAACGCAAACGTTAGATTTTTAACATCAACATCGTCTTTTAGATTGTTTTGTCTCATTTGAATTCTTAAGAAATTGAGTACTAATTCTTTTGGTATTATATTCATCTGCAGTTTCTCTTTAAAACTTTTCATTAAACTGGTTCTTGATTATAATCATTGTTTCCTTTTGGTGAACTGACAATACAATCCTTTCCAAGCCTATCATTAGAACTATAACCATCAAGTAGATAATCAGAATAGTTTCTTCCAATTATATCAATATATTCACATCGTGCAAAAACGTGAATCGTTAAACTTAGCTTAGTATCATTTAGATCTAATGTATGGCAAGCATCTATGGTTCCCAGAGTAGCATATATTCTTTGTATTGTATGAATATGTATAATTAATGTAACACGTGAGACATTATAAAAAATCGCGAGTACCTAAGACTTTGTTGTTTATTATTTATGTGTTTTTATGATTATGAAGTCGTTAAGGCCAATTTTGTTGTAACAAAAACAGTGGTTAATGGTCTTAATGATGAAACAGAAGTAGCCATAGCTAAATTGATTTGGAATAACGTGATTTCTGCTGAAGCGAAGTAATTTAAAGATAATGGAGTAAAGCAAAAAGTCGTATCATCTTCTAAATTGTAACCCTTTATAAATGCAAGTAGAAATACCTACAGAAACTTTGTGAAAATGAGTTAATAAAGTTCTAGAGTCCTCTTATATATCTATTTGGTAAAGCTTCTGATTTTAATAATCCATACATAAAATAAATGAGTTTCAGCAATCGCAAAGATAAAAGCTTGTTTTTACTAAAGCTTTTAAAAGATTAATGACTGTACTAACAATAAAAGTGGTATTGTGACGGTCACGAGTGATAAAATATCTATCTGAAGTGGTGCGTAGGCCAGTGAGCCTAATAAAATAACCCGTATTTATTACATGAAAGTTTATACAGCGTGAATTTTTGGGCGTGGATGATCAAATCTGCAACTATGCGAACCACACTCAAACGAGTCCATTATCGGTCTTTGATGAAAACTGAATCTGAATAGTTGATTTACTGAAAAATTCAGGAAATCACCTTGTAGATTTTGGAAAAAAAATACAAAAGTATTACACATTTTGACAGTATTTTTACTTGCGAAAAAGGATTGCATTCCAGAAAATATAATAGCCAGTATTGTAATCGCAAAAATATATGCAGTCCTATAGAAAATTACAAACTTGAAATGAATCAATTTTGTTTTTGTTGCGATGTTCCTAGTCCCATGGATTTGTTGCAAACCCTTATTATTTAGGTTGAAAATAACCACATATATACATGTAAAGACCTCATTTGATGACTTTTGTGTGAAGCGGACTGTCAAACTTGACTGAAAAAAAACCACCCTGTCCCTTCAATTGTCCTTCATTCCAGGTTGCTCTGTTAAAAATTCCCTTGACTTCATAGTTTTCTGGTACATGCTGTATATTAGAGACGAGTGTCAGGCTTATGGTAACATTATCAAATGTACTATATTATTATATAGGTAGTCGATACCACTCTGCTTCCAAAGTGAAATGAATTGATTCATTTACGACCAGTTTAACCTCCAATCACACATTTGCAGTGTTTAATTTTAATTTATTTAATGAATTTCAATTTTAAAATGCGTCGACTCTCAATCAGGTGATGATTTAATTTGAATCATTGTGATTGAATGTGCTATTATGAAAACATTTTGTGATTCGTTATTATTGTTTTTAAATAGTGTTTCATTTGTAATTTAAACTTTATGTTTAATTAAACTTAAGTTATTAATAAATAATAAACTATTCAGTTGTGATGGAACAAGGGACGAAGATGGGTATTTTTCAGGGACTTTTTTTGTGAAATGACGTTAAAAAACACGTTAATTTATGAAAAAGTAATAATAATATAGGTCTTTGTAATAAAAAATGTTAAAAACAGAATTAGGTATAAGCAGAACGTAGAAATCATAAGAATCGATTAAAAATGCAATGGAAATATAAAACATGATAATAATATGTTAGCAATTATAACTTCATATATTATTCTCTACACTTCCAGGTATATTTACATGAATATAATATTATTTCTTTCATGTGCGTATTACTGGAAATACTATAAGTTGTTATTACTAGTTAATTAATGTGAACAATGTGCAGACATCAATAAAAACAGACGCAAATTGAATATAATTAAATACATCGAAAGCTAAACAATATACCCAGTATAACAAAAAGTAAAGCGCTTTCAATAGCGGATAAAGAAATAAGAGAAAATATACCTCAAGCTTCAATCAAGAGCATTAGAAGTACCTATAATAAATACATAACACTTACTAGTGTCAACCAGGGCTTAATACACAACACATCCCGCAATAACCCAGCTTTCTATAAATGACTTTTCAAAATCGAACCAGTAGTTTGGGATATCACCTCATACAAACACACTGACATAAGATTATTACCAAAGAATTCAGGTAGACGATGAGATAAGCCTTCATTTATCCTAAATATCCACGAACTCGGGTCATTCATTGCCACTTGACGAAGATTAATGTTATTAACTTAAAAACAGCAATCAAATCGATCATAACTCATGTGTTTTTTCGAAAATATTGACATTTCATTTGTTTTTAATCATCGTTTATGAATAGGGTATCTTATTATCTAGAAATATAATAGGTTTAGGTTGTAATTATGACAAATAACCAATTATTTAGCAATCTTTAGTAGAGCGACAAAAACCTCTTTCAAGTTTAATAGAACTTCTTTTTCCTCATCTTCGAACAACTTAAAAAAAATAGTAGAAGAGATTGATGTAACTCCAGTAAAAACATGAAACAATGAGTTATAAAGTTATTTTCTTTATTTCCAGATACCGTCAAGCCCGTTACGCAGCGAGACGCGTCCGAAAGCGCGTCATATTCAAGCACGGAGATTGCAACGTCGTCCAATGGAACGTAGCCAAGCGCAGGCGCCGATACCTTCAGGACATCTTCACGACCCTCGTGGACGCGCAGTGGCGCTGGACGCTACTCGTGTTCGCTCTCTCCTTCATCCTCTCCTGGCTGTTGTTCGCCCTCATCTGGTGGCTCATCATATTCACGCACGGAGACCTCACCCCTCCCCCGCCAAACGAAAACGTCACGTTCACTCCCTGTCTCAACAACGTCAACACCTTTACCGGCTGCTTCTTGTTCTCCGTCGAAACACAACACACCATCGGCTATGGCTCCAGAACAACCAACGAGGAATGCCCCGAAGCCATCTTCGTCATGTGCCTGCAGAGCATTGTGGGCGTCTTCATTCAGGCTTTCATGGTAAGCCCACTTCATATATTTATTTGATCTCCCATATTTCACTTGTTTAATTATTAAAACAAACACGTGCCACGACGGATGCTGAAAGACTACATACTTGCTGTCAAAATAAATACCGTTTACTGGCAATAAATCCTAATAACATTGAACTAGACTGACATAAAAATAAAGAACTATGTGTAATCATCTTACACACAGTTGTTAAAGGGTTTTGAGCTCATCAAACTCTGAAAAAACCTTCCCGCTCTGAAGCTAATATGATAATTTGATATTAAAATAAACTTGGAAACGAGCCTAATGTATTAACGTAACGTACTATACGATCCCGCCAGATGTTCTCTTAAAAATCATTACAAAATTAAAAGATGGCTTTTAGCATTATGTGGCCGTTAACTGTAGCATCATTATTATAACCAATCCATAGGCCACAAGTATGTATGTGTCAGTGCGTCTGTTAACATTGACGATACGTAATCTTCAGGAAATACTACTGCTGGCGACCAAGGCACACATTGTTGAACATGTGGTTTATCACACGCCGAACATTGCATCAATGTTGTTCTAATTTTAGGTGGGAATCGTGTTCGCAAAGATGTCTAGACCTAAAAAGCGAGCCCAGACCCTGCTCTACTCCAGGAACGCCGTCATTTGCTTGCGCGATGGTCAGCTGTGTCTGATGTTCCGTGTCGGCGACATGAGGAAATCTCACATAGTTGAAGCGCATATAAGAGCACAAATAATCCGCCGCAAGGTATATTATTTCGCCAAAAACGGAGACTGGTTAGTGATTGGGGACCTCAGTCAGCACGCCTAGTTACGTCTAACCCGAGTTCACACTGACTCCTCTCTCTAACTTGCGGGGCGTCGAACTCTGAATACAAACACTCCAGAAACACAGTCCACAATGTGCTCTTCAGACTTCGATTCTCCAAGTTTTGGAATATGAACTTCAGAACTTTTCTCTCTTGTCCATAGGTGGGTCTTATATTCGCGAAGCTGGCGCGGTCAAAAAAGCGTAACACCACACTCCTGTTCTCGCGAAACGCGGTTATATGTCTGAGGGACGGGGAGTATTGCCTCCTATTCCGTGTTGGAGATATCCGCAAGTCGCACATTCTGGAAGCGCACGTGCGCGCCCAGCTTATAAGGAAAAAGGTAACACTTAATACTTCCAATACGCTATTTATTAAATGCATTAAGTGTTGCAAAAACGTATTATAATATGCGCGTTTATTTTGCATTCGTTTGCTATCTTATACGACCCATCTATGGACGATACAGCATGATATTATATAAGTTTTGCTTTTCACATTTTAACTGCTATTTTTATTATTTACCTGCACATAGCATAACTTCTATCTCTATATAAGTAATTTATTTATACATCGATGAGCTGGGAGCAGCTGCTTGAATTGACATTGAATAAATATTTATCGGAACTAGTTTATTGAATCTTCCCATTAGCATGTATTTGTATAATAATGTGCTATTCTATTACTGTTCCTGCTTACTAGTACTACTAAATATTTAATCGAATAAAACGATAATAAACCGTAATCATATTTTACAAAACAAATATTAGTAGGAAATTAAATTTGATACGACTCTTACAAATAATTGCCAATTATCGCAAAATATTGATTAAAAATCAACTTGATTTTACGTTAACTATGGTTGACGGAAAACAACTACCTATAGTATCACGTGTTTAATACTAAACACGTTTACTTAGTTATACATATATTTAGCTTATTCAGTGAAATTTTTACCCACTGGAACAAATCAAATCGTTTTGATATAACACCTAAAGTGCAACAATCAATTCAGGCACATGGCTTGTATGAAAAATTTGATTTATATCTTTACAATTTTCTCACAGCATAAGTATTGTATAATATTAGAGTACCTATGTACAATGTTAGAAAAGAAATATTTTAATTTCCATGCCTACTTTGGTGGGAATGAAGACAAACATAGTGAGTGGACTGGCTATCATCTTTAAAATGCATAATTTCAAATTGAACAAGCCACAAGTTAAAAATGCTTGTTTTTTCCCTATTTGCTGTCAAATTATTTAAGTTAAAAATGTAGGAAGATATGCTATTTTGATGCTTTATGATATTCATTTTCACATTTACTTACCGCTTCTACCATTTTGCTTATTAAGGTTATGTTGCAAAAATCTTGCAAAACCCAAAGTATAATTAATAGGTTTTTGCAACACGACAATTAGTTATGATTGTTACTATGCATGACGAAAGCACAAATGTCAGCTGTTAAATGGTTACAACGGTTAAATTATTTCTACTAAATAGAAATATAAACCGCAGAAAATTTTAACTGACCTGAAACTTCGTGCTTCCGTGATGCCAAATAAGTTTATATGGAAAAAACACTGACAAATTCTTAATTTCAAAAACACAGATTACAAGAGAGGGTGAAGTCCTACCGTTCTACCAGCAAGAGTTAAAGGTTGGAGCTGATGGAGAGGAAGACAGGCTGATGTTCATCTGGCCCATGACCATCGTGCACAAGATCAATGAGAAGTCACCGTTGTACAACCTCTCCGCGTCTGATATGCTGAGGGAGAGATTTGAGATCGTTGTTATGTTGGGTAAGTCAAATATTTTGTGATTCCGTACAATCTGAAGACTTACTTTTTAGCCAACAATATTAGTCACAAACTATAGAACGATTACAATGAGTCATATTATAAAAAAAGATGTTGCATAATCCCAAATGCATTGTATTCTTTTATCCTTCCTTATTTTTTGGAGAACTTATGTTAATAGTCAGTAATGCTCCATTTCGGCTACGGCGGCCAATCTCAGTGGAGATTAGCAATTGGCACAGATGATAATAATATACCTAGTGCACATTAATGTGAGAAAAGTCACAGGTGCCTCGTTCCTTTGCTTTCATAGTCCGATGGGACGGAATAGCTAGCTAAAGTATTGAACTACTGGATTATTGAATTGCAATAATTGAGTCCCTCATGCCATGCAATACCTACTCTGTTTTATAGAATGATACAAACATAATTATTGAATGTCATAAATCTTTGAAAGAATACCAGACATATGATTGTACATTTATCTATTATCTGACTTCTAAATAGTTCGTAGACTTCAAACTATCTACTGATGTTCATTGTCAAGTGGATGATATATGCTCTCGAACAGTGGAGCAAGCCAACATCCTACTACGAGAATATTACAATGTGTCTAATACCCGTCAACACCCGATTATTTTAGAACAAAACCATACGAACAATTCCGTAATAAATACACCACAAACAATAATTAAACTACAGTCTGAAAAGTAATAGAAGATAGAAACCGCAGAATGTTTGGATTTTTTTTTTAAATTCTCAAAATGCAATTTCAAATTTAACTCGTAAAATGTCCTTATCTGCACCCGTTCCATTACCATGCGAAAACCAAAACTTTTTGCGATTCTATCTGCGATAGACACCTCAATCTAAAAACAGACAGTAACAGCAGATTGTTTTAGAAAGAATTTTAAAAATCTCAAGATAAAAATTGAATTTACAAAAGATTAACTTATTACATTACCTATACTTTATGATACAGTAGTGTCCAGCTGCGTTAAATACCGAATATCAAACATCAAAGACTAATTGTTTGACCATGCACTTGGCACTTCCTTGATAGAAGTTTTGGTAGATTGCCCTGAACTTTACACATGATACTAAATGATTGCATATATTATAATAATCGAAGGTATATTTTGAGAGCATATTATATTTAATAATAGTAATGTGAAGAGAGATATCATCATTAGTAAGAACAATAATTTTGATGCAGCAGCTTTTCACGTAGATTTTATTCTGGAATTCTCCACAGTCAAGTCAATATTTCCATTTACTTAATAAGGAATATTATTTTTAAGATCTGTCCGTTGTGAAGAGGAATAAACTTAGCATAATAATAAACTTTCTATGCTAACGCTAAGCTGGATTCCCAATTAGTGACACAATCCGTAGAAAGGGTATCTAAGGACTGAGTCACAGCTCTATTAAGAAATAGATCCGATTTCAACACGCGAATTTAAACAGAAATAGACACGGAACTAATGAACTAAATTCCAAATATCTTATTTACGTTTATTTACCATCTATCAAAGCTGCATTTCCTTGTTTGGTCAGATTGAATTATATACCTCTTATAGCTGTTTTTACAGTATATTCCGTTTAAAATCCACGTGACCACCATAAATATATTATTATCATTTGATGTCCCTGCCAAATCATATCACCAATATAATCGGCCTTCAGCTCACATGTGATTTGAAAGCTGTCAGAAATCCTAATATGTTAAATTCACGTCGAGTCATAGACGTAAATCAAGTAGGTACCCTTAGCACGAGTTTTCACTCTTACTTTACAGCGTCTTTGCGTTTCTTGTATGGAAAAATGGAACAGCGCCTCTGGTGTGCGAAGAAGGAACTATTTTTTTCCTTGAAAATTGACAATTTGAAATTGTCAAAGTTCCAGTTTACTTTAGGTCTCAAATTCTGAAAACTCTTGTTAAGGGTACTGAAGTCATAGAAACCTAACTTTGCGGAAATCCTCAGGAGTAGGTATTGTAAATAATTATGGCAGCTCCATCGTCAATGTTTTCTTATAAAATGGTCACCAATGTTCCTTATAGAATTAAGTACTTATGTTTTTCCTTTTTCGTTTTTACATTAAACCTTCTCACTAATCCATATGCTTCTTCTCTGAGTAAGTCAGTTTTAAATGAAAATACGAGAGTCTTATGTCAGTAGGTGAATACTTTTTACCTTATCTAACCTAACCCTTAATAAGCCACACATAAAAAGTTACGAAAACAGACGCGTGGGGTGTGTGATACTGACACCCTGGCCGGAAAAATAAAATACGAAATACAAAATCAAATTATTATCACATAATATTCGTGTGGTCTAAAAATTCAGAATAAAGGAAGTTCTAAACTTCAAAACCGGCCAAGTGCGTGTCGGGCCACGCACAGTGTAGGGTTCCGTAGTTGCCCATCAAAATACTTATGCGAACTAACTAAACTGATTTGCTGAATTTAATTTTTAAAAGAAGAATTTTCAAAATCGGTCCAGGAGTCTTTGAGAAATCGGGGAAAATACATTAAAAAAAAAAGATTACGACGAATTTAGAACCTCCTCCTTTTTAGGGTTCCGTAGTCAACAAGGAACCCTTATAGTTTCGCCATGTCCGTCCGTCCGTCCGTCCGTCCGTCCGTCCGTCCGTCCGTCCGTCCGTCCGTCTGTCCGCAGTTTAGCTCAGAGACGCACAGTACTAGAGAGCTGTAATTTGGTGTAAATATACGGATTTGTTGTGCCGAAAAAGTGGTAAAATAAAATCTCGTAAAATATTTTTTTTTAGGGTACCTCCAGTACTTACACGTAAAGTGAGGATTTTTTTTTTCTCGCGTACCCCTTAGTGTGGGGTATCATTAAATAGGCCTTTAAAAAATAATGATAGTTTTCATTAACAGTTTTTTGATAAAAAAATTCGTTTGTGAAATATTAAGCTTTAAAGTGCTAAATTTTGCTCGATTCGAGTGTCCCCCCCCTCTACCAGCTAAACGGTTATGTTTGGGGTTGTGAAAAAATTCACAATAGTAGTACATATAACGAAGTTTAAAAGAAAATTATCATGACTAAGTAGGCTTTACAACTTTACGAGTAATAGTCGACCAACTTATAAAATGTACTTGATATCATATTTTCTTAAACAAAATGTATCGGAGACAACTGCAAATGTAAGTTTGTCAACTTTATTTTTACAGCTTTTATAAGTATGTTTTTTGGGGATAGGTAGGTTTTTATCGTCAACTATTTTTAACTAAATTCAAAAAAAGGAGGAGGTTCTAAATTCGTTGTAATCTTTTTTCTTATGTATTTTCCCCAATTTCTCAGACTCCTGGACCGATTTTGACAAATTCAGCGAATCAGTTTAGTTAGTTCGCATAAGTATTTTGATGGGCAACTACGGAACCCTACACTTTGCGTGGCCCGACACGCACTTGGCCGGTTTTTTTGAAGTTAGTTAAAAATAGTTGACGATAAAAACCTACCTATCCCCAAAAAACATACCGTAAAAACATACGTATTAAAGCTGTAAAAATAAAGTTGACATACTTACATTTGCAGTTGAAGAGGATGTTCTCCGATACATTTTGTTTAAGAAAATATAAAATCCAATTACATTTTATAAGTTGGTCGACTATTACTCGAAAAGTTGTAAAGCCTACTTAGTCATGATAATTTTCTTTTAAACTTCGTTATATATCCTACTATTGTGAATTTTTTCACACCCCCAAACATAACTGTTAGCTGGTAGAGGGGGGGGACACTCGAGTCGAGCAAAATTTAGCAGTTTAAAGCTTAATATTTCACAAATGATTTTTTTTATCAAAAAATTGTTAAAAGAAACTCACATTATTTTTTAAAGACCTATTTAATGATACCCCACACTAAGGGGTACGCGAGAACGAAAAAAAACATTCCCACTATACGTGTACAGGAGGTACCCTAAAAAAAAATATTTTTCGAGATTTTATTTTACCACTTTTTCGGCTCAACAAATCCGTATATTTACACCAAATTACAGCTCTCTAGTACTGTGCGTCTCTGAGCTAAACTGCGGACAGACGGACGGACGGACGGACGGACATGGCGAAACTATAAGTGTTCCTTGTTGACTACGGAACCCTAAAAATCGAATGATGTTGTAATTTTTCCTATTTTGTGGTCAAAATTGACTAATGACGTTTTCTTCTTTATAATTCTAGAGGGTGTGATAGAGTCCACGGGTATGACGACCCAGGCGCGCAGCAGCTTCTTGCCATCCGAGATCCTGTGGGGCCACCGGTTCGAGACCATGGTCACGTTCAGGAAGGATACTGGTGAATATGAGGTGAGTTTCCTTTACAATTTTATCAGCCTAACTGCGCGGTAAAACCCGCAAGCATTTTTTGTTTTTTACCAATGTGCTTACCATGACAGTGTATTTAATACTCGTATTATCACGTGAAAACGGTCGAGTTTTTCGACGACATAGACTTTGACAAAGTGGGAATTCATTTAGATAAGATTTCAATCGTACTCAGAAATCCTATTGATATTTAAAAAGATGTCAGATTTACTGTTTCAATTTAAATTAGTAAAGCCTGTAAAGCATTATATTCCAACTACCAAGAAACATTTTTGCATATATTTTATGTCTTAAGCCCAAAATCAATTCATTTGTACAATTTACTTATGTTTATAAATCAAGCAAAAACGGAGCGGTGGTTGTGTTTACATGTAAAATGTATTTATTACATTTTCAATTCAATACTAACCGACATGTTTATTTAGTTTATGATAATATTTACTCACGAGGAAAAACACGTTACTCAGTTTTCTAAAGAATAAAATAAACTAACTAAATGAAGTGAACATTCTATAAAATAAATAAATTAAACGCGAAGCAATGGCGCCGTGCGTGGTGTTATTCATAAATTGCTTACCTACATGTTTCAAATTGTCGTGTGTAAAATATTGTGTGTAAATATATCCGTACATAATTGCATTTATACGTAATTGTTGCATCAATTATTACGTAGGTTATTAAAATAAATTACTACCTGGTATAAACTTCATATAAAATGCATCATACCATAGAATACAGCGTCATAACTACTTATTTCTTATTTCTGGCCTTAATTGAAAAAAATAAAAATTGTTTTTTCAATTTTCTTACCCTCACCTCGTACACTTACCAACAGTTGGAGATAAATAGTATTGGTATTTTTTTTTAACTTTTTACTCTTTAAACTATAAGTATACATATTATATATACTCCTTCACGACCTAAAATATGAAACATTTGTAATAATGAAACCCTCGGCACAGTTATCATTGCCATGTTCTCAGCCGAGGTCAATACATTTAGGTGCAACATTGCCTTAAAACATGTTTCATATAATTTGGACGCTGAATGTTATATATAACATATTATAATAACATGTTATTGTTAAGTACAACAATGTTATATAACATACTCACGGACACAGAATATATAATAGTACCTTGTCACGGATAGCACTGAAGAACGACAAGCGGCAATAGTCACATAACATTGTTATATGGCAATGTTATTCTTATTTGTACCGTATTTGTTTATGTTGCAATGTTACAAGGTTACATAATGTGGAGTGGACGTGTTATAAAGCACAAGTTAAATGTTACATAGTTTGTACGCACCTTTAGGAATCAGTTACCTAATTTTCCGAATCGTGATGAATAATTAAATTAGCTTTCAAATCTAACTTTGCCAAAAACCGGAAAAAAATCTGACCCGGATTACCATGATCTTCAATATCTTCTTAGGAATATGTAAATTGTAGAATTAAACAATTTAACGGGTTATTTACTTCCGAGGTCGTCGACGTGCAACATAGTTGGAAACAATAATATTTATATACTTTTTGACCTTCTTTTCGATATAATAGTGCTACCAACCCAAATAAAAACTACGTTATTTATAATCGGTGCATCATCTCTTATGATGAAAATAAAAATGATTATGTTTATTTTTTATCAATGGCTTAAATGAGACGTGATTGACTGTTTTCATGCAATGTTTTCACAGTTGCTACTTGTGTGTAAATATTTTTCCCCTAGCCTAGCCTAGCCTAGCGATAACGTGTTAGAAAAATTCTAGGATTTCTTGCGAAGCGATAGTCGTCCGATTTAACTAATTTGGAAAAAATAGACATATTACACATTGTATGTGCGCGTATTTTGCGTGAAAAATCGATTTATTTTGTAATAACGACTGAGCGTGATTCCAAACAAATGCTCATGTGGATAGCACAAATGTAGGTACCTGTAAATAAATAACCGTTTGTCTTTACAAAACACGGGTCAAAACTTTTCTAAAGGAAAACTTATTGCAGGCACTGCTTTCTACATAAATGTAAATACCAAGTACAGACCTAAAAATATTATCGTTAATCCACATATTTGTAGACAGTCCTTTGGAAGAATTGAATAGGTAGCTATTTTCCATAATACTTCTAGTAACTTACCTGCACCACCTATCACTAGGTCTGTTAATTGAATGTGGGTTTTCCTTATTATTGAGTCATTTATGAGTTTTTTGTTTTGAATCTATTGAAAACGTAAATAATTGTCATGAGTACGTACCAGTATTTTTTAAGAAGTAAACCTTCATACTCCATACACGTGCCAAACATCAGCCAAGTTTGCAACATAAATACAATTCAATATTGTTTTGTTTTGATTCCTTTTTCTATTATTATTATTGAAATATTGTTTTTCTTTCTTTCCAGGTTGATTACACCAGATTCAACAACACGTATGAAGTGGACACTCCCCTGTGTTCATCGAAACAACTTGATGAGCTCAGAGCTACAGTTTCAACCTCACAAAAATTAGGTACGGATCATTATTACCGAACATAGATCAATAAAAGTTAATTGCCAATCTATTATAAGAAAATTATTAATAAAAAAAACAAGTTTTGCGAATAGTTGCCAGGCAGCAATCAATGTTATTCACTTTATTATAAAGATACTAAAATTGTTTAAAATAGAAGTTCCACTATAAAATCTAATTATTTAAGTGAATCACACAAATATTCCATCAAACTGTAAAGGATTCATAAATGAACTGTTAACTTAATTATAACGTGTCATTTTTCCAGATCGTATGCTGGGCACCATCCCGAAGACATTCTCCGCTGACACCCTAGACCTGAGCTCAGTCGATTCCATGTCCTTAGACGAGCACATCGAAATCAAGATCCCCGAAGCGAGAGCCAGGGAGAACAGATTAATGGCCCAGAACAACTTCGTGCACCACATCAATGAGAAATCAAGAAATCCAAGCCACACGCACTTGGCTGTTGAAAATGGCCTTGAGCAACATAGAAATCTTAATCCAACGGAGTACAAAAATCCTGAGGTGAAGGAACACATGCATAGAAGCCACAGTCACGCTAGTATGAAGAAGGTACATGGACTGACCCCGAATGGCATCGGCCATGCGGGCAACGGTCACCACGAACATAAGCATGATGAGCATAGTAAAATAAAAAAGTGAGTGTCCTGTTCATTCATTACATTTTTATGTCTAAATAAATGTGAAAATTTCCGACGAAACTGAACATAATTGACTGTAGACTGAGCTGTAGATACTCAATATTGAAACTGACAGCTTTTGATCTCGATTAAGAAGTGTTGATTGTGTTCATATTCATTACATTGATTGGCCCTCAGGCATGAATTGTAAATAACACAACGTGAATCAATCACAAATACATTTTTCATGGTTAGTGACTAAGGCAACGTCGCTGCTATTGTAATTCCTGTGGCACCTTTCCCCAAGGATATTATATCCATGTGAAGTTCATCACATACCATGACGATTACATTCGTTTCCACGCCCTCTTCAGTGTAAATAATTCCAATCCTCATAACTTCCAGATCCCCAAGTGAGAACCACATATCCAGCAAGACGCCAGTGATCCCCATCCTGGTGACGTCCCCGGCGCCCGAGCCCGCCTGACCCGCGCGCGGCCCGCTGCGCACACACAACCCGGCCGCGGCCCGCGCCGGCAGCCCGCGCCTCCGGAAGCCGCACGTCACCTTCTCCCCACACACCGAGAGCATCGAGAATATCAACCAGCTTATTGATGAAGATTTAGGAGGTTAAATAGTAGAAAATTTTTCGAAGTTTATAGAAATATCGAATTTGTGATGATGTTGGGTGCCTTACCTGATAGTTCCAACTCGACGAAAATGGCTTTCCAATGCAATTTTCAAAGTATTAAGTAAAAAAAGACTGTAAGTGTTATTTGTCGTCTTTGTATTACCAGTGTTCAAAATTACCTAATAAATATAAGGTTACCCAAGAATTTGTAAAGTCAATAATAATAGTGTCAATATTTAAAGTATTTATTGCTTTTGAGGTACTTATTCGTATACAATGTTTATACATTAAGTACTTAGTGCTAAAATAATAATTAAGGCTTCTCAAGCGTGTGTGCCAAGAACTTAAAATAAGACAATAAATTTAACGGACAAGTTTTCTACTTTATCGTCTACTTCATCAAACATCGATGTACCAGATAGGGTTGTATTTAGACCAAGTATTTATTTAGATAATTTAGTGGCTGTAGTGCGGAGACTAAACTTATAGAAGTTAAATGACACAAAGCTTTAAAATCTTAGTTAGTCATGTCTCCGCAGTTTGTGTGTAAGATTACGAAAACGTAGGAGTTTACTTGTTCTGTCGACAGTCAAACTAGAGATGGAATTAGAATTATTTTTAAGAAATATTTATATTTCCAATGACGAATTTAATTCAAATTTGATACTAAAACGACCCCTGTTCTGATTAAATAATTGTCCAGTCTACCACAGTAATTATAACAAAATTCCAAAGAGGATGTTAGTAAAAATCTGCTAGCTTGTGCTTTCGGATAAAATCCAACAACTATTGAATAGAGCAAAGTAATATTTTTAAGTATTGAATTGTATCCAGCTACCTACGTAATGAGTTGTGAATGTACAAGTAGCTTACTATCTAACGCTTTTATACATTAAAATATTGTACAAAGTACTATTATATGTACAACAAATATGTGATATATTTGGATACTTAAATTATTCGGACAAAAGTACTTAGAACTTGGCTGTGCACTGCCGTGCACACTTTGTTATCGACACATTTTCCTTGTGTTACTAGAATAGCTAATTTAAATTATAAGTGTTAGTTCTACTAATGCTTGCAATATGTACTGATTATAATATTTAATTATTATAAAAAAATAATAACAACTCTATAACTAAAGTGTTATACACAAATCATAGTATTATTATATCATTGAGATGTTTTTAAATTCAGGGGTCTGGAGTGGCGCTGGCGCTGCTACCTTTTTAAAAATAAATTAGCCCAAGCTTTGTCTTTTCCTGATAGTAATATATCAGATTAAACAAAATATAGCTAGTTTATACGATACACGACTTTTATTTCCCCTCGTTCCATATCTTGTTACAATTGGTACCTAGTTAGTAGGTTACAATAATTTCCGCATTACATTTGACATATTATTTCAAAAGATGGACATCATGCACTACTCGCGTGATAACAGTATGAATGTGTTTTTATTTGCAACACTGAAAGTAAACGCTACTCAACAATAGATGGCGCTGTTCTAAATTTCCAGTCTCAGCAGTTTGTGATAGCACTAGTAGTAACTGGGTTTGTAAATAGCACAATCATTTAAAAAAAAGCACTCAAATAATTCAGATTATTTTTTGCACATAAAATAAATGCCTACTTCCACAATAGGAACATTAAGTAATTTAAAACACAATAGAAAATTATCTATAGTATTAAGTATTTCTAGATTTCTTACGTATAGTGTGCTTACTTACCTATTCTTAGTTAGAAAAGCTCTAAAACTGGTATAATACTGGAACACATTTGCCATTTAAAGAACAAACATTGCAATACAATAGCAAGTGTCATATCGAAAATACTCAAATATTCATCTTTTTCAAGATAAACTGAGTATGATCGATCGACCACGAGGCGATTTGGCATAAGTACAAAATTACACATTTACTGAAAACAGTGACATTTCAAACTTTATCTTTAATTTTCCTTGTGCGTCTTTTCCGTGCTTCATCTTCGCTGGATGAGGAAGACTCTTCTGTTGGGCTGCTGAAGTAGTTCGGTGGATACTTAATAGAAGACGGTCTTCTGGTAAGACTCGCCCGTCTTATAGCATCGGCTACAGTCGGTCCGCGATATTCGCGAGCGGCGAGCTTGCAGCTAAACACGGTAAGATGGGAGGATTTATAGTTTCCCGAAGAGTTACTTCACCAGGCACCGGTGAACTGCCTGCCGTGAAACCTGAAATTCAAAAGAAGATTTCATTAATTAATTGAATTGATAAAATATAACAGATTCATGCAAATAAGTAAATGCAGAAGGTGCCAAAAGTAGAGAGAGTTTTCAGAATTTGAAATCCCACTAAAGGAGGTTATTATGGCAGAAGTAGTAAAATCTTAAAAGATTGAATTGATGATTGTATTCTGGTGCAAAAACGCCAATATTTGTAAAGCAGTTATCACACGACACCGCTCGCCCGCGCGGTAGGGCTTTGCAGGCTTTAAGCAGATCTCACAATGCCTATCATACGTAGCCCTGTATTACAGAATGTCACCAAAAACTCAAGCCTAGCTTACAACTAGTTTCAACCAATCAAATGATTTGAATCTAGTTCTAAGTCATGAATGAATTTTGAGTGACGCTCTGTAATAGGGACACGGACGCGGGACGGGCCAACCACTCAACACAAAATCTAACTCCGCCTCCAACCGTCCATCCGCGCGGACGACCTACAATGAACCTATAATGTAAATGCAATACTTAAGTTTAAGTACACTGTTATGTTAAATGGGGAAAAATACACAATAAATCCTTGAAGAGATAAATTAAATTAGCCGCATGCTAAGCACAATACAAAAGAGAAATATGAGCAGGTAGACATCGAAAATGTTTCTAGAATCATATCTAATGTAGCTTCTAAATCGAATGCAAAAGATGGGATCCATTTTTCTTAGTGGGAACCTATAATGTAAACAATACTTTTATAACTGTTATGTTACGCAGAAAATTATGACTTTGTACCTAGTTCTTATATTTAACTGGGAAAGACAAAAATGACTAATTTTATTTCCTGAGAACATATTTTATGAAAAATACTTTGATAGCATTCCGATTAGTTTCACGTGTGGTTTCACGGTAAGTTTTAAAAAGTGTTCATGTATCTGCTTGACTCATTGAAGAATGAGTTTACTAAAAACTATTTTCTATTGAAAATTTTGTGCGTATCGTTGAAAAGATATTTACATAGAAATAAAGGTAGATACCCATATAAGTACCTGATACTGTTATTATTATTTATACCTACGTACTTATATGTCCATTCATGATTGTTACATTTGAGCCTTTAATTACCAATTAGCGTATGTGATTCAATTGTTCATACTCCGTTCGTTTTCAATGTGCTTTGTCAATGAAATAGCATTAGACCTATTATTTATTTGAAGATTTTGTACGTACTGTGAAGGAAGTATCAGCTATTAATACTTATTTTTATTGATACTAAATAACACATAGGTATATTGTTGCATGCACCTTTAAATTTCACGAGTTGAGCGCTGAACTTAGGAGTCATCTCACTTTCAGATAAGTTGGTAATAACGCAGATACTTAAAAATGTTTTAAGAAATTCAGGATGTACTGTGCTTTTTCTACATGCTTTTAGTTGTACCTTGTTTCTAAAAGTAAGAAAAGTATTTTTCTGTATAATTTTGATATAGGTACACCCTTTTTTCTGGACACGTCATGATAAAATTATTTAAAAGCGTGCTAGTGTTAAAAAGCGTGCATGACGTCATAATAATTATGGCGTCAGCAAACCTTCCTTCCTAATTGAACGGCACTTAGTTATGCTTATTACTAGACTAGCTGATGCTAGCGGCTTCATCCGCTACAACTCTAAAATTATCCCACACGAATATAAAATCGGGACAAAAACTACCTTATATTGTTATCCAATTTCTAAACTATCTGTGTACTTAATTTCATCCAAATCCGTACAGCAGTTTTTGCGTAAAAGAATAAGTTTGTCAAATCTATCCATCCAGACAAACTTTTACGTTTATAGCATTAGTAGGAAGGATTAGTGCGAGTAACTATCTACTAGTTATCAAGGAGAAACTTTACCTGGAGCATAGGTTACGACGTCACAGTTCGCTGACATCACAACATAATTTCAACACACAAACATATACAGCACACAAAAGATAAGCTGACGATTATCTTCAGTGAACGACACTCAGCAAACACGGTGAACCTTCAAGTATTAATCTTCTATCACTCTATGCGTAATCAAAATGGCGTGAAAGGTAAGGAGAATAAGTAATTGCCTTGGTACTCAATATTTTGTGATCTGAAATCTTGGAACAAAGTAATGATTGGATATTTTTCTACTTATATACACGTCAAGTGAAAACCAGCGCTGTGCCTTTCGCGCAGCAATGCTGCGTTGTTGAGCATGTCCACACCAAATGGATTACATTAGGTGTGGACATGCTCAATAAAATTCTTGTTTTTTTTTTTGAGGTTGTACAACATCAAATAAATGGCGATCATCAAATAAATGGGAGTCAGGCACAAGTGTTGTGATTGAATCCCCTACCCTACCCTATTTGTTTTACTCATGTAAGTTTAAGATATTAGCATGTTCTCAGCAAGCCCCCAGAGTGACTCTATAAAACTTAATAGCCTCATACATTTCTTTTTATTTTGGAAATGTTACGGAAAAATCTGATGTTTCATACAAATGGAATATTTTCGTTACGTACATTGTCAACGGAAAAATATGCCATTTGTGTTTTTTATCCTTGAGAATTGATTTCACAGTAAAAGTTGTTAATAAATACTGTCAGCCCATGAAAGGTTATTGATGTTTTACAAATAACACTATATAGAAATACTTTCCTCATTTGACTCGGGAAAAAGGCCTGAGTTTGTATACACAACATACATACGTTGACGTATTTCGAACATTTTAAAAGATCTGGGAAGTCAGGCATGCTTATTGATTTGCTTAAAGGGAGACCCCAACACACAACCACCCACTTTGTAACAAAGGAGATGGCTAAATGAGTGCCCCAGTGGTCTATATGACTTTCACACTAACTCGTAGTATTTAAAAATTCATTAATGAATTGTTGAGTGTTTAATAATTTCCTAATACTTATATAAACTGTTCAACATAAAAAAGTATCTGAATTGCTTTTTGTGCATTTTTTATTGACATGACAAAGTCGCGATGAAATAATGTAAACTAGGGAAGGGTCGTAGAGCTTTTCCAGATTGTCAAAACGCAAATGTACTTTATCGATTTTCACTAAAGGCATTAATAACGATTTTTTTCCTGAAATTAGGGAATGGCGTTGAAAATGAAAGTTTTTGGCGGGAATCGAAAGAGTTCAATTTAGTGGCCGATTTAGTTTTTTGTTATTATGTTACACGTTTTGATTCGGAAAACGAATTACCGTGACCCCGGAACATAAAGGGCTGTTGAAGGACACCGTAGTTTTTAGTCAGTACATGTCCGACAGACCCTCCTGCCTTACCCTGTGTGGGAGGGAGGACTCATTTGACGATTTTACAACGGATATAAAAAGTGATTCGTCCACTAAGCTCAACTTTTTATTTTTTCTTTAAAATCTTCTGAATATGCTACTTCGTTTAATCTTAGTTCATATTTTGTGTCGAATAATATTAACTGAAGTGTGATCAACCTAAACTATGTAGTTTCTAACCAATCGATTCTTTTATCGATTTTGCGAACTTAGTTCGGTCCCCACTTTAAGAAAAAAAAACAAACGTCAGATGTCATTTGAACGTTCTGCAGTTTTGTTCGTTGTAATTCTTTATTTTGGCTTTTTCTTCAACCCGTGCTCTTATTTATTGGACTTTCTGCTTGCTTACCTACCGAACTATCGCCACTCGACACGGACTTGCATTCAATTAATCATGGAATAAATATAAACTGTTCTACTCACCATCGTATCACGATGGATAACAATAGAGGTAAGATATTTTCAGATGGTCACAGCGATGCTCGGCCCAAACCCAATCTCCACACCGTGTCCTCGCAATGGCATCACGGTTTTATTTTCCACCCAATCCGTAACGTCAGGTGGAAGATGAAGATGCTGCGGCAGCGATTGTGTTTCCCAACCGATTGGTTGCCTTAGATGGCATAATATTCAGGTGTAAACAGTAAAGTTAATTCATGTAGTTACTAAAGTAATTACGTTTTTTCTAGGTTCCAGGGAATACCAACATTTGTCATTCTTGTCATGAACTGCTGAATTCAGGAGCCACTTGTGAAGTTCGTATGTTAAAATTCGGTCATGCAATGGTGTGCATAACTTGGCCGTTCAGTGAGAAGTTTACAACGCCATGCAGTAAACAGAAACAATTCAAAGTTGAAGAATTTTACAACATCATACCCAGATTTCCATCACGTAAATAAAATGACACTAAACACAGTCCGTCGCGTCGTACTTACCTTTTAAGACTATGATTTAATATGTGAAATAAAAAAAAATTGAATGTCTTTAAATATCTATCTTTTGACAAGTTGTTGGAACTTTTTTTATGTGAAATATTAATATTGAGCTATTCAGCGTTATACTGTGCTAGGTCCCATGTCTATTGCCGGCTGAATTGCAGTCCATACTTTAACTTAGCCATCTCCTTTATTAATAAATATTTTTGTATTTTGTATATTTGTGTGTATCTAACTATCTAGCTGTCTGTGTCTGAATAAATGTCATTGTGTGAATGGTGTTTAAGTGTAACCCCACGTAGCTGATGTGGTACTTATGTATTCCTGGGTAATATCAGTGACTGGCTTTCGATAGGCTGAACTGATTAATTTACAATTGACAAAAACAAATTAATAAGCTTTATGGACATCAAACAAAGCACGATTTTCATTTTTTTGGGAATATAGAGGCTATTTTCTATATTTAAAAGGTATAAGTAGGAAATACTCCTAACTCAATAGAAGCCATGTGTCTCCACACACACATTGCATTAAAAAAAGGCCATTTGCACAAAATTTCTAAGGAATCAGAAATCAAACACAGATCAACGTCACAACATAAATAATTATTCATTCATTATTTACATAAAACAACACAGAGCGTGACAAAACATGCGTATATTATATACTAAATATATATTGAACAACGATATACAATATCTATATGTTTCTTTACATAACTAGGTACCTATCTACTATAAGGCCCTTCTTACACGACACTTTTTGGCAATCAGTTTTTTCTTTCAAAAAGTGGTTCGTGTAATGCGACCCTAACTATCACATTGTAGGTAAATTTTGAAGCCGTGATTTACATAATAAACTTACGATTAATTATTTTATAAATTGCACTTTCTTGCAACTGGAATGTTTCAATAAAAGACAATAGCACAACCTGTGAGAACTCTACTTTTAATAATTTTGTTTATTTTACCTTAAAGCTGACTAGTGGCACTGGGTTATTTGTAAAACATTATAAACGACTAATTAACAGCATTATTAATTTACCAGATCTTTGTATTCATTTTTCTTTATAAATCTTATTCATAACAATCTCTTATACAATAATACCCAACATTCATTGAAGGACTAATTCAGATCGTATTACGGTAACACTTGGTTTATAATCGAGTCCCTATTTCTTAGACTTAACAAAGCCTGTTTTAGGCATTTCTTCAACCCTCCTATTACATAATTAAAACTATTCTTATCGATAAAAATACTCCCGAACAATTTCGTTTCTCGATTGATTTCGAGTTTCAACTTTGACCGGTATCTACATTATAAGCTACGTTGCGTAGCAAAACAATATCGAGCTTCGAAATTCAAACGTTACACCCCAAAGTCGAATCTTCGGGGCTATTACGTATCTTGAAAGGAATTCTTGATTTTCCCCTTATATGATAATTAGCAATAAATCTTATAGGGTGACGGTAAAGTCTCCGTCGTTCTGCTCGGCTTTAGGCTCGTGGGGCTCGTGGTCAGGCATCTTCAGCATCAGGTGGTGGTCCCCGCTCTCTGTGCGACATCACAAACACATGCACAGTTACATACACATACATAAAAACATACTCTAGTGTGCTGTGGGACATACTAGTGCAGACATTTATGTATATAGGTATTAAATTATTAATTCTAGTTTAGTCTAATTTAGTTTTGAGCGCAAAGACAGATTTCTTACAGCCTCATTTAGTGATAAATCAGTAAGACAGGCATGGTTTTTCAAATTGATATTTATGATATTTCATACATTCTAGTTCTACATTTTCTCTTAAAGTGAATAATTAGATAAATAAGCCAATATTTTCTTAAAATATTTTACTCTTAACCTACATAGTTAAAAATTGTACGAAAATACCACAGACAAGGTAAGACTCTTTTTAAGGTCAGCCATGAATGTTTTTGTTGATAAGACTAGCAAACAGAGACATGTACATAATGTACATCGTATCAATCTTTGCACATCATCGTAGTTACAATCTTAAACTAAATTAGTAACGAAGGAAAATATATTTAGATCTTTAGTTACATAGGTACATTTTTGTTAGTCACAATAGGAGTGGCTTAAAACTAAAATTAATAAAAAGTTTAGACAATAATGATTTTTCCGAAGAGAGATTTCAATATTAATGAGTGCACTGACATTTTAGATTAGTTAGAAAAGTATGATTAATCTATTCTCAGGTATTTTTTCAATAACGGATTTGCCTAACCGCAAGATTTAAGTCAAATCATTATCCTGACTGCCTATTATTTGCATATATATATATGTCAGCAATGTGTACAAAGTGATGTCAAACACGACCATAACTTCAAAGTCGATGACACAGAAGTTAAATACTAGTTACTACTTTTACGAGTAGTTCAAAAACGCATTTACTTTGCATAAATGTATAAAAAAAAAATGACACTAATAAAATCGTTAAAAAGAATTTAAACTTGAAAATGGAAATATTACAATAACGATGGCGGCCATCTTGCCACATTTCAAATCTTTCGTTCCAAATGACAGGCGACCGTTAAACCGATCGTCTTTAATGATCGACAAAACAAATGTATCCTGTATCAAAAAGGGGCAACAAATTGGCAAAATGGTACATCCTGCCGAGATTTGATAATATAGTGGCGACGGGTAACCGATGTGATGGGTGTAGGAAAATCAAAGGAGGTCCAAGGACCATATGACAGTTAGGTTGACAGAGGTGACAATGTTAAGGGGCGATGAATTGTTCAAGTTATTACTTCCGACACAAAGATTCTGCATTGCCAAGATGGCTGATCTAAGATGGCTACTAAAAAACATATTGCTTATCTAAACTACCTTATTTTATAAACATAAAATATTTTCTGTTTGTTTGTAATGGAAGAAAAACAAAACTGATTTTAAAATTTCTTTCAACTATGCATAATAAGCACGTTTCATTGGCTATGTTTTAATTTGAAATTGCGCCTCTGTAAAGTAGGGGTAAGTCACTAGTGTGCTGTTACTATCTACAGAAACAAACAATAACGAAAAAAATATCCAAACCTAGGTACTTAGAGAACTAGGCTTTGAAATAATACATTTCCAAACGTATAGTAATCAGAAACACTCAGTATTTCTACATGATTCATAAAGCTTCCCATTCTACGCGTATTGACAATTAGGTATTCCTATTAAATGACGAATGATGACGTCAAAATGCAAATGAAGGGGCTATAGCACCTATTTAAAAGTTTATTAGTGCTATGCGCGAGCGCACAATTGTGTTAAAACACGTATGAGGCAAGTAATTTAAGTAAATGATACACAGAATAACTGTTCGCACGTTTAGCGTTAACAAGTAACTTGTGATCTTATTTACTGCTGCTAATTAATGTAACTACCTTGTATATACGTGTAGGTTACGCAGATGTTAAATTTAAATAAAATTTTTATACACTAGAAGTTCCCCGCAGTTTCACACACGGCGCTCGACTGAACTTGGTCGTAGCGTAATTTTTATACTTTTTATAGCCTATTATAGCCTCCTCCGATAAATGGGCTATCTAACAAAATATTTTTAGAATAAGAACCAATAGTTTAGATTAGCGCGTTCAACCAAACAAACTCTTTGGCTTTATTTTGATTAATATAGATTGATACGTTTGTGCCCTTACAAACTTTTATTTTGATTAGATAGCAGTTATGCGTATGACCCGATTTCTACCGTAGATCAGGGTATTTATTAAACTTGCTGAGTACAAAAGATGAAAATGAGACTGGGACTCAGGCATCTTTTTTTGTGGTAGAATGGGCTGTCGACTTCTACTCCACAGTCTCAGTTGAAGGTCATGTCTTCCTTTTCTTAGTTCTAAGACATGAGAACTCGTAAAGGTATGTAATATAATATCTACTAATTCTTGTAGCGTTACTAAAACTTTTCAACCGCCTACAGCCCTAAACTGACGCATACAATGCTCTTGCGCATAAAATTATATGAAGCTGAAACAAATATTGCTCAGATCTGTCACATGACTCAATAAATACTAGTCACATAGTTATTTACACCTGAAGTAAACTTATATACAAGATGTATACAAATGTCAGTAAGGTGTATACATAGAATGCATACTATACATATGTCATTCTACTTGGGCACCTATGTTTTATGCAGATAGTGTTTTAATATATGTCTATTGTGTTTAGATATGTGACACGCTTCATAAGATATCACGAGAAATAAAGACACGTGAATAATATCTTCATTAGAATATAATATCTTTAAAATGTTAGTGCGGAAGTAAGATGTACAGTTTACATCCTTTTTTCAGATTGAACTGTCCCGATAGTCGTAATTTTTTTTAGATACTTATCACGGATGGTACTGACTGAATATATTATGCACTTCAACTTCACATTTATGATTGATTGAGGCATACATTTTTTTCATGTACCTAAGCCTAGAAGGCTTTTTGGTTTCTCTAAATATTATTTCTTTTATTTTAATAGCTTTGTTGACACCTTATTTTAATTAACGAATGGGGAAGAAAATTAAGATACGGTTACGGAATTAGTAAAAACAATAACAAGCTTAGTATCAGTAACTGGGTTTAAAAAACTATCTAGTATGCAAACAATCCCTTTTAACAATAAATTAAACATTATCTTGAGAAGACGAGAGCTGTCTGTTGACCCCTGATATACAGCAACATTGCAAATATATATCATATCTCACATTATAACCACGCGTAACGGAAATATTGTAAGTGTAAGAAACTTGCATATATGGATATGGTTGCATATATAATATGCAGATACATATTATGTATAGACTATTTGTTTAACTTATTTACCTACTGACTGCATGATTTATTGCAATTATTGTTTAAATATAAACTACAATATGTAGGTCGAATTGTTTGTTGCTAAACAAAGAAAGATATACAATTATTGATAATAGAAACGTTACAGGAACACATTTATACCTACTATAGAAATATCTATGCGTATAATAGCGAACAGATTTTCTTGTAAAAATGTATGTTTATTAGTACCAAACTACATAATTTATCTATAGTAATATAAACTCCTTTACAGCTACACTAAAACATTAATGAATATGTATTGTCTCTTTATTTACTGTCATGTTAGAAACACAGAGAAGCGTTGTTAGCGAACATGGGGCACATATACCCAGCGACCACCACCAAATCTAGCACCAGATTTAAGACTAAAAAGTAACTCACCGATCGATCTACGATCACCCTGACTGCCGTAGAACTCGTCCAGCTCCTTGGCGGAGCACAGCGGCGTGTCCACTTGCACCGTATCCTCGAACTTGGAGTAGTCCACCTCGTACCCCTGCCGCTCACGGTTATACGTCACCAACGGGACAAACCTGTGTCCCCACATTATTTCACTTGTTGTATAACTGGAGCGAGCCTGAGTCGTCTGGCCTGTAGATTCTATCGTTCCCTCCAAAATAACCACAATCTCGAACCTCTCTTGCAACACGTCTGCGGCAGACACGCCGTAGAACGGACTCTCGGCATTTATCTTATGCACCATAGTTATCGGCCAAATAAAGAACAGGTTACTGTCACAGCCATCGGCATGTAAATCCAGTTCTGTCTGGTAATGAGACAGCACTTCACCTTCCTTAGTGGTTCTTGATCGTATCAGCTGAGCCCGCACACTGGCTCCAATAATATGCGACTTCCTTAAGTCGCCCACTCTGAACATCATGCTCAGCTCGCCGTCTCTTTGGCACACGACTGCGTACTTGGAGAACAAGAGCGTCTGTGTCCTGTGCTTGGGGCGCGTCATCTTAGCGAACACTATGCCGACCATGAAGGCTTGGATCATCACACCCACAATACTTTGTAAACACATTATAAATATCGCTTCAGGACATTCTTCCGTCGTCGTACGGGAGCCGTAACCGATGGTGTGCTGTGTCTCAATACTGAACAGGAAGCACGAGGTGAAGTCGTAAATGTTGAACACACACGGCTTCCAGTTGGATCCTTCTTGGAAGGGAGGCAGATGGTCCGGCTCTAAGTCTCCGTGTGTGAATGATATGAGCCACCAGATCAAAGCAAATCCTAGCCAGGATAAGATGAAGGAGAGTGTGAATGCTAGCAGCGTCCATCTCCATTGTGCGTCCACGAGGGTTGTGAACATATCTTGAAGGAACCTCAGCCGCCGCTGCGAGATTTTAGACTTGAGAATGTTGCACTCTCCATTTTTGAGAATAGCTCGTCGTCTCGCCCTCCTCGTTGCACCATGTCTGTGAGATCGGCTCCTAAAACCAAACACAATCACGTTTTAATTATTATATTTCTTAACGTTACACTTCAATGAATCTAGTTATCTAACTACCCGCTACAGTTCTGGAAGTGTGAATGTCTAGTTCACGCTTGCATTGACTGTGCTATGGTGACCTTCATCAATGTTAATATCAGTAATATGTTGTCACTAACATAAAGAATAGGCTTTCTAATTAACATAAACGATTCAAATAATCACGACATTTAACAAAAGGAGGACATAAAGACGCAAAAAACTGACAAAAGCGACACAGTACGGGATGGTATCTGTCGGAGACGGCACGGGGTGCTGGGCGTCGACGAACCTCTTGCTGCCTGTCGTGGGGTAGTAGACGCCGGGCGACAGGTTGCCGTTCGCCGGCACCGGCTTCACTTTGAGCCACTCATCGGGCAGCAGCTGCGACTCCTCGCGGCAGGTGGGGGACTCCGGGTCGGCGTGCATGGCTGGCTCGTGCGCTCGACTCACTGGCAGCGGACTGTCTGCGCCACCATCCCTCAGTGGGCAGCCTCCTGAAGCATCGCGCGCGATAATGTCTCGGTCACGACTGACTCTCTCGTGCCCGCCCGCACAAACGACGCGCTAAACGTTGTATAATTGTATCGCGAGATTCTATATCGGAAATTATCAGCTCGCTACGGAAAACAAATTTTAGTTAGTGCCTGAGTTGACGTTATCAGACCTACAGGGTGATATCTTGGTAGAAGAAATAGCTACTTGTCTGAGCGGCACGGATATGACTCGTTAGAGATTATCAAAATAATGAATTTTGAATCGACTGAGCTGTTTCGACTATCACGTTTTCAGTGTCTTTGATATCTAGAGCATCATTATCTCTGTATTTCCTTTTATATAGTGTGACAGTTTATGATATAAGATTACGAGATTGTAACATGAAATAATGAAATCCAAACAGAGCACAAGACAGTGGTTATTAGCGTCATTAGAGATGCGCAGGCGACAAGTTAATATTTACTGTTAATAATAATTATTTATGTCCATTTGTTCGTCACTCGTTTGCATGGTCACCACATCATTTAATATGTTACTTCAATATTTTCGATCGGTTCTTGGTACATAGGTAAACTGAAGGCACAATAACATGTCCCTTATGTAGGTTATAATTGAATTGACTTATTTCAAGACTAAAGACTGAGTACTAATTTGATATTTTATTTATTGTCTTATATGAATTTAAATAATCTAACCCACTTACACCACTGCAGTTTTGGAATTCTTGGTGAGAATACGACTTTCTGTTAATTTATTATGGTCCTACCTTACAATAAAAAAATGTAAATATCTTCTGTTTTGCCAGGAGTATAAAAACAATGACCCACTTTAAATATCGGTCATAGGATTTACATTATCACCACTTTTTGACATTTCAAGTAGTTTTTCGCAGCAAAATGTTGATAAACAGAATCTGCTAAGTCCTGGACTTAACAGATGAAAGAACGAGCTATAAAATAATACCGCACCTACTCTTATTTTTAACATTTCTACCGTCTGATAAGGGTAGTCAGAAACCCTGAGTCAGACTTACCCAGTAAAAGGTGCAGTTAGAAAGGCATTTGCTGAATGTGTAATACTTTTTCAAATACGAGTATTTACCTGCACTTGGTTAAATTATTTATAGTTCAGTGAGAGAAAAGTTTGACTCAACGATGTAGTATACATAAACAAAGCATTTACATTCTCAATTAGATATAAAGATAGTTTAATTCAGGTATCAAATATTTTTATTGAACAAGGTTAAATTTCCCGAGGGATAATTTTCGACAAACTAGCGAAAACTAATAGAGTCATCATTATCATTTTCCTGTAGGTACTTAATCCATTATACTTGGGGTCGGAGTCATAAATATCAATTACTAGCACTCCACCCGCGACTTCTTCCGCGCAAAGGAACTTTTCCTCTAAGAATTTATAAACAGCGGAACACGAAGGACGACGGGACGGGGACGCGAGCTATAATGGGGAAATACACTCTTTGGGCATACTTTATACTAACGTAGCGCAAACGTCATTTTGAAGCGGTCAAACGGCGTCCTGTTGGCGCTTGCGCTACGTTTGTATTGTGTTAAGTTTGCCTTAAGTGTGCGAATTCCCATCATATCTCGCGTTCGACGTCCTTATAAACTGTTCTTACTTTAACGCCCTGCACTTGTAGTAATGAAGCTTCATTCAAACTTTCAACCCAGAAAACAACCCCGTAAGGATCGAATTTCGCAAATCCCATCTTGGTCAGTAGATGCTCAACAGCTTACCAATTCGTCTTAAAGTATGCAAAATTAGAAACTCTTCTATTTTTTTTTTATTCAATGGTTAGTTAGCTTTTGACCACTATATACATTGAAAAATAAAATAAAACATAGTCGTCTGTCGTGGCACATATTTGCCCAATTTTATCATGCTTCCCTAGATTGCAATCGAAATTCAAATACCTACATAATAATAATTCTGATTATTTGATATCTTGTATTGTCGAGAGACAATGTAATCTAATTCCAATAAACACGTACTTATTCTTACGATAATTTATTACGTTGAAATAAAAATTACGTGTACGTAAGTAAGCAGACAGATTGATAATATCCGGCGCGAATAGGCTATTTATGAAGTATGTTATCCTTGTATATATTAATACTCTACACATAATATGCCTGAGGCTCAGTGCCACTTATAGAGAGCAAATATGTCCCAGAAATGAGAACTGTAAAATATGGTAACAGCTAGTTTGACTAACGACGCTATTCAGATGGATTTGTTTTAATTTCAGGAGGGATGCAAGCAAAGCCCTCTATTCGCTGTTAATAGCATTTCCAGTGTCCAATCTTACTCTATCGAAAATTTCATCAAAATTGGTCAGCGGCTTAGGCTTAAAATGTCACAAATAGACAAACTCACTCAAAGGGCACTTATACCTTCCTGCTAGGTAATTATATCAAATCAAATAAAGATCCCAGTTTCTAATTATTGTTTTAAACATGAATAAATTACTGACTTTCATAAAATAGTGTACCATCCCTTTTTAGCAGAACTCAAGCCCCGAACTCCGTAGCATCAGTGGGTGCTACGGAGCGCAAAACGCTACGAATGCCTACGAGGCTACGCTTCGTTTTTCGGTTACAGAAAATCGTTTTGTTCATAAGCTGCATATTAAAACTGGGGAACATTGTTTATTTAAGTAAAATTCATCAAAGGCCGATTTCAACATTAAATGGAAATATAAAATTTCAGGAAAAAACATGACACTATATTTTATTCAAAGTAGGTATAAAATTATCTTTAAGTACAAAAATTTTCGATTTTGAACGCCCTGTAGTTGAAAATAAGATGGCGTCCGCCCCAGCCTTTTCATTAACTAATTTGACAGCGTGCGAATTGTTAGAAGTTGCTAATGCGCATCTTTTCCCAACACTAATTTGTTGTTCTCGATCATTTCCCGATTCAAGGCCATGGAACTGTTAAGTACCTCATGATTAAAAGCTTGTTAAAGTGGAGATGACTTTTTATCATTGACAGTTATTTATGAAAATATAGGTATTTTGGAGTCGTTTTATTTGATCGCTGATTGTCACTTTGATTCGGTACTTTTCTCCTACTTCAAGTTTTCAAGAAATATTTGACAGAAAAATCAGTTTTCCAGTTAAAGTTTTATGTTATAAAGTGTAATAGTAATAAGCCTTTTTGTATTTTTTGTATTTATAGATGGTATGAATGTCGATGTCGGCCCCATATCTAACCGAATACTTCTTTCGTGCGCCACCTTGTACAGAACAACGAACAACATGTCCATATCATTTCAGCGTCTCTTTCTCATTTGACAGTACTACTAAAAATATTTAAAATTACTCGTCTCCACATTTTCCAACCAACCCAACCCTTGCGTAGAACCCAGCCTACAATATTATGTCACAAGATCAAATTACTTAAATTAATCACAATTATCATATTTTTAATACAAATCTGCACAACGCCATCACTAATGGCTGCTTATTTAAGTGATTTTAACTAGAACTAATTCACACCCCGCCTCCGTGTAAACATATTTCTACACGACATTATTGAGTTGTCAACAAGACGACAGAATTAATCGTGATACTAAAATAAGCACCTGTAGGTGACATTTGGTTATTTTTCCGTAAGCTTGCTTGTGTCGTTGCTAGCTGTAAGGGGCGCCACTCCTCCATAATTTAATTATCACTGTTAATTTTGGATTTTACGTCGCAGAAGCGTGACAGTAAAGATACAAGTAGTATTCATACGTCATAGTACCTACTTAAGTATTTTCAGAAAAATAATTTAAAGAATATCAGACTTTATACCGCAATCAATATGGACGTGTTTTCACTGGCTGTTCTGGGAAATTTCCCAGAAAAGAGCCGGGGCCAATGGGTAATAGCAATGGAAGCTTAAGTAATACTTGGTGCTGAACATTTTCAGGTCAATCGGTCGTTCTTGCATCTTTCAATATTCCAGTTATACCTAATCAATGAGCTATAGACATAATTAACCATGCATTTCTTTTAGAGTATAATTATTTTACTAGGATGTATTCATGAAACTGAAAAATGGCTAGGCTTTTCAATTTCCCTGACTGCTATGCCGGAGGTCGTGCAAGGTTCGATTTCCACCCAGGACAAATGTTTATGTGATGAACACGACCATTTGTTCTGTGTCACCCAGACATGTATGTTATTTATCTTTATAATATGTATGTAGAAATATATAAGTATGTTTATCAGTTGTCTAGCACCCATAACACAAGCTTTGCTTAGCTTGGGACTAGAAGGCGTTGCGTGATACATAAAACTTCTAGTATTCTCGACTCTTCTTGCATCATTTCCTACATCAGTTACGTACTTCATACTTCCAGGTGACAACAAAATAAATTGCCTGGAAGCGTCGCGTGCTATAAAGAAGATTGGCGAACACCCTGCAGTTAGTGGCACTTCAACTGAGTACGGACGATCATGCACTTGAATATGTTAGCGCGTGTCATCTGGAGGTTAGGTGTTAGGGTCATTACGTGATCTGATGTTACTTCCATGTATTGTTTTGATTTTTATATGTATTTTCAAATTAGTATGAATTTATATTGTTGTTTGAGCAACATGTGCGTTCTTGTTGTCTAAATTAAATTATTATTTTATGTGATTAAAAATTTCTTATATGCCTCACTGTGCCTCACTGCTAGAGGCATACAAATGGCGTACCTTGGGGAGAACGAAAGGAATTTTCACATGACTAACAAAAAAACCAAACTGTTCCTACAATTATCCTTTGCGTAGTGGACTGGTGGCGACCAGGGCGGTGAGGGTTGAATCGCATACGGTACGTACTAAAGCTTAGCCTAATAGATTTGAATCAGAGGTCTAAAACAAAACCTTCCAGTTCTAGCTACGAAATTGGCCTGACAAAACTGCCTAGTTATATAAAAAGTAACCCTACTCGTAAAAACTATCTAAACGATAGATATGATTGGTAGCACGAGACATTAATGCACTTGTGACGGTATCAGCCGCGCACATCACACGGGACTCATCGCCCACACACGTCAAATGATTATAAGAGGATATGAACCTTTAGCACCGATTCCTGTAGCAATTTTTTTTGAAAGATTCCTAATAGCGTATCTACTACACTATGTTCTCATCTCCGAAACTAGATAACCAATTACAATGAAATTGTGTGTGGCACATAGATCAGTTTTACGTCCAATACATGACGAGCCAAACGAATCAGGCTTTGCCTGGTTTCTACATAATTGTAGGTAAGCTTGGAAGCTCTAAGAATTTTTAGAATAAAATATTTAATATATACTGGGTGTTGAAATAACAGACCGAGTACGAAACACAATACTGCGCTCCAAAACGATTATAGCTTACGTGGCTCAGAAGGCTGCCCAACTGAAATGGGACTGGGCAGAACATGTCTGCCGCATTCCGGAAAAACTGTGAGCCAAAATAGCTCAGAACTGGTGCCCTGAGACAGTGAGACGAGGTCGTGGTAGGCCACGTAGGAGATGGCGGGACGAACTGGACAGGTTCCGTCCGAACTGGAAGGAGGACGCCCAGTATCGTGAAAGGTGGGAGGAGTGGAGGGAGGTCTTTGCCCAGGAGTGGGACACAGAAGGCTCAAAAAAAAGTTTTATTAGGTGGAATCTAAATTTTTTACACTATGCTACAAGACGATTCAATGCTAGTCTTACCACAAAAAGTAACCTATGTTATTCCCTATCAATGTTTTGTTTCGTTCAAGATTATTTGCATATTTGCTCCAAACACTAAAATGACCTGGGGGCTATACCTACTTGCCCCGGAATTAAAATGCTAAGTCAGTCATATACCGACGCAGTTTTACTATCTATTTACTTGGTACATCTCTTTATTTACTTACAACTTTACAGTTATTACTGTAATCTGTTACTGTCAACTTGTAAATCTTATTATTTAAGATGAATTTTTAATGTTTTGGTGTGACGTATGTATGCAAATAGAAGATTTTAATTCGCTTTTATTTGAACAGATTTGTTCTGAATTTCTGATATCTTTATTTGTTGGTACTTTAGACTCTTGAACATAATTAATTTTAATCCAATAATTTCAGGAGTATGGGGTAGAGTCGCAGGACTGACAATTCACCATAGCTCTGCAACGTTAAGGATATTGAAAGAACACCGTGGATTTTAGTCAGTACGAGTATGACGCAGGGGACTGCGAGAAACCATTTGATGATTTTACCACAAAAAAGGATTATGGGGTAAACATAGACTTTTGTGGATGTTCTAGAAGATCTAGAACGTGTTGATTTCTTCGCAGTGTAAGTATGTATTAATAATAATTGGTGATTCTATTCATAGACATTTATCACGTTCGATAGTCCCTCCCATCTGATTACGAGGGTCATGCTATCAGTGTCGTCCTGGTTCTTCGAATACATTTTCGATAATAATGTCTCTTGAGTCAATGGCTAGCCAAAATACGGTCTGGACGACTATTCTATCTAGAACGTTTCGCCTTATGAATGTGAAAGTTTGTAAAGTTGGATGTATGGATGTTTTTACTCTTTCACGCAAAAACAACTGAAAAGAATAAAACGCAATTTGGTATACTGCTAGTTTATAACACGGATTACCACATAGGATAGTCTTTAATCCAGTTTACTTTTATCCGACATCCGTACGGGTATATGTCAGTAATCTGGTCATAAATAGTGGATGCTGGAAGCCCTGCGTTCTTCGCTGATGGATAGTAAGATAGGGTTTCCCCACAATAAACTTTGTCAATATTCTTCTCCATATCAGACCACTCCCACGGCTACGTCACAAGTTTAAACTAAAATTAACTAAACAAGAGTTAACAAAATCCTTAATATTTTAATTGCTTCTTTGTTAGTTCGTTCAACAGTGTTAATTATAATCCTAAATTAAATAATGTTGTAACAGCTGTTATGTATTATAGTTGTGATTTATTGTCATTGTTTTGACGTTTTTGTAACATTTGTACTGTATTATTTGGGGAGTTGTGTCGTTTTACATTTGATTTTTATTTTTTTTATTTTTGACTTTGTGATTTATTTTTTACATACTTATGTCAGGTAAAAAGTAGCGATGTCGCACTTTTATGTTAAACGTATAATTGCTTTTTTGGAATACTTACCTAGCCTTTTTTATTACGGACTAGCAAACCCGGCGAACTCCGTTTCGCCACCATAATTTTCTTTGCTATAAACCTCACGGAGCCCGAGACCTTACCAACGAATGCAAAACCGTGGAAATCGGTTCGTGCGTTCTGGAGTTATAGCGTCAGGAAAGGAAAACCCAACTTATTTTCATATAGTACTAGCTGACCCGGCGAACTCCGTACCGCCTGAGAAACCATTAAAAAAAAACCTTTTAAACCTTCCCTGGACTTACCAAAATAATTCAAAATCAAAATCAGCCAAATCGGCCCAGCCGTTCTCGAGTTTTAATCAGACTAACGAACAACAATTCATTTTTATTTATATAGAAGATAGATTTCAACGTTTTCATGACAAGATCAAAAGTTGTAAGAAGCTTCAAAAATTACCATTGTCGCTTATCGCTTTTTTTATCGAAATAAATTTTGTACTAGGTAATCAAAAAACGTAACTTTTAACCTTTCAATACATTTTGAAAAAAGTCAAAATGTCGGTTGATGTTAGGGCTAAAAACTTCAAATCTCGTTTGTAAACAGCGCTCTTTTACCGTATCATTCAAGTGTCAAAATAACAATACACAAATTTAGAAAATTTAGATAACATTAGACCTAATCGTTTTTTTTTAAACGATTTTCATCATAATTTGGAAGATATTTAGCATATAACAGTGAAATTATTTTGTCGCGACTATACTAAGCATCATTGTTTTCATCGAGCAATAAATCTATTTAAAACTCAGTCTTTACAAAGTCTGTGCGGTCTTATAGTAGCCATACACCATCCTGCCTATCGATACGATAGATTTGACGCTTGCAATTGTTTCAAATCGGCAGTTCGTCCATATACACCATACACCATCCTGCCTATCGATACGATAGATTTGACACAACTTCAAATCTGCAGCAGTGATGCCAACTCAGCAACTAGATCTGGCTATTATTCGGTGACGACAGCTACAATTTCTAGCACCTTTTCATTTCATCATGAGACTATCGAAATTAGATTAAAAAAGTGGTGCAAGCGATTTTCGACCTTATCGACATTAAAAATTTAGTTTGTTTTTCTCACATTCTTATTCGTTAACATTGCTCCTTCATTAAAATCCGGTGTTTGCATCATTGTCAATAAGGTCGAAAATCGCTTGAAGGTCGGAAAATACTTGCTTAAGGATAGCAAGTTAAAAAAAGTGGTAAGCGATTTTCGACCTTATCGACATTTAAAATTTAGTTGTTTTTCTCACATTCTCATTCGTTAACATTGCTCCTTCATTAAAATCAGGTGTTTGCATAAATGTCAATAAGGTCGAAAATAGCATGAACCTTTTTTAACTTGCTTTCGTGGTCCCTTGACACCTCTCAAGTTTTCAATCGTATTTTGGTTTAAAATAAAATGAGCAACTCTTTTTTTTACGAGTGTACATGCGATCCATATGCGAAAAGCCTCAGTTTTCCTGGTAAGGCCACGTTCACATGGCGATTATTTTCCCGTATACTGTATACAAGATTTATATCGATTATCGAATAGAGCAGTAATAACAGTTTACAAATGAAAACTTAAAAATAGTTTAAACGGCGTTAATACGGGAAAATCCCGTGTTCGAGAAATATAATATTTTACCGTGTACCGTGCAAAGTTGTCCTAAAACTGGTCAACTCTATTCGATAAAATCTCGTGTACGGTATACGGGAAAATAATCGCCGTGTGAACGTGGCCTAACCGTCCCTGTAGAAAAGTAGCTAAAAAGTTGAGCCACTAGTTACACTTTTTAGCTTTTTTTCTAGCACCTTTATATAATTAGCTAACTATCTATGAAGTTGCTAAGATGGCATCACTGCTGCCGATTTGACGTTGTGTCAAAAACGATTTGATGACCTATCAAAATTGGCATGTCATGCCATCAAATTGGCATTTCACGCCCATACACGGTCAATTCTATTTGATCAAATTGGCATTTTTATGCCGATTTGACAAATAGGCAGTATGGTGTATGGCTACCATTAGATATGCGTCAAACTTTGTTTTCTATTCTAGTATAATGTTCCCTGATATCATCATCTAATAAGTATCTGACCGCACATGTGCAAAGCGTGTTGGCCTTATGTATCAATGACATTGGTCTATCTTTCATACTTTCTTCGTGACGCAAATGAGATCAACCACCATAAATTGTATCAGTTAACCTCTTGATAATACACGGATTAACGGATTAGCGATAGCATAGGGTCGATGGGAATTGAATTTTTCTGTTATTCAGTATATAAGCCATACAAACCTCTCTATTCTTACTTACTACTATAACTTCGAAAGTTTGTGTGGGAGGATGGTTGGAAGTCTGATTCCACTTTCGCGCAAAAATTACTGTGAACGTTTTTGGATGTTTGGTACACAAAAGTTTATAACCTGGATTGACACAGTTTTTAAAAAATAGTTTTTAATTCATATCATCATCAACATATATATAAGTTATCATCTAAATTCTAAAACGAGGGTGGGGCGCTGATGCCAATAATTACAAGATATTTACTTACTTATTATGTTAAACCATGTTTTATTATCTGAAGGTGCAAATATTCAATGTTATTTATTTGAGAGAAGGGCAGACAGATGATGATGACTCTGTTTTTTTTTTGCTTTTATTGCAACTTTTAATAACTAGAATACAATCTACCAGTTAAGACGTGGAAAGGTTTGTAGACGTCATTAATCAAGATTATCTAGACACGTATCAGTGTTTGCAGTATTTCGCTGGATTTTAGAAGATTAACCTATCAACCGTAGGCTTTTCGCTGTCTACGGGTTTATTTGAAAACCTTGGACGCGATGAAAGTGACCGAAAATACGGAAAATATTGTGAAAAAGCATTTAACATAGGATTCATTACAATATTTTTTGTTTCGTAAACATGAAAAAGTGTGCAAAATGAAAAGAGTTTGCTAATCTCTTTATTATTATCCAGTCGCATTAAAACCTTTTTACAGCATAATTTTGATTTTGAAAAGAAGCACTGGCTGAAGTTGGGCAAAACACTTTTAAATGCCATTAAGTTTTATTTTTATAACTTTTTTCTTCTATTTAATATGGTTTCCTGTTATTTTTCTTTGCTGAAGTGGCCTGTTCTTGTTTAGGTAAGTTAATACAAACTTTTTGGTTTCGACATTGCATTGAATTTTTTTCAATGGGGTTGGCAATTCAAAGATATTGTAGAATGGCACTAGGTACGTTTGTCCAGATGTCAGGTTAATGTTTACCTCGTAAAAAACAAACAGATGTGTTAGTGATTTTTGTTATAATATGAGTTTTGATACAAAATACCGACCCATTTCATGATATAAAAACCGATTGTACTTAACCTCCAAAAGAAACTTAACATTTTAGATATTATTTTGAATGGTGTATTCGACTGTTTAGTTACTGACTGCTTTGTATAAAATAATAAAATTTCATTAATACATTCAACTAACGGCCTGTGCCGGCTTCGCAAGGGTAGATATTTGTTTATAGCTGTTCCATGGTAATAATATAATTTTTATACTTGCAGCAGCTAGGTACCCATTATTTTTTGACAGTGTGAACTGTCGGAAATTTGTGTGTTCTAACATTTTTGCAGCCAATTACACAACATTTAGTCATAGCATATCGATAAAACGTTTTTTTTTTCCACAGAAAATACCATTGCTGTGACAATTCTTTTGGGATTAGTTATCAACGCCACTTTGACAGTTGCCTTCCCCATTGTTTTTTTATATTTTCCAATTTTCAGCGAGATGGTAAATATTTAGGAGTATTATAACTGTAATAATCTTCTTTTAACATGAAAAAATGTGAAAAGTGAAAAGAGGTTGCTTACCTCTTTCTCATATTTCGCAGTTCTATTAAAACCTTTTTACAGCATGACGTTGAATTTGAAAAGTAGCACTGGCTGAAATTGGCCAAAAGATTTTATAAACGCCATTAAGTTTTATTTTTATATTTTTTTTCCATGTAATATGGTTTTTCTGTTATTTTTTTTGCCAAAGCGGCCTGTACGTAACTAAGTTTATACAAACTTTTTGGGTACGTTATTGCGTTGAATATAATTTGTAATCTGTGTTTGTATTTTTTTCCAATTCTTAGCGAGATTGTAAATCTTTAGGAGTATTATTACAAATGAAGTCATCAATATTATTACGATTTTTCTACACAAGTAAACCAAATACCTAAAATAATGTGGCAGTACCTATATTTGAAAATACAGGTGGGTTATTACCGATAAAGAAATGACAGTAAGTAAATAAGGCTTGTGATAAAAATATAAATTCAGTTTACTTCTATCTTAATCCTTTTTGAATGAGAAAACATTGTTGGCAGTTTTTATAAAATTATAACTAGATATTTTGTAAATGCGAAAGTTTTTGGGGATGGTTAGATGGATGGTTTAAATAAAAACTACAAGCAGATTTGGCTTAAACGACTATCAGGTTCTCGGGATTTTCTTAAAAGGACACCGTAGCCCTGGAACGCAAAGGGCAACCGAATGAATAGCGTGGATTTTTAGACAATTTCTTCCGCTCGTCCACTACTTAAAAAGGGGCGAAGACTCATTTGAGGATTTTAACAAAAAAAATGGTTTGTAGTAATTTGTTGATCGTAGTAGGTACATTTTCCTTTTTTTATAGTTCTCGTTTACTTTCTATTTATTTATATTACTGGTTATGTATGATAATAGTTTATTGCACTTTATTTACGATTAAGTGGTTATTGACTTATTAAATATCCAGCCGCTCAAGTACCTATCGATAATGTACTTTCTAGTCATTTACTTAAATTACAACAATATTCATAGATATTGAGGAACTTTACATTCAAGCAAATGGGAAAAATTGGCCCTAGGAAAAATTGAGGCCCTACACCTACTTATACGTAAACTAAACTGAAATACTTAACGTTAATTTGAAGGAAATAAAAAGTCCCATTCATACACTAGAGGCGCTTATTCATTTTGCCATACTTTAAATACTTTAAACGCATTTAATACTTCATAGAAAGAAAGAAAAGAAAGAAAGAAAGAAAATTGTGTTTATTGGCACAAACTTAAAACTAAACAATACAAATAATGTTATAAAGACAGAGTACAGAGTAAAAATAGATTAAATAAAAACTTAACAAATTAATGCCAAAGGGCCTCAGCTCAGCATATGCCAGTGGCAACACAAAAATTGCCGCCTGACGCTGATTTTCAGCTGCAGCCCACGAGTGCCATACGCTCGAAAAACAAATACGTAGATTAAATATAGTTACCGAGTCAGTGTGTAATCAAAAAGTGTGTAAGTATAATAGAATAAATGTGTACCTAGTGAAAAACATTTTACGTAAGGAAAATAAATTAATAAGATTTAGTGCATCAAAAACAATTCAAGGAAATAAAACCAGAATAAATAAATAAATAGACAAACGCAATAACAATGTACCACATAGCCTTAATTAAAACCTGTTTTGCACGCGTTGCCGCACTTCCGATCCACGCTTAGAATGACGCCCCTTCGCCCGCAAAACGCTGCAAGCAGCCAAGCGAGGCGCACAAGACTATTAATTTCATAAAATACGATAATTTTAAACTGTGGATCACGAATCCATTTAGTGTGAACATTATTGGTGAAACATTGGTCATGGCACTATTTAATTAGTAAAATACATGTGAAATTAGTACAACGTCAACAAAGGAATGTGAAAGAAAGTGCAAAATAATTGAAAAGAAACAATATTGTGAATAATCAAATAAAATAGAAGGTAAGTTGCATAAAAATGAGATGTCCAGAGTTTTTATTTGTTAGTTTACGATATTAGAGAATTTACTTTGTAATCCCTTAATTCTTACAGGTTCGCTACAATGAGATTATCATAATAATAACCACGGCACAGGGGCCGCCGAGTGCCAGATGCAATCAAGTAAAACAGAAACGATGGGCGAAAAGGCGCCACTCGGACACCACGCCGCCGTCCGCGGGTCCCATTCGCTTGTTTGTAGGCCGGATACATGGGGTAAGTTGAGATAGAAACGCATTGCAGCAATGCTTACCATATTGGTTGAGGTTATTATTTAAAACGACATATTTTGTATGTTACAGTTCTCACGTTATGCGACGGGACGCCACGGCGGCGGCGGCGGCGGGGCGCCACGGGTGCCAAAAGGCGCATCCCTCAGCCAGATTCGAGATTTGCGGGGAAGTCGAACTGGACAGAAAACCCCACGGGAAAAATAGTTGGGTCAACAATTTATTTATACATAACCACATAGTGGTCTTACAAAATATACAGTGCACAGTGTACCAACAATTAACTGCCCGAGATAAACTTAGTGAGTAGCTCATAGATCATACCCCATAAAGTTTGATAGGATAAAATAATTTCCTGTATTGATAATAATATAAAATACTCATAAAAAATAATGAGTTCATTTCGGTGTTCTCAAATAGCTGACATGTCGGCTCGAATGTTTTCAAATTCTTTTTGGTGAGATAATAAAAATTGCTTCAATTTTGACTTAAATGTCGGGGAACTTTTACTATCTTTAATAGGAGAATACACATAAACGTAGTAAATTCTTTATACTTTACATGGTTAAATCATCAAATGAATCCTCCAAACCAGGACAGGACGGTAGGGACTGTCAGACTTGTACTGACTAATAAAATCCACGGTGACCTTCAATAGCCCTTTACATTCCGTTGCCACGGTTTCCTGATAAGACCTATAAATGATGCGTCCACAGATAAGTATTAAGATTACTTGGCCACTTCTGAATTTATGCGGCAAAATCAATCCAGTTTCGAGTAATTTGTCAAAATCATACTAAATTGACATTATCTTGTTATTCGGCAAGGGATTACGAATGTGTTTTTGATAATTGCACATAATTGAGTCGTATGTCTTGAATTATTGCATTATTAGTCACTATTTTTAAGTTTAGATTCTCGATTTGAGAATATAGATAAAACATTTGCTTAATCAAATGTAGATAAAGACAATAATTACATTATTAATCAATTTATAAAAACCGAATTTATAAAAAACGAAATAATTGTAAATACCCAATTGAAATTGGGTATTTACAATTCACGACCAATAATTACAAAACACAATTTGTCTAGAAATACACTTTAATTTAAGAGCTAAAAACCCGATTGGAATTAAAAAAATAATATATACATCAGTTTTCCAGTACCTAGCCCTGTAATCAAGAAATTATAAGAGCATTGTGTTAGCAACTTTATTAGGCCCGTATTACAGAACGTCACTCAATACTCAAGCAAGCAGTACTTAAAACTGCATTCAAGGCATTTGATTGGTTGAAACTAGTTTTATGTAATACACAGAAATATTATATATCTATGATGTAATACGTACGAGTATTACGGGCCTTAGTGTCGTCACAGTTTGCTATTACAACCAAAACTTATGGGAGCAAAGCGATTTCACCTCTATTATAAAGAATTTCAATTAATTGGTTGTTCAAATAGGTACCTATCCTATTCCCGCCGATTTTAGTCAGTAGAAGTCTGACAGTCCCTTCCGCCCTGCCCGGGGTTGGAGGACTCATTTGATGATTTTACCACGCTAAAAAAAAAAAACCTATTCCCGCGCGGACCAAATATTTGTATGGCATACAGATAGTTGTTCTGGCCAGGGCAACATTTTACAAAAAAAAAACACGTTTTATCGACTTTCAGTTGAATCCCCAAATGCACCTTAATACATGAAAGTATTTTACATTGGCGATTTTGTAAATGAAACGATGATGTAGCGGCCATTTTTGAAGTGATGAATAAATATGACACTTTAATTTCAGCAAACATCAAGCAATTAGTGAAGACTGTAGGTATTAACTCAAAATTGATAAAATAAAGATAGATAATGATGATAAACGGGTCAAGTACAAGCTCGATTTGTACACTCGGCTACACATTAAGCAAAAAAAAAAACTGTTTAACGGGGTCTCGTTTTGTATGATCTTTCCGCATATATTCAACGGTCAGCTTATACCTACTAGTTTTAATATAGCTTGACGTTTAACCATGTGTACAGCGTTTATCATTATGTTGTAATCTATTGATCATATTGACAGTGCCAAAAATAGGTAGGTGCCCAGGGACTTGGCCTGGCCAGGGTAGATCTGGAGGGGTGCAGAAATGGCCAGACCAGTACCCTTAGCACGAATTTTCACTCTTTTACTGTACAGACAGCGTTTCTTGTATGAAAAAATGAAACAGCGCCTCTGGTGTGCGAAGAAGGAACTAGTAAACAGGAACTTTGACAATTTCAAATTGTCAATTTTCAAGGAATGAATTAGTTCTTTCTTCGCACACCAGAGGCGCTGTTCCATTTTTTCATACAAAAACGCTGTAAATACTGAAAAGACGCTGTAAAGTAAAAGACTGAAAATTCGTGCTAAGGGTACAGGTATTATAACGTCCTTAAACCAGGCTTGTTCCAGCGAGTGAACGAGATGGCACTAGTGAACTTGTATAGCTCTGTCACTTTCACTCGCCAGGATAAGCCTGGTTTTAAGACGTTGTAATACCCCGCTGGACCACAATTGGCTGGTCAAGGTAGCCTACCACGACGTATTAAAAAGCGTGAGTAGATCCACTGTGGGAACGAGTTGGCGCTAGATGGCTTGTATAGCTCTCTCTCTTTCCCACGCTTTAAGACGTAATAAAATTGTAGGCCACCCGCACTGTGCCCTTATCACGAGTTTTCACTATTTTACTTTACATCTCTCCAGTATTTACAGAGTTTCTTGTATGAAAAAATGGAACAGCGCCTCTGATGGTGTTTTTTCCTTGAAAGTCAATTTGAAAATGTCAAAGTTTCAGTTTACTTTACGTCAGAATAACTGAAAACTCATGATAAGGCCTCTGGGTGCGTAAGGGCTAGTTACGACACTGCATATTGAAAGGATCAGACGTGGATCAGACCATTCAATTGAACTACACTCGCGAAAAAAAGTATAGAATCACTTAAGTACTCCGATTCGGTGTGATCTTGATTGCTTAATAACTACTTAAGAATAATAATAATGTTACCAATAAAATTGAATTGTTAACTTCAAATTGATAAAAAAATCATTCAAATCACCCCATTATTAAAGGAGCTATTCCGGACCAATTTCAAGTAAGTGATTCCATAGTTGCTCGCTAGTGTATTTCTTCATAGGAAGAGAATCATAATTACGATAAAAGGACAGATTCTTATAGTACAACCATATCTGGCCAATTACATCTAAGTATAATAGGGGCGCCCCAATAGCCATTCATCGGGCACAAATCGCTCCTCTGTGGCTACAACTGACTTTATGAAAACACCCAATAACGCTAATGCCCGATCCAGGAATCAAACTCAAGACCTCAAGTTCAGCAGTCACGCTTGCGACCGTTACGCCAACGAGTCTATGCCTAATGTTTCTGGGATTACCGCCGTAATGAGTTTATAATTCTTCGATTCAAGGAACCAATGAATATCGCGCCAACGAATAGCGACTTGATCACTAATGACAGTAATGTTAGTCTTTAAATGATTATTTAATGATGATTTTCATATGTTTTGAGTCACTCAGTAAGTAAGACTTGGGCGCTTTCATATTAGACCTGCAGGGGTAGGCCACGGGTGGCAGCTACCCCTTAAGGTCCTTGATTGTTTCATGAACTGAAGATTTTCTTTTATAAATAAGGAAAAGTAAATTGTACTAATACAATTTATTTCCTCTTTTTCAAAATAGGGGTGTGTCTATGGTGCCCAGCCATAGGGCGCTGACCCTGGAGGGACACAAAAGTTGCCAAAACAGGACCGGCCACTTCTTAATAATTTAATTAGTATGGTTAGCTTCAGAGAAAACTCACCCTCTTTGTTAGTGACATCACATCAGCAAAGAAGGTGAGTTTTCTCTGAAGCTGACTGTACATTTCCAGCAACGTCATTGGATTTTCACTCACTAAGGGAACCATGTGGCCGTTTTAGACCCTCAGAAGGCAGATAAGAAGCTCGACGAAGTTACGACAATGTATTTATTTAAAATTTACGTCGCACATTTGCTATTGCCTTTTTTTTGAAATGTTAGTAGCACACTACACATCATATTTCGGCATTTCTTACTAAGGATCTGATGTAGCTTTTTATCCTGTTATCTTTTTGTGTGGTAGACCCTTTTCAAGGACGTTAAAATCCGATAGGCCTACATTATCTACAAAATTTGTTATTTGAAATCTTCGAAGACATACCTGTTACCGATATTATTTTAGAGAATTCAACACTTATTCAATTACACATAAATGTTCGTAATCACGGTTTGCGTCGCCGACGCATTTTACATTTAAATAGTCACGGCACTGACACCATGTTTTAAATCACTGGAATTACATTTAATATTTAAAGTAAAATTTAAAATATTTAACTATAGTACAGAACAAAGCAGTCGCAAATACACACGCGAATAACTCATTTCACACAAACTATTTCGATAAGTGAGTCTATTATCTTTATGATTAGATATCGGCACCTCAAGGATTGATTCACGGTACACAATTCGTTGAACAAACAGCTGTGTCAACGGCTTGATGATACATGTACTTGCAATTAATGACAATATAAAGTGATTAACTGACGTTTATTAATGTCTCGCCGTTGACCAAGAATATGTAGCATGTAAGGCTGCAGAGGCGCTTATCCCTTCTTCTTTTTCCTGCCCTTAACCCATTTTACTTGGGATAGGCGCAACACGTTTTTTCTTCCAGTCTCCCCATCAGACGTCACAGTATTATTTACTCCTTTTACAATCCATCCATCTTTTCTTTAGCCTTCATCTTCCTCTCCATCCATCAACATTCATACTCATCATTTTATGGAATTATTTTTAAAGGACACCATTAGTCATAAGGATGAACGTTGATCAGGCTGTGTTACATTTCTTAGGAACAGGAACTGTTCCCGAACATGAAACCTAACCATACCATTTAAGAAATCATACATTTAACAATATTATCGTCCTAGCCTGCAGAAATCAGGTTATTAAAAAAGACTACGGTACTTAAAATGTGAAGACTCCTTAAGTATCTATTGAAGAATGCTATGAATGAAGATTATCAATAAATAATACTTTATCAGTGAAGCGGACAAGTGAAAGTTATCTAGGTAGATCATTCCAGATTGTTACAAAATACTTTACATAACTTCAACCTTCATTATCACGAAAATGTACATTTATGTTCTGGATTGTTCTATTTACGAATTTCTTTTCAACTTTCAGAAATCTCATGCGCACATCTAACGGAGCTCAAACATGACCGCAGGGCATAAGGTTGCAGGGTCGATTATCAGGTCTGGCGAAGTGTTATTGTTATTTTTCCATTATGGATTCCTTAGTAACAGACACGGGGTCCGGATTTGTGCCCGGTCAATGGCGTAAGTTCCGACCTCTATTGAAACTGAACTCTATTGACTTGAACATAAGAGGCGAAATATGGTTGAACTATGAAAAAAACCTTAGATGAAATGTTATACGCCTGCGGAACTCCGGAACTGTCTGAACAGGTAACCTTGACCCTAAAACCTCAAAACCAATTTAAGGAACACCGTGGATTTTAGTCAGTACGAGTCTGACACTCCCTTTCACTTGACCGAGGGCTCAGACTTATTTGAGGACTTTACCACCTTAAAAAAAACACGTCAAACAATGGTTTACCTGCAAGTATCCTGTCGGTACACGGTGCTCTGTCCAATAGAGCTGGCATATGTCGGTATTCTATGAAGACTGCTCGAGGGGTAGATCTGTGGCGGCCTCAGGAACCCGCTGCCACCCAGCCCGATGCCAAGCATAGGGGTGTCAGCCACCGAGCTCTCGAAAGCACTCGTTTCATCCGTCTCTTCTTCAATAACCCCTGGCTTATAGAATATCTTGCCTGCTGACAACCCTGGCTTTGTTTTCCCATCTTTTTGTTCATCGTTCCGAGTTTGCATTTCATAAGACGAAGCCGCTTCCGTCATTGTTTTAGTTTTAACAATTGTCACAAGAGTGTCCTCACATATTTTCTAATGGCAAGCATTTTAGTTAACGCGTCTTCTGACTTCATCGTGGGTTTCATTTTAATGGGGTGTTGTGTCGTTGACATTTATGGAAGTACCTGGAAATAAAACATTCGTTTAAGTAAGTAATTATTAGGTACAATTAATTTAAAATGCCGCAGGGATTATTGGCTATAAGTATAAATTGAAAGAAAGAAAAAATTAGTGCAAACGTATTTAGATATACGAAAATGCTTAGTTCAAGTCAATACAGATATCCATAATTTATACTAAAATATACAAGAGTAACGAGATCTTAAAATATATAGGAATATCTTTAGGTAAACCCTCATAGAGATCGGTGTCTAAAACTCAAGAGTTCATAAGAGTCATGTCAAATTCAATTATCCCAACAGCTGCGTTCCTAATTACTTGTTTAAACCTATGATGTAACATACAAGGCGACTAGTAGTCGCGTCTATTCATATTGCATAATGTCATTAGAAGGAATAAAGCAAGTTTTATCTAAATTCGACGCATATTGGTAATTATTGGAGTTGGATGAAAATGTGGATACTACTGCCATCTGTTATCGAGTAGCGGAACTTAATAGCTGGAATGTTGTTATTTTTTGACGCTATTTTAGAAAAATGATAATTTATAATAACGTCACACGTAATTAAAATGGGTTCCAACATGTTCATATCGAGGACATTCTTAAACTTATCCTAATCATACTTAATCAAATTGCAACCTATTCTCCTGAAAGCTATCGTTTCTGGAATATTTCCTTTTATCCGATACGATCGTCCTTGGCCTCAGGATGTGGCCGATCTTTATACTTCACAGTTTACACTGTAAGTGCTGATGACTAGAGTCGGATGTTCCCTCCCACAGCCCTGCACTTATTGCGGAAAACCTCGTAGAATAAAATTCCGCGTTTATCACGTTCCTTGTAAGAAGGAAGGCGGAATTGATAATGATGTTTCTTTTATTAGTTTACGCGGAGCGCTTGGAAGAACTATAAAATATGAGTTAGGGATCTGTTTATTGAGGACGTACCTGTAATGAGATGTTCCCAGCAATTGACGGTCATTCATCAGTATCATTTAGATACTAAGCTCTTGGTAACAAAGGGGTAGAACACATTGGGTACGGTTAGTCGATACAATATCTGTGCAGCACTAAAAGAGAAATGGCGAATGCTGAGTAGCTTATGCTGAGACAGCTGTCAAAATGCTTCACTCTCGTCTGAGCTCAGCATGTTTTCAGCCGACAATTTACTCAGCATAGGCTGAATGCTGTTCAGCACTTTCGATTTCTGTGATTTTGTCTCGGCTAACCGAACCCATTGTTTTATGGGAGAATCGGCGTGCTTTCCAAATATTCTCCTGCAAAATATCTCTCGACTCAGAAGTTACAGGAATCGTGGGGTTACAGTAGATTGAAGTCTGTCGTAAACCTCTATTCTCACCAATCAGAGAGTTGTATATGACAGCAAAAAAAAGCTTTGTATAGTTTTTTAAGAACAAGTGTGACCTTAGATTAGTAGGCATAATGCCACACGATTACAAAGCGAATGAAACAATTGACATTAGCCATCTTCACAAGCAAGTTAAACATTATGATACGCATTTTTTTTTTTAAATTGGCAAGTCGATATTTGCGGAATGCCACCAACAATACGATTTTTGTGGTTCGGCAAATGTACTCTTTTGGGTTCGTCGATTAAAGTTTAAAGTTCGAACGTCCAGGGCATCTGACAGTTAGACGTACTCGTAAATAGCCAATCAAAAGTGGCCAGTTCGTTTACACACATTCTGCGAATCGTAGTCTATACCTGTCCATTGATGAAGGTCGGTCTCAATTGCCGGTGTGTGTTCGGTAATTAATAGAGTACCCAGCTGTGCCTTGTTTCATGTATGTGGGTATTACGCCCTTATTGAATAGCATTAGAGTTCAAACTGGGTTTTGGTTACTATGGTAACTAGATGAAAGGACAGAGTTCCTTTGAGGATCGAAATTCGGTAAGTCGGAGTCCGTTCTTGCCCTACTTGTACTGTACTCTAGTTGTATTTAAGTACTTGTGACAGATTTTATTATATAGTGCTGGGTTAAGCATGTACGGGGGCCTAGAGAAAATACTGTCGGGGCGCTCTGGGCCTGTAGCCATTACTACTCCTGCTAGTCCTGCTACTTTGTTAATCCGGGACTGGTTACTCAAATCAAATCAGATAAAAGATGATTTTAAAAATGTTATACGGGCAACCGAGGGGCAACCATAATAAAGTAATATTCAAAGAAAACTTGGCAGCATTATCACGTTTTTTTTTTTGTTGTTTCTTATTTGAATTTTCCTTACAACAAACGACTTTCTAAATAACATAATTATCCCATCCTCTTATATTATCAAGGTATCCAGATAATATCTGGTATACGTATGACTCTAAGCAAATATACAAGTATGGCCTGGTCATTAAGTGAGGTGCATGTGAAAATACAAGTATGTTGAGGTTAATCACGTCGTAAACTTATTGTGAGGGCCCTTCTAATGGCCGCGGCAGGCGACTGTAGCTTTGCATGAGAATAGATTGAATTTTGATAAGAATTTTGTAGGTTGTAATGATATACCTTGTCAATTTAAGTTTGTGGCTTTAGTGCCATCAACTGTACATGGCAGGTGTACCAAAAAACAAAAGGTTGAAACAAACGTTTAAAAATATGCGTCACTTCCGTTTAAAACGGACAAAGTACTGACATCTGTTTATACCATTAATAGAGTAGACGATTACTGATCAGCATTACTGATCATAAACACGTCTTTAACGTAAATAATAAGATTAGCTGAAGGCATGAAACTTTCACTGAAGACTTTCTACAAGAATAACGACAAGGGACTTTTCGACATTGTTAGCGATGTCAAAATATCGCTTTGTCTCACTTCTCAAGATGTGATTCATAATATTAGCAAACAGGTATAACTTTGGAGTCTACAAGTCAAGATTGAATGGCTAGGCAAGCGTGCTTCGACGCCGACCACATCTTCGCTTACCATCAGGCAATATGATGGTCAAAAGCGAACTTATCCGAAACTATAAGGGTTCCTTGTTGACTACGGAACCCTAAAAAAGGATCTTGAGCAAAAAACTTGGGAATGCTAGATTTTCGACAACCCAAATTAACATCCGGACTTCCCAGACTGTACAGAACCAGTCATCTTTTAAACTCAGCAAACAACATGAGGATCCAAGCATAATGATCCCTAAGTATCACTTAACGATAATAGTCCATAATAGCAAAATGGGTTGCACTAAACTGGGGATCCTTCACACGCCACGCACGATAAATGGTTGGATTGCATTTCATTGTGGTCTAATAATGAACATTATCTACGTGCTCATTACGCTCGCTCAGCTGATCTTTTATTTAATAACAGGAAATTATGACAGCTATGACAAGAGAAAGCTTTATTGTTATGATTTATGGAATATATGTCCTATTTTGTTTGTTATGTGGTATTAGGGGACTACTGCATGTTTTATTTTTAACATGACCATGGTTTCTTGGATACCAAAATCGCATCCTCTTAATTTTAAAACTCATTTTAGTCTCAAGGACGGCGCGTACAGTCACGAGCAATAAACATGTATACAGATAGTATACACTTGAAATACTACTCGTGAAATAGTGGTTTCGACTTTGATTTAAGACCTATTTCGTAACAGTATGGCTTCCAATCCAGAAGTCTAATAAAAAGACAAAAGTTTAATCAATATTTTAGCAGAAAATCGCTTTTGAATACTGCTTAGTGTATACAATACTATTGCTGGTGACCATACACAGTCATACCTGTACAGAATGGTTGAGATAATGATTGCTAAACTCTCAGATCAAAGAAATAGGTAGGCCTATTTCTTTGATCTGAGGCTAACCTATCATTAGACCTTCCTATACACGTACCCCTAGAGTACTTCCACCAGACGTCGTGGACTTCTTCTCTCGATAGCAAGAAAACCGATTCCTTATGTCATGTGGTTATTACCTTGATTGCAGGGATGATGTTGATTGGGACAAGTTTCTGGATCAGCGTATTTTCAGCAATTTGTACTTTGGTTTTAAAGCAATTCCCAGAGAAAACTCTTAAACTAAAGATTACTCAAATTGACGTGTGATTTGATAGGATTATCATGAGGTCTCTTTTTTTTTTTTTTTTTTTTTTTTTAACGTGGTAAAATCATCAAATGAGTCCTCCCACCCCGGGCAGGGCGGGAGGGACTGTCAGACTTGTACTGACTAAAATCCACGGTGTCCTTCAGTAGCCCTTTATGTACCGGGGTCACGGTGAGGAAATAATCCCGCAACCCCGGCAGGCTTTGGCCCTCTGAGATCATGAGGTCTCTACCACAGCATTCCTATGATAAAGTCTGTGTTAGCTATGTAAAATCACAGATCAATTTAACATAGTATTTCTGGTAACGCTCACAACTCGTCTCATTAGCTATTTCGTCTCTTTTTGCTGTCGACTGGTCGACAACCAAACCTGGGTTTGGTTTTTTTAAATATAGAATGATAAGCCGCTTCAATATTGTGTCAAAAAACCAGTCAATTACGTCGAAACACTACTTATAAATACGCTCGCTTATAACGAGACAGTAAAAATCCATCATTCTTCATTTATTTAGCACTTGTCAACTTTAATCTGGGCTGAATATGTCTCGCAGAATAGAATTAACCTTAAAATAAATTGTAAAGTGTGGTTGAAGTATAAGATGCAGGTGCATGTTCTCTCGCTGTATCTATTATGTTTAAAATTCTATAGAAATACTAGGTTATGAACTATACTAACGAGAAAAATATGGAATAATTTACTCCGATACCGTACGATCTTGAGATCAAAATAGATAATAATAATAAAAATGGTACCATTTAAAAGATTTTGATACCAAATTCATTCAAATCACACCATATCCCGGAACAATCGTAAAAGATTCCATACTTTTGCTCGCGAGTGTAGAAACTGGTAATCCACCCGGCTTTACGCGGGCGTATTTTACTGATGTTATTACTTTTGTTTACATATAATATCAAAATATTCCTTTTACAAACCTTTCCTGGGCAATTATACAACAATCATGAACATATATAGGTTTTTTTTTATTATTCCAATCAGTTGAGCTGTTATTGAGTTTTAGCGAGAATAAGAAACAGCAGTTTTTGTATAGATTATATAAATAAACCTTAACTAAAACAGTTTAAAGTTTTGTTTTATTTGCACAAGTCAACAGAAACTTTTGTCAGGCCACGTTTTAGGATGTTTGTATTGTACAGCTGTTTTATCAATGTTTCCTCGTTTGACATTCTTGTTATGTACTAATTTTATTTTATAATTTAGAAGGCATAAGGTATGCCTACAGATTTATTATGATAATACAGCTGCTTTTAATAATGTATTTAAATAAATTATGCAAATCAACGGTCATAAACGAATTAGACAAAAGCGAAATTACCAAGCAAGAGAGCAGTCTAAAAAATTGCAAAACAATAGATGAATAGACATATGCTCCAGTTTTTTGCTGCAGCATAGGTGACAAAAAGTCATTGTATTGACATGGAATTCATGGGAATAGACGCATTCGCTAACCAAAAATATAGATTGGACGACTCGCTGTCCGACCATGGACCATGCCCGTTGTGTTCGACGCACGCCTCTAGAGTGTCGGCATAAAGAGGGCCAAAGCCTGCCGTGAACGTGGAACTAACGTATAACCGCGACCCTGGAACGTTAAGGGCTATTGAAGATCACCGTGGATTTTAGTCAGTTACTATTCTGACAGTCCCTCCCGCCCTACTCTGGGTGCAATGGAAGGACTCATTTGATGACTTTACCACGATAAAAAAAGCATAAATATTGTTGTGTACAATCCTATTAATATTATAAAGGTGTGTAATTGTGTACAAATTTTGGCTAAATTTGGTAAAGATATCTGGATCACTAGGATAGCTTTTAGATTTTATGTTCCCGTGGGACGGGTGAAGCCTCTGCCCGTGGCCCAGCAGTGGGGACCTCATTATGTTGTTTATGTTTAAAATTTAGGAGACCAAAGGCCGCTAACCTAATAAGCTAGATATAGGCATATTTTTGGAGACAGCAAGGACCTATATGACTATAGGTCCTTCACTAAAACGGTTAGTAACAAAGTGGCCGATTTGCAGCCAGGAAGTCTATATTGGGACAGGAGGCTATTAAAGTAATTGACAAACAGATAGCATGGGTTAGCCAATCCCTGATTTGATTAGGACCTTCTCCAAACATCATGATGAAAGGATGCCGTTATTGTTGGCATATTATTCTAAGAGATAAAATTAATAGGAGTACAAGTAAGGGAATTGATAAATAAACTATGGCTTATAACATTGGCTGCAGTATATTTCATTTTGCATTATTGATTTATTGATTAGAATTATGGTACTCATAGTTTCAAAGGTTGAGGTCTGCTAAGCAACATACTCACGTAGCTTTTACAATATTAGGTCCAAATTGCGGATTAGGGTACCACCGGTATAAACATTAATGCGTCCAATTGTTAAAAAATAAAAGAGTAACAGACAGGAACACAGAGACATCGAAATGATTGTCGTGTTTGTTGTAGACACCTTTTTTTTTTTTGAGTGGGAAAATCCTCACGGATACCCTCCGAATAGGGCGAGCGGAGGGTTATGTCGGACTCAAACCGACTAAAAACCCACTTTCCTTCTTATACCATAGGTCGGGGGCCCGGGATATACAGAGTGAATTTTTCAACTGGGCGTGGATGGCTATTTCCGAAACTATGAGGAATATCAAAAAACGTTGAAAGGAGTCTCGAGGCCGATTTTGACGAAAACTAAAACTGCATCATTGGATTTTAGAAAAATCAATCATCTTAGCCAGGAATCGAACCAGCTGATTTTGGAAAAAAAATCGCACCCTGTATTATTACACCATTTGATAGTGTTGCTGGTATGGATAAAATTCTGTGAAGTAATCATAAACGGCAAACTTAAGGAAAAGGTACAATTAAAAAAAAACTGATCAATCTTCAAAGCAATGACTTAATTCGAAACATAAGTTAACCGTTTCTTCTTTGAAACATTGCTATTTTTTATTCAACTCAATAATTTATTATTGCTGAATGCAGTGGGACTATTGAGACGTCAAATCCAGTTTAACATTGAAAACAATGAATTTTTATAATTTTGAATGAACATGGTTCAGTAGGAGCAAAGTGACACAGAAAAACGCAATTTTATAAAAAATAACTATACCCTTAAGTTTGTCGTATATGGTTACTTCCCAGAATTTGATCCTTGTTAGCAACACTATCAAATGGTGTAATAATACAGGGTGTGATTATTTTTCCAAAATCAGCGGGTTCGATTCCTGGCCAGGATTATCGATTTTTCGAAAATCTAATAATGCAGTTTTAGTTTTCGTCAAAATCGGCCTCGAGACTCCTTTCAACGTTTTTCGATATTCCTCATAGTTTCGGAGATAGCCATCCACGCCCAGTTGAAAAATTCACCCTGTATATGATACATTCGCTTGCACCCCCAACTGGTATCGGCCCGCTATTCACGGCAGGCCTATCTCCAAGTGTGTTGTAGACACCTACCAAAAAATTAGATTTCAAAGAATCCAGTCACAAATTATGACACAACAACAAGATCTGCCAGTTCCACCGCACCGGCTAGAGGCTCAGCCCACGAATTAATGAACAGCACGTCACATGTATTAGTATTAACGTACAGTATTTCAACTAAGAACAAATAGTTGGAATAAGCTCTCACATACACATTTTCGTGTTCTTGACATAGTTCAAGAAACAATTTATTTTTAAGTCATGACTGTGCCATCGAGACAACTATTAAGTAAATGTTTTGCATGTGTTGTGAAAATTACCGAAGTTTTATTGATATCTCTAATAGTAGCTGCACAAGTGCACGACCGAAAGCTCTCTCTATACTATGTGTGCAACTACAGTAGAAGCGGGGCGGGCAGCGGAATCCGCTGGGTAACGATAACGCAAACACTTAGTTTTTGATTATGGTGCACCAAATGTGAGCGGAAATCTAGTCTGTTTCGTGACCCGCCACTCGCTCCCGCTGTCCACCCTACTGCCACTGTAATTGCATGCTATGTCTCTCCCAAGACGTCACACAGAAATGGACACAGAAGGTGGAAGAGATATGGAGGAGGATCTTTTATTGGCAGCTTCTAAAGTAAGTAACGTTTTTGGAACTCCAGGGATCTACTATTCATAGAAAACCTGTCTCGGAGTGTCTTATTGATAGTTTATGACCATCACTAATTTAATGGCTGCAGTTAGTTTACTGGTTATCATTTTAATGTGAGCACGTGATTCAACATTGTACGTGCGGCGCGTGCCTGACATCTCACCTACATGCTCCACTTACTTGCGCTAATCATACGCTGTTTTAATGTCACTGTATTATTTACAAGTTTAGCTTCTGCTATGGGATGTTTACCGGGTTCCGACAAAATAAATGTATGTAAAAGATTACCGTTCGATTTTCAAAGCTTGGCTCGGCCAACTGTGCCTTAGTTTTTACGCATGCACTTAAGTATCGGTTAGTGTTTGTGAAAATAGGCATCAGTAAATTGATAAAAGTTGGTTCATTGAATAAAATATAAAGGTGAAAAAAAAAAACATGTAAAATATTCTCTACATGTGCAATTGACTTGCAAATTGGAATATATAAACATGTAAAAATATAGTTATAGCTGCTAACGCAGTGTACCATATATTTTTTTAGAATTTTTATCGGAATATTTACCATGTTTATTTTTAGCTGATTAAAAAAGGAGGTTCTCAGTTCGTACGTACGTATGTTGTTTTTTTACTCTCCATTTCTCATAGACTCTTGGACCAATTTGGATATATTTTTTCTTTGAAAACGTATATTAGTGACCATGTAATTTTAAAAACTCATATATTTTAGTATTGATGAGCTTTTATCTATAACAGATAAAAAACTAAATACAAAAACAAGTGAAATGAAATTATACGAACTTGCAGCCTTGCACCACCAACATCTAGTTATCTAACTTATAATATTTGTATTTATAGAGTGGCACATACTCACTGACATAGTCTACAAATGGCTTCATTTGGCCAGAATACGATAATAAATGAAAGGAATTCGATACAGACATTATTTTTTGTGTCATATCAACTACGTGGTCTGCATGGAAACTCATGCAAAATAAATACGACAGACAGAACATCACACCTCTAATCCAATAAAGTGCTAAGTAGAGGTATAGCTACATTAGGCTGCCACCACATTTATCGACGCGGAATCGGCTTAAGGCGGTCAAAAAATCCTATAGGTCAAAGTTATAAGAACGTTACTAAACAATACCATATATTCGCATCGGCTCGCGTCGTCCGAGCCGAGCCGATGCGAATGCTACATAATAAAACTTCCACATTTCGCCACTTATGTTAAGAGTTCTATGTAATAGGCTGGCCTATTTAATTGCCATAATTTTCACGAATCCGTACTTGGAACTGCTGCTGCGAAATTCCTTACAGAAAAACCCTTGCAATAACATTAATGCCCGACCTAGGAATCTAACCTTTCTAGCAGTCGCGCTTGCAACCACGTACGTAATTCTAATTGAAGTACATATTTACAACTAATTTTTTCCATCAAATTAACGTCAAGTTTACAGTTGTCGGTTTCATAGAAATTTCTTTCGCGACACATAAATAAATGTCTGCCAGAACACGAAATTACGCTACTTCAACTCAAAAACTCACGTTTTTGTTACATGTTAAGTAAACGGGAGCTGTGACTTAAACGACAATAATTCCTCGTTAGTATTCATTTTCCATACAATATACCTCGTAAATACAACAGTTACTACAGTATAACAAATACTACAGTTTTCGTACTACGACGTATAGAACTAGTGCTAGGTTCTCCTTTTTCAAACAAAAATAAAAGAAATACTAGGAAGTATAAATCTTAAAACCTCCAAGACCAGATGCTTTTCGTTAATGCAAACTTATTATACAAACTAATTTAGACCCTGATCCTGACGAAGGTTGCTTGCAATACCAATATTTCTGTTGAATACATAATGACGTAAATGTCATTAGAACTTTATTTTAAAATGGATCCAAATCGCAAGTTCACTGTTTGTTTGATTATGCTAATACTGACACTGAATCACCTAGTAAACTTCATATTATATATTTTTCCATCAACGACTAAGTACGACACATAGTAATATGTGCACATAGTCCCATAGCATACCTACGTGCACAGTACCCTTAGCACTAATTTTCAGTATTTGAGTCATAAAGTAAACTGGAACTTTGACAATTTCAAATTGACAATTTTCAAGGAAAGAATTAGTTCCTGTTCTTTCTTCGGACACCAGAGGCACTGTTCCATTTTTTCATACAAGAAACGCTGTAAATACTGGAAAGACACTGTAAAGTAAAAGAGTGAAAATTCGTGATAAGGGTACGGATCTTTTGCGAACACTTTCTTCGTGTGCACAACTAAATAGTAAAATTCCTTGCCGAAGTCTTTGCTTCCCTTCCCGAAAGCTACATCCTTTTGGTCTTCTGGTCAAGCGTGCTTCACCATCGACCACATCATCACTTACCATCACCAAATATAGAACAAAACTATATTTCATGAAGCGGAAATTGAGTACCCATGATACTGTTTGAACACCAATGAGTGTTGCATTATCTATTTATTCAAAAACATACGACTGTTACAATCACTTTCTTCTTCAACACTACATGTTACTTGGCCATTGATATCTTAGAGCTTTGTGTCTACAAGCAAGTTACAACTTAACAAAGTCAAATTTAGGTACTATAGGTATGTGTCCAAAAAGTTAAGAGGGCATTTTTTACACAAGAAAGTTACTTTACTCGTGAACTTTCTAAGTTAATGGCCGCAAGAAGTTTCAAAGCAGATTGTCAGCTGTTCAAAACAATGCGTAAAGACGTAAGCATCAGCTGTTGTGTTGTTGTCATGGAAAAGATCTAATCAATAGTTGTACGTTGTTCTAGTATTTGAAATTCAAATGAGACTCATATAGTCGCATAGCAATCACGGCAAAACCTGATTTTCTGGGCTTTTAATAAAAATAAATATAAATTATGCGAAAACCACCTTGAAAGTGCGCAACATAATTTGATCGATCCTCTTTGTGTACAATTTTTGTGTGACGTATGGAAACTTGTTTTGCTAACATAGTTATTTGTTTCTGTTAAACAATTAAGTTTAGTTTTTAATAGTTAGTTTGTCACGTTCATGGTATGTTTAGGTAAAGCAGTCGATAGGTATATTATATATGTATAATTTTAGATTGAATAGCGATAGTATTAAACGCATCAACTTTGTTTATCTTGTGTTGGATCAAAAACTAACCTCTAAATATCGTTTCAAACCGTGAAAATGGGAAAATCAGACATCCATCGACTAACAAAACTAAAAATCCTACACCATTTACTCTTCCAGAACATGCTAGTGTCCCAATATACGTCTTTTAAGTCCAGAAACAACGTCCCGAAAACAGTTTCATTAAAAAGAGTCTCCTCTCAAAAACTTACCGCGTTTATAAAACTCGTACATTTTCAGAGCTTTTCATTACACTTGCAACTTTCACTACTATCACATACGCTGGCAACATCGATATTTTCGGGGCGGGGTTACGCTAGGGTTGTCACTGGTGCGGTATGCGTGTGCGCATCGTACGCCGGGAGAGCGTGAACTGGCCTGCTAGCAGCATGTATACCTCGTTGGTACCTATTCCAATTGTGAACCGCGATTATTTAACTGTCCACGCGTTCGGAAACAATTGACTGCGTTTGCTTTTAGACTATGCAGATAAGATTTTTGCATGTCCATTTTTTTTGTTTTATCTTGTTTCCTTTTATGGTATTGGGGCGTGGGCTGGTCAATGTTTGCGGTTTAACGTCTGAACTTTAAGCTTGCAAACATAAGGTTAAACCTTATGTTTAAGAGTAAATTACAGTTTTCTAGGGTAACATAATTATTATGCCGACAACTAAATGTTTCCCAGCCAACTATAATTATTTGCATGATGAGCAACAATATCATTCTCAGTGAAACGATCGTGTGCACTATCGTTATTTGCTGCTGAACCGTATATTTATAATATTTTTCAAAGTTATGACCCTTATAATGTATGCAGAATACTATATTATTGCATATTTTTGTCCAACTAAACAATTTCAAGGTTTCATTTGGCGCAACTTATAGTGTTTAATTATCTATGACGACTACAACTGGAGATCCGAAGAACGTACAAAGTTGAAGGACATTTTAAAAGTAGTCTAGATTATTTGTTCATAGTAAGTCAGTATGCAACTCTTTACTTGTTACAATAGAAACATCTATTCGAAATTGACACACGCCCCCGAAAATTGTGCAAGACGCACCTATTTTTCTATTGTTATTCAACATTCTTCGACAGTGTCTCGTCTCATTGTAGCTTGTCTGCATGTCAATTATTTGTAAAAACCAGTATAACTTGACCTACAACTTTCCTATTGAAAGTTCCTACTACTGAATATTTCTTAGGTCTTTATGAAATGGTTGAGTTTTTTTTTGCAATGGTAGAGTATCAAGATGGATGCATTGCAGTTTGTAAGTAGCTGGTGAACAATGGCGATAATTTGTTCCGATATCCATTTTAGTTTTAATTACGAAATTCACATGTTTTCTTAGTTCATTGCACGGGGACTTGCTGTGTGTCAAGTAGTAGATTAATTGTCTTTCCAATCCCTAAAAAGTTACTCAAATTGAGATTTCTGGGAAAAATTGCTTTATTGATACTTAGCCCCTCAACCTAATTACATTGTAAAAAAACACAATAATTACCCAATTTCATTTCAATTTATATAATCACTTGGCCACAAGCTAAGCGACAAGCATGTTGCACACACACAACAACGACGACTGCAAAGGAAACAATAGTACATTACTGCCGCGGCCTATAATGGCTACTTTGCTGGTCGCGCTGATGATGGCCGACAACGCAGCCTAGCGCAGCTCCAGGCCGACACAGCGCGGTCAGCATGCACCACTTGATGGACGAGCTGAGATAAAGGCCGAGGCCGCAGGCCGAGGCCTTTACAGCGAGGACAGCAAGGGCTGCATGATGGCCAAGCTGGAAGGCCTAGAGCGTAGCTAGGCTAGCTCGAGGCAATCATAGCGTGACCAGCGAAGAGTCATAATGGGCCAAGGCTTGTATAGTGCTTTACTCAAAAATGCAAGTACCTAACCTAAATAAAACCAGCAAGTGATTTAAATAAAATACATATAGGTATTAACTAGAAAATTAGTTAAAATAACAATATGAAAAGTACAGTTACTAAAATTCAACACCGGGTTTCCGGGTTTCATATTACTTACTAATAGTTTGCGATAATTTTAATGCGGTGTTTGACTGTTAGGTATATTTTCTTCACTTATATAAAGCAAAAAAAAGTCACTAAATAAAAATTAAAATTTCGCTGAACCGCGCTTTTGTTACTTCTTTGTATTTTTTTTTTAAATATGGAATACAATCTTTTTGTGCCTACCTCTTTATATACAAACAGCTGTGTTTTAAATAAAATCTTTTTGCATTTGTTTTTTTAAAACGTTGAAACGTCAAAATAGCGGCCGGCAATATTTTGCCGACCTGTTAGAGCGGCCAGCAAAAACATTGCTGGCCGCTCTTTGAAACACTCCGGCAAAGGCGACTTTGCTCAAACAAGGTTGTCAAAATAATGACCACATTACATGCATTTTTGAGTAAATGAAAGCAATTACTTACTGAGTCAAGGTATGCGTCCGATCTCGGCAGCACACAGCAAGTTCCATCGCTGATGTTGAAACGTGGTATAAACCGTTCACACACAGTTCAAAACTTCCAACCCTTGATACAAAGAAAATGTGAAGAAAATACATGAAGAAAAGAAATGATGCCCGAGTCACATAGGACACGAAGGAAACAAGGTGAGGGTCGTATGTCGCGTCGCAAGTCGCATATAATGTGGTTGTGAACAAAACTTTATGTTCGAACTTCGAAGTTGAAACTTCCAACCCTTTACAAAATAAAACACAGATAAATAAGTAAACGGTCGGTTACACTCAATTGCAGCACTTTAACTAAAGCTTCCTTGCTTAAACTCTTTGTCATGCCAGTAGGTCAGTACAGTTGAGAGCTAAAATAAAATACTTGGAGATTGGCGAACAAAGAGAGCTGGTTATTGGCGCCCAAGGCGACTTGGTGGGTCTTTGTTTGGCTATCAAATCGCAAGTCGCAACGCACGTTGGCACAGCCGGCACAGGGCACTGCATTAGATATTGTTTGAGTAAATGGGTAGGTGTATTGACTAGCTGTGTTTTAGATAATATTATAAGTCAGATTTTGAATCGAAGTTAAATTAGACTTGAAAGTTTACCTAAGAACATTTTTTTTCGTTGTTAAATCATCAAATGAGTCCTCCCACCCCGGGCAGGGCGGAAGGGACTGTCAGACCCGTACTGACTAAAATCCACGGTGTCCTTCAATAGCCCTTATGTTCCGGGGTCACGGTAAGGAGATAAATCCAGCGACCCCGGCTACCTAAGAACCTCAGCAAAAAGTTAAGCTTTTGGTGGGTCACAGACTCACAGGAGTAAGAATTCAATGTCTATGGAACTATTTCAGAGAGCTGCGGAATAAAAAGATTTCTCAGTCAAACCTTTGTATGTAATTTTTCTTCATGAATGCTGTCTTGGACACAAACTTAATAGACAGCGACAGGTCTATTATATTTCTAGCATAGATTGCCAAAAACTCATCATACTTAGGTACTTACTTACCAATTTCTGTTACAATCTAAGGACAGTAATTTACTCGGAACGGTCTGTAAAGGTAATCGTAACCCTAGACAATAAAGAAGAACTGAAATAACAGCTTAGCGTGGATTTCTGGTCAATACCACCACACACTCAATCCAGACTCCAGAGCTCCTGCCCCGTACTCGTAAAAAAAGGGTATTTAAATTGTATGTATACTTGCTTTACATCAAATGGATTAACTTTACATTCATATTGTCATCTTGATAACATCTTTTAATGCCGTATCTATTGATATGTTCAATACAATGTGTTAGACGTGACAACGCATTGATAAAACCTTTGTCATACCGTTAGTACCTAGATAAAACGTTATTGCTTTATAGCAATTAAATGTAGCCTAGGATTATGTTAACACAACAATTAAAGACTTATTGGACTAAATATATGTATAAATTATTTCTATGATAAACGGTATCTTTATCTTCTTTATCTTTATCTTTATCTTTATCTTTACATATAATAAAATCGTAGAGATGTCATTCCTGTACATTGAATATTTTTTTCTTTTTGTATTTTTTTCGAGATAAGGGATCGATTCTGATGCCAGATCAACTTTTATTTTTTTTCGAAATTTTTTATGTTTTTTTGATTTGATCTATCTCCGAAACTACTGTAAAGTTGTCGATCAAATTTTCCTCAAATATTCCTAATAATATGCTTCTGTTAATATGCTATGTATTATTACGCTATTTTTCCTGGGAGATAAGCAATTTTGAATTTTGTTGTTTTTAGATGTTTGTTTTTAGTTGGAAGCTAAACCACTGGATATTATTTAGTCAATTTTTCCTAGTTTCAAACATTCCTTAAAATGCTCTTCATATAATAGGATATGTATAATTACGCTATTCCCCTTGGGGGATTAGCAATTTTTTAATATGTTGATTTTCAGTTGTTGTTGACATTTGTACAAGAACCGCTATTTGAAAATCACTGTCAGCGTACTAGCCAGTCCGGTCGGTAACCTGCTTGACTTTCGTGCAAGGGTCTCGGGATCAAATCTCGCAGTTTTTTTTTTCTCTTTTTGAGTTTTTTTTTTATTTGTCCTGAGAGTTTTAAATAGGTAATTAAAAAAAAATGTGCATACTTTTGTTTCAATATTATTCGCGATTTTAAATAATTACTATTTTTTTTCAATACTTCTCTAGGATATAAATCTACACCGATTTAAATTGTAGGTAGTAAGTTGGATATATTTTTTTCTAATTGTTTCGAGGTGTGGAATTTTAAAGATTAGAAAAAAATCAGGGTTTCTATAATTTGTGTTTATTTATGTTTTGAATTGGTGCTCAAACCAGTGCATAGATTCTGTTTTAAACGACGACAAGTTGTACTCATCGAGTCAGATAATTCGTTATTTTTTAGGTATCACGCGGTATGCTAAAGGAAGAAGAGCAATGCTATCGTACGTTTAATTTGCAGCGATACTGTAAATCGACCCAAAAATGATAGTCTAATGTTTAAAACAAACACGGTTCTTTGAAATTAATGTCGCTCAAATAAGGACGTTTCCTATGCAAACTATGTACCTAGATATAACATTATTGATCTAAACTAATAATAAAAATGCAAGTATGTTTGGTTTTTTACCTTTTCACGCATTACTACCTACTGAATCGATCGTCCCAAAAAGCATATACGTTGTCAGGAGTATAGACAATTAGACACGGATATAAGGTATCTTACATCCCGAATACCAGAAGAGAGCTGTTTCCGAGAAAACAATTACGTTCATATTCCAGATGGCGCCACACGATCCGTATTGTTTCTCAAATTCTAAAATAACGCAAGCGAAGCCGCGGGCAAACACTAGTACAAAAATAAATTTGTAGGTAACGATCAGTACCTACCTACCTACTCATATTAGTCTATGGTTATTTACTTAAAGCGTATTTAATTCTTAGAGTTTCTTAGGTATTCGTACTTACCTAGTCTCTGGGGTGACCTCTGGGGTGGCTATACAAAAGTAAAAATGTTAACTACATTTTAACTTTTCAATTAGATTTTACTTTGGAGATAAAGTCCAAAAATACTTCTTTAACGTTTTGAAGAAACTTTCATGTAAAAAATTAAATGCTGTGCAGCTTTCTGAGGAAAACAAAGGTTTAAAATGGAATGTTCTATTCTGTTGCTCAAGCAACAGAGTGCCTAGAACAAGAGAACATATTTATCCCAAATCTTTTAGTATAGCAGCATAGCTAAAGCGGCGTTTACATCCCCTGAAAAAAAAAAATCTCATTGCGAATATCCTATTAGAAATATACATTTATTACAGACAGACTAAATATCTTCTCATCGGTCAAAACACAATTTATAGCTCTTAACTTTATTTTTGTGTCATATCTGTCGCACCACACTAGTTTCTACACTCACAGGTGCGAACTAAACAATCAACAAATCGCTGATGACTCTCCGTAACATCCTCAGCAGGTCGGAGTCAGTCAACATGACAAATGGATGACAGCTCGCGTTCAAGAGCACGCCGATTATCGAATTACGTTCCCCGCGTGTCGCGTTGCTCTTTCGTCTGTCATGGCCACTGCTCTTTCCGCCTCCAGAGAGTTGCCATATGCGGGTAAATAAGTACGTAGAATTTGCAATAATTTCCGACTAAACAATAGGGAATAGGTTTTTTAGCTAGTAAAATCATCACACTACGCTCCAAAACACAAATCGCTGACGTTGGTCAAAAGGCCACTGCACTGAAATGGGCTTGGGCCGGCCACGTTTGCCGCATGCCCAATGAGCTGTGGGCCAAAATAACCACTTTGTGGAGCCCTGACACAACCAGAAGGCGCCGCGGCAGACCTCGTAGAAGATGGCGGGACGAGCTTGATAAAACCTATGACCATTGGTCCACTTTGGCCCTGGATCGTGAAAACTGGAAGTCATGGGGAGAGGCCTTTGCTCAGCAGTGGGATGATGTAAGCTAGCAGTATCAGTAAAATCATCGAATGAGTCCTCCCGCCCAGTGCAGGGCGGGAGGGACTGTCACACTTGTACTGACTAAAATCCACGGCGGTGTACTCCAATAGCCCTTAACATTCCGGCGCCACGGTTACTCGTTAGTACTGCGGCCCCGGCAAGCTTTGGTCCTCTAAGTCCCCGTCATTTTGCTGACAGCTCCTTGGAACACGACGCGCCGACGACCCGGGCATGGTGCATGGTCGGCCAGCGAGTAATGGGCGACTTGCTTTGCACTCGCATGCCCAAGAGAATGGAGTAAGGATGGTACTGAAAAGTTAAGGCCCTTAAAACATAGACTCAAGTTTAAGACTCGTTCTCGTTATCAAGGTAAAAGCTGCGATCATTTAAAGTAAAGTTTACATACACTTGACGGGGACCCCGCAGATGGTCTTAAGCCTGCCGGGATTGTCCCGAGACTGTCTAAATAGGTAATCCTGGAACATAGTCTATATGTTCCTTGTTATTGGAGTCAGTACGGGTCTGACAGTGCCTTCTGCTCCATCTAGGACGGGAGGACTCATTTGATTGAATCACGCTAAAAAAAATAGGAGAGATTAATAGTAGATTATTAACCAAGGGGATAAAGCAGTGTCTTCTGTCGCGGGTGACGATTTAAATCGCGAGCATAACGAAGGACTCGAGGCTTACTCCCGAGCGTAGCGAGGGTGTTAGAAACTTAAATCACGAGCGAAGCGAGGGATTTAAGACGAGTCCTGAGTGTAGCGAGGGATTTAAGTTCACCCAAGACTAAGACAGCTTTATCACCGAGGAAAATACTCTACTTTTCGTACCACTTGCGAAAGAATTAACGTTATAATAATATGTATGAGATAAGCATTAATTAAACATTTAAATGAACAATAACTTATTTAAAAAAATAAATTAAAATAAACTCAACGTTTATGTATTTGAAGAAAACAAAACGCGGCAAATTCCTAGATTATATTGTATATTCTCGGAAAAGCAAAGGCATCAAGATCATACGGCCTCTTCGGTTTTCGTAATGTTATTAAATCATAACTGCATAATAAATGCGTATTCCTTTTTCAAAAAGTTGTATAATGCTTTACATACAAACTCAATGGTGTAAAGACAGACTGATGTAGTTCACTATCGGTAAGTATTCGAAATTCAAATCACATTCTCTCCCTAGAGGATGAGATGAAATTCAGTACAGTTTCTTTCCCTAGGGAAAGCTGTTTTTAACAGATTAATAATGACTATTGTTATGTACGCTTTTTGTGGCATAGAATGTCACTTTTTTGAGCAAGTGGTACGAAAAAGTATTTTAGTTCTTTTAATTCCCTGTACCTAATTACTACTGATCCTGTATTAGTATTGAAAATAAAAGATAAAACACAGACCGTGGTTTCGAAGAAATTACCAAGTTGACTTGGTACTTTGCCATGTTACCTTTTTTTACAGAGCTCATAGAGTCCAAAAGTTTTAAGTATTTGAATACTGCTAAAACATACTTGACAGCTAGGAGGGGTCGAGGAGATAGCGGGACGCTTTGGATAGCTTCTTTGTGATTTGTGTACCTATTAATTGGCTTAAAGAAAGAAGAGAAATAGAATTTATTGGGGAGGCAATGAGACAGAGTAAGAGGCTAGAAAAAAAAAAACATAGAATTGTACAATCATAGAAAATATTTCCACGCTGGCAACACTTCGTCCGGGCTGAATATTGCATCCTGCCGACCGTGACAACACGACCAGGATGGTGCCAGGAATTACTAAATGTCTACAATATTGAGGGTTGTTACAATCAAATAATTTACCAGTGACTCCCCCGTTTCTGCCGCTTCAAACTCACTGGAGTTTTAAAAATACATAACTACTAACTTCCTGATTTCTCTTAAATAATTTCAAGCTTTATTAGCCGATTTATGAACAACTAGCAAACCCGGTGAACTCCGTTTCACCACGCTTTTCTGTTGAATTTTTTCCTGAATTTTCTTTGCTATAAACCGGTCTCACGGAGCCCGAGACTTTTCCAACGAATGCAAAACCATGGAAATCGGTTCGTGCGTTCTTGAGTTATAGCGTCAGGAAGGAAAACCCGACTTATTTTGATATACTAGAGAAGATAAACAGCCTGTATCGTATGTCGTAGGTATTTTTCTTATTTGTGGGAAACCCGTGTCCAATTGTCCTATCCAATGCTGAGTGTGGGTCTACAATTTCACAAGCCAATTCAGCTTGCATAATGCAAGACTTGGATACGGGAAGCTCTGATGAAGTCAGGTGTTTTACAAATTAATAATAGAAAATACCGAAGAGAATATGAAACCAACTCACTCAACGCCTACTCTTGATTCGGTTTAACGTAGCGCAAGCGCCATTGACGTCATTTGTAAGAGGCGCTTGCGCTACGTTTTCCATTATACCTCACGTCCCCGTCTTAGTTATACACTTTTCCCTAGTAGTTGATCTCAATATCGGTTAAAAGACAAACATAGGTTACTGTAATAGGTACGAGGACAAGGAAAATACATATGGCGGATTTAGCCTTTTTTTTTTATTAGAAAAGTTTTAATCGTGAATAACGTTTTTGGTAAACAACAATGGGATTGACGGGAGCTTTTGCCAAGTTATTTCTACTGATGCACCCAAGCTGTCTATAATCTTTCAGAGTTTTTGTTAACAAGTACTTTGACGTTAATTGGATAGAAAAAAAATAATTCCTCAGTCAACCACCAGTACCCTTATCACGAGTTTTCACTATTTTACTTTACAGCGTCTTTCCAGTAGTTTCCAGTATTTACAGCGTTTCTTGTATGGAAAAAAAGAAACAGCGACTCTGGTGTACGAAGAAGGAACTAATTTTTTCATTGAAAGTCAATTTGATAATGTCAAAGTTCCTGTTTACGTCAGAATAACTGAAAACTAATGATAAAACGCCCAACAAATAACCTGACGAGCCTGACGACCTGATGAGCATCCAACTCTATTGTACTGTCCTGATTTATACACGCTATTGGTAAAATCATCAAATGAGTCCTCCCACACAGGGCACAACGGGAGGACAGACTTTTATTCACAAAACTCTAAAGTCCACGGGGTCCTTCAATAGCCCTTTACGTTCCGGGGCCACGGTTACTTAATAAGACAATCTGGCAGGGTAACCTATATGATAGCGTAGTGCAAAATGTCACGAAGTAACAGCTAGCGACATCTAGTGGTGAATAGTTGGAACTAATTCAAAAACTAATTTGCTTAGTACTAAGTAAGTAACTACAAGTGACTAATTATGTAGAGCTGTGTTACGGATTTCATCATATTTCACTCGCACCTACTGTACTCCTCCTCAATAAAATATCCTCATAATAAACAAAAAACAATTTTCATACAGACGGTCTACAATTTTTAAATAGGTAAAGTAGCTTGAAAAGTTTAGTTTTTCTGTAAAATATTTATTTTTGTGAACAAGACTATCATTTGATTCTACATGATAGTAGATTACGTTAGTTTCTCAGCAGGTGGCGTTGCCTGTGCCTAGTTTCTCTGCCCACAAATATCGCAAGAAAAAGTCGTGAAATATACGGTTTCTATTCTCACAATGTCTATTTATAATTGCTAAAAAATAAGGTCGACTATAAATTTCCACATATAGTAAATGAACACAAATAAAAATGTTAAGTACCTAGATAACTAAGTAAATGGTGCATGTCGAGATCCAGAAATCGTGGTGAGGACATTGATATATTAAAACCAAAACCCAACGAGGAGCCCAAAATACCCCTTTGTAGGAATTCACTCCGATGAGGGTAAACAATTCATGATGGGGCAAAGGATATTGAAGAAATCTTTTCTCAACAGAAAGAGGAGCATTCGTTCCGTTATTAAAAATACATTATTTTTCATCAGGCAGTTCAACATGCAAGAAACTGTCTCATGTTTTATCTTTTTATTCAAACAATACACAAAGTTATTTATGCGGAAAGATTTCTCTATCAGTTAATGCTCAGACGAGAGAGTAGTCACATCATAATAAGATAAAATCATTACTCCGATTTCTTGTATTATAAACTAAGAATAGAAAATGGTTTTTCGTGAAAAACAGAAGTTGATAAATGGATGTCCTTGCAAGATAGAGCAAGTTGAAAACGGAACTGGAAGTAGTGTAATTAAACATCGGCTTTGCAGGTTAGTAAAACACAGTGAATAAGAAAATTATGCTTATTCGTTATATTTTAATGTATTTAAAATTTAAAGGAGTACATGCGGTTCCGTTACAGAAACAGTCAAAAACGAAAATCAGGGAGAAGAAAAAATGGTCGTGTAGTTTTCAAATCTGGCCAGTTCAACTTGGAGAAGTGGAAGAAATCCAAATATCATGTGTTCCCCGACATCGTGCAAGCTTTCATCGACGTTCAGTGGAGATGGACCCTTTTCTACAGCATCCTTACGTACATCATCATTTGGCTAGCATTCACAGGAATATGGTGGGTTATTTTAGAGATGCACGGTGACTTCGAACCAGAACACATGCCGCACGTTTCCAACTCTTCCGAATGGATTCCTTGTGTCAGAGAAATCTACGGCTTCACATCTTTGTTCCTCTTCAGCATTGAAATCCACACGACCATCGGTTACGGAACTAGAGCGATCACACTTGAGTGTCCCTCAGCTATGTTCACAATGTGTATTGAAAGTATTATCGGCACTATCACACAGTCTTTCATCGTGGGTATTGTATTCGCCAAATTGACGAGACCAAAGAATCGAGCTCAGACGCTTTTGTTTTCAAAGAATGCCATCATTAACCAAAGAGATCGCAATTTACGCTTGATATTCAGAGTCGGAAACACCAGGAAATCGAGGATCATAGCGGGCAACGTTCAAGCTTATTTGATCAGATACAGCCCCATCGATGTGTTGGATGACCAAATTAAATTAGATCTATCCATGGATTCCAGTGAGAATATCTCATTCATGTTCCCAGTTTGTGCTGTGCATACAATAAATGAGAAAAGTCCATTCTTCTCAATGTCTGCTGCTGATATATTGAAGGCAGAAATGGAAATTCTGGTAGTATTTGAAGGTACTATAGAATCAACTGGGCAGCCTGTCCAAGTGAAGTCTAGTTACACCACCCAAGAAATTCTGTGGGGTCACCGTTTTATGGACATGGTCGAGTACAAGAAAGATAAACATGGTTTTGTGATCGATTATTCCAAATTTGACGAAACATATTCAGTTAATACACCACTGTGTTCAGCTGAAAGACTGAATGTTTTTTACAGAAATAATTTGCGAAGATTAAAAATGAATATATCTTGAGACCTGTTTCATTTTTGTGTTATCTTGGTTTTTGTAAATGTGGATTTAATAGGACGATGGTTTGTCTTAGTTCCATTAAATCATGGTAAAATGCCTTCATCGTTGTCAGCTCTTGTTCTAATGCTGTCACTATCAGTTTCACTGCTACCAGTCGAGCTCTACATTCCCGCAAGTCTACGTCGTATTTCATAAGTAGTTTTTTGTTTTGTTCATGTTGTTGTAGCACGTACTTTTTCACGTATTCAGTCATTGTTTTTAATATTTTGTTCACTTATCACAGTTATCACAAACACTTTCGTCATGAGCACGGTCTCATAAATCCATGTAAACTCCAGAACAAATAAAACTTAGAATATGTTTACAAACAACAAAAATGTCGTAGAATAGAAAATAAGTAGGTAAACTCATACCTTCTCAGTTCTTATTACTTACTGGTTGGTATGAGTTTGTTACTTAAGGTGTGTCAACCTGTGATAAGATTTCAGAACTGTGAGATACAAATGAAACGTTTAAAACCAACATATGTTCCAAGGTGATTCATTTATCAGATAAACTTGTAAAAATAGTGTACCATCATCATTAGTCACTATTCGGTTTAGTTCTCTGGTAATTTATTTATACAGTGCATAAAACGTAGGAAAAGGAACTAAAATTGTTATTCCAAGGAGTTTTACTGAAAATATTTTGTACAGATACCTACTAATATTATAAATGGAAAAGTTACGAATTTATGTTTGTCTGTCTTCTACCTTGTTTCGTCTATTCGGCTGAATTGATTCCGATTGACTCTGACCCTAAACAGAAATTTCTCTTTTTTATAGTGGTAATAACATCATGAGTCCTCCCGCCCAAGGTGGGACGAGAGAGACTGTCAAACTCGTACTGACTAAAATCCACGGTGATCCTACAATAGCCCTTTACGTACCAGGCCCACGGGAGACAGTCCCGCGACCCGGCAGGGTGACGATAGTACTTACGTTCCTTTCTGTAGGATTAATCCCAACCTTAAGGGTTAAACTACATCGGCCAGCACGGAATCGCCTTTTTTCGTCGCCCTTTCTCTTTCTGTCGCTTAGAACTGCCATTTGCTAGACCGAGACAATGCGATGGCACGCGGCCGCCTCAAGGATTCCGCCGCGTGCTATCGCATTATGCTTTCTGTCTCGGTCTAGCAAATGGCAGTTCTCCGTGCTGCCAGATGTAGTTCAACCCTAACGCTGGCAAAAGTGCTCGGGTTAATTACTGTTAGGTTCTAGGATTCTCATTTTAAACTAGGTAGAATCCAAACCATTAAAGTTAATGATGATCGTAGATATTTTTAAGCTTGATTCCCACGGTGCGTGTGCGTGATCATTATTGTGGATGGACGCAGACTAACCCGCACCGAACCCGACGGCCCATTGCACCATGTCATGGGTAACGCTAACGTCCTTGGTAGCACAGACACGTCTGTCGGTCGAAGAAATATAGCAGTGCTTGACTAGCTGTCTGAGATAGCGTTGGTAGGTAATTATCACAGACTAGATAGATAGTTATCAAACGTCACTGCGCATCCGTCCGCAAAATCATGAACTATGGTAATCTCCAGCTTTCGAAAGAAAGGATCAGGTAAAAGGTTGGTTTACCCATACCGATAGGACGTAGCTGCTCGTGCACTGTAAAAGTAGCTATTTATTTCTAAAACTTAATGCTTGTAGTATTTGAATCAAGAAGAATAGAGGTATCTAAGGGTTTATTATACGTATTATGATGTATAACTTACTACCCGTTTCAAGAGTGGACTAATACAGACAATGAGTCTTCCTTAATTCATTCATTATGCCTGATCGGCATCACTTTATAAAATTAAATGATTTTTTTTTAAAATAATTGTTATAGCTAGAAAGATCCAAGATCCAGCCAACGGCGGGGAGTCGGCGCGTATACCGCTACCCGTTACCATACAACTCGCCTCAGAGCCCGAGTGCTGCAAGCGAACAGACGGCGTGCGTGTGTACAGCGCGCGTACCGCGTGCTTACCAAACAAATGCCTCACAACAATTAAGTTTACGGTGACAGCAAGCTTGCACCTCGATCGCAGACGGCGCGTGGACGAGCTGTGCGAGCTTACACCTCGCGGACGACGCACAGCTGGCAATTCGAGGTGACGCGGACGGCGGGCGGCGTGCTGCAGCTGTGTGCTGTTGTGGTGCTGGTATAATGTGCCATGACCTTAACGCATTCTGACAAGTGAAACATAAAGGGGCCTCGAGACGGTCTAAAGGTTTGCAAAGGGCTATTGAATGACACCGTGGATTTTAGTCAATACAAGTCTGACAGTACCTTCCGATCCCGATGCACCTTTTGTGTGAAGATCAGCTCTTTTGATGATTTCAAAGTAAAAAAACATGTTGCACTCCTAGGAGAGCTGATAGAGTGAAATATTTTTTATATTACTATGTTTTATATTTATAAAGTTACAATGACGTCAAATTGCACTCATTGAATTTCGCAGGGTCTGGTGACCCTGACGCGAGTTTTGGTCAAGTGACCCTGACGGTCGAGTTTTAAAGGGCTTTGAATGACCCGTGGATTTTAGAAAAAGTGTACAACGCCGCTAAAGAAGTTTTCACTTCAAAAAGTCTGATAGGCGAAACGTAAAGAGGCCCCGAGACGGTCCAAAAATTTGTATGAACGGATGTCAAACGGCACTACGCACAGATTGTTTCGATTGCTTCGGTACACTGCCGTAATTAGACTTATGTATCTGACCCAAAAAATCCTTGTGTTTATTATGTTAATATCCTGTGTTTTTACGCTAAAAGACAAAAGACAGAAGTTAGTCTTTAAAATAGTAAAAACTAAGTTTCTCACACGATGTTTGAGAAACCGTATAAAAAATCTAGTTTTGCGAGACGGTCAAATGGTTTGATTCAAACCCATTTGACCATCTCGCAAGTACTATAATTTAATTAAAATAATAATTAATTAGGATATGAACCAAAAACATTTGAAATGAAAAACTAAATAATGAAATCACACCTTAATTTTGATATTGCTAGTAGACAAAATAATAAATATTTAACTTTTGCAACCCCATCATCGAATGACGTTCATTTATGCCAACTTACAGAAAATTAATAAAAAGAAAATGACAAAATTGTGCTGTCATTTTTCTGTACATCGAATCAATCACTGTTGATTTTTTAAAACAAAAGTTTATTATTGCGTTTATTACGAAAAGATGTTTCGAGCTAATAATTTTGATAAGTTGCTTGGTGAGTAACAGAATTGTAATTTACTTTGTCTCGCATAATCACGTACGTCGACAATAAAAATTACAACTTCGTTGTCACAATTTACTAAGCAGTTTTCTCTGATTTACATTAAGCTTTCTATAGTTTTCTTCCAAAATTGTCTTATAAGAACGGTATTCTTTGCGGATATGACTCATGTATACCTACATATATCAACAATGCACGACCCATTATCAATACATAAAGTGATTACCACTATAAAATGGTGAAATAATTTGTTCTAGATAAAGCTACAAGTAATCTACGCCTGGATCCCGATTGGCCGACTATCCTACAAATATGTGATTTGATTAGACAGAATGATTGTTCGTAAGTAATTTTATGACTAATTTCTTGAGTATTTTGAAAAGGTCAAAACAATGTTTACCTTTATTATGTTTATTAATTGGACCCGTAAATCCGTAGCAGACAACTTAGTGTACACACTTATTTTATTTAGGTAAACTTTTCATACCAATATGAAAAAAAAAAACATTATTTTCTGATTTATATGAGCTCCACAACACGATTTTTGTGATTAGTTATCAGCCATTGACACTGTTATGTACACAACAGAAATATATACTGCATCATTGTTGATTATGTTTACATTCTTTACTAAAATAAGTTACTAATAATATCTATTCCTTTACCGTTTATGTATTAAACATTTGTGGTCAGTTTCTGAATTAAGTGTTACAATTTAGAATAGATCAAACTGTACACTCACTTTAAAAAATTAGAAACTGATTGTTCAAGAATATCAATGAAGCATAATGTACCCTAGTAGTTAGTCTCACATAACTTACATAACAGCTAAGTTAGAAATAGTATGTAAACAAGGTCAAACTGAGTCTCAAAATGAAAACAATATACTTAATTATTGTACATTTACAACAGCTATACTGACTTGAAATAATGGTTTTAGGACAATGTAAACAACTACAAACAAAATTTTTTCGTCAAACATAAAACACACAAAGTGATATTTCTCCTCATAATGAGATTCGATTTTGCTACTTTTGCTTCCATATAGAGAAAATGTAATAAAAAATCATAGTAAAGTGTGTAAAATCATAATGTAGTGTAACTCCGAAGTACTTTGTGCATTTCACCTAAGTTTGCTAGTGAAACTCATTTGACAGTTTGACACTTAAATCTCCATTAGTCAATTATGCCACAAAATGAGTTTTACCTTTGATCCCATGTTACACCTACTCATCTATAGCAAAATCTATAGCTAATTGGTGCTAAAATGTCATACTACAGTGGCAAGGTCAATCTTGTTGTTAGTTTGACTGCTTAGCAGGAAGTTTGTTACAATATAACTCCACTCATGTAGTTCTGGCCTCTATAAAAGGAGTGGGCTGTAATTACCTATGTGAGCCTGTTTCAAGATAGTTTATGTCAATATTTAAAAAAAATGCAGCATACTGTTTTTCCTTCACTATATTAAAAGCCTTATCTATAAATAAATAATAGGATGGAATTTTTTATTCCATCCTATTATTTATTTATAGACAACATACAACTTGTGACAGCCGTTCCAAGTTGCACAGAAAATCTATTTCTAAATCTAGCAACAGCAAATCCAGTGATGATAGAATATTTGAGAATGGCCATAAGTTATAGCCTATTTTTATGGGCTACCATTGTGTCCTGCAATCTTTCACAGTTGGTATATCAAAAAAGGTGCAAAATGTATGTTCTTGTTTCAGACCAAAATATGCAGTGACAGCAGTGAAAAAGAAACTGTACTCATCAAACCCCCACCAGGCTATGTTTGCACTGCTTGTCCTTGAGAGTATGGTCAAAAATTGTGGTAAGCAAACTTATATACACAACAAACATTTTATAAATTTAAAATTTATGAATAAATTGTCATTGTAAACAAATTCTCATGTAAGTGTTTTGATTCTTAACAAAAACATTAATTTAATTATTATGTAAATAAGTCCATGAAATTAACAGAATATTCGATTAAGATAAAACAATGAAAATGAGGTCATCTTTTAAGTTGGAAATAATATCAGTACTATAAATGGAATTACCACTAATGACTAGTCTGTTAAGAGCTACTTGTCACCCAGTGATGAACTTATACTCTGTAGTGATATAAGATCCCTCTTTGGGGAGTGGCTGCTGGATAGGCGTCTCGGCGACTTGACTTTCCGCCTGACGCAGTTCCTCCCCGGGCACGGATGTTTCGGGAGGTTTTTGTGACGGATGAGGAAGGAATAAACGTCAGGGTCACCACTGCGAGGATCGCCCGGAGGACACGGTGAAGCATACGGCGCAGGACTGCCCGTTTGGTCAGGGCACCGCCGTGTCCTCACGACGGCGATAGGCGGAGACGTCTCGCGCGCGCCCAGCATTGGTCAAGCAAGGCCATGCTGCGGGGCGAGACGGAGTGGGAAGCGGTCGCCTCCTGCGAAGCAATCATGCTAGCGTAAGAGGAGGCGCGCCGCTTCAGGGAGAGAACAACGTCCCTCCACCCCAGCCGCAGTGGTAGACGCCCACGGCGTCAGACGTCGCCGGACGATCCCCGGCCACCGTGGCCGTGGGCATGCGGGCGGCCGCGGGCCGTCTCGCTGTCTGACCATGTACCATGCCCCGGGTCGATGGCTCGTTGGGTTCTACGCGCGCCTCAAGGAGTGTCAGCATAGTGACGGGGCCCCTTTTTTAGCAAAGCTTGCCGGGGACGCGGGCCTCACGAATTACCGTGACCCTGGAACGTAAAGGGCTATTGAAGAATACCGTATGAATTCTCCGCCATGAATTAAGATTTCCTCATTGCTGTACAGCTTAATTAAACAGATCACTCTGTCTGTATATGACATTGAATCTGATATCATTATTGGAACCATTCACAGGTGTATAGTTTCACATAGTAAACAAATGATTATTTTCTTATCAGGCTCTGGAGTCCATGATGAAGTTACATCTAAAGCATTTTGTGAAATGCTCCGTGACCTGGTGAAGACCACACAGCATGATAACCTTCGCAGCAAGATCCTCGAACTGATTCAAGCCTGGGCCTTTGCATTCCGAAACTCACCCAAATACAGATCAGTCCAGGTAATACTTGAATAACCTTCCAGTTTTTACTCAATAGATGCTGTTAAACTGGGACGATTTGATAGCGTGTGCCAAACACGCCTTCACCTGTCGCCGCGGAAGACGCCCACGGCAACTGACGTCTCGAGACGATTTCCGGCTACCGTAGGCGCGATCATGCGGAGGGCGAGTAATGGGTGACATGCCGTCCGACCTCACCATGGCTACATGACGCGCCTAAAAGAGCTGTTAGCAATCTGACAGCCCTAGAGGCCAACACCTGCCGTGACCCTAGAACGTAAAAGGCTATTGAAGGAAAAACGTGAATTTTAGTCAGTACGACTCGACAGTATGGGCTGAAGAACTCATTTGATGATAATACCATTATAAAAAAAGGCTAAAAAATAATTTACAAAACTAATCCAACATAAGTAAGTACAAAGTTTCTGTCTGACCTATGGTGATGAAAAATAATTATGAAAAAACAGGCACTTAGTAGGTCAAGCTTGTCTTTTATTGATTGGTGTACAAACTAGAGTTTGTGACTCATATGGGTTAATATCATGTTTCATTATTGAGTTACAGTCCATGATAAAAACTTTGTTCAACATATACCTGAATTCAATGATATTATATGTAAAAAGGTGTAGATACGTCATACGCGCTCAATAACGAATGCGCTCAAATGAGGCTGATTCACACAGCTTGATCTCAGTGCGACGTTGCCAGCGGCACTTCACGTACCACAGACTGAATTAAAAGTAAAAGTAACTCAAAACTACCAAAAATGCTGTCGTGTGTGATGAGATATTGTACAAATTAAACATGCAAGACTTCTAAAAGTCAAAGAATCACATAACATTCGTAAATATACTATTTATCTTTAATATTTTCACAAATAAAACATAACATTTCTATAAATATGGCGTCGTAAAAGAAAGAGTGCGAGCACGGGTGCGAGCGAGAGGAGACGCTGACGTGCGGGGGGATTGATGACGCGTGGCGCTGTTTGTTTATCTAGCTGTCACTTTTTTTCTTATTGCGTTGTATCAAGCTATCCTTTTTACTTGTAGTGAAATGTAATGTGTGAATAAAAAAGTGTGTATCTGTGTTGCCGCTCGGCGCGGCACAGTTTTTTGCTTCGCTTTGTACGTGTATAACGCATCTATGACTTTATAATGTCATTGCCTGAATTAAGGAAATACAAAATATTTATCAACCTAACAACAGCTGCTTGGCTTCTATAGGTCGTAGCGTGATGTTTTATATCCTATAGTTTTCCTCAAAATTGGACTAACCAACATAAAAATAGTTTTAAACTTTTCGATCCAGTTGTTCCTGAGATTGGCGCGTTCAACCAAACAAAATCTTCACTTTTTAGTATTGGTCTAGACTCTAAACTTAAAGGCCTATTCAGACCTAAGCGATATTCGCTGCCGCTGTGGGTAGAGTTACATACCGCGCGGGTTTCGCTCAGGTATTTAGTATCAAGTACCGCGACTAGAGCGACCTGAGCGATATTCGCTGCCGCTGTGGGTAGAGGAGGCACATACCGCGCATTATTCTACCCACAAGGATAGCGAAATCCGTTTTGGTGTGAACAGTAATATTACCGCATACACACTGGGTTTTCTCTGCCGCAGGCGGTAGCGAATACCGCTTAGGTCTGAATAGGCCTTTATAATATAGTATAGATGTGAAGAAAAACTTCTAAATTAATATCTATATGAAAAATTATTCTCACTGGCCTATACAACTCTGTTCTTCACTCAATTATTTGCTAAGCGTGCCGAAAATCAAATAAGATGCCGCCAACAGAATAGTTTTTTTTTTTTTTGCGTGGTTAAATCGCCAAATGAGTCCTCCCACCCAGGGCAGGGCGGGAGAGACCGTCAGACTTGTACTGACTAAAATCCACAGTGTCCTTCATTAGCCCTTTACGTTCCAGGGTCACGGTAATTGAATAAGTCCCGCGACCGCCAACAGAGTAGCTTAAGAAAAGTAGGTAAGAATTTTCAGTAGTTGTAACTTGTCACAGTTCACTGAACGTTTGTGTCCCATTCCAAGGTTACAAAAGTTCTTTACAATATTGATCAAGCCACTCCTATAATTTAATTATGTCGTGGTTTCGTGTCATTGCCACACTGTTTTCTATAGTACTGCAAAGTGTAAAACTATCTATCTGTTATTCTGCACCTATAAAAATTCATGAGAGGTACTAACGCCCATGCACGTAAGCGCTCATTTAATTCAATCTGTTCTGGGCTGTATAAAGTCAAACATGTAATTGTTGTTTACATTGCGGGTCACATGTCAATGCCCTATGGAGTGATTTTATCTATTTACTGGCCAGAATACCCTTCTATAGAAACCTACTGTGTCATTACTACAGTACAGTAGAACATAATAATTAAAACTTGTGTTTAATTAAAACAATGCAATGTTTATCGTGTCGAAAAGTTATTTTAATCAATTGCATTGCATTACCCATTTAAATCAGCCGCCTCTACAACCAGTTTCGATACGGGCGCTCATGCCGTATATCTATAGACAGGTATCTCAGTTGTATACATTATAAGTATAGGTAGGTATACCTGCGAACGCCGCGTCACATGTTATCAGTCAGACGCAGTATGAATCATAATCTCATGAAACAACATAAACAGTTAGGTAGAAACTCTTTTGTGCTTGATATTGACGTTTCTTTCCTAAATCTGTCTGGGAAATGTTAAAAAAAAATAGATGAATATCGTGTATACTTAGTGAAGTAGTTATGTTATAAAGCAGTGACTTGTTTCTGTGATACTAAATGTTTCCAACTTGATTCTGCTTAGTCATAGTGAAGTTTTTACTATGTTTTGATGAAAATGTTTTTTTTTTTTTGTCTTTGTACATAGGACACTGTGAACATTTTGAAGGCTGAGTGCTACAAGTTCCCTCCACTCAAGGAATCTGACGCTATGTTCTCTGCTGATACAGCCCCGGAGTGGGCAGACGGAGAAGTTTGCCACAGGTATGTTTAACTAAACTTTAAAATATTTTTTTGTAATATTAGAATTTCTTGGTAGCTTATAACCCAGTTAGTAATTTTCCTTGTAACATTACTGTTTACCATTTTCCTATAATATAACTCAAGGCAAGGCAAAGCTTAAAACAGCTGTTTCCCTAAATTTAAGATATCTAAATGGGCATTTCTTTTGTTGTCTAACAGATGTCGCGTGGCATTTTCGTTGATGGTACGGCGACATCACTGTCGCGCGTGCGGCCAAGTTTTCTGCCAACAGTGCAGCGCCAAGCAATCTACTTTGCCCAAGTTTGGAATTGAAAAGGAGGTAAGAAAGTGGAAAATCTTTAAATAATCAGTCTAAGGTGCTCAGTATATATTATGTTGAGACATGAAATAATATTAACAGGACACATACAAGCTTATCATCCTACACAGTAGGTTAGTATGAGAATACAAGCCTTGCTGTACCAAGAACCACTTTGCATAACCAAGAACTGGGTTATAGTTGTCAAGTAGACAGCAATTATTTAAGTACCTATAAACTAGTATTCAACCAACTCTAACATAATTTAGAAAAGACTATGCAGATGATGAATCTATATTTCTTTTGTTTATTGTCTGTTCAAAACAAATCCATATGTTAAATATTCAGAATTCCTTTTTATTTCTAGCAGTATATTGTAACAAAAAGTTGTTGACAGGTGCGCGTGTGTGATGCTTGCTTTGACAAAGTCAGCCGGCCGCCACCAGCATCTACAAAACTGGAGATAGTGGACACTGCCAGTGACTATGGACCCTCTGTGCAGCCCCAGGTGAGTTTTATTACTCTATTTATTGCTTTTATCTTGTTTTCATGATAAGGATAATGTGAGATTATACAAGATTGTGAATTTTACATGAAAATTATACCTGAACATTATTTTTAACAAAAGAATGTAAATGAAAAGTGCAAAAACATATTTTTGGGTTTTAATATGTTTTTGGTTGGCAAATGATTTACTTTGCCTTGTTTCATCTCTAAAAGAATCTAAGCAATATTGTTTCTGAATAATTATGTTGCACAGTATGGCTTACTTACATAGACATTATCGGGGACACCATAGTCTAAAAATAATAAACATTCTGCACTTAAAAATACTTTATTCATTAACTAAAATGGAATGACATCACTATCCGTCGTAAGAATCGCCCGGCATTTCACCACCAGGCACCAACATTGCAATATTATTACCATTCAACAAGATTTGGTCTAGCTTCGTTATTTTTCTTCCCTCCGGCGTCGATTCATACTCTGTGACGTCATCCAATAGCATGTTAACGAAGTCATCGAATCCTTGTAAGGTTCCCACCATTTCTTTGTCGTTTTTCATAATTATATGAATTCGGGAACCTATACATTTGTCCACAAGTTCAAGAGGCAACAACGTGTTAGGATTTGGCAAGGAAGCTTGCGCCATTTTGAAGCTGTGTGTAATAAATAAACTGTAACTACGTATCTACTCTAATTTTTGAGAAATGATTGACAAAACTTTTGTGTTTTTGCGTAGATTCAAGGAAAACACAATCACGCTACTTTTTTTTTTAGTTTGACATACGCGTTTTCGTCCGGAAATATGGATGACATCAATGCGCATTGTGTGAAAAATGTTGATTACTTTTAAATTATCAATTCATGATTTCGTTTCAGACACACTTTGGAAATAATAATAATTGCCAAGTTTGCTTTTTGATCATTTACTAATAACAAGTTTGGACAAATCTATTATATACTTTTCTTTCGATTTTAATATCGCATTTCCGAACGATCACAATAGTTGCCACACTTTAAAATTTATATCGGCGTATGGGTAAATAAGATTACCACGTGTGCAAAGCAGTGTCCCATTCTTTTAAATAATCTAATTACAGTAGAGCGTCGATTATCCGAACTAATTGGGGGACAAGGGTGTTCATAAAACCGGTTTTTTCGGATAATCGAACTACCTATATGTATATTGATTCAGCCAATAAATATATTGGTAAATAATATGTTTACGTACTGGTTTTTTTTTCTAAGATGGGTTTGCACTCTTGACTATAGTGTAAAGTTTAGGTCACAGGTGACAGAAACAAAGCTTACAATCGAATGATCTTTCTTCATAACTTTTCAACGTCGCAGGAAGTGAGTCCACTCCTTTGCTGTGCGCAATGAAGGAACATTGTATTAGTGCGAATTGGTGGAATGGCTACTAAGTATAGGTGATAATTAGTGTCCATCCGATGGTAGAAGGGAGCTGAAGTAAAAGTCTATTGAAGACCCACAAGCATTTCCAACTGTGAAGTTAGCATCCACCTCATCATCCGCAATCAAAAATAGTGCAGACAATCTTGTAGTAACACCATGTCTCGAGCATTGTAGCACTGGAGAAGGTAGAGAAAACGCGCGGGTCCGGAGGGCGTAGCAGTTCGGATAAGCGGTCGTTCGGTTAACCGACGTTCGGATAATCGACGCTCCACTGTATCTTATTTTTAGTATTGTATGCATGAATTGTTTAAATCCATCATTTCTTTAGTAGTGCAATTAAAATTTCATTAAAGCTTGTGAAACGATTTTGTAATTATATTTTTGTTCCGTGTATGTAGCAATGCTTCTATTAACTTAATTATTTTTACTTATTGTTCTAATAATTATTGATAAATGATGAATCTTCGAACTCGATTGAATTAATTATTATTTTAGTGATGAACTTGCTGTTTTTTTTTTCGTTTCGGGCAGCTGGAAATATACTAATGGCAATACCAAACGTCAAGTTTGAATCATAGTTTGTTCTCCCCGTTTGAAAATAACGAATCTGAAAGTGAGCGAACAAGTTGTTTTGTTTTGCGTGGAACACAATTTTGTGGAGAAAATGGCTAAAAATGTGACGAATTTTCGTGGTGAAATTTATTTCACACCAAGTGGCAAATTGCATATCAAGGACGAGCCTGTAACTCCTATTGAAGAGGATTTTGGTGATCACAATAACCTGGATTACTCTTACGAACATGATTTTGGTAACATAAGAAAATCTATGTCGATGAACGATATTGCAGCGTTACGAGAAGATCTGGTTAAGTTAGAATTCCAGGATAGTGAAGATGTATACCATAGACATCGCAAGCCATCGGGTGCACCACTAGAGTTATCGAAAACGAAATTTGTGTCAATGGCCGAAGCTATTTACCATTTTCAAAGGGACACTCCTGGTCGTTTTCATTCAAAGCGACCTCAGATATTCCGAACACAAAAACCCAACGGACCATCAGGTCTCACTGTGCCTCAATCACCCATGCTGCGATCCAAGACGCGCTTGAGGCCGTCACATATTTTATCTCAGAAAGAGAGAGAAGAAATGGAGCTGGAAGAGATCAGAAAACATAAAATAAAGGCGAATCCGATTCCAAAGTCTGTAATAGAAGGCACAAAGAATCTTCCTGAAGTGCCAAAGAAGCCTATAACCATTCCAGAGCCCTTCAAGCTAACGGAGATCCAAAAGAAAGCAGCACAATCATCTAATGGTCATCATCAATTCAAGGCTCGACCAGCTCCTAAACACATTCTTGAGAAGCCTCAGATACCTGTTAAGCCTCCAGTACATGTAACTAAGCCCGTTAGCCCAAAATTCCGTTACAAAAGAACAAACTCTGCTGACCAGCTTAGAAATGATAACCTGCTTTTAATGAAACCTCAAAATAAACCCAAAGAAGAACATCATCCAAGAATGGGTCCAGTCAAACCTGAGCCGTTTTCATTTGAAAAGAGAGATGAAGAACTGAAGCGTCGTAGAGAAGAAAGAATCAAGCGGCAAATTGAGGAAGAGCGCAAACAGGCTAATTTGTTCAAAGCACAACCTGTACCTGGAGCTGTTAAGAAACGCATGCACTGCACTGCTCCTAAAGGGAACTCTTCCACAACTTCATCTGAAAACAAAGAGAATGTTAAGTTTGAAGCTAAGCCACCAGTTGTACTTTACAAAGAACCATTTAAGCCTGTTCTACAGCCCGTACACCAGATTAAATCTGCTCCATTTGAACTTACCACAGAGAAGCGTGCAGCTGAAAGAGAGAGGTTTGATAAACAATTGAAAGAAAAGGAGGAGGAGCAAGAAAGAATGAGACTGTTGAAGGAAAAGGAACAAGAAGAAGCTGAAGAGAGAGCACGGGCAGAGTTGAGAGCAAAGTTGATACATCATGCTAAACCAGTCCCTAAAGCTGTAACTGCACCATTTGTTCCAGAAAAGTCTGTTGCACCTCTCACTGTGCCAGAGACACCGAAGTTCATTAGACGCCTCAAACAAAACTAATACTGTCTATCCAATGTATTCTCAATTTGAAACTTTTTATTAGGAATATTGTTAACTCTCTGTTTAGATATTCCTTACAAATGACTGTTATCATGTTTTGAAATTATATTTAAAGGTATTTTATGATAGTACTGACATTGTAATTTTAATTGATATTGACATTTATTAGGACATTTTGTAGTCTCTCCTAGGGCTTAGATGTTATTTAATTTGATATTTTCCTAGATAATATTTGGTAGATGTATAATTTTCTGTAAAATAAACAATATCTTCTCCAAATGTGTCTTTGACTTTGTGTAACCTCAATGTAGTGATACTAGTTATAATTATACAAGATAACATCAATTGAGTTCAATTTAAATGTGTCTGAGTCACAAAAACGCACATTGTACATTATTATTTATCATCATCCTACACAAACTTTTGAAGAGATGCCACCAGAGATGCTTTTGCAGAGATGTGTAATTATCGACTGTATGTAGTGGGTTCAAAATATATGCTTGGCACATTTCAGCTGAATAGGGTCTTAGCACTCATTACTGAAAATATAAGAATAAATAAATAATAAATAATATTCCACAACTATCACACAATGCCATCTAGTCCCAAGCTAAGCATAGCTTGTGTTATGGGTTCTAGACAACTGATAAACATACTTATATATTTGTAAACACATACATAATATAGATAAATTACACCCAGATACAGAAGAAATGATCGTGCTCATCACACAATCTTTTGTCCTGGGTGGGAATCGAACCCACAACCTCCAGTATAGCAGTCAGGGTCACTAACCACTAGACCAACAGGCCAGTCTGAATATGCCTGTAGTCAGTATAATATTGGCAGTGATAATGTCACCATTTTTTCATGCCAGGTCCTATTTTGTAAGCTAGAATTATGTATAGGATCCTTTTATTCAGGGTCTCCAATAAATGGCGTACACAAATTATTACATCAAGATTGAGGACAACTTTAACACTTTCACTGTCCGCTCAGCAGACACAGTACCTAAAAAATTAGTTCTGGATCACATGTGGTTCATCCGACAGGGAATGGGTTAAGAGTACCTATTACCTAAGCCAGTATTAGAACTAGCTAGTTGATTCAAAATTCTCGCTTCACTGGAAGGATGTGCAACATAGTTGACGGCACGCTTAACTCAGTGGCTGAGCGATTGATTACCGCTCTGCGTGCAGCAGGTTCGATCCTCGCATGGAGTAAATATTTGATCTGCAAGTAGTTTTTCCAGGGTTGGATGTTAATTTATTTAAATGTTTTAAAACGCCTAGGGAACAAACCCTTCATATCTGTTAAACCATACTATTTTTAGCAGAAGCGTACTGGAGGCAAGACTGCGGAAGAATTACAAGAGGAGGAGGAATTACAGCTAGCGCTTGCTCTCAGTCAGTCTGAAGCAGAACATAAAGAGAAGGAGCGCAAGTCACGCCATCACATTGCGCCTGAGCCTGTATCGCATCACCCGACGTGTGAGTACTGCTGTATTCTTTAGTTAAAGGAAATTGTTATAATAACACAGGTATTGTAAATGCATTAATAAAACAATAACATAATACTTTGCTTACTGTTTAAGGCTGTTGATTTATAACGTAGGTTTTTATTATTTTCCATAATTGCAGTGTCCCCGACGCCATCGTCCGTGAGTGCATCGCCGGAGCACAGCACGCAAGCCAACTCTGAGCTGTCGCGGTACCTGGACCGCAACTACTGGGAGCAGCGGATATCTCGCGACAACACCGTCGCGCCCACTGCGCCTGCGCCAGCCTCGCACGCTTCCGATACCACTGAGGTATGTACCTTCGTTTAATCTTATTATAATCTATTCTTACTAATATTGAACAACCGGACTGCTAGAAATATCTCTCTGTTGTATGTGGTAACTGATCGATGCTCTTACATGTTCCTTTTAACTTTAACTATTATGCGTTATAATTAATTCTTAGACGAAAGTGTAAAGTGTACCGCAATATCGCTCAAATTGCCATTAATAGATACTGAAAAATTAAATCAAGCTCATTGATAATTTTTGTAGGAATTTCCGAAGCCTTCTACTACAAAAGTTCAAGATGACGACGCTGAGGATAAAGAAATTGACGAATTCGTGGAGTCACTTAAATCTCAAGTTGAAATATTTGTTAACAGAATGAAGAGCAACTCATCACGGTAAGATAATTAAAATAAAATTAAAAACATATTAAACAGGCAATTTGCTTTCTGCACAAGGTTAATTCACTTACGTACGTACCTCTTACATCCTATCACTTTAATTTATGTACCCTATCAGGGTTGTAGTAAGGGGTATTCCTCTTTCTTTTATGTTCATACATTTGGGCATCAATATTATAATAATATTTGTTGTTTGATAAAAATCGTAACAATTTTAATCTTTTCGTAGAGGACGTTCTATCGCCAATGATACGGCTGTGCAGACCCTGTTCATGAACATCACGGCCATGCATTCACGTCTGCTACGCTACATTCAGCAACAGGACGACAAACGAGTTTATTTGGAGAGTTTACAGGTAAGCAAACTGAATTTTTAAATTTTGTCGAAAAGAAAAGGCTTTGATCAAGTTTGGTAGTGTTTCGACCACTTCCGCTTTAAAATCCGAACAGTAATACCAACAATTGCTTTTTCCAGGACAAAGTAACTCAAATCCGCGACAGTCGCGCGGCCCTGGACACTCTCCGCGCGGAGCACACGGCGCGGCTGGCGGCCGCCGCCGAGGCCGCCGAGCGACAGCGACAGATGCAGATGGCCGCCAAGCTGCAGGCCATGCGGAAGAAGAAGCACGAGTACCTGCAGTACCAGAGACAACTGGCTCTGCAGAGAGTTCAGGTATCCAACAAAACTCATTTATGTTATAATTATCTGGAATACGTTTTAATTGGTATTTGATTATTTTAATTCATCTACAGTTGTAATACATAAGATTTATACTGTTGTCTTATTTATGAATAATACTGGGTTTCCAGGAACAAGAAAGGGAAATGCAGATGAGACAAGAACAACAGAAGCATCAATACTTGATGAATGCCAACAACTTTTACATGCCCGGCGTGTCCATGCAACAGTATGGCCAACCTGGCTTCAGCAACCAGCCCATTTACGCAAATTCACCATTTCATCAGCAGATGATGGCCGCCCAGGCACAAGCTCAAGTCACTACCGACGGCAATGTGCCGCAGCCAGTACCAGGACAAGCACAAATGTCCACTGCTAACATGCCGATGAACATGAACCCAATGGGTATTCAGTCTATGCCGCAGCTGCCAAACTCTTATGGCCCAATATCGTCCGCTGGCGCTATCAACCAAACACCAGTCAGTGTCCAACAGTCTATGAACCAACCTAACTTACGACCCAATCTTACTCAGCAGTTACCAGCTCTTCAACAGCAAATGATGTTACAACAAATGCATCAAATGCGATTGCCAGCACAAGCAGGCATGCATCAAATTGTGCCACAGACTATTGCCAATGGTATGCCAGGACAACACATTCCACAACAGAATGGACAAAATCCACCGTTACCAAAGCAGAATATGCCAAACCAGCCTCAGCAGCAGCCTAACGCTATGATGCCTCAGATGTCTGTTGGTCAACCAATAGCTCAGCAAAATATGAGTCAACAATTAATGAATACCAACCCAATGCTTGGACTACAAATGCAGAACATGAGAATGCCTCTTATGCAAGGCAACCAACCAAATACTAATCAACAAGTCCCAGTTTCTGGTTATCAAAATATGAATATAGCTAATCAAGTAAATACTCAACAGCCAGGATCTCAAGTTCCCAACATGCAAATTCAGTCACAATTGCAAATGCCTGGACAAGCGATGCCCATGCAAGGGCAGCAAATGATGCAGGGACAGACTATGCCTGGCCAGCCTCAAGGCTTACAGATGAATAACAACATGCCACAGGGCGGTCAAAACATACCGCCTCAGGGGCAACAGGTTCCCCAAACGCAAGGCCAACAGATGCCATTGCAGCAACAACATCTTCATCAGCAGCAGATGCCACTCAATCAACAAATGCCCATGCCTGGTCAGGGAATGCAGCAGCCAGGACAGCAAATGATGATGCAAGGGCAACAAGTTCAGCCTCAGGGTCAAATAATGAACCAAGGTCAAACACCACAAGGTCAACTGCCTCCTGGACAATTACCTCCTGGTCCACAGCAAATGAATCAAGTTCAGATTCCAACTAGTCTCCCCGGCCAACAGATGATTCAAGGCCAATTACAACAGCCTATAAATCAGATGCAGATGGGCCAGCAGATGCAAATGGCACCTGGCCAGCAGATACAACAAGGCCCTCCAATGCAAGGGCAAATGCCCCAGCAAATGGGTATGCCACAACCGCAAATGCAACAGCAGGTGCAGCAAGGACAACCTGCCCAACAAATCGTGCCAGGACAACAGAAAATGCAGCAGGCCAACGTGCCGCAAGGACCGTCGCCGCCAGGTACCAACAATCAACAGGCGCAGACACCCGGTAAGCCCGAACAAAACAATAACACAGGGGAACTAATAAGTTTTGATTGAAAATAACGAGTTTCAACATTGAGAGATCTCTGCAAATGAATGACTGGAAATAATAATACTTGTTCTAATATTACGTAATATTAAACTATATGCAATAACTATCATGCACTTAGATATTGTGCTATGTTGTGAGTTTTAAACCAAAATATTGTCATGTATAGAAAAAAATTGAGATTTTATAGAGGATAATATTGAATGGCTTTACTTATAGATGTAAATTAATGTGAGATGATATATAAAATGTATAGTCCATTACTATTAAAAAGGGTTCCCAGCAATTTTGCATTTTGAGAAATAATGTTCTAACTTTTATAAGTAAAGCGGTTCTTAAGCTTTTAATTATCACAAATAGTTAAAAATTATTTATATTACTGTTAAGATAGACTCAGATCAAAATTTGGCAGCAAATATGTCACAATTATACGAATTAAAATATAATCTATCCCATTAAATCATTTGCTGTAGTTGGTAGATTCCTTTAGTTAGAAAAGCCCTTGTAATCTATGTAAATGCAAATTATGTAAAAAACTATTTGTCGTTCGTAAACCGTAGTTTAGATGCTAATATAAATGAGAAATTCTAATATTTTATGTTTATTTTCATTGATGTGGTAATTGTTTTGTTATAATATTTTAAGTTATATGATATACGACGTACCAATAAAAAGCAGAAAATATGAATTGATTTTCATTTTTTAGGGTCAGCGCACACCTAGAGCAGATTCATCATTATTAATCTATAATGTTCCCACTGCTGGGACACAGGCCTTCTCTCTGTGAGAGGGAGTGAGCCATAATCCACCACGCGGGCCCAGTGCGGGTTGGCAGATGTCACATGTCTTCGAATTTTTGGTTCTAGGATATGCCGGTTTCCTCACGATGTTTTCCTTCACCGTTTTGAGAGCAGTGGTGATGAAATAAAATTAGGTACACAAAGTAATGCGCCTGGCGTGGTTCGAACCCACGACCTACAACTCGTACGTCGGGACCATGAAGGTATAGATAAAGCCTGGAGCCTGCCTTCTGCGCATTCTGTGGTCTCGCTATCTCTTTCCCACTAGTTTAGGTCATCCTACTTTGAAAGAGATAGCGAGACCACAGAAAGCGAGATAGCGATACATTATTGTAGCTTCAAGTAGGTATTCGGAGTTTGGTCTCCAGCTTTATCTATCGGGACTGATAGATAAAGCTGGAGACCAAACCATTGGGTCGGGACTGATACCATTGGGCCACCACTGACACTACGGTAGATTAGTTTTTGAGATTATTGAAAAAAAAAAAACATATGATATCTGTGTGTAATTGGGCCGGAAGAAACGCCTGGGTGTCAGCACTGCGAGAGCCGTAGGAGTCTCATAGTCCCTTCTGATCCATTCGGGCTCATTTGATGGGCCAATCTTCAATTTTTGGACTTCCGTTGAGGACAATGACGCCCGATATTTTTACTGCTAGCGCAACCATCCATTGACAAAAAACAAAAATACAAATTATTTTAATTTCATTTTAGTTAAACGTAATTAAAATAATATATATTTTTGTTTTTTGTCAATGGATGGTTGCACTAGCAGTAAAAGTATCGGGTGTCATTATCCTCAACGGAAGTTCAAAAATTGAAGATTGACCCTGATGATTTTAATCTTAAGGGCTTCACACACAGCAGCTATAATGTGAATATGTATATTATAGCACGATACATCTCATTACATCTTTCCATAGAAATCGTCAGGAGACCACACACAACAGCTATAATGTATATATTTACATCTTCGAATTTGTATGGAAAGATATAATGAGAAGTATCGTGCTATAATGTAGGTACATCTTTACATTATAGCTGCTGTGTGTGAAGCTCTTTACTCTTAAGGTGAACGCACATTCAGCCGCACCGCAGTCCCCGCATTACGAATTCTTTGTATGAAGTTCTATGAAACCTCGCACACTGAGCCGCATCGCAGTAGCCGCAGACCCTAAAGGTGAACGCATATTGAGCCGCACGCAGTCTCCGCAGTACCCGCACTCATCGCATTTTGTTAATGGCCTCGCACACTTAGCTGCACCGCAGTCTCCGCAGTCACCGCACGCATTTTGTAGTGTTGCAAACTTAGTGGATTTTTCACTAATTAAAATTGTTGGTTTTGACTCCTCTTTTAGTAGCGTAATATTGCTTTTAGTGGCTGGGGCTTTTTTCTAGTGGTTTAGTAGAATTTACTTACAGTTATTAAAATGCTATCACTTAGACAAAGCTATTGAAACGTTACGAAATATATTATTTTTACTTCATTTAATTGTCAGGAGAACTTTTATTGATACATACGCTGTAGTTTTTAAGAATTGAAGAAAAATACTGCAAAGATGATGAAATTCCAATAAAAGTTACAGACGACGAGGCAGACAAAAAATGCGGATGACGTCATCCGCACCGCGCTAGCCGCAGCGTCCGCTGCGTGCGGGCCGACGTTGGTGACGTCATCAGCTGCGGTTGGGGAATTCGGTCGTCTCAGAGTCTGCGGCTACTGCGATGCGGCTCAGTGTGGGAGGTTTCATAGAACTTCATACAAAAGGTGAACGCACATTCAGGCGCACCGCAGTCTCCGCAGTCCCCGCATTACGAATTTTTTGTATGAAGTTCTATGAAACCTCGCACACTGAACCGCATCGCAGTAGCCGCAGACCCTGAGACGACCGAATTCCCCAACCGCAGCTGATGACGTCACCAACGTCGGCCCGCACGTAGCGGAGCTGCGGCTCGTCGTCATCCGTTTTTTGTCTGCCTCGTCGTTTGTAACTTTTTATTGGAATTTCATCATCTTTGCAGTATTTTTCTGCAATTCTTAAAAACTACAGCGTATGTATCAATAAAAGTTCTCCTGACAATTAAATGAAGTAAAAATAATATATTTCGTAACGTTTCAATAGCTTTGTCTAAGTGATAGGGCCAATCTTCAATTTTTGGACTTCCGTTGAGGACAATGACGCCCGATATTTTTAGGGTTCCGTAGTCAACAAGGAACCCTTATAGTTTCGCCATGTCCGTCCGTCCGTCCGTCCGTCCGTCCGTCTGTCCGCAGTTTAGCTCAGAGACGCACAGTACTAGAGAGCTGTAATTTGGTGTAAATATACGGATTTGTTGTGCCTAAAAAGTGGTAAAATAAAATCTCGTAAAATATTTTTTTTTAGGGTACCTCCAGTACTTACACGTAAAGTGAGGATTTTTTTTTTCTCCCGTACCCCTTAGTGTGGGGTATCATTAAATAGGCCTTTAAAAAATAATGATAGTTTCCATTAACAATTTTTTGACAAAAAAATTCGTTTGTGAAATATTAAGCTTTAAAGTGCTAAATTTTGCTCGATTCCAGTGTCTCCCCCCTCTACCAGCTAAACGGTTATGTTTGGGGGTGTGAAAAAATTCACAATAGTAGTACATATAACGAAGTTTAAAAGAAAATTATCATGACTAAGTAGGCTTTACAACTTTACGAGTAAAAGTCGACCAACTTATAAAATGTACTTGATATCATATTTTCTTAAACAAAATGTATCGGAGACAACTGCAAATGTAAGTTTGTCAACTTTATTTTTACAGCTTTTATAGATATGTTTTTTGAGGATAGGTAGGTTTTTTATCGTCAACTATTTTTAACTAAATTCAAAAAAAGAGGAGGTTCTAAATTCGTTGTAATCTTTTTTCTTATGTATTTTCCCCGATTTCTCAAAGACTCCTGGACCGATTTTGAAAATTCTTCTTTTTGAAATTAAATTCAGCGAATCAGTTTCGTTAGTTCGCATAAGTATTTTGATGGGCAACTACGGAACCCTACACTGTGCGTGGCCCGACACGCACTTGGCCGGTTTTTACTGCTAGCGCAACCATCCATTGACAAAAAACAAAAATACAAATTATTTTAATTTCATTTTAGTTAAACGTAATTAAAATAATATATATTTTAGGTTTTTGTCAATGGATGGTTGCACTAGCATTAAAAGTATCGGGTGTCATTATCCTCAACGGAAGTTCAAAAATTGAAGATTGACCCGATAGCATTTTAATAACTGTAAGTAAATTCTACTAAACCACTAGAAAAAAGCCCCAGCCACTAAAAGCAATATTACGCTACTAAAAGAGGAGTCAAACCAACAATTTTAATTAGTGAAAATCCACTAAGTTTGGCAACACTACAAAATGCGTGCGGTGACTGCGGAGACTGCGGTGCGGCTAAGTGTGCGAGGCCATTAACAAAATGCGATGAGTGCGGGTACTGCGGAGACTGCGTGCGGCTCAATGTGCGTTCACCTAAAGAATTCGTAATGCGGGGACTGCGGAGACTGCGGTGCGCCTGAATGTGCGTTCACCTTATAAGTAATCTGTGACTGCGGGACTGCGGTGCGGCTAAAGGTGAACGCACATTCAGGCGCACCGCAGTCTCCGCAGTCCCCGCATTACGAATTCTTTGTATGAAGTTCTATGAAACCTCGCACACTGAGCCGCATCGCAGTAGCCGCAGACCCTGATGGTGAACGCACATTTAGCCGCACCGCAGTCTCCGCAGTCTGTTCTCTTACCCAATTCTTTGTATGAAGTTCTATGATCCCTCGCACACCGCATCGCAAATTCAAAGAATTCGGTAAGAGAACAGACTGCGGAGACTGCGGTGCGGCTAAATGTGCGTTCACCATGAGACGACCGAATTCCCCAACCGCAGCTGATGACGTCACCAACGTCGGCCCGCACGCAGCGGACGCTGCGGCTAGCGCGGTGCGGATGACGTCATCCGCATTTTTTGTCTGCCTCGTCGTCTGTAACTTTTATTGGAATTTCATCATCTTTGCAGTATTTTTCTTCAATTCTTAAAAACTACAGCGTATGTATCAATAAAAGTTCTCCTGACAATTAAATGAAGTAAAAATAATATATTTCGTAACGTTTCAATAGCTTTGTCTAAGTGATAGCATTTTAATAACTGTAAGTAAATTCTACTAAACTACTAGAAAAAAGCCCCAGCCACTAAAAGCAATATTACGCTACTAAAAGAGGAGTCAAAACCATGGACCTAAAAAAAAAGCCGGACGGAACTTCACTAAGAAAGAATTGAAGCACCCATAGTAAGTCAGTGCGCTTGTCCACACAAGCCGGCACACACACATTCACACCATAGTAAGTCAGCCGTCGGCAATTACGCTTCGAACGACACTCGCGGTTTCATACGGTGTTATTTTGTCTAATAAAAATCAAAGTATGCCGTCATGTGTTGCAAAAAGTTGTCTAAACCATAGTAGTTCAATTAAAAAAGCCAGGGGATCACTTTTCATAGTTAAACATGTCATTTTGAAGCTTATTTCTCGATTTTACGTCAATTTTTATAAACATCTCGAAATCAATCAGTGTTGCAACTATTTCAAGGTTCAAATTATTTTAAAATTGGGAGATTTATATTTTGTTACTATTTATCGTTATTGTATTCTTCTGTATTTTTACCCGACTGCGCGACGCAAAGGAGGGTAATGTGTTTATCAGTCTATGTATGTATGTATGTTTGTTTCTATGTGGCGTTCTAGAGACCAAATGCGTTGGCCGATTTTGATAATTTTTACGTTAATCGATTCGTCTTGACCTTGCGAGTGCCACTAAAGACATGACAGTAATCAAAATTCACCACAGCGACAACCAGACGCCATATTGTCAAAATGAAAAAAAAAAAATGTCGATGAACTATGTCATGTGGGGTATCGTTGAATAGGTATTTTAAAATCATCTTTAGGTTTCCTCTATCATTTTTCATTTTAAATAATAGTTTAGGAAATATAACGATTTAAAGTTGTTTAGCAAAACAATAATTTCTGAATAGTAACTAAAAAGTATGAAATAAAAAAAATATTTAACGAAAAACAAAAAACCCGACTGCTTAAAAAAAACTAAAAAGAAAGAAACAAGCCCAGTAGTTAAGAATTCACTCATTCACACTCACAGTCGGGGCCCGTTGGGAAGATTTGATTGGTATAATTTGAATGGGCCCCGACTGTGAGTGTGAATGAGTGAATTCTTAACTACTGGGCTTGTTTCTTTCTTTTTAGTTTTTTTTTAAAGCAGTCGGGTTTTTTGTTTTTCGTTAAATATTTTTTTTTTACAAGTTTCCCCACGGCAAATGATGCATGGAAAAATGATTATATGAAAATAATAAGGGAGTGTAGACATGGAATAGGAATGTAGACGTGTAGGAATGAAACATAAAATAGCTTTAATTAAATATTTATAGGCGAAAAATACTTAAACATTCGTTTTCACCATTTAAGTAAATTAGAAGGGATTTCTAGATGTGTCAATAGCAAAAGACAAGTCTACAAAAATTTGAATAACCAAAAGGGATTGTAAAACTTTATTAATATTAAACGAGTTGTAAATATTTTATATCCAATGTGCTTAAATTATTTTACCTTTATTTTAAAAATAGGTATCTGTCACAAAAAAAATGTAATTAAACTTAAGTTCAAGGGAGATCTTAATTAAATATTGTTTAAAAATGGGTAATTTTTTCCTTCATCTGGCATCCCTATACAAACTCACACATATAAACACGGTCGCTATTTTGGTGCTTCAATCGTTTCTTAGTGAAGTTCCGTCCGCCTTTTTTTTTAGGTCCATGGTCAAAACCAACAATTTTAATTAGTGAAAAATAAACTAAGTTGGCAACACTACAAAATGCGTGCGGTGACTGCGGAGACTGCGGTGCGGCTAAGTGTGCGAGGCCATTAACAAAATGCGATGAGTGCGGGTACTGCGGAGACTGCGTGCGGCTCAATGTGCGTTCACCTTTAGCCGCACCGCAGTCTCCGCAGTCTGTTTTCTTACTGAATTCTTTGAATTTGCGATGCGGTGTGCGAGGGATCATAGAACTTCATACAAAGAATTGGGTATGGAACAGACTGCGTAGACTGGCGCTGCGGCTAGTTGGTCCCCACGTCTACCTTGTCCAACAAAACCCAAATCTGCTGACAGATTATTTGTTGAAGTCGCGATTGAGCGTTCTAAACTACGATTCATCGAACCCAAATCTGCTGAAAATTATTTCACGATCCATGCAACGTACGTGTGCACGTCAAAGTTCGTATTAAGACATGGGTCCGCGGCGCATCTAACAAAATTTCAAAAAGCAGGATTTAATTAAGTGCATACATTTGATTTTAGCATCGATACAATTATCTTGAGTTCACGTAAAAATTTTTGAGTTCTAGGTATGTTTTACCTGTCCTCTCACATTATCAAGAATATAATGCATGGTTTTGACTTTCTATTTGCGAATGAAATATCATAAGTTTTCGTCATTCGTAATTTTCCAACCTTTGTCGGTTTCTATTTAGATTCGAGAACCTATCGCAATATATCCTAATTTCTGTAACCAGTTGCGCACAACTATTACGAAAAACGGTCGTGTCCAGTTGATATATTCTTCGTGTGAGTAGAGGAAATACTGATACATAACCTCCAAAAGTACCTAGATATCTATTTAGAAAAGTGCTATTCATCATTTTTACATTATTAAACAACTTAGTCATTTTACATCAATAAATGTTATTTTTTGAAAAATCCTTTGATTTTACAGTATTTGGGAACCAAACATTTGCAAATATGACGACTTGCCTTCGCGAATGTAAGTCTGACAGACCTCCAGCATTGCCAAATGATTCGTACAATGGTACGAACCTTTGCGCGTACGGTTGTGAGTGGCAAGGTAAGAGTGGCTGGATATTATGCAAGAACTAGATCTCGTTTTTGTCGATTTCGAGTTGATGTCTGGAACACAGAAGTTTTTCAAAAAGCGATATGGAATCGAAAGTTAAAGGGAATGGTGAACCGCCAGAACATTTGACCGCGATTGAGCCAGATTGAAGCAAATCATTTGCAAACTCACGTTATCAATGAACTCGAACAAATAAAAGACTGATTTGTCTGGTTGCTTGCGCCGATACAATTCGCAACATGTTGGGTTACGCCCCCAATGAAAAAATGCCCTCATCATCTACTATTGACGACACAATCTGTCGGCTCACTGCAAATTGTGTCAACAAATAATGTTTTGAAATTGAAAATCGTGATCCGCCTTTTTTTTTAGGTCCATGGCTATGAAGGACACCGTGGAAAAAGTCAGTAGAAGTCTGACAGTCCCTCCCGCCCTGCCCGGGGTTGGAGGACTTATTAGTTGATTTTACCACTCTAAAAAAAAAAAATCAAAGTATAGAAAAGGTACGAAAAAGGTACGGTCTAGCCAAGGTACGGTTGTGGTACGATTGTATGACGAATAGTACGGAAAACCGTACTTTTTGGTACGGTCTGGCAACGCTGTCAACATTCTCTATCTCATGTGGCTAAGCCAAGCCGGAATCTAGAGGGCAGGGACCTAAAAAAAAAGCCGGACGGAACTTCACTAAGAAAGAATTGAAGCACCCATAGTAAGTCAGTGCGCTTGTCCACACAAGCCGGCACACACACATGTTCACACCATAGTAAGTCAGCCGTCGGCCATTACGCTTCGAACGACACTCGCGGTTCCATACGGTGTTATTTTGTCTAATAAAAATCAAAGTATGCCGTCATGTGTTGCAAAAAGTTGTCTAAACCATAGTAGTTCAATAGGGTATTTTACTGTATAAGAAAAAAAATCTTTTAATGTATAAATACGATAGTATAGGCAAGAAGAAGTCGGAAAATGTTAGTTTCAGTACATAAAATGATGAAATTAATTTTAAAATCCATTTCAAAGTTTTCACTTTTTTAATCTGTCCTTTTAATAAGCGAAACGGTAGCCGCCATGTTATTAGAGATGCGCAAAATGTGTCAGTAAAAAGAAAATGAATGAAGTATATCTTTTCACTTGATGAAGTAGTTCATTCATTCATTCAGTACTTCATTTCGTCCAGCAAATCTGAACTAGTTCACTGGACTAGTTCACTGAACTACTTCACTGAACTACTTCACTGAACTACTTCACTGAACGACTTCACTGAACTACTTCACTGAACTACTTCACTGAACTACTTCACTGGAGTACTTCACTGAACTTCTTCACTGAACTAGTTCACTGGACTAGTTCACTGAACTGGTGATTTAGTGAAGTGAAATCACTAGTTCACTGACTGAACTAGTGATTTAGAGAAATGATGTATTTCAATAAATCACTAGTTCAGTTATATACGTATGTCGATTTTCCTTCATACTTTAAACAGGCTAAGGACTGTCAACCTAGAAATATAGTTGTATTGGTGGTAATAATCGTTTTGGCTTACTTACACTTTTGTTGTACGTCAAATAAGACTGTATTCCTTTCACTATAAAATTCATATTACAGTGAAAAGACTAACTACTGATAACATATTTTCGTGGTCACGTGGTGGCGAAGCCTCGTATTCGCTCGTTACTTTATCAGCCGACGTCATCCGATCAGCCGACGAAGTAACACGAACATGTACGAGTGAGAGAGCGCCTTGGTTGAATGTGTGTGAGTAGAGCGGGCTTATCGTCCGTCCATAGCCCATTGTGTACTCAGCCAATAGCCATCAGCCATGCACGCGCGAAAAGAAACACCACAGACTACGTAGAGTGTAGATAGAAACACTGAATTACTAAGTGAACTAAAGACACATTTCATTGGCCAGTGAATGAATGAAAAGTTCATTTTGGGAAATGAACTAGTTCATTTAGTTCATTCGTTCGCGAACTACCCATGTCTACATGTTATTGCGTCATGTTGCAGTAAACAATATTTTGTCAATGCTATTATCCTAATAACGTTATTTAGCATTGATGCTATTGTATTTTATTCTTCATTATTTAATCATTACGGCTATCCGCTATCATGGAAGACGGATTCGTTAAAGGAGACAGCACAAACCTAGTTACCAAGAATAAATTCCCTAATGGTCGGAAAAGCAGAGTTACGGAATGTTAAAACAACGATGTAAGTACTGTTCTCTTCAAATAAATACAAAAAAACCTATCTAATTGTATTAAAGAGGTGCTTAAAAAGGTGATTGTTTGTTTTCAGGTCTAAAAGAGAATCTTATGGCGACGACGCCGTAGGTTATGTTTCAAGTGAAACGCCAAAAAAAAATGTTTCGTGTTGTGAAATGTACAATTTGCCCAGAGCACGAAGTGCCATCAAGAACATAATATATGCAGTTACAATAATAGTGGATGAACAAGAAGGATTGGTGACAAGTGTTAAATGCCATGATTGTCCAGCATCTGAAGGTGGTTGTAAACATGGAGTAACATTTTTTGATGTGGTTCCATCGTCACAGTGAAGAGCCCTCCTGCACGTCTGTGGAATGTTATTGAAAAAATGGCCAATCTTGCCAAAGTTGGGATATCAGTAAAAATATTGAGTACGGCACTTCGGTAGGAATATAAAAATATCAAAAAATTCGCTCCATCAGCTCTCACATAGAAAAGGTGCATCATGTTAAAATCTCCGAAGATCTAACTACGATGTCACCTTTTCTATGTGAGAGCTGATGGAGCGAGTTTTTTGATATTTTTATATTTAAAATTATACTTGTTATTTGCGCAACACAAATATTTATAAAGTTACAACATGTCACTGGCCTGCAAATTGCAAAAAACGTAAAAAAAATTGAATTTCGCGGGCTGGTTGGAGCATCCCCCTTAATCTGTCCTTTTAATAAGCGAAACGGTAGCCGCCATGTTATTGCGTCATGTTGCAGTAAACAATATCAAATATTTTGTCAATGCTATTATCCTAATAACGTTATTTAGCATTGATGCTATTGTATTTTATTCTTCATTATTTAATCATTACGGCTATCCGCTATCATGGAAGACGGATTCGTTAAAGGAGACAGCACAAACCTAGTTACCAAGAATAAATTCCCTAATGGTCGGAAAAGCAGAGTTACGGAATGTTAAAACAACGATGTAAGTACTGTTCTCTTCAAATAAATACAAAAAACCTATCTAATTGTATTAAAGAGGTGCTTAAAAAGGTGATTGTTTGTTTTCAGGTCTAAAAGAGAATCTTATGGCGACGACGCCGTAGGTTATGTTCAAGTGAAACGCCAAAAAAATGTTCGTGTTGTGAAATGTACAATTTGCCCAGAGCACGAAGTGCCATCAAGAACATAATATATGCAGTTACAATAATAGTGGATGAACAAGAAGGATTGGTGACAAGTGTTAAATGCCATGATTGTCCAGCATCTGAAGGTGGTTGTAAACATGGAGTAACATTTTTTGATGTGGTTCCATCGTCACAGTGAAGAGCCCTCCTGCACGTCTGTGGAATGTTATTGAAAAAGGGCCAATCTTGCCAAAGTTGGGATATCAGTAAAAATATTGAGTACCTACAATGACTTGCAATGCAAGGACTCCAAAAACACCAGCTGCAGCAAATGGGGCCGAAAGTTGGAAGCCAATGTGAGAAAGTTTGTTGAAAAAATGTTAAGGATAAAAATCCATGAACCAAAATGTGGTTTACATTTTTGTTTATCTAAGGATTTTCCTATGGTAGCTGCGACACCAGATGGAATAAGTGGAAGAACCACTTGAAATTAAGTGTCCTACTAGCGAAGAAACCTCAAAAATTATATATAGGTAAAGACGGCACAGTAACAAAAAAAAGGTTGCACTCCAGGAGTGCCGGTAGAAGTGAAAACTTTTTTGTTACTATGTTTTATTTTTAATTTGAATGACGTCTTACTCATTTTCGATCAGGGTCACGTGACCCTGACGCGAGTTTTGGTCACGTGACCCTGACGCGAGTTTTAAATTTTTTACCCATTACAGAAAAAGTGTACAACGCCGCTAAAGAAGTTTTCACTTCAAAAAATATTATTCATAAATACTATGCAGATGTGTTGTGCTCAGGCAGAAGAAAGTTTTTTTTGTGTTGCCAATAGTGATTTTGAGAAGAGTATCATGTTAGAAAGTATAGCATCATTCCGGAAAGAACATAATTATTTTACTTGTTTTGTACAAAACTGTTAAGTAAATAAATTACTTATAATATTCTGATGTAGCCTTTTTATATTTTATTACTTTCTATCTAATTAAAGATAGTTATATCCCATTGTTGCTTGCCACAGTCATGTCAGGAAAGGAAATAAATTAAAAAAAAAAAGGTTGCACTCCAGGAGTGCCGGTAGAAGTGAAAACTTTTTTGTTACTATGTTTTATTTTTAATTTGAATGACGTCTTACTCATTTTCGATCAGGGTCACGTGACCCTGACGCGAGTTTTAAATTTTTTACCCATTACAGAAAAAGTGTACAACGCCGCTAAAGAAGTTTTCACTTCAAAAATCAAAACAATAGTTACAAAATCAGTATTGTGTTCAGTAATACCCAATAAGTGTTCTTTCACATTTGATTGGCTTTCTATGTGGTATAACAGTGAGAGACTGTATTTTCAATGGGGGTATTAACAATAAAGAAAAGAAACATTATTATTCTATTATGTATTTATTTAAACCATGTTGTAATCTAATCAAATCACATGCTGCTTATATGCATTAATTTAACATTCCAATCAAATTGGAATTTATAAAAGAACATAGGTAGTTTTAAAATGCCAAATTCTCCGAGTCTTCAAATAACTCTCTCCACATTGTATTGTAAGACTGGCAATTTGTTTTGTTTGTTTACTTCTGCCTTCGATAATTTCATTCAAGTACCATCCACTGCTATTGGTGAATCTGTAATAACAAAACAATGATAAGCATTAAACAAAAAAAAGAAAATCTGTAGGATCTTCTTTCTCTTCTGTTTTTGACTTTTTCGCTTTTTATTTGCAATAAAACGAGATTCATCAGAAGGTGATTCCTGGCAATCGAATATCGAAGACGGCTTCAATCGGTTTCTTTTTTTGATCGCATGAATAGTTTTCTATATCATTTTCCAACTGAAACAAAGTATAAATACATATAAGCAACTGAATAACCTCAATGTTTCAAAAATAAAATACTCTTCTGTTTTACAGTGACAACTTATTATAGATAAGTAATATGTAAGGGTAAGTTACTAGGTACTTACATCGAAGTGATATTCACAAAAATGCAAACGAGTTCGAGACAGTAACATTGGATCCCTTCTCGCAAGTTTTGTGCAACTTTCTCTCCAGTTTGCACTTGAATCTACAACTTGAAACTACAAAATAGTATTCTTGCATTATGGAACAGCACACCAATGATGAGGATATTATCACAGACTACTAAGAGATACTACGTATGATAATTATTATCTCATTTTAAAATCAAAATTAAACTCTACTTGTAGCAAAACACTAACACTACATAAATTGACACCAGCGTTGCCAGTATGATTTCCCAAAAAGGTACGGTTGGCTTTCTGAAAAGGTACGGTTTTTAACTTCAAGGTACGGTTGGGTCAGGATACTTCTGCAAGAACTAGATCAGTTTTTTTTCTTCTTCGAGTTGACTGTCTGTGATCATAAGTTCGAAAACAAGCGATATGAAATCGAATATTCACAGGGACATGGTGAAGTAAAATTATTACCGATTGCCAATATTGAACAAATTCATTTGTAAATCAATTTATAGAATGAACTCGAAGAAAAAAAAACTGATCTAGTACTTGCAGAAGAATTCCGACCCGTACGGTTGCGCTAGAATTTTGAAAAATGCTATAGTCAACTCATATTCTACAGAAAAAAAGAGGTGTTTCTCAAAAAAAAACTTGAGAGGTGTCAAGGGACACCCGGATGGAACGAAGTTACTGTATACACTCAACAAAAATAATCGTCGCGACTCCACTCCACTTCACTCCGCTCCGCTCCACTCCACTCCACTCTTTGAGCTCTAGCACCCTTTCGCAAAGCGCGATAAGGAACTTCGTTCCAAAAAAAAAATGATATTTAATGTTTAAGGAACTAAGAAAATTCCATTTATGTAATTTGTGCCCATATTTTAGTATCAAATGTGTCAGAAAGTTGAAAAAGTACGAGTCTCATTATTTTCTGTTAGTTTTATTAGTTGTTTTTTACCTTTGTAGCAAAAATAAATCACAATTATAGAAAAGGTACGAAAAAGGTACGGTCTAGCCAAGGTACGGTTGTAGTACGATTGTTGTATGACGAATAGTACGGAAAACCGTACTTTTTGGTACGATCTGGCAACGCTGATTGACACTATTGACAGCCTGACAGCTGAACAGCTGTCACAGAGTACCAACTTTACACACGCACTCACAAAGTTTACTACGATACTGACGTCATCAAAATGGCGTGATGCGTTTGCCTCAACTTACGCGCGAAATTTGAAAATCATAATTTTAAATGTATTTTTATGGCACTTACGGGTTAAAGAAAAATTTTGTAATTTTTTTGGTAGTTTATTATGACCTAAATATTCGATTGAGACACTTTTTGAAAAAGGGTAAAATACCCTATTAAGGGGGATGCTCCAACCAGCCCGCGAAATTCAAATTTTTTTACGTTTTTTGCAATTTGCAGGCCAGTGACATGTTGTAACTTTATAAATATTTGTGTTGCGCAAATAACAAGTATAATTTTAAATATAAAAAATATCAAAAAAACTCGCTCCATCAGCTCTCACATAGAAAAGGTGCATCATGTTAAAATCTCCGAAATCTAACTACGATGCACCTTTTCTATGTGAGAGCTGATGGAGCGAATTTTTTGACAATTTTTATATTTAAAATTATACTTGTTATTTGCGCAACACAAATATTTATAAAGTTACAACATGTCACTGGCCTGCAAATTGCAAAAAACGTAAAAAAATTTGAATTTCGCGGGCTACATCGAAGCAATCACCTTAAAAAAGCCAGGGGATCACTTTTCATAGTTAAACATGTCATTTTGAAGCTTATTTCTCGATTTTACGTCAATTTTTATAAACATCTCGAAATCAATCAGTGTTGCAACTATTTCAAGGTTCAAATTATTTTAAAATTGGGAGATTTATATTTTGTTACTATTTATCGTTATTGTATTCTTCTGTATTTTTACCCGACTGCGCGACGCAAAGGAGGGTAATGTGTTTATCAGTCTATGTATGTATGTATGTTTGTTTCTATGTGGCGTTCTAGAGACCAAATGCGTTGGCCGATTTTGATAATTTTTACGTTAATCGATTCGTCTTGACCTTGCGAGTGCCACTAAAGACATGACAGTAATCAAAATTCACCACAGCGACAACCAGACGCCATATTGTCAAAATGAAAAAAAAAAAATGTCGATGAACTATGTCATGTGGGGTATCATTGAATAGGTATTTTAAAATCATCTTTAGGTTTCCTCTATCATTTTTCATTTTAAATAATAGTTTAGGAAATATAACGATTTAAAGTTGTTTAGCAAAACAATAATTTCTGAATAGTAACTAAAAAGTATGAAATAAAAAAAATTTAACGAAAAACAAAAAACCCGACTGCTTAAAAAAAAACTAAAAAGAAAGAAACAAGCCCAGTAGTTAAGAATTCACTCATTCACACTCACAGTCGGGGCCCGTTGGGAAGATTTGATTGGTATAATTTGAATGGGCCCCGACTGTGAGTGTGAATGAGTGAATTCTTAACTACTGGGCTTGTTTCTTTCTTTTTAGTTTTTTTTAAAGCAGTCGGGTTTTTTGTTTTTCGTTAAATATTTTTTTTTTACAAGTTTCCCCACGGCAAATGATGCATGGAAAAATGATTATATAAAAATAATAAGGGAGTGTAGACATGGAATAGGAATGTAGACGTGTAGGAATGAAACATAAAATAGCTTTAATTAAATATTTATAGGCGAAAAATACTTAAACATTCGTTTTCACCATTTAAGTAAATTAGAAGGGATTTCTAGATGTGTCAATAGCAAAAGACAAGTCTACAAAAATTTGAATAACCAAAAGGGATTGTAAAACTTTTGTACGAGCCAATAATGCTCATACAGCAAAAGTACGTTTTGCGCACGTAATGAATTACGCTAAACGTACTTTATTAATTCTATAATAATATAAATTCAGTCGTCACTAAAACTCAGCCACGAGCGGGTCGATCAATAATAACGTTGCATCAAGTGCGGCTCAGATAACTAAACATACGTAAATTAAACGTAATTAAACTATTGAACATAACAGTGGTTTGGTGTGAACTTACTACTTTCCTACAACTACCGGGGTATCTGTCAACGACTAGAAAACCCCAACATCTTTTTGGTCCTTCGAGCAACGAGCTCAAGCGGCATACCAACTAGTAAGTCGTCGTGTCTCCACATCAACAAAGTGCTTAGTGAGGTATATCCCAGTTACGTTAGCAAATCGGTGTTACTGGCCTCCCACAAGCGGGTCTCACCAGTAGCATTGAGACGTTGCACATAACGTAAAGGAGGGTGAGCTTCACTGAGTGCCTGTACCTAACGAACCAGCAGAGAAGACGTCTACTGCTACAACTTCAACTTAACAATCGGCGGAGATTACATCTACTGCGTCAACAAAGAAATAATCAGCGAGGATAACGTCCTGCGGTTGCTTCAACTTCGTGAGTACTCACTTACTACACGCCATCCACGAACAGCCACAAGGCAGAAACAATGTCGACAGAAGACTACCCTGAATTCGTTGAACTTATAACGAAACAGCAAAACAGCTACGAGAAAATCAAAACTCTTCAAACCAACTATAAAAAGGATGCTGTGAGTAGAAAAACCATAGACTACCTTAACAAACGTATCGAAGCGTTACAATCCCTGTGGGATGAGTTTCGCTCGAATCACGAGATTTTGAAGAAGTATGAATCTGCCCAATGCCGGGCGCGAGAGACCATGACTACTTCAGGCAGGACATATTTATTATCACTAGAAGCATGTTTGACGAAACAATGCAATCTATGAATCAACTTCGAACCAAGTTGATAAACGAACCTGGATTTTCGGGTTTATCAAAACCGAAAATACTAGAAACTCCCGGAACACCGCAATTTGACACAACTGGAGTGCATCAACAAATCGGGGATGAAACGGATCAGTACCTATCAACTCTGTTACGCAACCAAATGTGTAATTTCAACGCTTTGAAGCGAGCGGTCTCCAAAATTAATCTGGGTGACATGACTGAGAAGTGGCAACTCCAAGATCAAGTCAACATCTTACGATCTAAATGGGAATCAATCGACAAGATTCATTGGGAACTAAGCTACTTACTGCAAGGGAACGACAAGGACTATGAAGCAAAATTCGACCATTGGGAGCAAGTCTACGACAACCTAAAGGAAGAGCTAAATAGGAAAATCTTTGAGACATCCCACTATGAAAAAACAACACCGCGTATGGAATTACCAGAGTTCAACGGAACCTTCAACAACTGGATCTCCTTCAGGGATTTATTCTTTGAGATGATTCATAACAATCCAACGCTGAACAAAACGCAGAAAATGAAGTTCCTAAAGTCTAAATTGAAAGGAGAGGCGGAAAAGTTAATCAAGCACCTTCCTGTGAGTGCTGAGAATTATGACTCGTGCCTTAATATTATTCAGCACCGCTACGACAACAAGCGGTTAATTTTCACCTCCTACATAGAAACCCTTCTCAATCAAGCGTCCATCGAAAAGCCAAACTCTACTAACATGAAGAAGCTGTATGACACAACAAAAGAGTGTTTAAACGGCCTAGAAAACATAGACGTTAATATCCCAGTATGGGGCCCACTTATCGTCTATCTACTATCCTCAAAATTGGATGACGTCCCTTACGGTGACTACATAAAAACTATGAAACATTCAAGAGAGCTCCCAGACTTAGAAGAGTTTATGGAGTTCCTGGAATTGCAGTTCATAACTCTAGAAACATCCCGTAATAAGAAGAATGGCGGGAAACAAAACTACTCATCAAACAACCAACATAAAAATTATAACTACAACAAGTCAACGAACTTTAAAGACACAGAAAAGTGTACAAAAACCTTCCATGCAACGCTAAGGAAATGTCCACTGTGCAAAAATGAACACAAGCTGATGCAATGTCCTACATTCATGGAAATGGATGTCGCAACGCGAAACAAAACAACGAGAAATCTAAACTTATGCAAAAATTGCTTGTTTAGTCACGGCGGAAGTAAATGCAACTCAACGAAAAAATGCCGCACGTGTAACTATAGACATCACTCTCTTCTCCATGATGACAATCTGAAAGGGCAGCAATCAACGCCAACAACATCAACGGCAGCTGAGCGAACATCTAATCACATTAATGGGGAACAAGAGATACTCCTAACGACTATTCAATTACGGGTCAAAAACAAGGAAGGAGATTACGTCATCCTTCGGGCGTTACTGGATCAAGGCTCTCAAGTAAGCTTGGTCACAGAAAATGCTGCTCAACGGTTGAACTTACCCCGTACTAAAATGAACGCTGCTGTCACTGGTATTGGCACTATAATGGGCAAAAGTAAAGGGATGATAAAACTGGAATGCAAGTCTATCCATTCTGATTATACATTCCTAACAGAGGCATTAGTGATGAGTAAACTCATCAATAATTTGCCAAACTCAACGATCAACACAGAGAACTGGACACATCTTCACAATATCGAGTTAGCTGATCCAGACTACAACATCTCTGGACCCATCGATCTACTGTTGGGAGCAGATGTTTACTCTGATGTGATTTTAGGAGGAATAATTAAGCATAACAACGGTTCCCCAGTAGCACAACAGACAAAGTTGGGCTGGATACTGAGCGGAGCTACCAAGCAGTTTAACTGTCTAGTAACGCTGACAGAGCTAGACAATCTAACAAAATTTTGGGAAATAGAAGACATCCCTTCGGAGTTCGAAAACACTGCGGAAGACGAATTCTGTGAGAAATATTACACAGAAACAACCAAACGATTGAGTAACGGGCGTTATGTGGTGAAAATGCCTATGCGTTCTAACTACGAACAAAACCTGGGTAACTCGAAACCGCAAGCTACAGCACAATTTCTTCATTTAGAAAAGAAAATGGCGAGACAAGAACACTTCGCTAAACTATACAAGGAGTTCATCCGAGAATACATCGATTTGGGTCACATGAAACCAGTGACAGAATCGGATAGTCGAGTTCAAGCCTACCTACCACACCACGGCGTAGTAAGGGACTGCTCATCAACGACGAAATTACGAGCTGTTTTTAACGCATCAATGAAAACAGACTCCGGGTACAGCCTAAACGATTTGATGGAAAAAGGGCCAAATCTACAAAAGGACATATTATCCCTGGTCATAAAATGGCGGAGCTATAAATATGTTCTAACGGCGGACATTGAGAAAATGTACCGTCAAATCCTTATTCATCAAGATCAACAATGTCTTCAAAGACTTATTTGGAGAGAATCCAAAAGAGAGCCACTGAGAACTATGCAACTATGTACCCTAACTTACGGGACTAAAGTCGCACCATTCATAGCCATGCGGACTCTCCAACAGCTGGCCGAAGATGAAGGCAACGCTTTCCCTTTAGGCCAAAAAGCGCTACTTAACGAATTTTATATGGATGACGCCATCACAGGTCACCATACTATAGAATCGGCAAAGCTACTACAAAAAGAGCTAAGCGAACTACTGAAGAAAGGTGGTTTTGTATTACGGAAATGGGCCACGAACGAACCATCTATTCTCAAAGAATTACAAAATAAAGACAAAAGTAACAATAACGATTTTAACTTCAAACAAGCAGAGTTCAGCAAAACACTGGGGCTCGCATGGAATGACGAAAGCGACACATTCCATTTTATTAGTGAAGCACCTAACGACAGTAAAAACGCAACATACACAAAACGCAAGCTATTGTCGGAAATAAGCAAGATCTACGATCCACTGGGTTGGTTGGCTCCAATAACACTACAAGCAAAACTGCTTTTCCAAAACCTGTGGAATGATAGCTGCCAAAACATTGGCTGGGATGATAATGTACCGGATTCCATAGAAAAGGAATGGAGGCAAATAAAATCCGACCTGCCAAACATAAAATTCATAACTATACCAAGATGGATAAAATATGAAAACAATAGTACGATCGAATTGCAAGCCTTCTGTGACGCGAGCGAAAAAGCCTACGCATGCGTTATCTACAGCCGAACGACGTCGTCCAGTGGCGCTTACGAAACAACACTACTCGCAGCAAAAACTAAAGTGGCACCGATCAAGAAGAAAACTACAATACCGAGATTGGAATTATGCGCCGCAGTTTTGCTAGCGAAACTCCTACAAAGGATAACAAAAATCCTTGAAGACTACGATTTAAAGATTACCTGCTGGACCGACTCTAAGGTGGTTCTAGCATGGCTTCAGGGAAATCAAACAAAATACGAAAAGTATATAACTAATAGAACAACACAAATATTAAACATCGTGCCTGCGATCAACTGGGGTTACGTGAAAACCAACGAAAACCCTGCCGACTGTGCCACAAGAGGACTTCCACCATCCAAGCTGGTCAACTATTCCCTGTGGTGGGAAGGCCCAAAATGGCTTAAGGAGCAAGAAATTCAAACCCTTGACTTTAAACAAAGCTATAGCACAAACGAGGGCTCCCTGAAAAATTGTTATACGGTTAATAGTACGGAACCGTCTATTTACAAGTCGATCAAAAATGAATTAATAAATGCATTAATTGAACGGCATAGCAACATAAATCGTATTACAAGAATACTTGCTTTGGTGATACGTTTTGCTGATGCATTACGAAACAAAAGAAGGTCAACTGAGTGCCATGAACTGAACTTGCACGAACAAAACAACGCACTATTTATAATTATTAAATCAGTGCAACGAGAGTATTTCGAAAATGAAATAAATTCTCTAAGCAAAAGTGAAAAACTTATCAACAGGAGCACCATTTTGAAACTTAATCCATTCTTGGACTCAAACGGAATTCTACGTGTTGGAGGACGCCTGAATCAGTCAAACTTACCAATGGAAACGAAACATCCTATTCTTTTACCAGGAGAGGGAAGACTAACCCAACTTATTGTTGAAAAGGCGCATCAACGAACTCTACACGGTGGAGCAAGACTAACGCTTGCAAACACTAGAAACACTTACTGGATAATCAGCGGTAATCGAACCGTCAAGAAAATACTTCGACAATGTATTCGATGCCGTCGATACGCATCAACTCGAAATGAACAGTTGATGGGAAACCTTCCTAAAGAAAGGATCACTCCATCGAGGCCGTTTTCGCACACCGGCGTCGACTTTACAGGCCATGTGGACGTGAAGATAAACAAGGGCCGCGGGATAAAAACCTGCAAAGGCTACATTGCCATATTCATATGTATGTGTACAAAAGCAGTACATATAGAACTTGTTTCGGACCTATCAACGGAAACTTTCATCGCAGCACTAAGAAGAATGTGCGCTCGCAGAGGCACCCCAAAACATATTTACTCGGATAACGGAACCAATTTTGTCGGAGCCGCCAGAGTCTTAAAAGAAGAGTTCCAACTATTTAAAACATTACAATCGTCAGAGTTCTTTAAGGAGATCAACGACCTTCAAATAGAGTGGCACTTCAACGCTCCATCCTGGCCATCAGCAGGTGGCTTGTGGGAAGCCGCTGTACGTTCCATGAAAGCGCACCTGAAAAGGGTGATCGGAGAACAAAAGCTTACCTACGAACAATTTGCAACGCTTCTCACACAAATCGAAGCGTGCATGAACAGCCGGCCACTGTGTCCATTATCAGAAGATATTGAAGATCTGGAATATCTCACCCCTGGTCATTTTCTCACCGGGAGTCCAACATTAACACTACCACTCAATGAACCTGAAGAAAGCAAAACAATAGACATTAGAAACAAATGGAAACTCATTGAACTCATGCGTCGACACTTTTGGGATCGCTGGTCGAAAGAATACCTACATTCACTGCAAAACCGAAACAAATGGCAACAAACTAAAGAAAACATACAGATGGGGCAGCTAGTTCTCGTCAAGGAAAATAATCTACCCCAAGCAGATGGGCTATGGGACGAGTAGTGGAACTGCACCCAGGCAGCGACAACTTAGTACGAGTAGTAACGCTGAAGACTCAAAATGGGGTACTTAAAAGACCCATAACTAAACTCGCCCCGCTACCTATAAACGAGGTACGTGAAAGCGCTGATACACAAAAAGTGAGTCCAGAAACGAACCACGATGAGCCAAAGAAAGGCACTAATAAAAGTCGAAAAGGAGTGAACAGCCTGCTTATGATGTTACTAATAGCATTTACAACGCTATCAAGTGGACGAGCAGCACCCCTGCAACATTTTAAAATAACTCCGTTAACTGAAAACCAACCAGTGTACTTTGACCCCGTCGGAAACATGCAACTCATCCACGATGAATGGAAACTTCTGGTATACTATAACCTGACCACATTCTGGCAAAGTACTACAAGAGTAGAGGAGTTCGTAAATCATTTAGGTCAACTATGTGACACAATGCCTAATGAACCATGCCACTCTACATTACAACAACTCAAGTTCGAAATGAACCAGCTGAACGAGTATAACATATTGTTGCGGTCTCAACATCAGCAGCGGAGGCGACGTGGCTACGTCAACGGCGTAGGAAATCTTGCACGAGCCTTGTTTGGTGTCCTTGACAGCGATTTCGCCGAAAAATACGCTCAGGACATAGACAAAATTAAAACAAACGAACAATATTTATTACAACTGATACGAAATCAGACACTGATTATCGAGGCAGAAAACAACGTCATCAAGAAAAATGAAGACTTTGTAAAGACGCAACTGGAAGTAATTCAACAATTCATGAACGAAACGAAAGATAATATGGCTGTGATAGAAAACAGATTTCAAATAATGAAAACAATGAATGATGTCAACGCTGGGGCATTAACAGCTAGTTTACTTATCTCAGTACTGAGAAGAAACCAAGAAATGCTCTTAAGTGCATTGACAGATATCTACAGAGGCCATCTCGACATGAAATTATTTCCACCGGAGCAGCTATCTCAACAACTAAATTACATTGCCGGTATCATACCTAAAAGATTAACATTACCTATCAGAGACACCAATAATTCGAACATAAAAAATATTTATAAAATTATTTATGTTAAAGCCCGGCTCACCGAACAGTACCTACTCTTCGAATTACATATCCCGTTACTTAGCGATGACGAGTACACCCTGTATCGCAATATAGCTATTCCTAGATGGGAAACAGCTGAACAATGTCAGGTGATTCAGACAGCAACACAATATATTGGAGTCAACTTCGTAAAGAGCACCTACATACAGATGGAAGAGGTTGATCTTCAGCAGTGTACCACAATGAGCGCGGACAATCATATCTGCCACGCCTCGACAACTATCAACAACTTGCATGGAGCCACAGCATCCTGCGAAGCTAAAATACTCAATCAAAATGTTAATAATGTAACATGTGATTGGGTATCACAACAATGCGCTGACCAATGGATAAAATTACAGAGACCTAACATATGGCTGTATAATTGCATCAATGAGTGCACGATTCGCATTGTCTGCGAAAATCGAATTACTACAACGAGTGTAACAAAAGCAGGGCTCCTTGCCCTAGGTCAGGACTGCATACTTCAGCACAAAGACAACACAATTTATTCACATAATGTTTTTAGTAGCAGTACCAACATTGGAATAAACCTGGAGGTACCTACTATTGACTCACCAAATGATATGTGGAGTACATTAAAAAACACAAAGATTGTGCTACCAAAATTAAACTTATCTAATGACCACAAATTATTAGATGATCAGATAACTGCACAAAAAGGAAGAGAGAGCCTACCTGACGGCTTAAGTGTCCACGACATCGGCAACTACGCTATAAGCTCTGTGCTGGTGGGAGGAATCGTCGCCGCGATAATTGTTTGGCGAATAAGAAGATATCTTCAGGCGCGTAAGCAGAGCGATACGGCAGCCAACAAGACTCAAGAAAGGACAGAAGATATAGAACTGAAGGAGATTCCTGCCTACGCCAAAATACGAGGTGGACGTTCGGAAAACAACCGGTCACAGCTACCAGCAATTGGAACAAGATTTAAACTATGATTAATTAATTAAGAATTATGTATTGCTTATTGTTTTGATTGCTTATTAACATGTATATTATTTAACTTGTAACTCTAGTTTGGTAATCTGAGTGCGTACAATCTTCCCTCGGGAGCATGTACGAGCCAATAATGCTCATACAGCAAAAGTACGTTTTGCGCACGTAATGAATTACGCTAAACGTACTTTATTAATTCTATAATAATATAAATTCAGTCGTCACTAAAACTCAGCCACGAGCGGGTCGATCAATAATAACGTTGCATCAAGTGCGGCTCAGATAACTAAACATACGTAAATTAAACGTAATTAAACTATTGAACATAACAGTGGTTTGGTGTGAACTTACTACTTTCCTACAACTACCGGGGTATCTGTCAACGACTAGAAAACCCCAACAACTTTATTAATATTAAACGAGTTGTAAATATTTTATATCCAATGTGCTTAAATTATTTTACCTTTATTTTAAAAATAGGTATCTGTCACAAAAAAAATGTAATTAAACTTAAGTTCAAGGGAGATCTTAATTAAATATTGTTTAAAAATGAGTAATTTTTTCCTTCATCTGGCATCCCTATACAAACTCACACATATAAACACGGTCGCCATTTTGGTGCTTCAATCGTTTCTTAGTGAAGTTCCGTCCGCCTTTTTTTTTAGGTCCATGCTAGAGGGTATTCATCTATGGTGTATACTCTCTACCACTCTCTACTTAGTCTGTGGTTATGACATAGATTCAATAGATTATAGCATGATTAGAGTCAGATTGTTGACATTGTGTTGTTTACCTTGTACAGTACTCTCTACTTAGTCTGTGCCTTGTACGAAAAACAAATACGTTTTATTCATAATAATTGAGTTTTATTTTTGAGATAAAAAATGAATATAGAAAATTATTCTTCGATGTAAGTGCATGAACTAAAAGTTGAATTATTATGACGCTGCGGTGCATCGACAAGAGGAAAAAAATGTGATTTAGTTGAGAGAGAGGCTAGAAATTACATTAGATTTCATTAAACACTTTTTTACTTGTAGTTAGTTATTTCAATTCTTAAGTAGGTAATACCACAGGGTATTACATGTGCTAGCCTGTACAGTCACGAGCAATAACATGTATACACTTAACGAAATTCAAACGCGATTTACTCGTGAAAAAATTGGTTTCCACTTTGAAATAAGACCTATTTCGTAACAGTATGGCTTCCAAAATATAAGTCTAATGAAAAGGCAAAATTTTAATGAATATGCTAGCAGAAAATCGCTTTTGAATACTACATAGTGTATACATACTATTGCTCGTGACTGTACAAAGAATGTAGTACTGCTTCTGATATTCAAATTTGAGAAAAACATCATCAAATGTGTTTGTAATATTTTACATCTATTTTCTAGATTGGAGCAATATGATAACAATAATTTTAACTTCCAAACACTACAACTATCACCAATCTCGGATCCGGGGATAATTCTTCCACCAGATGACTCATACAACAATATTAACGAAAACACAATACTTCCTCCAATTGAAAAGGAACATATTAGGTATTATTTTGAAAGGTATGTTGGATTGTTTAGTCAATAGTTTTTAAGTTTATTCTTTACATAAATACATGCAATACAAATCTTTACGCTTTTGTTAGTGTTTATTACAGTCTTCGTATTCATCTTTCAGGTTTAACAAAAACTTGCGACCATCTGAGAAATTATATGAATCCCGATTCCTGCTTATTGCTCTATCAGCGGCATTTAATGGTTTTTATTACATTAGAGGCTATGTAAAAAAAACGAGAAAATTACAGTACCAAGTGGATGTAAAATTAGACGAAAGTGGTTCCATAGAAGAATGTCATTGTGAATGTCCAGCTGGTGCTGGTACAGAAGCCCACTGCAAACATGTTGGAGTACTGCTGTTAGCAGTCCGTCATGTTCATAAAGACAAAATTATTCTAACTTCCGAGTGTCAGACCCAGTTACTTCAATCGTTCCACAAGCCAAAGAAAGCATATGGTGGTACACCAATCAAGGCACAAGATTTACCAAGCAAAATAAATAAGAGCATAATATTTAGACCATATCCCATAGAAACTATTGATAAAATGAATTATAACAACAGAGTCCGCAACTTAATTTTAAATAGCAAATCTACAATGCCTCTTAAACAGCTTTATGAACCCGCAAACCCCATAGCTTTGCAGCAAGACCATGATTATTTTAAAGATTCCAAAAGACCAACTGCTTCAAAATCTAAAATTAAGTTAATTAATCTAAAATCTAAAGTCAACAATAATTAATAAGTAGTATACAGTACTCACACATGTCATATGCAATTAAATTTCACAATACATAATACAAATAGAATTGACCTAATAAGTAAGTTGACCCCCATTGTTGTGGAGCAGGACCAGCGAGAGCTAGCATTTAATAAAAATAAAATCCAATACTTTTTACTGTTTTTTTTTATTCTTAGTACACTCTCTGAAGTTACATAACATCACACAGGTAAAAAAGATTTTAGATGCTAGAGGCACATAATGTTTGTTAAGTTCATGTTTAAGAATTTTAAAAATTTTCGTCATTCCTATAAGTTGCTGAATGTGCACCCTCTGAGATTCCACGTTTCCATCTTTTAGTAGAGTTAGACCTGGCAGCTGAGATTTCTGTCTAAAAAGTGTTGGGTTATCAACTCCTATATTATGGGGTGCAAGCAAATCCTCGACATTAAAGGCACTGTCTGCAAGAATGCTATCACTACCATCGCATAAGTTCATCAGGGTGCTTCTTTCTATCATCTGTCTATCGCTAGTAGAACCTCCAAACCCTTCAGAACAGTAAGATAACAATCCACCTGGTGTGGAACCAGCTAAAAATTTAATTGTATTTCTATTTTTGTTTGAGCTGAAGGTTATTTGCTGGGCAGCTGGATCACTTGGTTTTGCTATGGGGATTTCTGTGCAATCTATTATAACTCGGGTGGGTCTTTGGTCTCTCTTAAATTGAGCAGGCATGTAGTAGTCAACAAGATCTCTACTTGGCCAGATATCAACTAAAGACCAAACATCACTTACAAAATTAACCCAAGTAATGAATATATTAGAGACTTGGGTTTTGCTTAAGCCAAACATTTTTCCAAGCTCAAAGTCTGGCTTTGCTTGTCTGAGTTTCATTAGAAACAATAAAAACTGATCTTCAGTACTTATGCTTATCACTTTACTCCATCTATATTCTATATCTTCAGCCATAGGCATTAAAGTTGACAAAACAAGTCTAAACTTTTCAATGTTTTCCAAACCAGTATAATAATATACTGATTCATCATCTGTTAATAATGTATCACTGGAGAAAAATCCAAATATTGTTGATGTTTGAGTACCAACTGAAATATGAAATTGTTTTTCATTCTCATTTTTATTGTCATTATTGCATTGCGTATTATGAATTACATTATTGTGATCTTGATAGTCTATTTTATGGGAAACATTTTGGTCTTGCGATGGAGAAGCAAGTGGATCCTGAGATGCAGATGGTTGCAGAATGTGATCTACCTTCTGTTTACATCTTCTATCATATCGTACTACCCTGGCAATCGAGCTTTTGGTTACAGTTTTTTGAGTCCAAGGAAACTTGCTTGGTACAGCATCGTTTTTCAGAAATTTATGAACAGGAGGCAAACCTAGGAAAAAACGTACATTATTGTTATAATGCAATAATTATAATAACAACGAAAAATCGGTCATGGTATAAGAAACGGGCCACTATGAAAAAAAGACTTTTCTATTTCACCCAAAAACAACGCCTAATCAAGCCTTCGGGATCCAGTGGGATGTGAGAGTACCAGGGTGGGGAAACACCGGGGGATGACCTTATTTTTTTATTTTATTTTATTTGGGAAAAAAAACGATATTACATTATATTCTTTCAAGTCTTTTTCATTGCAAGTCCCAGACGCCAATGAGAGTTCAAAATTCACAGTGAGAGTTAAATTTTGCCTCCTAGCTCAGCGGTCATTGACCTCACAAAAAAAACTCCCGGGAAAAAGTTGTTTCTTTTGATGTCGTCCATGCGATAAAACCAAAAAAGTAAGTATTATATTATATTTGTATAAGTTTGAAAAATTCATCAAATTTTTTCTGTTTTTTCCTCAGTGTCCCGTTACGTACACTCCAACCGAAAAATCACTTATAACTTACCAGTTGATAAACTTATCTTCATGAAATCATTTTCAACAAAATGTTCACGACATAACCTAGAAGATTTTTTCGGTTCAAAATTTTTTCTTCTCACAGCATCTATCCATTTTTTTTTCCTGGTGGGATTTGAGGGAAATCTGTATGTTCCATCATTGTTACAGCCTAATACACAACATCTAGTCATTTTTTAACGATAAATCGTTTTTTCAATGATAATTCCCTTTGTTATGACTGGTTGTAGGGATGAGCGTTGAATCAACGAACTAGTTGAATCAACCGTTGATCTCCTGTCAACGTATTAACGTTAACTGAATATGAATCAACTAGTTGAATTCGTCAACGACGTTTATGAGTTGAAGTCGTTCGTTCGTTCGTTCTCGTTAATTCAACGAGTTGAATTAACGAGAACGAACGAACGAGTGTACAACTAGTTGAATACGTCAACGACGTTTATGAGTTCAACTCGTTCGTTCGTTCGTTCTCGTTAATTCAACGAGTTGAATTAACGAGAACGCAAACGTTATCTTCAACGTTGAGTTTTATGGTTTGATATTTTTGAAGTCATAGATTGCGAGCGGTTGAATGAGTTGATTTTCGAATTATTTATTTTAAGAATAGTACATAAATATTGGTGGAATTTGTTTAATTATCCCAATGTATTATTTGAAATGTACTATTTTCTCAAATAAATTGGGACGCACGAGGTATAGCGAACAGCCCTCTGTGAAAAATGTAATAAAATATTTTTATTTCACACAATTTAAGATGTTAGTTTGTACATAAAACGTTTCGAATCAAATTGTTTCTTAAATAAACGCGCAATCGTTGATTATAAACCGTTTAATGAATCAACGGTTTACGTTGCAAGTTGACAGTTAAATTCGTCAACGAGATGAACACGTTAACTCATTCAACTCGTTGACGAATTTAACTAGTTGATTAACTAGTTGACAAACGTGAATCAACGTTAACGTTTCGTTGACGGAAAAACCGTCAACGACCCATCGCTAACTGGTTGTGGACTGGTTCACAGAGTACAGTAATAATAATAGGACTGGTTATGAGCCACAGACTAAATAGAGTCACAGACTACTAAAACCCCTTCTACACGGTCAGACCTGACCACCTGACAGAGGTGATCTTGGTCCGGTGGGAATGAAAATCGACCGTGTAGACGTTGGTCGTGCGACCAAATATGGGCGGAGTCAATCGAACCTTGGTCGGGAGCGCAGCCGTCCCGACAGGCTGCGTCCGCGGTGGGACCCGACCGTCAGCCGACAGCGTTCCAGACGGTGGGGTACTGTTGACACGACCAAGTTCACCTCTGTCAGGCAGTCGGGTCTCACCGTGTAGAAGGGGTATAAGAGATACTACAACTCGTCCGACGCATAAAGGTGAACGCACATTGATGGTGAACGCACATTGAGCCGCACCGCAGTCTCCGCAGTCCCCGCATTTCGAATTCTTTGTATGAAATTCTATGAAACCTCGCACACTGAGCCGCACCGCAGTCTCCGCAGTCGCCGCACGCATTTGAGACGACCGAATTCCCCAGCCGCAGCTGATGACGTCACCAACGTCGGCCCGCACGCAGCGGACACTGCGGCTAGCGCGGTGCGGATGACGTCATCCGCATTTTTTGTCTGCCTCGACGTCTGTAACTTTTATTGGAATTTCATAATCTTTGCAGTATTTTTCTTCAATTCTTAAAAACTACAGCTTATGTATCAATAAAAGTTCTCCTGACAATTAAATGAAGTAAAAATAATATACTTCGTAACGTTTCAATAGCTTTGTTTAAGTGATAGCATTTTAATAACTGTAAGTAAATTCTACTAAACAACTAGAAAAAAGCCCCAGCCACTAAAAGCAATATTACGCTACTAAAAGAGGAGTCAAAACCAACAATTTTAATTAGTGAAAAATCCACTAAGTTGGCAACACTACAAAATGCGTGCGGCGACTGCGGAGACTGCGGTGCGGCTCAGTGTGCGAGGCCATTAACAAAATGCGATGAGTGCGGGTACTGCGGAGACTGCGTGCGGCTCAATGTGCGTTCACCTTGATATAGAACGCACATTGAGCCGCACCGCAGTCTCCGCAGTCCCCGCATTTCGAATTCTTTGTATGAAATTCTATGAAACCTCGCACACTGAGCCGCACCGCAGTCTCCGCAGTCGCCGCACGCATTTGAGACGACCGAATTCCCCAGCCGCAGCTGATGACGTCACCAACGTCGGCCCGCACGCAGCGGACGCTGCGGCTAGCGCGGTGCGGATGACGTCATCCGCATTTTTTGTCTGCCTCGTCGTCTGTAACTTTTATTGGAATTTCATAATCTTTGCAGTATTTTTCTTCAATTCTTAAAAACTACAGCTTATGTATCAATAAAAGTTCTCCTGACAATTAAATGAAGTAAAAATAATATACTTCGTAACGTTTCAATAGCTTTGTTTAAGTGATAGCATTTTAATAACTGTAAGTAAATTCTACTAAACAACTAGAAAAAAGCCCCAGCCACTAAAAGCAATATTACGCTACTAAAAGGGAGTCAAAACCAACAATTTTAATTAGTGACCACTAAGTCAACACTACAAAATGCGTGCGGTGATGCGGAGACTTGTGTGCGAGGCTTAACAAAATGCGATGACACTGCGCTGCAGACTGCAGCCTCAATGTGCGTTCACCTTTAGACCGCAGTCCCGCACCCGGCTGAACCCTGTACGTACTCAAACTAGCCGCAACTCGTTATTAAAATGCGGATTGACGTTATGCACTCATCGAGTAACTTTTTATTGATACATAAGCTGTTGAGCGTTATGACTGACTCGGACCGCACGAGCGCCGCTGTGCGGGCACGCGACGTATCCATAAGGTGCAGCCCGGGTCGAGTTTCATACTACGAATTGCAATGCCCGAGTTGGCACATTAAAAACGGCAGTCAACTCGAGTTACTGAGCCGCACCGCAGTCTCCGCAGTCACCCGCACGAGTTATCACTAAAAAATTGTCGACTCGGCTTTTAGTGGCTGGGGCTCGGCGTAGAATTTACGTTATTAAAATGCCACTTAGACAAAGCTATTGAAACGTTACGAAATATATTATTTTTACTTCACCACTTTTATTGATACATATGCTGTAGTTTTTAAGAATTGAAGTACTGCAAAGAGTGATGACCAACGTGTTGCCAGCACGCGTAGCAGACTGCGGTGCGGCTCAGCGATTCTAAATGCGGGGACTGCGGAGACTGCGGTGCGGCTCAATGTGCGTTCACCATTAATCCCAAGATCTTTTTCTAACTAGAATGAATAAAAGATACTTAAAGACTAAGCTCTTTCTATGAAGTTCTATGAAACCTCCCACTTGTTATGTCTTCTGCCCGCACGCACGCGGAGCGGCTGTGGGACTTACGTCGGTCTGTAACTTAAAATTATTGGTTTTGACTCCAGTAGACTCGCGTTTCTATGAAGACAAGACATAAGTTTTTTTTCTAAGTGATAGCAACTTACAGTTTCGAAAATGCTATCACTGAAAAAAGCTACTGAACGTTACTGAGGAGTCAAATGGTGAACGCACATTGAGCCGCACCGCAGTCTCCGCAGTCCCCGCATTTCGAATTCTTTGTATGAAATTCTATGAAACCTCGCACACTGAGCCGCACCGCAGTCTCCGCAGTCGCCGCACGCATTTGAGACGACCGAATTCCCCAGCCGCAGCTGATGACGTCACCAACGTCGGCCCGCACGCAGCGGACGCTGCGGCTAGCGCGGTGCGGATGACGTCATCCGCATTTTTTGTCTGCCTCGTCGTCTGTAACTTTTATTGGAATTTCATAATCTTTGCAGTATTTTTCTTCAATTCTTAAAAACTACTAGCTTATGCTGACAATTAAATGAAGTAAAAATAATATACTTCGTAACGTCAATAAAAGTTCTCCTGACAATTAAATGAAGTAAAAATAATATACTTCGTTTTTCTTCAATTCTTAACTACAGCTTTGTATCAATAGCTTGACAATTAAATGTTTATGTAACGTTTCAATAGCAAGTTAGCATTTTAATAACTGTAAGTAAATTCTACTAAACAACTAGAAAAAAGCCCCAGCCACTAAAAGCAATATTACGCTACTAAAAGAGGAGTCAAAACCAACAATTTTAATTAGTGAAAAATCCACTAAGTTGGCAACACTACAAAATGCGTGCGGCGACTACGGAGACTGCGGTGCGGCTAAGTGTGCGAGGCCATTAACAAAATGCGATGAGTGCGGGTACTGCGGAGACTGCGTGCGGCTCAATGTGCGTTCACCTTAATGGTGAACTGCTGGGGCTTTTTTCTAGTTTTTTCACTAATTAAAATTGTTGGTTTTGTTCTTTTAGTAGCTTTTAGTGGCTGGGGCTTTTTTCTTTACTTACAGTTATTAAAATGCTATCACTTAAACAAAGCTATTGAAACGTTACGAAGTATATTATTTTTACTTCATTTAATTGTCAGGAGAACTTTTATTGATACATAAGCTGTAGTTTTTAAGAATTGAAGAAAAATACTGCAAAGATTATGAAATTCCAATAAAAGTTACAGACGACGAGGCAGACAAAAAATGCGGATGACGTCATCCGCACCGCGCTAGCCGCAGCGTCCGCTGCGTGCGGGCCGACGTTGGTGACGTCATCAGCTGCGGCTGGGGAATTCGGTCGTCTCAAATGCGTGCGGCGACTGCGGAGACTGCGGTGCGGCTCAGTGTGCGAGGTTTCATAGAATTTCATACAAAGAATTCGAAATGCGGGGACTGCGGAGACTGCGGTGCGCCTCAATCTGCGTTCACCTTAAGTTGGCAACACTACAAAATGCGTGCGGTGACTGCGGAGACTGCGGTGCGGCTCAGTGTGCGAGGCCATTAACAAAATGCGATGAGTGCGGGTACTGCGGAGACTGCGTGCGGCTCAATGTGCGTTCACCTTTAACAGTTTTACTATACTTAAGGTGAACGCACATTCAGGCGCACCGCAGTCTCCGCAGTCCCCGCATTACGAATTCTTTGTATGAAGTTCTATGAAACCTCGCACACTGAGCCGCATCGCAGTAGCCGCAGACCCTGAGACGACCGAATTCCCCAACCGCAGCTGATGACGTCACCAACGTCGGCCCGCACGCAGCGGACGCTGCGGCTAGCGCGGTGCGGATGACGTCATCCGCATTTTTTGTCTGCCTCGTCGTCTGTAACTTTTATTGGAATTTCATCATCTTTGCAGTATTTTTTTTCAATTCTTAAAAACTACAGCGTATGTATCAATAAAAGTTCTCCTGATATTTCGTAACGTTTCAATACCTTTGTCTAAGTGATAGCATTTTAATAACTGTAACTAAATTCGACTAAACCACTAGAAAAAAGCCCCAGCCACTAAAAGCAATATTACGCTACTAAAAGAGGAGTCAAAACCAACAATTTTAATTAGTGAAAAATCCACTAAGTTGGCAACACTACAAAATGCGTGCGGTGACTGCGGAGACTGCGGTGCGGCTCAGTGTGCGAGGCCATTAACAAAATGCGATGAGTGCGGGGACTGTGGAGACTGCGTGCGGCTCAATGTGCGTTCACCTTTAGGCTGAGCGCAGACTTGAGTCACAACTGTTTTATGACAGTCTTGTCTCACATAGACAAGTCTGTCTGTCTTAAAACATAAACAAAACTGTTTTGTCTACGACACGCCGCTCACCTGAAACTTTTGTTCAAGTGAAAAATCCACTAAGTCAACACTACAAAATGCGTGCGGCTGACTGCGGAGATTGCGGTGCGGCTGTGTGCTAGGCCATTAGACAAATGCGATGAGTGCGGGTATGAGACTGCGTGCGGCTCATGTGCGTTCACCTTAAGGTGCGAGGCCATTTTGTACTGCGGAGAGCAATAGTCACCTGTCTTAAAACTGTTTTGACTCAAGTCTGCGGTCAGCCTCAAACCCCTTCTACACGGTAAGACCCGACCACCTGACAGAGGTGATCTTGGTCCACGTCCGGTGGGAATGAAAATCGACCGTGTAGACATTGGTCGTGCGACCAAATATGGGCGGAGTCAATCGAACCTTGGTCGGGAGCGCAGTCGTCCCGACAGGCTGCGTCCGCGGTGGGACCCGACCGTCAGCCGACAGCGTTCCAGACGGTGGGGTACTGTTGACACGACCAAGTTCACCTCTGTCAGGCGGTCGGGTCTTACCGTGTAGAACGGGTTTTACAGCTTGACATAAAAATGTAGAAAACCGGAAGTCGCCACTGGCTTCGCGCTACCACCACCTTGAATGTTTTTTTTTTTTTCACTTATTACGTTTGTTTTATGGCACAATAACAAACCTGCGGTATTTGTTTACACCAAGTTTACATTTAGTTAGATTCATTTTTCACCTCTCCGTATGTTTGAACTGGGTGTTTGACATTTAGTCAGTATAAACTGGTAATAGGATTTAAACGCAACCCATAATTTGACAGTTGTACACAACTGTCAAATTATAAAACTTTCAGTTGTGTATGTTTAGTATTTCATTTTTAAATAACTAATTTAGCTTTGTTTGATTTGGTGATATGTTATTTAAACATTATAATGGAGGAAGATAACCAAGATGGGCCATTTACAGTGTGGCAAATGTTTAATGCGCCGACTATGGTGCTGTTCAATAATTTGGAACATGCAGCTGATGGTTTGGATAGACTACTTACTTCCATTCTGAAGCTATCTGGGTGAGACGCTAAAAGTATTCTTCATTAAGGTGATTGCTTCGATGTAGCCCGCGAAATTCAAATTTTTTTACTTTTTTTGCAATTTGCAGGCCAGTGACATGTTGTAACTTTATAAATATATGTGTTGCGGTAATAACAAGTATAATTTTAAATATAAAAATTATCAAAAAATTCGCTCCATCAGCTCTCACATAGAAAAGGTGCATCGAAGTTAGATTTCGGAGATTTTAACATGATGCAGCTTTTCTATGTGAGAGCTGATGGAGCGATTTTTTTGATAATTTTTATATTTAAAAATTATACTTGTTATTACCGCAACTCATATATTTATAAAGTTACAACATGTCACTGGCCTGCAAATTGCAAAAAACGTAAAAATATTTGAATTTCGCGGGCTGGTTGAAGCATCCCCCTTAACAGATTTTAAGAATTATTTCATCAAATGATTGAAAATGGATAATAATAGATAAACATCACTTTATTTAAGATAAATTAGTGTTGTCGTTTTACTTACAGAGATTTCTCAGAAGTTCTAGTACCAAGGGCTGGGTCTTCCAAATATCCAGACTCGTATTATCATGCGTTCAATACATGGCTAGTTGGCAGATTATTTTATGTGTGGTCTATGGAGGAGTTGAACAGGTAAATAGTAATAATAATATTCCACAACTATCACACAACGCCATCTAGTCCCAAGTTAAGCAGCGCTTGTGTTTTGGGTACTAGACAACTGATAAATATTTTTTTTGTGGTTTTTTTTTTTATCTGCAATCAGTGCCACTTTAAGCAGATTTAATGTAGGAGCTTGTCACGGCGAGTGTGACCTCCAATGAGACCATCTACTCCTTATGTTTATCAGATTCAATCACTACTGATTACATCTTTCCTTTTTAGTCTTTTTGTATAGCTTCGCCGTTTTAGTTGTGAAGCTAGAGGGTTGGGGTGATTTTGCAGTCGTTGCTGGTAGGTTTGCATAGTGCTTTTGATTTCATCCTTCACAGTAGACATGTTGAGGTTAGCATGTATTTCATCATTAGTGATGAACCAAGGTGAGTTGCTTATAGTGCGGAGAATTATATTCTGCATTCTTTGCAGGATACTTATGTTCGAGTTACTGGCACTTCCCCACAACTGTATGCCGTACATCCACACAGGCTTCAATACTGTCTTATAGATTAGAAGTTTGTTGTCTATGGAGAGTTTGCTGTTGCGCCCAAGCAGCCAGTGGAGGTTTCTGTATCATATATTTAGTTCTTCTCTTTTGGCTTTGATATGGTGCTTCCATGTCAGTCTTCGATCTAGGTGCAATCCTAAGTAACGAACGCAGTCAGAGTGAGGTAATATGGTGTTATCTAATGTTATTGGGGGGCAGTTTCCTTTTCTCAAGGTAAAGGTTACTTGTACCGATTTTGACGAGCTAGCTTTGATCTTCCACTTTTGCAGCCACTTAGTGATTTCATTTAGTCCATTCTGGAGCATTTCTGAGGCACGTATTGGGTCAGTACTGCTGGCTAGTATGGCTGTATCATCAGCAAACGTAGCGGTGGTGATACCGTCTACTTGCGGGAGATCCGCTGTGAATAGGGTGTAAAGGAGAGGTCCCAGCACAGATCCCTGCGGGACTCCAGCCAATATGTTATAAAACTTTGAAGTTTCCTCACCTTCCTTTACTTGGAATAACCTGTCTGCCAAATAGGATTTTAGTAAGCAATAATATGAGTGAGGGAGGTATAACTTAATTTTGAAAAGTAGGCCCTTGTGCCAGACCCTGTCAAAAGCCTGCTGGATATCTAGGAAAGCCGAAGAGCAGTATTCCTTGTGTTCGAGTGTGTGTCTTATCTTGTTATAAACTCTTCTTCTTATGTTCTTAATACATAAATTAGATTCGTCTTATGTTCTTAATACATAAATTAGATAAATTACACCCATATATTTGACCTGGGTGGGAATTGAACCTACGACCTCTGGCATAGCAATCAGGGTCACTAACCATTAGACCAACAGGCCTATTAAATGTAATGCTTCTATGTACTGCTATAACAACACAAACATTGGCTTACTTTAAATCTTTTAGCTTCCAATCTTATTTGATATGAAAGAAAATAAACTTGTTTTCTTCACATTAAAGTTTATTGTTGCAAATATTTGTTGGCTCAGAGCTCAGAGCACCAAGGGCCATAGCTGAAACTAAATTTTAGCTATGGCCCAGTTTCAGACTAACAGTAATGTTCATTTTATTTTTTTAGGATACATGCAACAAGCAAAGATGCACAGCTGAAAATTTTAAACATACTGTGTATGAATGCTGCATCTTTTTATAACACTTTGCAATCAGAGTATGTTTCTATATTAACAAAACTAGTCCAGTTTTACAAAGAGAACCAAAGAGACCAGTCAAGAAGTTTACTACTTGAAAACTTTAAATCTGAACAAATTGAAATTCCTAATGTTCAACTTAATTTAGAGCCTATTTTTGTAAATGTAAAAGATTTGAAAACATGCAGAACATTGATAGATTTAACATTGCAGCTGCTTGCAGATAGTTTACCAATGAATTCTATCTTTATTAATAAACACAAAACAGAGTATTGTAAGATGTTTCATGAAATTCTATACATGCTTGAAAATTACAGTGTAGATCTAAAATTCTCTTCACTGAAATTTTTCATTACTTTGATTAATAATTACAAGCAAATAGGCATATGCACCTTCTGCCAGTGCTTCCCATCTGTATATCTTGACTTACTTTATTCTATAGAAGCAATGTTAAAGTCACTGAATGTATACTATGAGAAAGGTGAAATTGATGCAATGTACTTGGATGGTTTTAATAAACTAATGTGCACATTCATGAAAATTCATAAAGAAACTCCTCAAAAAGAGATCAATGAAGTTGTCTTACATATTTGTACTGTTATTCTAAAGACAAAGAGCAATAAAATATTCAATCATAATTTGAAATTAGAATGCTTGTCTTTGAGCAAACATTTAGATTTTCCAAAAGATTTAATAGATGTCTCGAATATGGATGCAAGTGAAGTAGATATATTGAAAGAGAACTACAGTAAAAACATACTGGCACATATAAGATCTGAGTTACAAGGAAATAGCATTATTGATCTAAAAGGAAGTTGGCACTATAAGCAAGTGCTAAATGTGGTAATGTCAATAAAAAGCTGTGAAGATAACAAAATAGATATATTTTTAATAAGTTATCATTTGAAGAGATGTCTATCTTGTTTTGGCATATTATTACAAGTCACCATGCAGTGTGGAAAGCTGCATGAAAAATCAAAGATAGAGATACTGTCAAAAGAAGACATCCATGTTATTTGGGGATCATTATTGAAGCTTATTGGATACAATAAAAGTGTTATTCTGGGAGACATTAACTGCACTAGATTATTTATGGAAATACTTCTGAGTACATCAATCCTCTGCCAAAGTCCATCAAGAGAAAATACTAACACGATCCTTCAACTATTATGCCTACAAAGTTCATCACAATTTTCTGAACATAGTTTAGGATACAATGATAGCATTAAATTAATAATCCTGAAGTATATGATGATTATAAAACTGATTCTAAAAGTGAGAACAAGTGATTTTTGGGACAGAATAATTTCTAATTTGAGTAATGGTTTCCTAAGAAATAAAACATCTAATATGTTTAAGGAAGTAAGTGTTAATGACATAATTTCGGCTTGGGTTTATTTGATATTAGTGCAAAGGAGTGTATCACTTATTCGTTTCTTTCCAGATCATTTCATTGTGTCCACTCTTGATGTTGAATAAAACCTTCTCTTCAAGTAAACTTATCGGAGACATACTTATGCCAGCATTTCTGGCAAAAGAATGTGATATTCAGAGAGCGGTTGCTGCTGTCCTATCAGCGATATCCTGTATGTCACTGGGAACCTATGAGATCGTCATAAATACACCAAGAAACTGTTTTGGACAATCTTTATTTTCTAATAATGCTGTGGATCTGATATTAATATGTTCTAAGTGCCATAATTTAGATAAAAATCGATACTCCGAAGATTTCGTAAATACAGTCAATCAACATAAAGTTAAGATATATTCTGAGAGTAACAATTACACTCCAAGTCAACATTCCACTAAAACTAGCTTAAAGAATCTATTTGCAAAGTTCTTGAACTGGAAACAGTATACAGATTTGGAAAACAGTGGCTATTGGGATTTGTTTGCCAGACTTTGTCATCACTATTATGTGCTTAACTATGAAGTTCCTGCCGATTTATTGAACGAAGATAACAGTCAACATGTGCTGAAAGCATTCAGACCATTCATTGATGATAGTTCTGTGAGTATTCAATTTAGTTAGCATTGTTAAAAATAATAATATACTAGTATTGAAAAGGGGTGATTGAGATGATAACATACAGAAAGGAGAATGGAAATAGAAGACATGTTGCACCATCCCCAAACAAATACTTTTTTAGTCTTAAAAATGTTATTTAAATTAAACAATTTTATTTCAGGTTGAAGAAGATACTGAATGGACTTCCTACAAGGATTCAGCATTCAGTTTATGTATTAATGTGTTAGTCCAGTCCACAAGAGTCAGTTTAGAAAACAATGATAACACACAGCAGACCATCACATTGAATCTCATAAAAGACTTTGGTCTATGCTCCAATGAAAAAGTGATATTGCCAGTGACAAAGCTTTTTGTTTATTTCATCATGCATCCACAGTGCTCTCTTGGACCTAAAGCTGTAGTCAGCCTAAGAGATGTTTGTGAGCTTCACGGGTACACGCCAAACCAAGTCTACCATAGATACAAGAAGGACTACTGTAAACTTTTTGTTGAATGTAGCCTGTACAGTGGAAAGGACTTTGCTATATCACTTCTAAAAGTTGTCAGGGCGTTTGGCTTTGTTGGCTACAGAGATTTCATTTCTAAGGATGTCCATCATTTCTTACCATACTTGATGCCTTACTCTGTAACCATAAAAGAAGTTCCTTCAATGATTGAGGAAATAGCCTCCTTAGTACAGTGCTCAGTTTCGGACTTCTTGATTGAGAGATTTCCTCATATTTACGTTCACGTTTATTTGAACGAGTCTAAGGAAGTTGAGAAGAAATGTCTTGATATTATTGGAAAGCTGACGAAGACATCTGTTTTGAGCTTGATCAAGAGACATTTCCGAGTGATTCTGACCGAATTTCTGTTACAGTATTGCTGTGATTCGGAAAAAGTGCTTAATGCATGTCGATACCTGGCTTGCCACGATCCGGATGTGTCGACACCTATTGGAAGCATGAGTATGAGCACATCACAAATAGCAGACTTTTTGAATCCAAAATTTTTAGGTGTTCTGGCATATTTTGACCACAAGTTGGTCAACGCGAAAGTTGCTCTATCTGTGAAGCGAAAAGCATTGAAAAGCTTTCCTGACATAATGCAATTGATGGGAGTCAAATATTTGACGCCTCTGAGGTTCAAGGTTTTAGCTACCTTGAGATCTGCTCTTCAATTGGCGAAAGAATTTCCAAAGATATTGGCTGAAGCATGGGGAGCCTTCATTCATAACATTGATATAATGGCTTTAGGACCTCTCATGTCTAATCTGGCCGTATCACTTTTGCAACAGCTGGAATATGCGCCTCAAGAAATAAATAAAATATTCCAATACCTTGTTTTGAACAATGAGAATTTATTAAGCTCTCATATCTCAGATCTTTTTTTCTTAGAGGATACAAAGATATCTGATAAAATAAAGATCGTAATCAAGAGGCATGTTAAGAGGACCCAGCCTGACGAGTTTTTAGACAAGATCAAATGGTACTTACAGCATTTGAACCATGATATACCCAGTATAAAGGCGTATGCTTTCTCTCACCTGGATAAGCTATTAAAAAATAATCGTTCTGAGATACATAAAGCGATATTTGGTGGGAAAAATATAGACCCAGTTATAGTTGAGCTCATAGATGCTCTGCTGTTAGGTGAGTAGTTGTTGTAAATATTTAAATTTTACCTACCTGTAAATAGTCCTCCGTTTGAGTCTTTAAGTAACATGGCGCTGGAAATGTGTACTATAACTGCTAATTATGTATATATCATCCCTGATACAGGTTTCATATTTCCTTATCCCTTCTTTGAATTGAACATGTCAATTTTATTTTCCAGGTTGTAAAGACCCAGACTCCAAAGTGAGTCTTTCAAGCGGCGCATGCCTTGGTCAGCTGGGAGCTATTGAGGCGGGTCACCTGCCTCGTCAGTATGTGCAACCAGATAGATCGCCGTTCGCATTCTCTATTGGAGACGACTGTTTCGCTGCAACTGCGCTTGTTGAACTCTCGAGAGCGTTTCAGTATGAGAAGGATACTATGGTAGGTGGGATTTTATTAGGGCTACTTTCTCGTTACCTTTATACTCAGTTTTCCGCCTTGTTCATCCCGCTTTTTGCTAGTAACGGGCCTAAATTTTTCAAGCATTTAATACCTGCTTGCCCCAGCCGGTTTTGCAGGTAACAGGGCTGACTTTCCCAAGCAATTAAGAAATGTTATGTTTACCACAAAATGGTTTATCTGCTCCAAATCTAACAGTCTCTTCAACCAATTTTTATGTGATCTGTTTCAGAACATGGATTGCTACGCTCTAACGATTCAGGAGATATTGAAAATATACGACATATCACCAACGGGCACCAAGAAAGATGTTTGGGATAGCTTTCCAGAACACATGCATCAGATCATGCATCCATTGCTCAGTTCCAGGTACTTTTTGCAATATGTTTTTTTCGAAAAATGTTAACACTTAAAGTTTAAGGGTGCTCCCACATCTATCGACGCGGAATCGGCTTTTTCCGTCGCCCTTTCTCTTTCTGTCGCTTGAACTGTCATTTGCTAGACCGAGACAGAAAGCATAATGCGATAGCACGCGGCGGAATGCTCGACGCGGCCGCGTGCTATCGCATTGTCTCGGTCTAGCAAATGGCAGTTCTAAGCAACAGAAAGAGAAAGGGCGACGGAAAAATCCGATTCCGCGTCGATAGATGTGGGAGCGACCTTATTCTCACCAGCATTAGCTCTTCGAATAAGTAAAACGTGGGTTTAAAAGAACTTTTTTCTTCAAGGTACACATTGGCTTATCCATCCCAACCAAAGAAAGCACATCCATTATTTGGTTCAACTTACGCGACAACATTTTTGGAATGGGCACACAAGTAAGTTTTTGACGATTTACTACACTAATAACAACGTTTCATGCATTTAACAGATATTACAATTATGTATGCGTTTATTGTTTAGCTGGGCAGGCCAACTAATTCCTCTGATAGAATCAGAAAGTATTCGCGAACTCTTGCGCACAGTGCATCCGAGTATGCGACGTGATGTTAGAACTTTGTTTCTCTTCCTACCCTACGTCTTGCTACATGCTGTTAAGTCTAAGAATAATTCACAGTACATACAAGAAGAAATTCTGGCCGTTATAGGTAAGAAAGTCTGATACCTAATAATATTTTCAGAATACAATATTTACGATTTTTATTAATGTTGATAATAATATGTTATTCGTTAATATGGTTAATACGGAATACATACACTAGTTTATTAAAATTATTATTTTAGGCCTAGAGAATCTTGAAATGGAAAATGCAGTGACCATAGAAAGGAGTAGATATAAAATGCTGAGACATATAAGAATGACTCCTAGTATTAACTCGGTTCAAACTGAAGAAGGCAACCAGGTAATTACTTATCCTGGAAACTATAATCACATTTCTGCTATCTTGTGTCTGATATTTGTCTGTAACCACTCCACGACCAAAATCATATCCGAGCTTTAAAGATGTCTAATCAAAGCTACCGTCAAAATCAAGGGAACAGGATTAAGATTGTGATATTAATATCGGGCGTTAGATATTTACATGAATTTCAACCTTAATGTTGTGTTTAATTTGAAATGTCTAAAATTTTTGTTCCCTTTCAGAGTAAATGCAGTAAAACTATATACACTTTACTGGACTTCTTAAACAGATGGCTCCTAGAGTGGTGTCACTCCAAACAGCGTCCAACGGAAAATGAAAATTACAAGTACGTATTTACATTAGTTATGTATCTCGCTCTAACATGTTTTCTGTGAAACTACCAACTGATATTAAAACCATGAATTTATTGAAAAAAAAAAATTAGTCGACAGTCTTCTTTTGTTTCTACGCGGCGTATTACTCCCCGATTTACTCAGTGGTCTAATTTTCAATGTTATTTAAAAAAAAATCTTTCTATAGAGCAATATCTTCATTCTTGGACAAATTCGACAAGTTGACGATAGCCCGCGGGAACTTCGTCTGCGGCGAGTTAGAACGGGCGCTACAGTACATAGAGTTGTATATGGATGAGAGAAAAGACAAGATGCAGGAACAGCTGCCGTTCTTAGCTGAGATATACGCCTTGCTGGATGAACCGGATTCTGTAGCTGGTAAGAATATAAACAAAAAAAATTACAACTTTGGGGCTCCGTTCGCGTGAGCACAAAGCACTCATTCCCGTAATAAATGTCGTCACGAACAAAGAGAAGTTTTTAAGGTTTATACAACATTATTTTTAGTATATGCGAAACCTGAATATAATTTGTTCAGAATCAGTAACTGATTCGATTCCAATAATTTTTACACAATGTTATATTAAAAAAAAAAAATATATATTACCAGATAAATACAATACAATCGCCATAGGGTTAGGTACCTATTGGCAAACTATTATCACGAGTGTATAGCACAGGAGACACGGTTTACGCGGGTGTACCGCGAAATTATCATGTTTTTGAACGAAAAATCAGGTAATATACAAGCTCATAACTTTGTGATTTGTCATGATACGGTTTTAAAATTTTGTACATAGATTCTTTACACAAAAATATCGGACAGGTGTATCGGGTTTCGCATAAACAAAAAATAATGTGGTATATCGTCGTCGAAGCATCATTATCCAAACTTTGGGCTGCTACTGCAAACTTCTTATAGAAACATCTAATCGCACTTTGGTCTATCTTGCTATAGAACCCAGTATCCTATTACTGAACAACACTCCTCAACTTGGGCAGTCGTAAATAAAACAATAGTGACAGAAACGGAGGTAAAGACAGATTTACCAAAATTATAATGTCAACATTTTCAGGTATACTATCAATGAAGAGATCTGAGCCCTCATTAAAAGAGCTAATCCTTGCTCAAGTAGTGACTGGACGGCTGCAAGACGCGGCACTGTGCTATGAACGATTGGCACAGGAAGGCCAATTGGATAGACACAGTCTGCAGGTAAGTTAATCAGAAGATATGTTTAAATACTTCCCTGTCACACAACTGGCAATCTGCAAATGCAGGAAAGAGAAAAAGATATATAAATATTACCGTGTAATTGACAGAACTACAAAGAGAATTAAAACTTAACAAGCTTATTGTAGTCGCGTTCCATCCAAAACGAGCCTTAATGCTCTTATTCGTATATGCTTGATTACAATCGCTTGAAGGAATTTGCACGTTATTTAAATACCAATTAAGTTTATTTTCGTACGTGCGAATGCTTAGCCAGGGCCAAGTTTTATGTATAAACAATCATAAATGCTTCCAGGGCATGATCGACTGCTACCTAGGTCTGGACCAGCCTTTCACAGCGTACCGGTTACTGAGTGAACATGAAGACGAGGATGGTATGAAGGAGTTGTCTGCTGAACCATTGTGGCGACTGGGCCGGTTTGATGACCTTGAGGAACTTTGCAAGAAGCCTGTTGTAAGTTAATACATACAATAGTAACTATGCATTTTAATTGTTAAAGATTAAATGGTGATTGGTAAATATTATTATTATTGAAGAGCTCGTGGCTAAATACTCGTAGTAACAGCCGCACAGGCCGATCTTCCGGGTTAAGCCGCGCTTGCCGATGGATGACCCTCTGTCATAGCGAGTTTCCTCCGTGCCTCGGAAAGTACGTAAAGCAGATGGTCCCGGCTGTCATTTGTAAATCTTTGACAGTCGTTAATCACAGTCAGAAGCTCGAAAGTCTGACAACCAGTCTACCAAGCGTAAGTATAACTAGCAAGCGCAGCGTAGGACGTCCAGCAGCAAGGTGGACAGACGACCTTATATATAAAGGTCGCCGGAAGACGCTGGATGCAGGTCGCTTCTAACCGGTATATGGGGAGATCAAAAGGGGAGGCCTATGTTCAGCAGTGGACGTCCTATGGCTGAGATGATGATGATGACTGTATTACCCAGTTACTGGGTTGTCGAGTTCCGATAGGCAGTCGCTCCATGTAAAATAATGATATTCAGCTGCATCTGGTTCGACTGGAAACCTACCCCAAAATAGTTGGGAAAAGGCTAGGCAGATGATGGCAGATGATGGTAAATATTATTAATCAGTTAGTTTATAAACCAGCACATACCTGAAAAACTACAGTATCCTTTTTTCTTGGTTTCGTTAACAATTTTCGACATTATTTCATCGGATTGAATTTCCATAATTTGTTGTGAACGAAAACTGTTTTAGCCACCGTCAAACGAAAACTGGGGCCTTCTCATGGGCCGTATTTTACTCGCTTACCGCCAACAAGACCACGATGCGTTCCTCATATCCTGCAAAGACACCACCAGTAGACTGCTCGCACAAATGGACGGCGAGAGCAAGGGAGAGAACGCTTTGAGGAGTGGCTATCAGAGTGTGCTCGGACTTCATATTATTACGGAAACTAGTCATGCTGAAGAAGTGTTTCATAGGTAAAGTTTACCTCTATTTCATGTGGTATACGGTTCATGGGAAATAATTGGGCTTACAAACATAAAAGTTCACTTACACAAACACCTAGACTACTTGTATTTAATACAAGTATTTGTTCCGTGCGGGATCAAACCTGCGATACGCTTAAAGGCAGTCAAATCTGAGACATTGCTCCAATCTATACTCTTAACAATTTGGCCGTACATACATATCATTATTAGTTTCAATGACTCTGAGCTTTTCATTTTAATTTTCAGTCCCTAAGTGACTTTGTAACCAAACAAGATAAATATCGATATTAATAGTGAAGACATTCCTTTGATGCTTTAGACTAAAAGATCTTCCTGATGGCGATCGTCAAAGCAAAGAGATGGTGAACCAGTTACTAGACGAGTGGAGACGGCGTCTGTCTGTAGTGCAGTCGGATGTTAGGACCATAGAGCCACTACTACGACTCAGGAGAATACTGCTGCAACAAACACAGGTAGGGTAAATACAGAATCATCTTCAATTCGCAGGAGAACTCTGTAGATTTCACGGGTATCAACATTGTAATATTATGATAATAGTTTTAATTCGCATGACACTATTGTGTTCTAAACCAAATAACACTTCATTATGAATGAAGTTTCCGTAGAACGGATCGATTTTCAAAAAGCCTCCTATTTTCGTCTGTCATATTTCAAACAGCAATAAAAGCAACTTTTTGGTAGCCACCGACACAAAAAGAGAGGTGTAATAACTTTGACCGCTATGCTTTTACTGTGGTAAAATCATCAAATGAGTCCTACCTAGCGCGGGGGGACTGTTAGGCTGCTTTTCCACCAGAGATGCGCTATGTAGCTGTGCTACGAAGATGTGAAAGCTGAGCTACGAAACTGTGTGACCTTTTCCACCGATGCTACCCTATGTAGCTGTGCGAGTAAGATGTGCTATGGAGATGGGTAGCTGCGCTACGAAGATGCGCTGTCACAGGGTAGCTACGCTACAAAGATAAAAAAAACAAACTAAATTTTAAATTTCGATAAGGTCGAAAATGGCTTGCACCTGTTTTTTTATCTCGCTATCGTTAAGCAGATGTTTTTTCAACTTCAAGCGATTTTCGACCTTATTGACATTTATGCGAACACCTGATTTTAATGAAGGAGCAATGTTGGCTAACGAGAATGTGAGAAAAACAAACTAAATTTTAAATGTCAATAAGGTCGAAAATCGCTTCTAGTGATTTGACAAATCCCTAAATTGGTTCAGTGAAATGACAAAAATTACTTATTTGTGGTATTTTACAACTAAATTAAATTTAATAAATGTTAGAAAACGTCGACGGACCGTAGCACGCATCCATAGCACGCAGCCATAGCACGCAGCCATTGCACACAGCCACAGCACGCAGCCATAGCACGCATCCTTACATATAAAAAACACATCTTAGTTGAATCCGTTTCCACCAGTGCTATGTAAACAAATGAATGTGATTGGTGGATATCAAACGCATCCGTAGCAACGTAGCATAGCGCATCTCTAGTGGAAAAGCAGCCTTAGACTTGTACTGACTAAAATCCAAGGTGATCCTTCAGTAGCCCTATACGATCCAGGGTCACGGTCACAGTCCCGCGACCCCGGCACCGCCATGCGCATGTGTGAGTCTGTGGCATCGTTGCTCTTAAACGGGTGAATGGATTTGAATGCAGTTTTTTTATTTGAATGTAGTATTTTTAGCAAAATTATATCAAAATCAGTTCAGCCGTTTTCTTGTTTTAGCAACTCCTTGAGCCAACGCATCCACTAACGGCGAGTCGATTAAAAGCATGCATTGGAGACCTGTGGTTGCAAAGTGCGAAGCATGCTAGAAAAGCTGGAATATTCCAACAGGTAAAAAACAAATCAAATGCGAGACTCGTAAAAAATAAAATAATTAAAAAAAGAAAATATTATGCCTTATGGTTTATTTGTTAAAATACTATTGTCCGGGTTAGGTTAAGCAGCACAGTAGTAATCGTAATCTTCTGTTTTACTCAAATATTTACCCAGAAAATGAGAAGAAACTGGTATTGAAAATGTAGGGATTTATTTGAATTAAAATACTAACCAGTAATTACTAAAACACTCATTTTTTTCAGTCTTACATGTACGTTTTGAATGCTGAAGAATATCAACCGGAAGAGTTGTTCATAGAGAAGTCCAAGATGTATTGGGCGCGCGGCCAGCACGAACATGCGTTTACCACGCTACGACGAGGATTGGATGATACTTATCCGATGTTGGAACAACTTAATAATGAACAACGGTAAATAAGAACTGCTTTTATGTTACTGTTTTTTTAATAACGTGTGAAAATATGGCTACTACCCTAGTGTTGATGTTGTGGGGTAATTAACCCTGAATTGTCTCTCAGAACCCCACTTTCCTCTGACAAGGATAACTTATATTGTTGTATGTTAAGTCCAGGTGCTTCAAGATATTTTTTTCCACTGATGTCAATGATGTCTCTTTCAGAAAAATATGTGCAAAAGCGAAATTGCTAATAGCTAAGTACAACGATGAAACCACGAATGTCGATGTTGATGTTAATATTGGATATTACAAAGAAACAGTAGAAGTGTTCAAGCAGTGGGAGAAGAGTTTGGTAAGTTAAAAAATGTATTACAAAAACAAAGTACTTGGTACCTTTTTTTAGTAGCTCAGCTTTGCATCCAACATAATTACTAAAAGTGTTTATATACCTATTTTGTGTTTGTATGTGTATGTTTTGTTTGTTGGTAAATTGTATACCGTAGACTACATACAGTATTGTTTCTCCTTTACTTTTCAAATCCATCCAAAGGTTGTCTTGAAAAGATCGCTTTTAGCGATAAGACCGCCCATTGTGTCACCCTATTTATAAGATATTGTAAATTGACGTATCCTGTAATTTGTATGGTGTACATAATAAAGAGTATTCTATTCTATTATAAAATAAATTATGATTATCGACGAGAAACATATTTTAAATAAGAAAGTGCCGGTTATTTCTTGTTCCTGTTTTTTAACTCGCCCCCCCCACACTAGGAATTTCTTATGAGTCGTGGATGCAAACATACAAACATGGAAACACACATAATATAAACACCCAGACCCGGAACAACTACTTGTAGGTCAGCAGTTGTACGCTCAGCTACCGTGCCATCAATAATTGTAAACCTTTATCATGCCAAGTATGGAGCCAGGCTCCATGAATTCTTTTTTTTTATCTTACCCTACACTAGGAATTTCTCTTGTGTCGAGGGGGCTTTTACAAAATGTAGAAACTCACATGCACAAACACCTAGACCCGAAACAACTACTTGCTCATCATACAAATATTTGTTGTGCGGGGATCGATCCCGCGACACGCTGCGCTGCAGTCGATCACTCAGCCACTGCGCCAGCCGTGTCGATTCTGTAACTTTACTTCTTTAGACTAAACTGTTAAATTGCTAACATAATTTTGTCGATCCAGGGGGGGTATTACAACGTCTATAAACCAGGCTTGTTCCGGCGAGTGAAAGTGACACAGCTATGCAAGTCGTCTAGCGCCATCTCGTTCACACACTGGAACAAGCTTGGTTCTAAGACGTTATAATACCCCCCCAGGTCTGCCTAGGAGCGTATTACGAGAAAGTGAGCAGCGGTGAGGGTGTCAGTACCAGCACCATGTGGTCGCGACGACTGTACGCACTGAACAGCTACGGCAAGGCACTACAGTACGGACACAAGTATCTGTACCAGAGCATGCCACGGATGCTGTCTATATGGTACGAAGTGATTTTGTTTTTTAATAATATAAGTCTTCATGGCTTAACGCTGAGATGGTGTAGGGCTGTGACTGAATGGTGGCCTAAAGAAACCAGTGTCGTCCAAAACCGGGATTGGTTGACGACATCGTCAGAATCGCAGGGAACAGATGTATGAGGGATGCAGAGAATCTAGAAGAATGTCGGAAAAGGGGAAGGCCTGTACCACCACAATACAGTGGGTTATCCCGTGCTAAAATGTTAAACTATCAGTTTCGAGGAAGCACCACATTAACCTTTGTTTTTGACGCTCTGTAGCAATCCTGTCTTCAAAGTTGAGTATTATTACAGAAATGGAATACTTGAACTTGGTCTCAGGGTGAAACTTGTACTCAAATATAGCATATAATGTCCAGAGACGTCGTAATCCAATCACAATCAAATGCGTTCTCTGTTAATTTAGAATGCAATAAATCTGTTTGGCAATAATAGTCCCACTAGTAGTGGTTCCCCAGCGCTGCCTGATCGCTCACGACTACCATCATGTCTGAGTCCGGCGATAAACAGTCTTTGAAGAGTTCCATCGATGTGCAGGAGTTCTGATTCCTTATGGGTGAGCTCAGTCCAACTAAGGACTCGTCTTTGCTAGACTAGATTGAGGCAAAGTGCAAACCTAGAATAGAAAAGACATTGAAATATACATCTGTTTCTGATTTCCTATTTTATTTGCTACTCAGGTTGGATGTAGAAGTAACATCAACAGACACAAGCGCTCACTCAGTTCTAGCACAAATGACGGAGATCATCAAGACATATTCAGAGAGGTTGCCGCTATATTTGTATCTTACGGCTTTCTCGCAAATTGTGTCAAGAATCTGCCATCCAGTGAAAGAGGTAAGACTACCTTTAATTAATGAACGAATTAAGCTAATTAACTAGTGATTGCTAGCCTACAATGATTTTCGTTACCTAAACAGTTTAAGAGAATAATCAGAACTGTATGCAAACAGACTAATGCTATGTGAAGTAAAGTTTCTTGAATCGAATTGTTGGGAATGTCTCTGAACTGAACAATGTACTCTTTTTCTTCGGTGAATTACTTGGTCACTCTTTCATCGGCAAGTAAATAAACTTGCAGTGAAAACGTGATAAATCTGTTTGACAACACATGCGAATGAATGTGCAAACATAGTCTGACAAATCATTGCAGACGAAATAGTTGCAGTATGACACGTTATTTATTTTGTAACAACCCAAAAATTTTGTTATTTATCTTAAAACAGTTTCGGGAAATATGTGTTTAACAATGATGTCTTCTCGCCCCTCGTTTTCACAAAGGTTACAATGCAATGTTTTCGTTTCTCAACTACATGCATAAAACATGTTGTTTAAAACACTTGTAAGTATACAAGCATTAAAACCTTGGTGAAAACGACGGTTTATGCGGAGTTGAATGTTTGCATCAGAATCAGAATTTTATTTGCTCTTATTTTGAAATAAAGAATTATGTTTTGACAAGTATTCTACAAGTTTTGTATCAAACTAGTATTTAAACTTGTTTCTTGGTGAAAACGCGTGGTCAGAAAACCATATTTTCCAGGTATACCTGCAATTAAAAGCGATCATCGTGAAGTTAATAATGGCATACCCTCAACATACGTTATGGATGATGATGAGTGTCATCAAGTCCAGCTACGCTCAACGTATCAAGCGTTGTGCCGATGTGTTTGCCGACCCAAGACTCAAGGAACCACGAATTTTGAAACTGATCAGTGACTTCACGCAACTCGCTGAGAAGCTGATCGAACTGTGCAATAAGCCAATAGCTGGAAGCTCTTCGGTAAGTTAAATTTTTGTAACCAAGGTAGGAACGCAAAAAGGTAGTTGAGCGCAAAACTAAGAAAAAAGTGAAGTGGCGGATGCTTATGTAGCGTTTGTATAGGGATGCAATAAGTTTTTTTTTTTTGACAATAATTACCGGTGCCGTTAAATCGTTAATGTTAATAAAGTTTTACACCTTGAGCTATCGAAGAAATTTCTAATTTACTTAAACGAATTTAAATTTTTCGAAAATATTTAATTAAAGCTATTTTATGTTTTTTTCTATGAATTATCTTTTGCCAACTAAAAATATACAATTAAATAGAATAACGTTTCAACACTGATTGATTTCGAGATTATTAAAGGAGGTGTTAACAAACAATTATTATTAAAATCCCTTCCAATAATTAGTATTTTTAGCAGTATTTAAAATCCTTCAATACTAGATAGAAAAAGAAATAAAAGTATATGAAAAAACACTACTTCGCAACGGAACTGCGTTCAAAGAAACGTTTAAGACAGCTTCAATCTGTTTCATCTGTCAAAATCACGTCAAAATACATCGATGTTTCATTATTTGAAAGCTTCAAGATATCAATATCGAACTCGGGAACCCTGGCTTTTGGCCGGCAGATAGTGTGTGAAATTGTGTTCTTATTCCCATGATTATTCACAAAATATGCAGTAATTATAACTTATTTGAAATACTGTAAAGTACATTTTTGGGTTTTCACACGTTTATAAATGAAGTAACGAAACGCATAGACGTTGACGTTGAAAAGATAACAGGATAAATTTCATATGGTACAAATGCCCAAATAAATACAACATATTTTTTTTCAAAATCTACGATTTTTTTCCTATAATTTCGTATTTTTGTCCTTGAGGTACACGGCTTGGCCTTAAATGTAGGGAACAAATTAACACCTCCTTTATTGACGTAAAATCGCTTCAAAATGACATGCTTAACTATGAAAAGATCCCTGGCTTTTTTAATTGAACTACTATGAGACAACTTTTTAACATATACTTTGTATTAGACAAAATAACGCCGATCGTTCGTATCTATGGTGTGAATGTGTGCGTATACAGCACTGATATGGGTGCTTCAATTGTTTCTTAGTGAAGTTCCGTCCGCCTTTTTTTTTAGGTCCATGGTTGAGCACAGTAAGTAATTAATAATATTTTTTTTTAACAATACCAGTTCAGTTAAATCGTTATTGAAGCTTGAGCTAAAGAATTTTCAAACATGTAAGGAAATAATTTTTAATGAATTTTTCTTCCAATGTATTTCGAATAACGTTTCATTCGTTAGATTAACAAACAATGAAAGGTAATGCGCAAAAAGCTGGCCTTCTACAATGCACCGCATAATTACTACTATGTTCGTTGACATCCCAGATTATGTATATCTATCTGTATCTATGATGTATAATTGTATATTATGTCTCTATGTGACTGTTTTTTTAATCGTGTAGATGTTTTGTTACATTAAGCTAGTTCCCAAACATGCTAATGAGTACATACCTCCTTATGTTGATTTATGACGATGTCGGAATGTCTGTACTGTTTGGATTACCATGATGGTGTCAAATTAAACTGTAAATATTAAAATACCTTATTTGTATTTAGTGCGTAATACACGATTACATGTAAATGCCTTTTTGGCAGTGTGGCTTAAAATAGAAATATTGGTTTATTTCGATCTTTTCCAAGAAAGAATATCTATCTAAAGAATGTTTCATTGAAATCTGGAAAGATTCTACGAAGATATGGACCACTTTACTTAAAACTTGGCTTTGTCGCAGATGCAAAATAATAATAGACCAACATTTTTCTCTCTCTTAGATTGCTGTCTGAGTTACACCAAAATATCATTGATATTTTTCACAACCTATTGGAGGATACCTGAACAAAGATTTTTTGGCGCATCGTCCAAATCGGAACAGTCGCGGCATCCTATTCTTTCAGCAAAAGCAACACAGTATCAACCACTCCTTATTGCCATAATTCGAGCATACGAAGATCCATGCACCATTTTTTATCCATAAATGGGGATGTCAACTAGGGAATTAATGGCGCTAGTATAGCTTGTTCCAAGAATCGTCATTGGTTCAAATCTTATAGGTACTTCAAAATAGTACTACCTTATTGGTCGGATTAAGACTTAGCTATGGTGGCGCCATCTACAATTAGGTTTGACCGGCCTTCCCCATTCTACAGCTTTATTTTTATCTTCACAGACGACTACAGTATCAACATTAGTGAGATCGTTACCCCGGCTCTTAGCTGGTGATAACTTCAGCCATGTAATGATGCCTTTCCAAGAGTTCTGTAAGATCGTGCTGCCATCCAAGGCGGCAAGACAAGAGCGGATCGATTTCAACATACCTACAGAACCACCGGTGTACATCGCTGGCATTGAAGAGAATATCAGTATACTGCCTTCGTTGCAGAAACCTAGGAAAGTTACTTTGAAAGGTAATTTTTATTTTATAATTACATGTTATGCGTATTGCAAAGAGTTACAGAGAGCGAGAACTTTTTTACGTTGACGCATGGTTACGTTTAATCGCGTTTGGCGCTTTCAAACGCAGACTTAGCCGCACCGCAGTCTCCGCAGTCCCCGCAAAAACAAAATACATACCGATATGTATTTTGTTTGGAAAGACAAACGTCCATGATTAGGTATGCATTTTACATGTAACACGTTCTATTATGTCATTTAGGTATACGCAGCGTACGGTCGAACAGCCGATTACCTTTTATAGGGCACAGTTCCGGTTTTATATTGTTATTTTTTTTGCTATTATCAACTACAACGAACTAAGTATGCAATTTAGGCTTTTTTTTACACATATTTCTGATTTGGCGCAGTCTAATGGAAAAATATACATTCGATTTTGCTGCCTGACCTGGATAATTCTTATCGTTTCGATGACAACTTCAATTAACTTCGCCTGGGCTATGAGTTTGGCAACTTCGGAAACGGCTAGTAATTTGGTTATGAACAATCGACAGATAATAAGATTTCCATAGTTTGTGTAGTACCGCCACATTAACAGTCCAGGGAAGAGTCATCCATATATTGCCACCTCAGTAGGTTTTCTTTTCTTTGGCCAACCTGTTCCAGACCCTATTTAAAGACTTCCAAGTAAGCTCAGGTCCAAGCCAAAGGTTTTCAGCAGATAGAACGAATGGGATTGGCACAGATGCAGAATTTCGCAACAGCTTTAGTCGCTTCAACCCAAAAATGTTTAGCATCCCTCATATTATCTACACTTTTTAGGTTCCGACGGAAAATCTTACATAATAATGCTGAAGCCCCGTGATGACCTTCGCAAAGACTATCGTCTCATGGAGTTCAACGGCGTTGTGAACAGATTTCTGCAAGATGCCCCCGAAACTCGGCGGCGGCGCCTGTACATACGTACCTATAGTGTGCTGCCTTTGAACGAGGAGTGTGGGCTCATAGAATGGGTGCCTAATCTCGTTGGACTGAGGCCGATATTGATGCATATTTATAAGCAGAAAGGTTAGTAAAGAGATTTTCGATGTATCAAACTGAGAGACGGAAAGGGAAGCCAATAATAGTTTTGGGTCAAGTGCTACACAATTTGGGGTAATTTTTTTATTTGTAGTTTTTTTTTAATGAGAGTAATATTAAGAAATAATTCATGACTAGATTATTCACAGTATCGTATTACCCAGTTACTGGGTTGTTAAGGTCCGATAGGCAGCTCTCCATGTAAATTATTGATTTTCCGGTTTGATGGAAGCCGACCCCGATACTGTTGGAAAAAAGCTAGGCAGATGATGACGAGACTTCAAAAATTTATTTGCCAGTTAAATTTCCAGCTCATTGGGTTTTTACTTGTTATGCCCAGGTATCCACACAAGCAATCGTGAATTGAAAGAGATGATGTGCGCGAACAAAGACCCAGTAGAAAAAAAGAGGCGTATTTATGAACAGCAATTATTGCCGCGTCATCCACCTGTCTTCCAGGAGTGGTTCAGAAGAGTGTTCTCTGATCCTTATGGATGGTAAATACAGACTTGAACTTGACTATAGTTTTATCATGATATCTGAGGTCTAACCTGTAACTTAACTTTTATCACCCATCCAAAGACAGACTGGGTAGCATTGCTTTATCTTGGTCACCCATGCATAGTCTCTTGCCGAGATCTGAGCTTCGTTAAGAGTGTTGTTGTGACTATCTGACTGTCAACTCTACAAGCGCGCGCGCTCATTAGGCAACAAAATAGCGCACGCGCTTCTCCGGCTTCAACTCACTATTACTTTGTTTTCTGAAATAACTCCCGCATTCTGCAGGAAAGTGAGAAAAGACACATAAAAAATACCACTGATATACCAGCATTTCCATGTAAAAATGTTGTAATTGTGTGATGACAATTACAACATTTTTGCGCAATTTTATACTAATATTTTTCTTTTATAAATTAATAATAGGTATCAAGCAAGATCTGCTTATATTAGGACCACTGCAGTTATGTCAATGGTTGGATATATTTTGGGTAAGTTATTTATTAAAAATTACATATTTTTTTCTTAGCAAAGAAGTAAACAATTTGAATCCTTTCTTTTACTTTTTGGAACCCCATCAGGTCTAGGCGACAGGCACGGTGAGAACATATCCTTTGACTCAACAAACGGGGACACTGTGCACGTAGACTTCAACTGTTTGTTTAACAAAGGAGAAGCGTTCGAGTGGCCCGAGCGAGTGCCCTTCCGTCTCACACACAACATGGAAGCAGCCATGGGACCTCTCAGACATGAGGGCATGTATAGGTAAGAAATACCTGACTTCTGTATATAAGAACAGGATGGAAGATATTGTTTCCCTTTTTTTGTGAACGTTCTTTATCTGCCCTGCCTGATGGCCGTAGTCGGACTGATGCTTAAATGCAGAGATAAAGTAGTAGGTTTCTGATTTCTTACGTAGTTCAAATCGATCATAACAAATGTTGCCACATACTTACAGACACCAGAAAGTAGTTTATTTTCCACATAGTCCTTATTAACATTTTTCTCGGGAATTTATTAATTGCCAGCATGTAGGTTTATATGTCGGTACAGTAGTATAGGGTGAGTTGTAGAAAGGAATAAGGCCTCTAACTCGAATTTTTCGATGAGCGGGGCGGCAGAGGGGCGGTAGCGGGGCGGCAGCGGTGTAAGCGCGGGCAGCGTAGACCCTTTTTCGAAACCAGCGGGTAGATCGCAGCGGGGTAGTGCTATGTCGTCAAGATATTTGTTAGCGATATATCTGAACGGCAACAGCATGATTTTGATTTAAATTGATTCCTAAGGCTTGTATTATTGTGGGCAAAAGTGCAAAAGAAGATGTACACTAAGTATAGCGCGGGCACACCGCTCGACTCCAGCTCATCGCTCGTTGCCCGCTCCCTCCCAGATTCTTTTGATTATATTCATAAAATCCTGCCGCTGTCGCCGCCTCGCTCATCGCAATTTCGTGGCAAAGGCCTGACATGCTTGTGGCATTGTTTTTTTCTCAGTACATTATACAAGACACTTACGTCTTTTATAAACTGGTATAGTTTATAAAATAAAAACAATCATTGCGCGTCAAGCAATTTTATTTGCCAACATGACTTGGAAATCCGTTTGTCAATCAAAACCTTTTATGTAGTTTTTACTTTGTAACTTTTTCTAACGACATAAAAACTTAATGATGTACCTCAAGAGTAACCTTTTATGTTATTTTTGACTAGTAAACAAGAGTACATCATTATTTAAATTATATAATACACTAAGATGTTTCTTTGTATGAGACCTTGGCAACAACGCAATGTAGATTTTATGCGACAAAAAAGCTGGCATCTTTATGTTATCTACTAATTGCACCCTTATATTGTTGTAGATTCTTTGTTTTTTATCGCTAGTGATTATTAATTTTTAATACCAATCTAGTATAATAATGGAAAAACTAATATATTAATTCATAATTATGTTTAGTCTTAATTTTCAAGTTCATGATTACCTACTTATATCAATTACGATTACTTTTATTCATGATTATTTTTAAGGACTCCCATGATAGTTACGAAAGTAACAAGATCTGATTTTAACTACCATTTGTTTCTAACAACTTTCCTTACTAAATGTTAAATAATGATTTGAATTAAAGAAGCTCCTAAATAAAACCCAATTTGTACAAAGCTTGTAAGTTAGTTAAAACTGAAATACCTTCTTTCAACGTTTCTTAGTTTTGATTTTGAAATTATTTTGTAGAACAATGGTGCATTACTTAACTTTATCTGTAATATAAATTGCAAGATCAAATAAAATAAAATATGGATAATCAAATGATATAAAATTTATGGCTTGTAGTATTACCGTACTAAATAGGTTTTTTTATTAGGTTGTCACAGTCATTGCATGTAAAGATTACCGACACTAAAAATACAATAGGTACAGTCATGTAATTATGTTCTCACGAGGTTACGCGTAACTATGTATATTACCTACCTTAACACGGATGTCAAATAGGTTTATAATATATTTTTAATTTTCGAGATAAACCCTTTTCTACATTAGAGCTATTTTTAGGAACATGACTATACAGAAGTCGTAAATGCATGCATTATTGTAATTTTCATTTCATAAAATGCAGATTATATTTTTTCTGTCTTACCTAGATTAATTATTGTGTGTTTGGGTTACTCGTGGAAATCAGACATTTACGTACTCCGTGTAAAATTGATATCTATACCTTTAGCAATAAACCTTACTCGGTTTGCAGCTGACCATCATTTATGTTTCCTTTCCCTTTTTCATCTAATCAAACATCTGAAACATTATAGAATAAAAAAAAAATCACGCCTGTTTCATTGAAGGGAAGACCTCCAACATTTTGCAAGACATATTTATATCACATGTGAAAAGAAGCAAGTCTTTGTTCTCATCTAGACAAATGCATTTCATGTTTCATGGGTGCTTGAAACCAAAATGCACACCCAAGTGATTAAAATATGGACTGAACTTTTATTTTATGAATAACAGCTATGCCATATATTTATTACCTACTCATATTTGCAAAGAATCAAATGATTTTTTTTGGGGTTACTACTGCTAAATTCCAGAAAACAAATAAAAAAAACATATTGTCATTTAGGAAAAGTTGTGAAGCCGTGATGCGAGCTCTCCGCGCCCAAACCGCAGCGTTGATGTCTGTGATCGAGCCGTTTGTGTACGATCCCCTCGTGTCGTGGGGACGAGTGCGACCCGTGGACTGCGGCGAGCGGACCAATGAGCAGGCGTTACAGCATCTGCTGCATATCAAGCAACGGCTTAATGGAATGGTAAGAACGCACTTTTAAACAGTTTAGAGAGCAAGAGATAAATTTTAGAGCTCGACAAGAAGCTCACCAGATATTACTGCCGTCTGGTCGAAGGTCTTTACATTCGGGAAGAGGAACTTTACACCCTGACCCTCGTGCTCCACAAATAGTCACACCAATGGTGTGTTTTTAAAAGTCGGTTACATTTTTATTTTTACTTTTTATTTTTGTAAATATCGACTGCTCATTTCGCCACTGTAAGCTATAATAGCTTAGATACAATTGTACTTTTTTATTTTGGAGATATAGTAGACCCCTCCCACAAGAACCAATAACCTGGCAAAGGTCGAAGGAATCAACTCGGTACATGATACTCCGAGTCGATCGAAGTGACGAGGCTTTGGGAAGGTTAATATCCAGGAGCAAATCAGCTGAAATTATAAAAAAAAAAATAGTTTAAAAAAACAACAGATGACATTAGTGTTAACATGCAGGTCGGATAAAATTAGAGTCCCTCGACATGCAAACAAGAAAATGTTAATTATGGTTATCGATTGAATCATAATTATTTCATGTAAACATAATTACTTCGTAATTGAGAGTCAAGACTGTATTTATTTACCCGTGTCCTGTATCTGACTTATAATAATTCTGTTATCTCGCATACAAAGCGAAAATACTGCAGTATAAAGAAGCATGGGCATCTCCAAGAACCATTTTGGTGTTCTTCCTGCTAAAAGTTGATTTCTTTTTGTGTAGTCCAGTATGACTTATAAAATATACACGACTTCGAATGGCATTTTGATGGCATGGTTGACTTAGCAATGGAGTGTTGCACAGTGTGTCACGGGTCCATACCCGCTCGGATAAAGTATTTGTATGACCTACAAGTATGTAGTTGTTTCTTGTCTGGGTGTATGTTTATGTGTGTTTCTAATTTTGTAAACGTACCCACGACACAGGAGTGCGGAAAAACTCATCATCTTCCTGCCCTTATCCCATTTTACTTGGGGTCGGCGCAACCGTTTTTTCCTTCCATTCTCCCCTATCACACGTCATAGTATCATCTCCTTTTTCTTTCATTAAATTCCTTAGACAATCCATCCATCTCTTCTTTGGCCTTCCTCTTCCTCTCCATCAATCAACATTCATACTCATCACTCTCTTAGTCACATAATAATAATAATAATAATATTCCACAACTATCACACAACGCCATCTAGTCCCAAGCTAAGCTGAGCTTGTGTTATGGGTACTAGACAACTGATAAACATACATATTATACTATATAAAGCTCGATTACCACTGACTCACTGACTGATTGACATAATTGTTCTCCCAGATGGTGAAGGGGAAGGTGGGTATATTTTGACAGATTCGTAAACAAGTAACTCCCGTGAGTATGGGAAAAATCCCAAACCTCCCCTTTTCGCCCCCCCTCTCCCCCCTCCCCATCGTATCTCGGAAACTAAGAGACCCGTGTTTGGTGTTTTTTTACGGATTCGCATAGAGGAGGCTGGGAAAAGTAAAAACCACTTCTCAAAGATCCCCCCCTTGCCCCCCCTTCTCCCCCCTTTAGGCGGATCTCGGAAGTTTACAGACTTGCAACATTTTTTTTTTCAGATTCATATCAAGGGGCCCAGAGTTGCCCAAAATCATTTTTCAAAATTCCCCCCTCTCCCCCTCTTCACCCCTCCCCCCGTCGTATCTCGGAAACTAAGAGACCAACGTTTTGTTTTTTTACGGATTCGTATAGAGGAGGTCCGTAAAAGTAAAAGCCATTATTCAAAGTCCCCCCCCCTTGGCCCTCTTCTCCCCCCCTTTAGGCGGATCTCGGAAGTTAACAGAATTGTAACATTTTTTTTCAGATTCATATCAAGGGGCTTAGAGTGTGTCAAAATCATTTTTCAAAACTCCCCCCTCTCCCCCTCTTCACCCCTCCCCCCATAGCAGTAAAGCGAATCGCAGCGTAGCGTAGGGATAAGGTCACGATATTTTTCCGGTGGTAGGTAGGTCCTGAGTGGAGCGAACCTGCGAGACCGAGTGGAGCGAAGGGGGGAGGTGGCGAGCGAAGCGAGCCGGCGACCTCCGTAGCGTAACGAAGGTTGAGTGGGTGAAGCGTAATTCAGCGGTGACGACAAGCAAACTTACAAGTAACTCTCATTAGTAGGGCAAAAGTACCAAGCCTCCCCTTTTTGCTCCCCCCCCCCCTCCCAATCGTATCTCAGAAACTATGAGACCCGTGTTTTGTTTTTTTATGGATTGGTATAGAGGAGGCTCGGAAAAGTAAAAACCATTTTACAAAGTCCCCCCCTCTTGACCCCGTTCTCCCCCCTTTAGGCGGATCTCAGAAGAGACTTGGAACATATTTTTTTCAGATTCATATCAAAGGGCTCAGAGTGGGACAAAATCATTTTTCTAAACTCCCCCTCTCCCCCTTCACCCCTCCACCCATCGTAACTCGGAAAAATTATGTAGCGGTAAAGCGAAGCGTAGGGATGAGGACACGATAGCTTTCTGGTGGTAGGCAGGTCCTGAGTGGAGCGAACCTGCGAGACCGAGTGGAGCGAAGGGGGGAGGTGGCGAGCGAAGCGAGCCGGCGACCTCCGTAGCGTAACGAAGGTTGAGTGGGTGAAGCGTAACTCAGCGGTGACGACAAGCAAACTTACAAGTAACTCTCATTAGTAGGGCAAAAGTACCAAGCCTCCCCTTTTTGCTCCCCCGCCCCCTTCCCAATCGTATCTCAGAAACTATGAGACCCGTGTTTTGTTTTTTTATGGATTGGTATAGAGGAGGCTCGGAAAAGTAAAAACCATTTTACAAAGTCCCCCCCTCTAGACCCCGTTCTCCCCCCTTTAGGCGGATCTCAGAAGAGACTTGGAACATTTTTTTTTTCAGATTCATATCAAAGGGCCCAGAGTGTGACAAAATCATTTTTCTAAACTCCCCCCTCTCCCCCCTTCACCCCTCCACCCATCGTAACTCGGAAAAATTATGTAGCGGTAAAGCGAAGCGTAGGGATGAGGACACGATAGCTTTCTGGTGGTAGGCAGGTCCTGAGTGGAGCGAACCTGCGAGACCGAGTGGAGCGAAGGGGGGAGGTGGCGAGCGAAGCGAGCCGGCGACCTCCGTAGCGTAACGAAGGTTGAGTGGGTGAAGCGTAACTCAGCGGTGACGACAAGCAAACTTACAAGTAACTCTCATTAGTAGGGCAAAAGTACCAAGCCTCCCCTTTTTGCTCCCCCCCCCCCTCCCAAACGTATCTCAGGAACTATGAGAGCCGTGTTTTGTTTTTTTATTGATTGGTGTAGAGGAGGCTCGGAAAAGTAAAAACCATTTTACAAAGTCCCCCCCTCTTGACCCCGTTCTCCCCCCTTTAGGCGGATCTCAGAAGAGACTTGGAACCAATTTTTTTTCAGATTCATATCAAAGGGCTCAGAGTGTGACAGAAATCATTTTTCAAAATTCACCCCATTCCCCCCCTTCACTCCTTCCTCCATCGTATTTCGGAAACTAAGAGACCCATGTTTTGTTTGTTTACGGATTCGTATAGAGGAGGCTCGAAATAGTAAAAACCATTTTCAAAGTTGCCCCTCTTGACCATTTCCCCCCCCTTAAGGCGGATCTCAGAAGAGACTTGGAACATTACTTTTTTCAGATTCACATCAAGGTACCCGGAATTGGTCAAAATGATTTTTCTAAACTCCCCCATTTCCTCCTCTTCACCCATCCCCCCATCGTATATCGGAAAAACTATGTAGCGGTAAAGCGAAGCGTAGGAATGAGGTCACGATAGCTTTCCGGTGGTAGGTAGGTCCTGAGTGGAGCGAACCTGCGAGACCGAGTTGAGCGAAGGGGGGAGGTGGCGAGCGAAGCGAGCCGGCGACCTCCATAGCGTAACGAAGGTTGAGCGGGTGAAGCGTAACTCGCGGGTGACGACAAGCAAACTTACAAATAACTCTCATAAGTAGGGCAAAAGTACCAAGCCTCCGCTTTTTGGTCTCCCCCCCCCTCCCTAACGTATCTCAGAAACTAGGAGACCCGTGTTTGGTGTTTTTTTACGGATTCGTATAGAGGAGGATCGGAAAAGAAAAAACCATTTTTTTCAAAATCTCCCCTCTTCACCCCCTTCTCCCCCCTTTAAGTGGATCTCAGAAGAAACTTGGAACATTTTCTCTTGGGGCCCAGAGTATGTCAAAATAATTTTTCAAAATCAAAATGAGAATCCAAGATGGCGGCTGCTATAATTTTCGATTTGTTCATCAATTTTATCATGGGAGTCGTTTTCATGGTTTTCGAGGATGTTAAAGCCGATAGTAAGGTCAAAATCCAAATCCAAGATGGCAGCTGCGACAATTTTCGAATTTTTCATCATGGATGTCGTTTTCATGGTTTTCGGGTATGCTAAAGCCGATGGTGGGGTCAAAATCAAAATCTAATATGGCGGATGCGATCATTTTCAAAATGTTCATCATGGGAGTCGTTTTCATGGTTTTCGAGGATACTAAAGCCGATAGTAAGGTCAAAATCCAAATTCAAGATGGCGGCTGCGACATTTTTCGAATTTTTCATCATGGATGTCGTTTTCATGGTTTTCGAGGGTAATAAAGATGATAGTGAAGTCAAAATCAAAATCCAAGATGGCGGGTGCGATCATTTTCGAATTGTTCATCATGGGAGTCGTTTTCATGGTTTTCGAGGATGCTAAAGCCGATAGTGAGGTCAAAATCAAAATCCAAGATGGCGACACCAAAAAATTCAAAAATATCATCATGGATGTCGTTTTCATGGTTTTCGAGGGTAATAAAGATGATAGTGAAGTCAAAATCAAAATCCAAGATGGCGGCTGCGATCACTTTCGAATTGTTCATCATGGGAGTCGTTTTCATGGTTTTCGAGGATGCTAAAGCCGATAGTGAGGTCAAAATATAAATCCAAGATGGCGATAGCAAAAAATTCAAAGATATCATCATGGATGTCGTTTTCATGGTTTTCGAGGGTAATAAAGATGATAATGAAGTCAAAATCAAAATCCAAGATGGCGGCTGCGATCACTTTCGAATTGTTCATCATGGGAGTCATTTTCATGGTTTTCGAGGATGCTAAAGCCGATGGTGAGGTCAAAATTAAAATCCAACATGGCGACAGCAAAAAATTCAAAGATATCATCATGGATGTCGTTTTCATGGTTTTCGGGTATGCTAAAGCCGAAAGTGTGGTCTATATTAAAATCCAAGATGGCGGCTGCGATAAATTTTGAAATGTTCATCATGGGAGTTGATTTAATGATTTCAAAGATGCTAAAAGCCGATAGTGAGGTCAAAATTAAAGTCCAATTTTCCAAAACCTTTTCGAATTTTTCATCATGGATGTCGTTTTCGTGGTTTTCGGATACCTATGCTAAAGCCGATAGTGAGGTCAAAATCAAAATCTAAGATGGCGGCTGTGATCATTTTCGAAGTGTTCATCATGGGAGTCGTTTTCATGGTTTTCGAGGATGCTCAAGCCGATAGTGAGTTCAAAATCAAAATCGAAGGTGGCGGCTGCGATAATTTTCGAAATGTTCATCATGGCAGTCGTTTTCATAGTTTTCGAGGATGCTAAAGTTGATAGTGAAGTAAGAATCAAAATCCAAGATGGCGACTGCGATAATTTTCGAATTGTTCATCATGGGAGTCGTTTTCATGGTTTTCGAGGATGCTTAAGCCGTGAGGTTAAAATCCAAATCCTATGATCGCATAGAGTGTTCGAGGGGCAGTAAGCGCGTACCTAACACAATAATATTTTGAAATATATTTTTATCTAAACTGAAAAGTTTGTTTTGGAATTGAAAAAATCTTTTTGTCTTGGATAGTTTTTGTGTTTTCATCATGGGTGTCGTTTTCATGGTTTTCGAGGATGTTAAACTGATGGCGAGGTCAAAACGGGAATGCAAGATGGCGGCTGCGATAATTTTCGAATTGTTCATCATGGGAGTCGTTTTCATGGTTTTCGAGGATGCTAAAGCCGATAGTGAGGTTTAAAATCCAGTAGGGCATAAACGACGTCACGGAAGGCCTGCTGCGTGTTGTCTGTAAACTTTTAGGTGGTGGGCTGGCTGGTAGGATGTGGGCTGTAAACTTTTTCGACCGATCAGGAATGGACGTAAGTCGGAACTTAATTACCAGCGAGACTCTGGCACTGATGAGGAAACGACGAGAACTCACAAAGCCACACAGGCTGAGAGTCAGGTTTTTAACGGGGAGGTCAAAAAGCAGTTCATACGCGATACTCGGAGTGCAAATAACCGAATTATAGAGCAAGCTTTAGCTCGGAATAAAGGCTCGAAGGTATTTGCCAAGCTCAATACCTCCCGCTGTTGCCTGACAAAGCTCAGAACGTCACAAGGCACCACCGTCACCTCAAAGCCAGAGATTCTAGCTGAAGTCGAAAAGTTCTACGGAGACTTATATGCTCAAAAACCTTGCCCACCTCAGGCGCACGGCGCGGATGACCAACGGGCCAAACTGACACGCCATCTCACAGACAAGCTTCCCGACATTGACATGGGTGAGATTGGAATGGCACTCAGGCAGCTTCACCACAACAAAGCCCCAGGGGATGACAGAATAACCATTGAGCTGCTCAAGGCAAGAGGAATACCTATCTTGACAGAGCTTGTAAACTCTTCAATTCCGTCATCCACACTTGCATAACACCGGAGGCATGGCATGAGAGTGTGGTAGTATTATTCTTCAAAAAGGGCGATAAAGCGCTCCTTAAAACTACCGCCCCATCTCACTTCTGAGCCATATCTATAAGCTGTTCTCGAGGGTTATTCTAAATCATCTCGCCCAAAAGTTCGATGATTTTCAGCCACCGGAGCAGGCCGGGTTTCAAAAAGGTTACCGCACCATAGACCACATACACACCCTTAGGCAAGTGATTCAAAAGACCGAGGAGTATAACCAGCCTCTGTGCCTAGCGTATGTGGACTACGAGAAGGCTTTCGATACCGTCGAGACCTGGGCTGTTCTGGAGTCCATGCAGAGATGCCTCATCGACTGTCGCTACGTTGAGGTGATGAGATGTCTGTATAAGGCCGCAACAGTGACCGTCTAAGTACAAGAACAGAGCACAAAACCAATCCAACTGTTTACAAACGCGTTGGAGGACGTTTTCAAGACGATTGATTGGAAAGGACGGGGTGTTAATACGAGTATCAACGGTCAGTACATCTCACACCTCCGATTTGCGGATGACATTGTCATCATAGCAGAGTCTCTGCAGGAGCTGGAAAAAATGCTGAACAGCTTGAGCGATTCTTCAAGGCGTGTGGGTCTCGGAATGAATCTGGCTGGACAAAACCAAAGTCATGTTTAATGGTCACGTCACCCCGAGACCTGTAATCGTGAATGATGCTGCCCTCGAGGTTGTGCAAGAATACATTTATCTAGGCCAAAGTGTACACCTGGGCAGGCACGACTTTGAGAAGGAGGCAGCTAGAAGAATACGCTTGGGCTGGGCAGTATTCGGGAAACTGCGTCATATCTTTGAATCATCGATCCCACAATCCCTTAAAACCAGGGTTTACAACCAGCGTGTCCTACCCGTAATGACTTACGGACCCGAAACGTGAACACTTACCATCAGCCTGGTCCACAAATTTAAGGTTGCTCAGCGTGCAATGAAGAGAGCAATGCTCGGGGTTTCTCTGGTGTGGATAGAATTCGTAATGAAGTCATTCGCCAGAGAACCAAATGTAGAACCAAATGGCATGTCTGTAGACGGACAAACGTGGCTGGCAGTGGATGGACGCGGCCTGCCCAAAACCGGGATGGTTGGCGCTCTTTGGGGAAGGCTTACGTCCAGTAGTGGACGGCAATAGGCTGATGATGATATAAAGCTGATAAATAGTTTAAAAAAACAACAGATGACATTAGTGTTAACATGTAGGTCGCGAGGTCAAAATCAAAATCCAAGATGGTGGCTGCGATATTTTCGTAATAATCATCCTGGGAGTCGTTTTCATGGTTTTCGAGGATGCTAAAGCCGGTTAAAATCAAAATCCAAGATGGCGGCTGCGATAATTTTTGAATTTTTCATCATGGGAGTCGTTTTCATGGTTTTCGAAGATGCTAAAGCCGGTAGTGAGGTCAAAATCAAAATCCAAGATGGTAACTTCAAAAAATCATTTTTTTTATACTGGATGCCGTTTTCATGGTTTTCGAGGGTGATAAAGCCGATAGTAAAGTGTAAATCAGAATCTAAGATGGCGGCTGCGATCATTTTTGAATTGTTCATCATGGGAGTCGTTTTAATAGTTTTCGTGGATGCTAAAGCCGATAGTAAGGTCAAAATCAAAATCTAAAATGGCGACTGCAAAAAATTCTAAGTAAGAAATATTTTTCAAAACACGACCCCGCGAGCTGCTTGCAGCTCGCGCAACGCGCAAATACTAGTTATTATATATTTCTAAATACATACATATTATAGATAAATTACACCCAGACACAGAACAAATGATCATGCTCATCACACAAACATTTGTTCTGGGTGGGAATCGAACCCACGACCTCCGGCGTAGCAGTCAGGGTCACTAACCACTAGACCAACAGGCCAGTCGACATGACTGTCGTCCCTCCACATCACATGTCCATACCGAGATAGACGATTCCCTTTCATTTTTTCTGTAACAGGCGCCACTTTCAAACTGCCCCTTATAAACTCATTCCTTACTTCCAAACTATTGAAAAAAATACCTCAAAGTGCGAATGTCAGTAAAGTCTGCGTTTCTAGTCTAGTCTTTGTTAACACGGTTTGTAACGGACTTGTAATTTCCTTTTCTTTTCCAAGGTGAGGACGAAGAACAAGCAGCTATCGTTGTCCTTGTCTCCCGAAGGCCAAGTCGAACATCTCATAGTGGAGGCGACCAGCATTCACAATCTCTGCCAAATGTATATCGGATGGGGACCGTTCTTGTAAAGATTAGTAGATTATTAACCAAGGGGATAAAGCAGTGTCTTCTGTCGCGGGTGACGATTTAAATCGCGAGCATAACGAAGGACTCGAGGCTTACTCCCGAGCGTAGCGAGGGTGTTAGAAACTTAAATCACGAGCGAAGCGAGGGATTTAAGATGAGTCCTGAGTGTAGCGAGGGATTTAAGTTCACCCAAGACTAAGACAGCTTTATCACCGAGGAAAATACTCTACTTTTCGTACCACTTTCGAAAAAATTAACGTTATAATAATATGTATGAGATAAGCATTAATTAAACATTTAAATTTAACAATAACTTATTTAAAAAAATAAATTAAAATAAACTCAACGTATTTGAAGAAAACAAAACGCGGCAAATTCCTAGATTATATTGTATTCTCGGAAAAGCAAAGGCATCAAGATCATACGGGCTCTTCGGTTTTCGTAATGTTATTAAATCATAACTGCATAATAAATGCGTATTCCTTTTTCAAAAAGTTGTATAGTGCTTTACATACAAACTCAATGGTGTAAAGACAGACTGATGTAGTTCACTATGGGTAAGTATTCGAAATTCAAATCACATTCTCTCCCTAGAGGATGAATGAAATTCAGTACAACTTTCTTTCCCTAGGGAAAGCTGTTTATAACAGATTAATAATGACTATTGTTATGTACGCTTTTTGTGGCATAGAATGTCACTTTTTTGAGCAAGTGGTACGAAAAATATATTATAGTACAACTTATAAGTGTTGCATTTTACTAGCGTCGTCATAAGTCACAATTTAAACTTTATGACCGTGACGTGACAAAGAAACCGTGATTCGCAACGACTATAACAACAATGTGCCTCAATTAACTGTGATTATAAATTGTTAGTTATAACATCACATATTTTTAAGAGTACCTAAGTAGACTTAAGTAATTTTTTATTATAGCAACATTTTGTTAATAAATGTTAACTTTCTTAAATGTTTTGTATAATTTACGCTAAGTCCTTCCTATACAACGCTACGCATGTCTCCGAAACCTTACGACTTTGGTATCCATTCTTCTTAGCGTATCGAAGCCGATGGCAAATAACCATTGACTCGCGCCTTTGCACGAACCGCTATGGACTATGACAATAGCCGCCTGGATACCAAAATCATAAGGTATCGGAGACTTCGCGTTGTGTACAAAGTGGCTTCCACAGTTTCAAATCTTTGCTATGGATCGATGCCACGCCTACTTTGATGACGTTAGTGCCCATTGGATATCACGGTGTCCTGTGGTTTACGGCACTTTTCTCAGATGTAGTTATTAACTTAGTACCTTTGCCACAGTGGCGATGTTTATTGTTTATCTCTGTACCGATACCACATCGGTTCTGAATACAAATGAAGAAGCGATCTTACAATAGGAAACACAACACATTAATATTTCATTATTCTTCAAGTAATTTGTTATAGTGTTTTTAAATATGTATTTTGATAATTGAAAACAGAGGAAATCATTGTTCGATTTTACACGAATCATGGAAACACTAATTGGAGTTTCACAAGTGCTTTATAATTTTTAAAAGAACAAATTTTTGAATGCAATAAAGCAGTGTATTCCTTGAATAGTGTGAAATCGTCTTTCTTTTACACATCGCAATAACGACGTCAGTCAGAGGTACTGAAACGATATTACTGGCACTACACATTTTAATTTCAGCCATTTTCAGCGTAAATACATAAATAAACGCAGTCATGTTTCTGACTTAAACACCTACTTCCCGAGTTGAGTAATGAGTTTTCCGACGGCAGATAGGTAAATCATTTGGCAGGTGCGACACAATTACTGTAAAGAGTATTGTTCTCTCGCTCGATTGGATATCAGCTGTCGACCTTTTCTTTGCGCTTTGCAAAGTGAATTATTTATTTATTTCTCGGCCGTGCGACCTTGTTTGGTTTCCTAGGTCGTCGTGATTGAGATTATCATTTATTTATTGTTTGTATTATTTTATGATTAAGGCAATAATCAATGGGTCTACTCAGATTCTAATTTATGTACAGTCACGAGTAATAACATGTATACATTTAACAAAGTTCAAACGCAATTTACTCGTAAAATACTGATTTCCGTTTTGAAATAAGACTAATTTCCTAATAGTAGGGCTTCCATAATAGAAATCTAATGAAACAAATTAATCAGTATGGTACCTAGCAGAACATCACTTTTGAATACTGCTTAGTGTATACATACTTTTGCCCGTGACTGTACACACGGCGTCACGGCTACACATCAAGCTATACTAAACCAGTTTGTTTTCGCTTTATATGATGTTTCCAAACATTAAACGGTCAGCTTATACTAGTTTTGCATAGCTTGATGTGTAGCCGTGTGTACAGGCACCAGAAGATCAACCTACCCCAATCTGTACAATTTCACCAACGGAACATTAACGTCCCACTATTGTGATAAGGTTGAAAATCTTTTAAAGATTGAGGTGGGTTGATGTGCTGGCGTCTGTACCTATTAAAAATGCTTTAATTACTTTGTCAGTCTGCCCGTTTGTTACATTTTCGCTACTTATAAAACCATAAAGTTAGGATAAGGATACTTTTGTCCCGGTAGTTGGTCCCATGGGAATTTTCGAACTCCTTGCGGGCAAACCTGCGGACAAAAATAAACTGTATTATCATTGGAGTCAGCGGTAGAGTATCGCCAAGAAAAATCTAGATAAATGTTTAGTATTCTGAATTGTTTTGTTAAATGTAATCATGAGGTAATTCCGTGTCCGCGTGAAGGGAATTACGTTTTATTCCAAAACATTATGTGCCAGTGCTTTATTTTAGTTTAGGTATCTGTTTGTACACTAAAGAAAATAATTGAACACGTGTATTTCAAGTAGGTACGATCGACAAAGCGGAATCATGACCCATTTTGACAATAAATCATTTGAATCTGTCAAATTGACAAAGATCAAAGTCGTTACCATGGATATGTGTGTTTACGCGAATGTGGACCTTATTGTATTTGAATGTCTGTAGGAAAATAAGCTTAAGGTGGGTCATAATTCAATTTTGTCGATTGTACCTACCTTTTTTAAATTATTATCTACCTCATAAGTAGATGTAGATTCATAAAACCTCCAAAAATCAGAATTGATCATACCTTAGGTGTAGATAGCTTATATATTTGTGTGATGTGGCGTTAGATAGTGAAGGCGTTCGTTGGCGAGTCTTTCGATCATTTTCAAATAAGAAGGTAGTTCTGAAGAGATTGCCAGTAATATGTATAAACCCCGATAGACACCAAGCAGCGAAATAATTTAGCCATACATTTATAGAGTAGACACGTATTTGTGCGAAGCAATCTAATCGCTGATAGCTGGACGAATGATAAATATTCGAGCTCGTTCATTGTGAATTCTTCACGCGTTTTAGGTGACCCTTCCCTCTAGGATTGTCCACAACGCTTTGTAGATCATTTATTTTTGTCAGCCTTTATAACGTCTCGATAGCGATACATAAATAAAATATTTTCTAGCCTATCGCTTTTTGTTTTGGCTCTGACAGAAGCATATTTGCTGATATTTATGAAACATTCATGTAATGTGTTATGTAAGGTTTGTAATAATGTAGTCATGTGCAAACAGATAGGCTATTATGTAAGCCTCCACAAATCCGAAAAGCAAAGACTCTTCTCTTTACCCACTCTTGAGTGATTATATTAAAAAAATATATGAAAGGCTGACCTATTATTTTAAAAGGGAAATAAGAAGGGAGAGTAGGTACACATCAAACAACTCTTTGTATTAGCTTCATGTTTTATGGAAACCAACGACGATATAATACTAGACTACTCATTGCACGATCTAACGAACAAAACTATTCTGCCAACTCGCTGAGGTACTACGTAAGCGAGGGGGACGGGGTACTGCGTTCTGATTGGCTAACTAAAGGTCAATGCGCCGTCAGTGCATGTCACTAGGGATGGGACAGTGTTAATTCAAACAAGAAAGTATCGATAGTTTTTAATTGTATTTAATAAAACATGTCTTAACATACTTAACTCTAATTAAGATTGAATCATGTAGGTAAAATGTAAAAATGAATAAAAACAATGTTTTAAAATTGTTCCCGTAATTATTATAAGCTAAATGTTCGAGGTCTTTGGTGAGGCCCATAGAGTAAGTATCGGTGAGGCTTATCAAATTGAATGCAGCGCGATATTTTAGAGTTGTGAGCTAACTCGGGACTCTCGGGAGTGACGTAATTTTTTAGTTTTATTTATTTTTGATGAAAAGGAAGCCGAAATGTTTATCACATTTCGTATTGACATGAATTAACAGATCTTATAAATTTCGATGGTGTGGGAGGTACTGTCATCGCATAGCATATAGAGAGATAATATAATATTTTTACAAGTAAAAAGGAAGTAAGAAGAAAGTAAAAAGATGAAATAAAATATAAGAATAAAATGTATTATCCGTAGAAAATCACCCCCCTGAATACTGTGTTTATTTTTATGCATATTTGGGTAAAGCGTATAAAAAAACATTTAACAAAATTTCTAGTATTTCCTACAGCTTGGACAGAACGTCTTGAAACGGAACTAATCTTTTTGTTTGCTGACAACGTTTTAAAATATTTGATGTAAACAAAGAACGCAGGTTTGTTAGATTTATTATTGTGCCATAAAACTAACGGAATAAGTGAAAAAAAAAACCATTCAAAGTGCTGGTAGCGAGAGTACAGTGGCGACTTCCAGTTTTCTACTCTAATTTGCCAAGCTGTATCTCAAGTGACGCTAATCTAAATTTTTTCTGTTACCGCTCAAGATTTTTATATTATTTGAAAGAAAAATAAAAAACAATAACCGACCTATCCGTGTCGTGGACAACTATAAACTTTTAAAATGTGACCGCCTTCAAAAACAACCACAAAAAAGGGTTAAATAACCTACAAAACTTTTCTTTCGGAAGTCGGTGGCAAAAGAGAGTAAAATTAATAAAATGTCACCGACTTCCGAAAGAAAAGTTTTGTAGGTTATTTAACCCTTTTTTGTGGTTGTTTTTGAAGGCGGTCACATTTTAAAAGTTTATAGTTGACCACGACACGGATAGGTCGGTTATTGTTTTTTATTTTTCTTACATTTATCTATCTATAGTTGTTTTTGAAGGCGGTCACATTTTTTTTGAAAAAGTTTTTATTTTACTCTTTTTAGTTTAAATATTCAACCACAATTCTTGCCAAATACAAATACATCATTTTCTTACATGTGCACTAGAATTTCCCTATCTCAAAAACTACTGAACCGATTTTGATGAAATTTGCAGTATTCCCTAAGTTGAACGATACCAAGTACAACAAAAAAAGAATTACTTAAATCGGAGTTGTAGTTCCGGAGATATGCGAACACTAACATAATTTTCTTACTTGAGGAGTTGTACCTTCCATCATCAGCTCAGCTACATGAGATGATGATTTCCATACGCAAGTACTTGAATTACTTCATAAGATTTGCGAAAAACTATGTGTCAGCTAATAAAAATTGAGGGTTGCCCTCGATTTCTCCAAGATCCAATCATCAGATCCTAAAATGGTGACAATGGGACCACACGGGAAGCACCAGCTTTCGAATAAAAAAAGAATCATGAAAATCGGTTCACCCAGTCGCAAGTTATGAGGTAACAAACATAAAAAAAAACAGTCGAATTGATAACCTCCTCCTTTTTTTGAAGTCGGTTTAAAATAGATTTTGTCTTTTTTTTATAAGTAGATGGGATCCAGTTCTCTCGCCTGGTTGCACTTATCCATTTATTTTTAAATCGAGATCGCGTGGGTATCTAAAATTAATAAATTAAAGTTTCACAATTTATCAGATGAATCAGTTGTAATTTCTTATTACGTATTAAAAAAATATTTTTGCATAAATAAATAATATTAATAGGGTTTTTTTTTGCTTTATCGACAACAGAAGTGGTTGTACGCTTTGGGACATCACTAAGTATGTTTACTTAAAATCGAGGAAAAGAGATAGCAAAAAAATCACTTTCAAAGGAAAGAGACGCAATCATAAAAGACATCAACGCGCGCTCCGCGAATGTGCCATGCATACAAGTACGACCAGTATAAGTTGAACCCCGATAAATTTTGTCAGAAATTTAATCTCATTTAGATTATGGAACTATTAACTTACCGATGAAATGTGATACCGTCTTTTAGGAAACTAGAAGTCTGGCTTTTTTTATCACAAAAACGTATTGTACACGGGGCCATTGATATTTCAATTTTCTCGGTTTTTTACAAGAGCACGCGGACGTGTTTACAGCTCACAGAGGTGGTCGAAACTAATACGAACTTGGCGAGTCACGACGGTTATAAGACTTTTTTGCCTAATGTGTTGGCAGACATCGGTCGCCTGTTATTACGAGTCTAGTATTATATCGTCGTTGATGGAAACATTTTAACTCGGTCCGGTCGACCTAGTATCGTTTAGCGCTGCGCGTGTAGGTAGCTCGGTTGACAGGCAATATCCGGATGATCCATTGTTCACCTCATTGCGGATTCTGAACGGCGATGCGGTCTGGCCTCTCTCATTCAGCTCTTGCTTCAGCGCTGCGGAAATAAGAAAAACTGCAAATAAGAGAAACGCATTTTAGATCGAGCCGGATAAAATAACAGAGGTTAAAATCCATTTGCACAGTATTTCTATATCTTGTAAAGAGATCGGGGTCCGGTCAAGCGAATGTGGACCTTTTTTTGCAGTTATTCGATAAAAAACTATTTGTGGGTTGCGTGACGCAAATATTGGTTCGTTATATTCCCACGGCGGAATGGAAATCATGATGCTTGTTTGCCCTTTTGGGATAAGTAGGTAGACATATTTAAATTACATTTTGTCTGGAGGATTCTGCTATGATATCAATCTTTCTGAAATCTGATTGGTAGTAAGTAATACGAAGGAGCTGTCGGTTGCTGTTATTATGTGTGCGGTCATTACAGGTTAATTGTGTAAAACAAATGAGTAGCAAACAATCTTTCATTACGGTTTTAGGTTTCTTAGACCACATTTATTAAGCTAGAATAGTATTTCGTGTTAAATGACTTATTATTACAAGTTGTACCCAACTCTTTGTGTGCAACTTCGATCATGTGCAAACATACTGAACAAAGCTACAAACACGGGTAACAGCAAAGGTATATTGGCTGCTATTTAATGTTGAGCCTGTTGTATGCAGGTGTAGGTAACCTACATGCACCGCGATCAATGCAGGAGCTTTAATTAAATCAAAGTGCAGGTGGTACAGGTTGACTAAACTGGGTTAACACTATCGTTAGTTACAGAAGAGATTTATGAACGAAAATTTGCTCATCTATACCAATTTTATAAAGCTAAAGAGTTTGGCTGAACTAGCTAATCTCAGTAACTGCTGGTTCGAATTGAAAAAGTCTTTTTGTGTTTGATAGTCCATTTATCGAGGAAGGTTATAGGGTAGTGCAGGATTGTCTTATCAGATTATCGTCACCCTCGAATTATTGGAAGAAGATCGTGGACTTCAGTCAGTACGAGTCTGGCAGTCCCTTCCGCCCCACTAAGAATTATGCACACCACGTTTTTTAAACGCGCCGTCGACGCTTGTTTTCGTCGATATAGACGCGATACGCACGCAAGTCAGACGCAGCCTGTGGACCTATACACACCTGTATAAATTACAAACGACAACAAACTGCTCTGTTTGATAAAAGCGCGCCCTCGATACGCGTTTATAAAACGTGGTTTCATAGGCCCTTAGGGCAGTGGACTCATTGGATGATTTATCACGTAAAAAGGCTTTAGGGTATATAACATTACGCTTCAACTAAAAGGAGACGCGCAGCACGTGAACAGCAAGTTTAGTATAACTTTAGGTACGTACATGAACCATCTTAGTTAAGTACACTAGATTCCTAATCGATCAGTATGATTTCAATTTCTAATGGTTACTGTTTCAATCTCAGATCAAAGAAATAGGCAGATAGAGCGCTCAGAACACGCGAGTGGGACCACCAAAGTTAATACAAAATCAAAACTGAATACAGAGTCGCGACAGTACCAAGCTACGTGTCGTACCAAGCTATGCGTCGTTGTTGTTTTTTGCCAAAATATGCCGTCTCGTGTCTTTAACCTTAACCATCGTAAAAGTTGTTCTCAAAAACAAAGAAAACATTATGGAATGTAATTCTATTTGATTTTGTATTAACTTTGGTGGAGACACTCGCGTGTTCTGAGCGTTCTATCTGCCTATTTCTTTGATCTGAGTTGAATGCATTATATCATTTGCGAATAACTCAGCTTTCCATGAAACGCCACGGTTCCAAATCGTGAACTTTCTTTCATCTGAGGTTTGATGATGATGATGAGGTTTGAGGTTTGATCTGAGGTCTGAGGAGGTGAAGTTTTCTTTGATCTGAGGTTTCAATGCTATGTATCGAGCTGTTGAATAATTTATATTGGTATTCTGCTCGTCCAAGAATTGTAAAAACAAGAAACGCAAAAAAGATGATATGAGTGTAGATAATTGTTGGTTTTTTGTTTGATGTTAAGCAATAGTAAGTTGGGGAAATACCTGCCTGTTCTTCATTCATGGTAACAGAAAAAATCGTATTGCAATGGGTTTATTAAACTTAAACGTGAAGATCTTATTTTGCCGAGTCATCATTACAATCAACTAAAGTAGGTACCTACTTATAAAAAAGGTGTGGATACTTATGTAAGTTAATGTACTGCAACGTGCTTGGGGATATCAAGCACTTGTCTATTCAGAGAAAAAATACGCAAAAGGTTTCAGAGGTGTTGGTAGTCATGATAAAAATGAAGGAACAACTTAAATGACTTAAAACCAACTGATAAAATAATATACTACTTTATTTTACGGTTTCTCTTAAACTTCCATAGTTCAGTGCCGGAAAATGGCTAGATTTGTCATTTATTTAATTTAGTACAGCAAACAGGTTATGAGGTAACATATTATTATATCGTACATACAACCTTACGTATCTGCCTCCGTATACAGGGTGGAATTTTGTAATGCCACCTGGAGAGAAAGTACTCTTAATACTGCAGATAGAAAATTTTGCTCAAAGGAAACATTCCTTTATTTTTCAGGGTTTATCTTCTTCAGATTTCCGGTTCGATTCCCGAGTGTGGGAGAAGAGAAAAACTTTCAAAAAACTTTAAATGCAGTTTGCTCTCTATTCAAAAATAAAGGAATGTTTCCTTTGTGTAAAATCTTCTATCTGCAGTATTAAGAGTACGTTCCCTCCAGGTGGCATTACAAAATTCCACCCTGTATAATATTTACGCCATTGTGGTTGCTGTAACAACTCAGTGCAATTTTTGGCCTTTATTTTACCGACTTGAGAAAAAGGAGGTTATCAATTCGACTCGTACCTATGTGTACTTCCAGAACTGCCCTGTTTTCGCATATGTTTTATGAAATTGTTATCATTCGTCTAACTAAGAGCACTACCTAGAGGGTCGAAAACAATGATATCTTTATCTTTACATATAATAAAATCGTAGAGATGTCATTCCTGTACATTGAATATTTTTTTCTTTTTGTATTTTTTTCGAGATAAGGGATCGATTCTGATGCCAGATCAACTTTTATTTTTTTTCGAAATTTTTTATGTTTTTTTGATTTGATCTATCTCCGAAACTACTGTAAAGTTGTCGATCAAATTTTCCTCAAATATTCCTAATAATATGCTTCTGTTTATATGCTATGTATTATTACGCTATTTTTCCTGGGAGATAAGCAATTTTGAATTTTGCTGTTTTTAGATGTTTGTTGATAGTTGGAAGCTAAACCACTGGATATTATTTAGTCAATTTTTTCTCAAATATTCCTTAAACTGCTGTTCTATTAATAGGATATGTATAATTACGCTATTCCCCTTGGGGGATTAGCAATTTTATAATATGTTGATTTTCAGTCATTGTTGACATTTGTACAAGAACCGCTATTTGAAAATCACTGTCAACGTACTAGCCAGTCCGGTCGGTAACCTGCTTGACTTTCGTGCAAGGGGTCTCTGGATCAAATCTCGCAGTTTTTTTTTTTCTCTTTTTGAGTTTTTTTTATTTGTCCTGAGAGTTTTAAATAATTAAAAAAAAATGTGCATACTTTTGTTTCAATATTATTCGCGATTTAAAATAATTACTATTTTTTTTCAATACTTCTCTAGGATATAAATCTACACCGATTTAAATTGTAGGTAGTAAGTTGGATATTTTTTTAATTGTAATTGTTTCGAGGTGTGGAATTTTAAAGATTAGAAAAAAATCAGGGTTTCTATAATTTGTGTTTATTTATGTTTTGAATTGGTGCTCAAACCAGTGCATAGATTCTGTTTTAAACGACGACAAGTTGTACTCATCGAGTCAGATAATTAGTTATTTTATAGGTATCACGCGGTATGCTAAAGGGAGAAGAGCAATGCTATCGTACAGACGCCAGCAGGTCAACCTACCCGAATCTGTCAGATTTACCATTCAAACCTTAACCTTCTACTCTTGTGATAAGGTTGAAATTTTATTAAAGAAATCTGACAGATTGTGGTAGCTTGATGTGCTGGCGTCTGTACGTTCAATTTGCAGCGATACTGTAAATCGACCCAAAAATGATAGTCTAATGTTTAAATAAACACGGTTCTTTGAAATTAATGCGCTCAAATAAGGACGTTTCCTATGCAAACTACGAGTATGTACCTAGATATAACATTATTGATCTAAACTATTAATAAAAATGCAATTATGTTTGTTTTTTACCTTTTCACGCATTACTACCTACTGAATCGATCGTCCCAAAATTTAGCATATACGTTGTCAGGAGTATAGACACGGATATAAGGTATCTTACATCCCGAATAACAGAAGCTGTTTCCGAGAAAACAATTACGTTCATATTCCAGATGGCGCCACACGATCCGTATTGTTTCTCAAATTCTAAAATAACGCAAGCGAAGCCGCGGGCAAACACTAGTTATAAGTAAAAAGGTGTAGATACGTCATACGCGCTCAATAACGTATGTGCTCAAATGAGGCTGATTCACACATCTTGATCTCAGTGCGACGTTGCCAGCGGCACTTCACGTACCACAGACTGAATTAAAAGTAAAAGTGACTCAAAAATACCGAAAATGCTGTCGTGTGTGATGAGATATTGTACAAATTAAACATGCAAGACTTCTAAAAGTCAAAGAATCACATAACATTCGTAAATATACTATTTATCTTTAATATTTTCACAAATAAACATAACGTTTCTATAAAGTACGGCGTCGTAAAAGAAAGAGTGCGAGCACGGGTGCGAGCGAGAGGAGACGCTGACGTGCGGGGGGATTGATGACGCGTGGCGCTGTTTGTTTATCTAGCTGTCACTTTTTTTCTTATTGCGTTGTATCAAGCTATCCTTTTTACTTGTAGTGAAATGTAATGTGTGAATAAAAAAGTGTGTATCTGTGTTGCCGCTCGGCGCGGCACAGTTTTTTCCGTCGCTTTGTACGTGTATAACGCATCTATGACTTTATAATATCATTGGTCGAAAATGGTTTGGTAGGTACTAAGCAATATTCCTCATGATTCACTTCGTGTATTTTCAACTTCATGCTTCAAAAATTAAGAAACTTAAAAAAAGTAAGCCTTATTTTGTGCCTCAAAGAGTGTCAGCATAATGACGCCCCCTCCCCCTTTAGAGGGCCAAAGCCTAACGAGGACGCGGGACTTAGCCAATTTACCGTGACCCTGGAACGTAAAGGGCTTTTGAAGGACACCTTGGATTTTAGTCAGTACGAATCTGACAGAGTGATTTTACCACGATAAAAAAAAGTATATTTGTAGTTTGCAATCAGTTTTCCAATATTAAAGAAATCAGGAATACGTTACATTTTTGACCACTACTTTTAAAATTTCCAGAAGGTATCGTCCTAGGTTATGCGATTTTCTCGAGCTGATACAGCAAACTCGGCACAAATTGTTCGAGAGTCCAGTTCATTTGCTTCTTTATTCTTTAGAGGGCAAGTAGGTAACTTACTTTTGTGCTATGCTTGTGCTTTTTACATAAGTGGGTTTTGATTTGATTGGAAGCACTGGTTCAATATTTAGGTACCTATCTGTCTAAAACAAGCTATGCGTCAAAGCCATGTTCATGGAGGCAGTTTTTTAGATGGTTCCGATTGTCAACAAGCTTGCTTCCATTCGGAAGCCCATTAATAGTTACATCAGGTGCCATATTAGTGAAAATCCGTCCGTCCGTCCGATCCCTTAGCAATGTCTGTTTTCGTAAATCAGAGACGCACAGTATATATAGAGACTGTAATTTGTAGTTGTAAATAAAACACGGATTTAAAAGTTGTGCCGAAAAGTGGTAAACGATAAAACTCTTAACGTAAAATATTTTATTTTTTCTATTCATAAAAACTTAACAAAGTACGTACGTTACAAGTGACTTTTTTAGAATGAAATTTTTTTTTTTGCTCGCGTACCCTTCACTTAGAGGTGGGGTATCATTAAATAGGCCTTTAAAAAATAATGATAAGTATTCCATTAACAATTTTTAAAGATTAAAAAAAAGGGTTAGCTGTTTGAGTGAAATATTATTAGCTTTAAAAATGCTAAATTTTGCTCGCCCACATCGAGTGGTAAAATTTTACCCTCTTATGTACCAGCTAAAACGGTTATTGTTTGGGGGTGTGAAAAAACCTTCTCAATAGTGGGTCCAAAAGTAGTTGTACATATAATCCTCATTATAAGTTTAAAAAAAAATATTCTCTGCGTAAAATCATGATTAAGTAAATAGCTTTTATTCACAAATTTTACGAGTAATAGTTTACGACCAAAATAAAATGTACTTCTTCGATATCATATTTTCTAAAAATCATAAATGGTATTCGGAGACACAACGGATCAAATGTAAGTTTGTCAACTTGTATTTTTACAGCTTTTCATACGGTGTGTTCAACATTATTAGGTATGAAAAATTATCTGAACTCGAACTTTCGCGATAGGTACATTTTTATTTCTTGGAACTCCATTTTAACTAAATTCATGCCAAAAAAAATAACGTAAAAAAGACCAGATCTTGGCGTAATTCTCTAGGTTCTAAATTCGTTTACCACTGTCAATTTGTATTCGTAATTTTTGTTATTTATGTATTGTTGAAAGCCCCGATTTCACAAAGATAGCCTGGTCGACCGATTTTAAGGAAATTAGAAAAAAAATTAAAATAAATTTGTTTTATGCTTAGAATCTTTTATCTAAAATTAAATTTTACAGCGAATCGTAGTTTGTTAATAGACAAAGGAACAATGCAGATAATATTTTGATGGGCAACTATTTAATTCAAAAAATACATTAGGAATGTGCGTGGTACTCGATAACTTGGCCGGTATTAACTTTCAAATCAATTTTTATGATGAGATTATTTACAATATAAATGATTGAGGAATGGAAGCATCATTCCTTGGATCCTTTCATACATTTTAGAATTACAGGTGACACTTGTATTAGTGAAAATCGACATTATTCTTTCAGGCAGTTCGACGATTCCGTAGCAATGTTTTGTTTTCATTTAAATTCAGAGGAAAGGGTATACCGCAAGACGGTAAGTGGTAATAGTTTGATAAAATAAACACAAATTCAAAAGTTTAAAAGGCAACACGAGGTCAAAGTCAAAAGTTCATAAGGAAAACGATAGAAACTTACCCACAATATAATATGTGAACCAAAAAAGTGTTATCTAAGTACATATTTCTATTCATAAAAACTTAACAAAGTACGTCACGTTTTTCCCCGAAGCCCGAAGTGACTTTTTTACTGAATGTTAAATGTTTACTATTACCGGCAGTTATTTGCTCACTCCACTATTTGGATTTTAATTAACTTCACTAATAAGAGGTTGGTGGTATTTCGTTCTGTTAATATAATTACCTATACCTAGCTAATACCTAGTGCATCAGCTCAACAACAAGAAATTTAATTATTATTTATGAAATTAATTAGGTTTAAAGATAAAACCATAATTGAATTTAAGTTTTGAAGGATTAGGTGTTATCTCTTCAGACGAATTTTATTATTAAACAGCTTTAAAATGATTATTTAGCATAACTTAATGCAGTTTGGTTAGTCAAAAACCAGAACTGCATTTGGTTGTTATACTTTTTTTTTCATGTTCGAATGTTGCGAATCGATTTGCCCACATTTTTTTTTTTGTGAATATTGGGTTTAGCGGTCAGCACTAAATATCATGTTACAAATAGTCCTCAAATTTTTATCCAGACTTTGATCGTTATTATTTATGAAATTATGTATGAACACTGGCAAATCTAGTAATGTATATAGTAAGTTATTTTATTTATTTCACTGTTTAACCAGTGATAAGCTTCTTTATGTACATATTTTTCAGCACATCTAAATTACCTAGTTTTTGGAACGATGTAGCATTTTGTATGTTACACACATTTTACAACAGAATGAGGCAGTTTTATTGACCTCAACATGTTCTTAGAGATATTGTTCACAAACTTATCGCATGAGCTGTAGTACATATTTTTGATCAAAAATTGGATGCTGAAAGTTGACAAAAAATATTGTGTAATAGCTCAAATTTCGAATCACCCGGTCGACTCAGCTGATGTGTCATGTGTCAAAATATTGTCGTGCAAGGCTGCGTTTAAATCCTTTATCCAGTTTAATTTTATACTGACTAAATGTCAAACAGCCCGTTTAAGTACACCGAGAGGTGAAAAATTATACCAATTAAAATTTAATCTGCCCCGTTTACGGTCGTCCGCTGGTCTATGTTTTTGCTGAAAGGAATAAATTTTTGCGACCTTTTTACCACGCAAAATTTTATCCTGCTGTCAGATTGACATTAAGTTTTGTTTTTTTGCAAGATTCTCGCCGTAAAAACGAATATTATTTTTATTTTAGAGAGTAAATATTATTTGTGGATTATGGATTTGTAATAAACCGGCAAATTGATTATTTGTTCAATAAACTGAGCTGTCAATTGAATTTGACAACTAACATTGACAGAAACTTATGACTCCGTTCAGCGAACCCTCGCCGGTTTAATTTTTTTCCGGCGAAATACCGCAGAAGGATTTAAACGCACCCCAGAGTGGTTAAAAATGCTTGTACGTTTTGAATGAAACCTCTCATACAAGCGGACTGCAATGCGTTTTCTTACACCCCGATGTAAATAGAGAGGTGCTATTTTTGAAATGTTGATCACAAGCGTCTGTTGGTACTGTCTACGCTTATTTTAAAGGAACGTGTTAAACATCTACGAATTAAGTGATTATTTGATTGACAACTACCCAAAAACCAAATAGTAAGTTGCTAATTGGGCAATCCTTATGACGGTAACAGGAAAACCATTTATCTATTGTGAACCTATGACGAAACATGACGAACAGTGTGTTTGTTTCTTAATTAAGGAGTTCTAAAACGGTAGTTTTGTTTCAGTTGCTACTCAAACTGTACGGACTTGAATACTGTACTCTGGGGTGTACTACACGAGTTCGACAAACAGATGTGCGATTGACGCTTGTGCGACAAAACTACTGCGACGGTTATTGATACCATATTCAACGAATAAATGTCTTTGTCTTTGTCTACAACAAACTCAATCATTACTTGGGTAAAAATATTTCAGTCGTTGATCCCCGTATTTTTTTCGTTATTTATTTATCATACCTATAGATTTTATATTTATTTATTAACATTGCCTCATCAAATCTGTCTGGACGCTTTTTCTATACTTCATACGTAAATATGTTCCTACATAGGTACCTACTACTAGCCACTGATAAACCCACTTATTGACGATTATTTGTCCAAATGGTTACCAACCTATTCTGACGGCTTCATCAAAATATAGTTAGCACTTCCCTATCAGTTACGTATTAAAATACAAATACTAAGAACTTATTCAATTATTTAACAAAGCGGCCTTGATGAAAACCCGAGAAATATTAATGATCTGTCAGTAATCATTAGTACCTGATGATTTTTAAGAAATCGATAATTGTATGAACATAAACTTATCTCTATCTGTACTAATAAAATTTATTATAAGCTGAAGAGTTTGTTTTGTTGAATGCGCTAATCTAATGAAGGTTATAGGCTATATAACATCACGCTACTACCACTAAGCGGTGAGCAGAGGGGCTGAAAGCTGAAACCACGGGGACCTTGTCGTATTATAAAGCTGAAGAGTTTGTTTGTTTGGTTGAACGCGCTAAACTCAGGAACTAACTGATTCGAATTGATAAAATATTTTTGTGTTTAATGTCCACATAATATCGAGGAAGGCTTTATGCCACAAAACATAACGCTACGACCAATAGACACCGAGCAACGGAGGTGAAACACGAAGAACAACTAGATATAGACTTTGCATCAGGTGGCCTAGGATGACGTGTGTACTTTAAGTGCGAGAAGTTCCAGTGTAGGAAAGAGACAGAGCTATACAAGTCGTCTAGCGCCATCTCGTTCCCACAGCTAAAATACTCACGCGTTAAGACGTCGTGGTAGCCACCAGGTGTCGATGAGGCGAGCGACGTGTGTCGGTGCGGGTAAGCAAAAATTCAGAGATCGCAATGAAACACAAAATAAAAATCAGAACTATTGTAATATGTAGGTATCTATCCTTATAACCAGTTGTTGGCTGCAATGGGCCGGAGTTGCAGGTCGTGGATATGAAACAGCCAGCCGCAGTCCTTAAGACTATAGAATAGCTGCTGCCATTTCAAAAAATTGGTATTTAGAAAAACTCCTACTGTCTCTTTCACGCTTTGAAAAAACCCCCATCGTGCGATAGAGAGCGTTGCAGCTCGCGACTGAATGTAAGTATTTTTTATATGAAATTTGTCTCTCGGGAGAAAACGTTTTTCACATACTAAATCACGACCAATCTCTTAGATTCTGGTGTCAATCGTTTCAGCACATTATATTCTAGGTTTGTAGGTTTCGCTTTTTTTCTTAAACTTCTTTGTTTTTTAAATACAAAGGTTTTACTTCAATGAAGATTTTGTCATAAAAATAGTAACTTTTAGGCGCCTGTAACTTTCAAACTATTATAAATTTTGAAAAAAAGAAAACGTATAAACCTAGATTTTTACTGTGTCAGATGCATTCTAAAAAATCATTGAGATAGGATAACATCTAGGGGGAGAAAAACGTTTTCTCTTTTTGTATGGACGAGCGCTCGGTAGACGATAGTCTTAAGGTAATTTATTTCATCAAGAAAATATTGTTAGAAGTATGGCATGACCTAGAACGTGCCTAGAACCAAAACTTCAAAGAAATGTGACTTGTAACAACTCGCACTTGACCTGCTGCGTGGTGGATTACGGCCCACTCCCTCTCAAAAAGAGGAGGATTTTTTTCCAGCAGTGGGAACATCATAGGTTGATGATGACGATAACCTGTTAACAAAAATCTTCAGGACAATTAACTTGCGCTTGTAATTGCAAATAATAATGAGTGAAAACTTACTTTCAACAGTTTACTGCATCCGGAGACGAGTCCTACTCCTAATGCACAAACCATTGAATGTGGTAAGTATATTTACTGTAACTCCAAGACTACAACTATTTTGGAACGGCAAAATGAACGGCAATCATGTTTTTCATTTTTAAAAACGACTTTATGTCGTAAATTGACCGCCCTTATTTGTTGATGGAAAGAAAGACTGGTGGACTGGATGGGATTATAGGATATGGATAAAAGCTGGTTCACACGTTCGTTAATTTAAAATCGGGAACGTATTGAATAAACTGGAAATAGCGACTGGATTAATAATAAAGTTATGGCTATTTTGTGACTTACGGTGAGAATTTCCTGTTTCATGAACAACATCAATAAAGACTGAATTTCAATAAAGTATCGCAGATTTAAATTTAAAATAGTAGATGTACTTATCTAACTTAAATGTGCAAACTGACCTAAGTATCTACTTATCAATACAGAGAACTAAAAGTCCTCCCTATCAAATAAGACACCGACTGATTTAAGGAGACAGTCCAAATAGTTCTAAAGCACTGAACTAACACTCTTTGAAATTCAATGAGAGCTGGAGACACTTTTTATATCCACCTTTCTACGTATCCGTCGTCTAACTTTCCGTGACTGGTTCCAGACTTTGTGCTCTGAAACCCGAACTTTTTCGTGGTATTGCAACTTTCAAGGACTTTTCTGCACGCCCGCCCTAACCAAATAGGAAGCTGGCAGGTAGGTACGCTTGACACACTCCTAAAAATATAATTTTATCCTATTTTATCATTCAAAAATAGATCCGTTTACCGAAAGAAAAAACTTAGTAGAAATCTAATTTACAGTGTACAAAAGATTTCGCTATTTGACCGCGAAACAAATGAATTGCAACACAATCACAGTTCGATTGATAGTGTCTCGCTGAATAGAACCTCTGTCATAATAATACCTAATTGACTTTGAAATAAATTGATAATTACTTCCTTGTAGCTAAGTACAAGTTCATTCTAAAGTATTTTTAGATTTATAGGCACCAAAAATGGAGTCGTAGGTAGGTACGTACTTAGGTACGACTAAGCAAGTATTAAATTATTGATAATATTTCAGTATCAACACAAGTTTAGTAACTTAAAACAGTAGTGCAGAGTTTCGGTTGTACAACCGAAACTCTGCAGTGTTGTATTCTGGAAGAAGTTGCTTTATTCAAGGTTGTATGTCAACAAATGTCATAAAACTACTAAAGCTACTGATGACTGAAAACTCACAAACGGCATCGCCAGTTCGTCAATATTGATAAAACATTCACATAGACGCGTTTTATTGTTTTTGATGACGACTCGACCGTCAACAAGGAATTTCCACAACAGAAAATTATCAATTTATACATAATATAGCCTTTACATTCTAGCAACTACATTGAATGAATCAGATCACGTAGTGTTAATTTTAATTAGCACATTATTTTAGCACTTTATAAGTGATCAATCTTTTTACGGCGCCATAATTTGTCACTACGTTAAAAGTGGAATTATTATTGCAAACCGTAACAGGGAAATTAACTCATTGCGAGATTGTTGTCAGTCTGGCATCAGGCAGTTTGTACAACGTCGTTGTCGAATGCGCTGGTTAAAAAAGTTCGCGACGCATGCGCGGTTGCCGATAGCGAGGCGGGAAAACTTTGTTTACATGTAGGGAAATTAATTATCTGTAGTGTGTGTGAAATTCAAATTAAGAACCGCTCATAATTTAAAAATAAATAATAATTAGAAAATGGAGTGCAGGTTTTAGTGTAATTTGTGATAATTATTACAAAAATAATTTTAAAAATTGCAATAAAGTTCTTGCATTGATTCTAAATGAAACTAAGGTAAGTACGTCAAATTATGTCCAGTTTTATCTTGTCCTTGTCGCTTGCCTGATTAGACATAAAAGGAAAATTGGCGGAAGTTTTAATTTGTTGGTTTAGGTCATAGTCAAAGTTGAAAGCAATCATTATCTACATTTCAATGAAAATATAATTATTTTGATGAATCTCGTTATGTAAATTCTTGATTTATAACAAACAAATCAATCTGTAGTTTAATTAGAGAGCTAACGTAGATGTAAAGTTTGCTTTGTGATTTTGATTATCTTATATGTTTTAGCAGGTTTTGGCCAACATTTCTTTTTAGAATTTTGAAAAAAGCTAAAAGGGTGTTCAGTAAGTTTGGATACCTAGTCATTGTGTCAAGGAAATTGTTTACGGTGATGCTTTGGCCAAAGATTGGCCTGCTCATCAGCTGATGATACTGAACTAAGCCTGTCAAAAGGTGGATAATTCTATCTGCAAGGCAAAAGAATTTATCAGGTAATCAGTCATAAAACCCTAACTTTGGTTCTTTGGATATAATAATATTTTCAAAGCGGTAAATTCAGTCCTCTGTAGAATCCGGTTATAGGCTTCTGCAGTTGTACTCCAGAATGTTAATCTCTTCAGTCTTTATTCTATTTACTGTGCCGTGAAGTTATCTCTGAAAGTTTCAAATAAGAAATTATAGTTCTCGATTTGTCTAGATAGGTACTTAGACAAAATTGGATACTTAAAAATATAAAAAATAGCAGTCCTTCAACATAGGGAACAGATTCCGGGCTGCCAGTGGTCAGGGCTCCTTAGAGAGAAACCTTCTAACAATACGCGCGGTGGCCTTCTGAATCTGGCGCCTGATCCAGCTGCCAAGCGAGAGCTTCCTCAGATGTTGTTCGAGGCTCTGATACGACTATCGGCACAATGACTGCTGTATTCACGTCCCACATGCCAACAACCTCGCGGGCCAGATCAAGATACTTGAATTGTTTATCTTTTTCTGACAACTATTTTATTATTAAAGTAAAATCCACCATCAATAACACCTAGTATGGGTTCTACAAACATCACGATTCCGATTTAGAATTGATCTCATCATCATCATCAACCTATAATGTTCCCACTGCTGGGACACAGGCCTCCTCTCTTGTGAGAGGGAGTGGGCCATAATCCACCACGAGGGCCCAGTGCGAGTTGGCAGATGTCACATGTGTTCGAATTTTTGGTTCTAGGGTATGCCGGTTTCCTCACGATGTTTTCCTTCGCCGTTTTGGGAGCAGTGGTGCTGAAATAAATTACACAAAGTAATACGCCTGGCGGGGTTCGCACCCACGACCTACAACTCGTAAGTCGGGACCGATACCACTGGGCCACCACTGCTCCCGATTTGCAGATTTGATCTGATTGCGATAAATTAATTTCCTTTGTCATTATACATAATTATTATAACTTGTAAATCAAGCTAGCAAGCATTTATTACCGTCTTGCTAAGACGGTAATAAATAAATAAGTAGTGTGAATATGCGAAAGCGTTTCAGATCTAGACGATGCTTGTAAGTTTGCTTAATAGATTATGTATTATTTACTAACCGACTAGAATCCATCGGATATTAAAATCCCTTTGTAGTTTTTAATCTTTTGTAGAAACTTCATGTATGTAGATTTGATTTAAAGGCTTTTTAGTCTGTCGTGACAAAATGTCAAACGATATCCAAGAAAAGTATGTTGTATTGTTGATAAACAATATAATTGTTGAATAAACAGCTTCATTGAATAAAAAGTCCCTTTATTACATAGGTGTAATCTTTGTTGCAGTTCGAGAATGCTGAAGGTACCGAATCCAAAGAGATTGGTATGCGCTCTCTTCCCTATATTGCAGTGGTCGAAGACATACGACTTAGCATCAGGCGTAGGGGACTTGATAGCTGGTATCACCGTCGCTCTTACATTGGTGCCGCAGTCGATTGCGTACGCCTCACTTGCCGGATTTGAACCTCAGGTACTATATCTAGTTTGTACAGTTGGCAAAATTTACGCTTGATTACCAGTGACATCAATCGTTCTACATGGATGGACGCACAGTGCGTCAAAGGCCTTGGCCAAGGTGATGGTCGGATTTATCGAGGGAAACTGTGTATACGTTTGATTAACGTTGTTATGTAGATATGTACTCTATCCATAATAAATCATATCGTACAAACGAGGTAGTAAATTAACAATGAAAAAGTCTAGAGGAATGTTTTATTCGGAACATTTTAAGTTAATTTCTTTGGGGAAAATGAGCTGCTATTTAATTTTTCCTGAGAAGTTTCCTGTGACCTTAAAATATTTAATGACCTATCCGGAAGGTAGCGTTCTAACGTTTGCCAATGTCATGGTTTGTGAGAAAACACTTAAAAATTTTCTACGTTTTCCTACAACGAATGTGTGAACCATACAGATTTTTGTTTGGTATTTAGGCTATCAAACAAGAGCATGTCCTTGTCATGTCATTTAACAGTCATGGATAAAATATATAGGATTTCGGAAAATAATTCACTTATATCAGGGTCAAATGCCTCCCGGAATCGCGGAACTGTCTGAACAGGTAACCGTGACCCTGAAAAGTAAAGGGCTATTGAACAAACACCGGTATATTTTAGTCAGTACGAGTCCGACAGTTCCTTCCGTTCAACCCAAAGCGGGAGGAATCATTTGATGATTTAACCACGCTAAAAGTCCTCTTTATAAAAAAATGCTCTTTGCATGTCCATTGACGTAATATTAATTTTTGCTCTGGTGCGTATGGACCATGTTACATATTATTATATAACATGTGTTTTAAAACACGTCCACACGATGTAACCTTGTTATTCAACATTGCAACATAAAACAGTACATATACATTAGAATAACAATGTTATATATTAATGGTATATGTAAAACCATTGGCGCTTGTCGTTCTTTAGAGGTACTCGTGTCAAAGTTAAGTTATACAACATTTTTATACATATCAATAACACGTAGGTAATTGTAACATGTTTTATAACATTTACTGTCCACATTATCTAAAACGTGTTATATAGCAATGTTTTATAACATGTTATGATAAATAGTCTGTACGAACTGTAAAGATTGCCATGTAAACAAATAACCTATGTATAATTTAATGACCACAGATTGAGCATTGTTTCCTGGTAATCGCAGAACTCTTTGCATAACCTATTCAAATCTCAAACAAGTCTCGACTCAAGAAAGTATTCGTTGTTATAACACATAATAATAGCGGCCCTTCTTTCATTGATAGCATCCGGTGTTTTATGATGGAGTCATTGGGCATGTTATTGTCGTTTTGAGAAAGGATTACAATGTCCTACTAAGAGTAAGTAGTCTAAACGCTAAGTTCTCGAAAAAGTAATCGAGCAATTTTCAATGGGGAAGGCTGGTCAAACCTAATTGTAGATGGCGCCACCATAGCCAAGTCCTAATCCGACCAATGAGGTAGTACTATTTTGAAGTACCTATAAGATTTGAACCAATGACGATGCTTGGAACAAGATAAACTAGCGCCATTTGTTCCCCAGTTGCCATCCCCATTCGGACGGCATGATTGGCGAGTTCGATTCCCGCACGGAGCAAATATTTGTATGATCTAGAAGTAGTTGTTCCAGTTCTGGGCATTTGTGTACGTGACTTTATATGTTTGTAAAAGCACCCACGATATAGGAGTAATTCTTAGTGTGGAACAACTTAAGTACTCGTATTAAAAAAGAAAAATACTGAAAAATCGTCCTATATAATCTTAACCAGTTTTAAAATATTGTGTTCATACCAGCCAACCCGCGAGCCCGTTATTAGCGATAAAACAAAGCCAGCCTTCACTTAGAGACCTAGACCTTAACGTTCACGCTTGTAGATATATTTTTGGCCCTGGCAACTCTTTCAAGGGCGAGTAGCGCTCGCTTGTAATAAATATCTTGATTATAAAAAAACAACAGTAGTGCCACTTCACGTATATCGCGATTTTTCGATTCTGCGATTCGAAAAGGGCGAGGTTCTTAATTCGATGGATAATTTATTTATTGATGTATGTTCCCCGATTTCTTGAAGAAGCTTGGAACGTTTTGGAAAATTCTTTTTGATGAAATTGTGGTCTCATGATCATCATGTCAGGATCTGACGACTGAATCCTATAAAAATCGTGGGAACTTTCATATAATGACAGCAATTTACTGTGACTGATGCTATCGCAGATCTATGTTGTTTACGCAATCACAAATGCCTGTATAGCTAAAAATCGACGAAACAAAAAGCAAAGTCACCGACTTCCGAAAGAAATGTAATTTCATACTTTTTTGTGTTGTTTAGAAGTCAGTTATAGCCTTTATTTAAAACGTTTTTTAATATTTGGAGACGCCTGTGTTTACCGAATAGATATGAGCGCCGCGCCGGCGCGCCGCCGCCGCCGTGATTTTCCCCGCGCCGCCGCCGCCGTCCACAAGCGCCGGCGCGCCGAACCCGAGCGGGCGGCGTTCAGTTTAATCTAACACGCTGATCAAACCGAACGCACGATAATAAATGCTGGCAAAACGGCGGCACTAGACGTAGATGTTTATAAAACGATACTCTTTGACATTACAATTTCTGTGTTGTCCAAGTTATCAGCAAACAAACACAGTTTTTGTAGGACCTATTTTGGTCAGTTGGTTGTTAATATAAGGGAAAAAAACGAACAGATGATGAGCACTCATCAAGGCTTCTTTTTTTTAGCGTGGTAAAATCATCAAATGAGTCTTCCCACCCCGGGTAGGGTGGGAGGGACTCTCAGAGTCATACTGACTTCCACGGTATCCTTCAATAGCCCTTTATATCCCGGCAGGCTTTGTCCTTCTAGAGGGGGGCCCCGTCATCATACTGATGCTCTTTGAGACGCGCGTGGAACACAACGCGCCGACGACCCGGGCGTGGTCCGTGGTCGGACAGCGAGTTGCCCTGTACTCGCCGCCCTCGCCTACGGTGGCCGAAGATCGTCTTGCGATGTCCGTTGCCGTTGGCGTCCACCACTGCGGCTGGGACGAGAGGACGCTGTCTTCTCCCTCACACGGCCCGCCTCCGCTTTCGCGAGCATGACTGCCTCGCAGATGCAGCATGGCCGCGACCAATGCCGGGGTGCGAGAGGTCTCCGCCTATCGCCGTCGTGAGGACACGTCGGTGCTCTGCCCAAGCGAGGTAGTTTTGCACGGTATGCTCCACCGTGTCCTCCGGGCGATCCTCGCAGCGGTGACACCCAGGCGTTTCCTCCTTCCTCATCAGACACAGGTTCCTCCCGAAACTTCCGTTTCCGGTGAGGACCTGCGTTTGCGGTAGGTCAGGACCCCGTGACGCCTATCCAGCCACTCCCCCAACAGGGGTCTTACTGCCACGATTGCGGCGTGCCCGGACGTCGGTTCCGACAGTCGTCCCTCCATACTGCCCTGAGATCGCGCCGGAGCTCTTCCCTCCGCGCCTCAACTTCTCGAGGCAGCGGAGATACGACCCGGCGCTGCGCCACCAGGCGCCATTCTAAACGCGCTGGAAGGTAGTCGCCTCCAGATCCCAGGGCAGCATCGGGCAGATCCGGAGATTGACCGATTTGCCGGCGATCGTGCGGTATCCCCGAATCATACGGACAGTCATGACCCTCATCTGGCATACTCATCAAGGCTTACAGTAAAAATATAGCGACCAGCAATTTTTAATGTTAATTTGGTTTTCTTTTTTTTAATTTATCTTGCCAATTCAATTTGTCTCGTCAAAATTATAATAAATCTTCAATTATACGTAAAACATTGTTCTATTTCTTCTCTTAAATTAACCACTCTGCACGACAATATTTTGACACATGACACATCAGCTGAGTCGACCGGGTGATTCGAAATTTGAGCTATTACACAATATTTTTTGTCAACTTTCAGCATCCAGTTTTTGATCAAAAATATGTTACTACAGCTATTTCATGCGATAAGTTTGTGAACAATATCTCTAAGAACATGTTGAGGTCAATAAAACTGCCTCATTCTGTTGTAAAATGTGTGTAACATACAAAATGCTACATCGTTCCAAAAACTAGGTAATTTAGATGTGCTGAAAAATATGTACTTAAACAAGCTTATCACATGATAATAATGGTTAAACAGTGAAATAAATAAAATAACTTACTTTATACATTACTACATTTGCCATTGTTCATACATAATTTCATAAATAATAACGATCAAAGTCTGGATAAAAATTAGCAAAAACTATGTTGCAACATGACTCTTTTTAGTGCTGACCGTAAACCCAATATTCACAAAACGATTAAAAACGTTCATTCAGCCTAATCGATACTCGCAACATAATCGAACATGGAAAAAAAAGTTAAACAAGACATAGAGCATGGACTGATTTATCAGCTTTTTGAATATAGAAAGCTCAGTCCATGCAATAAGTCTATGAAACTAAATCTGAATCATTTTATAATAATTATTTCAATTTTTCAAGTATTATTTCGTATGCAATAGTTTATTTAATTTTATCTTTTATAGTAATAAATATCGGTATTTCATTGGAGGCTAAACATACCTATGTCTCTTCTAAACTTAAATTCAATCATTATGGTTTTACCTATACCCATTTTGTGTTTTCGTTAATTAATTTCAATTTATCTTTTTAGAACGGATCTAAAAAAACGTGAAAAGACAAACACCGGGATCGGATCTAATGCTGAGAGATGGGAGTATTTCTAAATGATTCCTTGCAGTAATAAACAATTAGAATTTCCAACGGGGCGTGTATGGCTAAATTTTAAACTATGAGGAATAGCGAAAAATCCTGAAGGAAGTCTCGAGGCCGATTTGATAAAAATTAAATAACATCATAAAAATTAAATTTTTGAAATATTAATTCAGCAATCAAACTATCAATATTCTGTGAAGTAGAAACATGAGACAAACTTGAGGTATAAGGATTTTTTTCCACTAAATTCATGTACATGTTCACAACATAGTGTGTGTTCTCATTTCAAATTTTTATTATCACTTCGCGGTGTAAATACATTAACGTTTTTTTTTGAAATTCGAACTATAAGTGAGTTTGCGCGAATTTTGATTTTGATCTGCTGTGCTTTATGACTAAATTATTGTTTTTGTTTGTATAATATCAGTTCATATTTTACCAAGTTATCATTACTTCACCGAATTTGATCCTCATCGACATGGAATACTGTAAAAATAAATATAATACCTAGCATTTTCTTTTTTTTTATTTCAAAAGCTCGATTTCTGACGTGTAACACTTACATGACCAAACCAATCTCACGAAACAAATTTGTACAATAAAATAATTAATTTGGCTATCTTTTGTTTGGAGCCGCGAGAGGGAGAGGACAGCGTCCTCCCTCCGCCCCAACCATAGTGGTAGGCGCCCGCGGCGTCGGAAGTCGGCAGACGATCTCCGGCCACCGCAGGCACGGGCATGCGGACAGCGAGTAAAGGGCAACTCGCTGTCCGACCATGGACCATGCCCGGGTCGACAGCGCGTCGTGTTTCACGTGCGCCTCAAAGAGCGTCAGCATAATGAGAAATTAGACTGCCAAAGCCTACCGGGTTCGCGGGAGTTATTTCATGACCCCGGAACATAAAGGGCTATTGAAGGACACCGTGGATTTTAGTCAGTACAAGTCTGACAGTCCCCTCCCGCCCTGCCCGGGGTGGAAGGACTCATTTGATGATTTTACCACGATAAAAAAAAACTTATTTGGTAGGAAACAAACTCATCTTTACATGTAATAAAATTTATAATAAGCCTATCAAGATCCAAGGCATTTTATAATCATTCAACCTAAAAAATCATATTATTGTACAAAATAAAATGTACAGTAAAAATTAGCTAATAAATTCAAAGTTATTACATAATTATTTTGAATAGGGAGTACCACAGCGAGTGCATTCCTAATTCAAAATTTTTGAATTAAATATTTGCCGCGCATTCAAACATTTATTACTGACATTGTTCCTTTGTCTATTATTGTTTTTTGGGAATGACAATGTACGTAATATTATTTTAAAAGCTTTAAACAATATTATAATAGATAATAATTGTATTTTTTTATTTTTTTTAAATTTTTTAATTTTATTTATTTTAATTTTTATTAATCGATTTCCTAGTTTCCTTTTTTTTCACTCGAGTTGACAAAAAAATCAATTATGGAATCGATTAGAATACTCGCTTTCACACATCATTACGATTAAAAAAAATAACATGGTTGTCGATTACGAATACAAATTGAGTAGTGGTAATGAAAAATACGTGTTATTGGCCCTGTATTAGAGAATTACACCAAGATCTGGTCTTTTTTACGTTATTTATAACATTTGGCATGATATTTATCTTTATTGTTATTGAGTTATAGCGCGCGTGTGTGATCCAAGTGCAAAATAAAAATGTAAACAAACAAAAGTGGCGCGAAAGTTCGAGTTCAGATATCAAATTTTTCATTACCACTGCTAATTTATGTTGAAATACGTATGAATTCGTTACAATACTAAATGACGAGTTATTCATTCCTCCTATAATGATCCATTGGATGTCCGAAAACCAGGTTTTTTATGATTTTTAGCCCCACCCAGCACTGCCATCAAAATGGCGAAGATCGTATTTACACTTTTGGATTTTGTTACGGTAAATTAAGAAAATAGGCGCTAAATGTAGAAGTTTTAATTTCGTGAATAAATTAGATTTTTATTTAACATTCTTAATTAATGCGCACTCATAGGATTTTACGCAGAGAATATTATATTTTTTTAATTTATAATGAGGATGTCGTATGACTACAACGTCTGCCCCTTTTGGACCCACTATTGAGCCAGCGTAGGTTGACTTGTCGCGCCCCTTTCGGGGGCGCTACCGAACTATACGGTTAATTAATTATAGTAGTTAAATAAAAGTCAAGCCGCGCCGCCGACGCCGCCGCCGCCGACTGATTGACCATCGGCGCTCATATCTATACCGAAACACACTGTTCAGTCAACTAAACTAAAATAAAATCTAATGAATTAATTTAGCTTACATCAGCCATCACGTGACGGCATTTTTCTCGTTGAGTTTCTCGATAATAGTTTCAAATGTTCGCATAAAAGTCCATTAAAGCGATATAAACCAACGGCATTTTCCGTTAGTGTGACCCTAGTGTGCGAATAATACAGAATAGAATACACATAATAAGAATATTTTTGGTGCCGAGCAATGATATTATACATTTTTACTTATAATATCATTGGTACAACTACAGAGTACATCTTATACATAGGGTGACACAATGGATAGCCTTATCGCTAGAAGCGATCAAACCACTTTCCTACAAGTTTGGGACCGCCTTCGGCCTTCGCAGCTCTCTCAAGGGTTAATACTCACTGCTAGCTCCAGTGGAAGCCGGTCACAATCGATGAATTTATGGATGTGGTTGGAAGCCGTGCTAAGGGCGGGCGGAGGACACAGAGCGGAATCGCCACTCAATGTGCTAATAGCTAGGATGGACTTTACACATTTAGTTTTGAGCAGGATTGTCTTTTAAATTTAAATTCATTTGAATAGGTTGTTGCAGTGAAACAAACATAATTATGATAAGTTACTTTAGTGGACCGAGTTTATCTCAGAGAAAATTGTTTTTTTTATATTTAAAAAAATGGTGTCTTTCTTCAAATGTTTCAGACATTTTTGTATTTTACACAAAATTGATTTTGAATTATATCAACATCAACATAATTATTAAAAAAAAAAGATGGAGCTTATCCTGTTCTCTACTTTACAGTCAACAATCACTAGTCTTTGTACCAAGAACTTCCATCATAAAAAAAATAGATGGTGTTTAAGTTGAGCAAAATGCTGAATTTCTTATGCAGGTGGTGACAATGTGAGTCTTAATCTTAAAATTATACATGCAAGGGGCGCAGGATGCTAGTGGATATTAATACTAAAAATTAAAATTCCAAGCTGTGGTTTCGAAGTGAGCGGGTTTATGTCATGTTCCATAAGTTGGGATACTTGAACAGTTTGGTATTTTACAAACAAAAAAAAAAAAGAAAACTATCTGCTTCTACATAAGGATGACACGAGAAGAATTGCACGCGTAGTATGAACAATTCAATTTATATTCAACCAAGAACAGACAAAGCTACGAGTATTTCTATACGTCGTTTTTGCAAAAGAACAACAACACGATTTGTTCACCATTGAAGAATAGAATCATTTCTTTTCTGTACCTATTACTGATTGCCAAGCTTTTTTTTTTGTCTTTTCTTCTGTCGACAAAAGCCGTTTCTACAGCGCCATGCTACGCGTACTGTGATGGTTCAGTTTATTTTGGCATATTCCATCGCATTTCGCTTAATTCGACTTCAAAATTGACACCCGAAACTTTTGCACGCAAGTGTAGTTTTCTTTTTAAAAGCTTCTTTGTTCTGTACACAACATACTTAATACGAGGACGTGTATAATCGCGGCTAATGTAAAAGTTTTGTTATTACACTTGCAGGAAACGGATACTTCGGGCCTACCTACTCAATTCCCTGAAGTAATCTTCTGTACGTTTCAGAGATTAATTACCACTCGACGCGAAATAAGTATCTCGTAATTTATGATTCACAGAAACGTGTTTATTATTGTAGATAAATATTGTGTATAAAAAGACTGTAGGAGTATCTTTAGTAAAATAAGCAAATATCTACGCTGTTAGGAAAACAAGCCAAACTACTAATTTAATTTTTTTTTTTTAACGTGGTGAAATCATCAAATGAGTCCTCCCACCCCTTTACTGTTAGACTCGTACTGACTAAAATCCACGGTGTCCTTCAATAGCCCTTTATGTTCCGGGGTCACGGTAATGGAATAAGTCCCGCGACTAATTTAAAATACTTAGGAACTTTTAATCTACTCGTATTTAAATTTTATCCAAATCGGTTCAATTGCTTTTTGGTGGTAGGAGTAACAAATATTATACTTACTTATGAAATCAATCCTCACTCACATTGACTAAGGAAGATAAATGGGGAAATGACAGCCTAATTATTGCTTACACGTGTGCGCTCTTAAATTTACTAAAATATAGAAGTTTTTACTAAAGTATAGATTTCACAAAAACAAAGGTATTTATTTTTGAACTCACTAAGGAGTAGATGAAAGATGAGTAGCCTATTTGTTATTTATTTTGGGATGAAACAGAGATAAAACAAGTCAGTAAAGAAGTAGCAACGACAACTTAGGTTTTAACATCATAATAATGTGTAGACCTACTTTATATTCATCTATCATTCTTTATATTCATGTGTAGGTAATTTATCTATAATATGTATGTATTTAGAAATATATAAGTATGTTTATCAGTTGTCTAGTACCCATAACACAAGCTCTGCTTAGCTTGGGACTAGATGGCGTTGTGTGATAGTTGTGGAATATATTATATTATATTATATTCATTCTAAATTCTTCAACACTACTGCCTAAACTCCTTGTCTTAAAATAATTTAAGGGAATGTGTGATTTCACAACTGAGGTGACAATTAAGTAAGAGAGAGTTTTTTTAAGAGGCAGAATAGGTGACGAAACTTGAAATAATGGAACTTCACCATTTTTCTTTTTTTTTGATAGGTAATCCACTCTTGTATCATTAAAGCGTGTCATAATAATATAATATAACACAATGAAATTGTCGTTAAAATATTTGGTCAAAAGGTCATGTTACTGAAGAACTACCCATAAAATACAGAATTAAAAATACTATTCTTAACAAAAACTGATGGCATTTTGTATAAAACAATCTAAACATTGAGTACGCGTTGTCAGCGTTTCATATCCACAAAACTAGATTTTATGATTTTTTATTTTCACATTCTTGATAATACAACAAGTTTATGATTTTATACCATTCCCACTTTAAAAAGTTACTTTTCATCCCCCCATCTCGGAAAGGCTATTTTTCCTCTTCGATATCTGAGCGTAAAAGCCGTTTTTATCCTCTAGTGGATAAAGTAAATTGAATTTGGAACATGCACGTGCAATAAAGAGTTGTACCAGTAATGGCTGCTGCTGACCCCTACAGCTGATCGCTTGCTGTGGTGCCCACTTGGGCTAACTTGAATCCCGATCAGAATCCTTTGGTGCATAATCTACTATTATTTTGTTACAATCTCAGACTCGGAACCTTCTTGACTCAGAACTTTTTTTTACCGTTTTTTTAATTTGGTTTGTGCGGTTTTCTTTTCACGTCATACTTATTGTTAAGACAAACCAAGATAAAAATAAGAAACTTGAAAACATACTTAACTATTTTTTGTTATAATTTAAAAATTATTCTGTAATACCTACTTACCTATAATAACGTAGTAAGTAGTTATTACCTAAACTTTTTTTGCATTTACTTATTTCCTCGCTGAGGTGGGATGAAAAGTTACGTGTTGCACTCGAGTGCAAAGATTTTTCACCTTGTGCTCTTTTGATTCCCTCGCTACCGCTCATGATTCTAATTTTTGAATCACTCGTTGCACTCGTGATTCAATTTTAGAATCATTCGCTTGCTTGGTCATCAAAATTGAGCACGCGGTTAAAAAGCAACTTTGCACTCTTGTATAACAAATAACTATTTCACTTCAGTAGCTCAAACATGTTGGTTTTGCTGCCTGAAATCAGTGAGCAAAATGCGATTTTGCTCACTAGTGAGACAAAGTAGCTTTTTAATTTTTGTTTTAAAAAAAGCCGCGAATATCATATTCAGCCTTGAGTTAATCATACAATTCGAAACATTAACACTCTATCTCTTTCCCGCCAATAGAAAGAGAGAGAGACAAACACCAGCCCTTTCGAAGTTCCGTTTTTGAATTTGGTCTCAAAGACAAACACGTTCGGAAATTTGTACTAACCAAAGAAATGCAAAAAGATAATAATGTCTTCGAATGTATTTTATTGAATTTTTAACTAATTGCTGTATTTAAATGAAAATAAGCATTTACTTTATGCTACGTTCACACGCGCGCCGTGCAGCCCGGCGGGCTGCCTGGCGGGCTGCGTGGCATGCAGCCGCGTGCGAGCGCGCGTGTAAACAGTCACCGGGCGCCCGCACATTCATCCTTTGAACTGCCAAAAAACCGACACTTGCCCGATTCGCGGCATTCACGTTCACAGGCGCGTTCACGGGCTCGGGCGTACCGTTTACACGCTCGTGAATGTGAATGTGCACGTTGAATGTAGAGTTGAACGCGAGCGTGTGAACGTAGCATTAAATATTTATTTCTAGTTTCAATTTATGTTAATAAATATTTTGAATAATAAAATATTATGGGTGCTATTTCCGAACACGCCTTAATTTAAAAATAAAAGAGCGGGAATAAAATTTCATGGCTGGCGTAAAGAGTTGAATAAGTTAAAAAAAAAAGAAATATGCGTAAAACTAGCGACGAGAACAGTACTTATTTTAACATAACCATTTAAAACAACAAATTATTAATGCAGAATTAAATTTCCTAACTCTAACTAAATATCTGAAACCATACCATGTCTTCAATGAATGGAGACTTAACAAAGGGCGCAAGCAGTTATCTCGCATCTTATTTTTTAGATTTATCACAGACGAGACGATTATCTACAATGCGGAGTATTTACTTATTGTTGAAAGCTACTTTAAAAAAAAAAGTTATTTTAATCTATTCCTATTTATTATTTTATCTCCTAAAGTGTTCTCGCTGCTGAAGTGAAAAGTTATGTGTGTTACACGAGAGCAAAGTTTTTTGCATTTCGTGGCTTTGAATCTCTCGCTACACTCAGGATTCAACTTTAGAATCACTCGCTACGCTCGTGATTCAATCCTTGAATCCTTCGCTTGCTCAAGATTCAAAATCAGCACTCGCAGCAAAAAACGACTTTGCTCTCTTGTTGCACAAATAACTATTTTCTCACTGAAAACAGTGAGTAAAAAGCTCTTTTTCTCACTGTTTTGGTGTTTGAATTTAGAACACATTGCTGCGGTCCTCCCCCGTCAGCCCCCGTGTTGTTAGGATAATGTTACTCTTAATTTGAATCATTGTATCGAGTTTAATGTCAATTTGTTGGCGCATAGTGACCGAGCGATAGGACTACTTCGTCGCGTGCAGTGGGTTCGATTCCCGCGCGGAGCAAATTTTCATATGATCTACCGTTGTTTGTTTCGGATCTGGGTGTTTGTGTATGTGAATTTAGGTGTTTGTAAAAGCACCTTTATCTTTTTTCTCTTCGTTAAATACCTATCTATTATAGCTTAATTATTATTTTTCTTGTGGTCATGATATAAAGTATCGTATGTAACTCGTGAATAAAACGGATTTAAATCGAGGGCCTGAATCACTCGCGTCGCTCAGGATTTAAATACTTGAATCACTCGCTTCGCTCGTGATTCAATCATCATGAATCACTCCCTGCGGTCGTGATTCAGTCATTAAAATCCTTCGCTTGCTCTTGATTCATATATATGGCCCTCGTTTTAAATCCGCTCTTTATTCACTCGTTGCATAATGTACTATTATATTTGAGCGGTCTAGCACCCAAGCCGGGTCAATTACCAATGGATTTTTCACCATTTTCGCAGTAGCAGCTCTGTGTCAGGATTTGTGACTGGTTGATGACAAAGACTCGACTTTTTACCCCGAACGATTACGTCTCTAGCTCTTTGGGCTTACAGTCCTAATGGCGTGTTTATTTTTCAGTATGGCCTGTACTCATCATTCATGGGCCCGTTCATGTACGCCATTATGGGGACAAGTCCACAGGTGAACCTGGGGCCATCTGCGTTGATATCACTCCTCACATTTACATACACCAATGGTACCAACCCTGACTTCGCCACACTGCTGTGTCTCATGGCTGGTATCGTTCAACTTGTGGCTGGTATTGCACAACTTGGTAAGATCTGTACTATTATTAAGTATATCTACTATATAAAAATAAGTCGGGTTTTCCTTCCTGACGCTTTATCTCCAGAACGCACGAACCGACTTCCACGGTCTTCCACCTCCGTGAGGTTTATAGCAAAAAAAATTCAGGAAAGAATTGGTGGCGAAACGGAGTTCGCCGGGTTTGCTAGTTATAAATATTTTACTACCTAGATATTTCCTTCTCAATATTAGTCGCTACCGTGACTTAGATTATCAAAAGCAGAAAAGCTTGGCTTTTATTTACAAACTACTCGTTTTCGAAATTGAAATGCTGACTAGTCTGCTGGACTTGCATCAGCTTGCCATAATGTTAGAATGTTTATAATGTATTACTCCTAGCTATGCTTGTATCCATTCAAGTAAACTTGACGTAAAAAAACATTCATATTTAAATGAAAATATTGTCTGACAGAGATAAAGGATGCAACTAAAAGAAGAGAGACAAAGAAATATAAATAACAACAGAATGCTGTGATAAAAGTTCAATGTCCGCGAAGAAAAATCCCTTTATCTAGAAAGATATAATGGCTGTTAACAGAATTTCAAAACAGCAAATTATGTTCTAACATTTAGTCCACAAAAAATCTTTTTACGTTATGAAATTAGAATTTAATTGATCATTCTATGGATGGTAAAATAAACAAACTACAGGGCAATTCCAAAATAATAAAATTGAATAACATCGAGATACTCTTTTATAGTTTTCTTTAGCTTTTTCATAATAGACTTGTCAGCACATCAGCCTGCACGCACAGCACCTGAAAAAAAATTTCAATCGAATATGAACTTTCTTCTTTTATGATAAAGTTGAAAATATTATGTTAAAGAAAATAAACATTTTGATTTTTATTTTAAAGGTGGTTTCCCGTTTGACCACTATCTCGCCTGATGGTAAGCGAAGAAGATGTGGTCGACGGTGAAGCACGGTTGCCTAGAAGTAACCTGTTCATGTTTTCTTTTGTCTAGAAGACCCAAAGATTGGCGTAGGTTGATGTAAGTCATAATCAAATAAAATGTGCCCTTTATTTCTAGGTTTCCTGGTGGAATTCATATCACTACCAGTTGTATCAGGGTTCACATCGGCGGCAGCCATAACAATCGCGTCATCACAAGTGAAAGGACTGCTCGGTCTGAAGTACGAAGCAGACAGGTTCGTGTCAACCTGGTCCAACTTCTTCAAGCATGTTCATGAGGCGAGGCTGGCAGACTGCATGCTAAGTCTGGGTTGCTGCGTTGTACTCACCGGAATGAAGGTTGGTACTTCGTGATAACTGGCTATATATGTACTATAATAAGGCACTTTCTTCGAGTATATTTTTAAGAAAACTTGCTTATTCGAAACATATCTTCATCTTCATCAAGCGTCAAAAAAATACTAACAGACGACATGTTGTGGTTATGAATCCTTCAGTGAATACAAGTGTTGTGTAAATAGGAAATGTGTTTCTTCGTGCAAGATACTTACAGCTTCACAAAAAGTCGCAATGTCTTGAAAAAATCAATATGAACTTTTTTTTAACTAGAGCTAGAAACATCGTCGTTTTTAATGTAGACATGGTCGTTAATAAAATACAAAACTCATAGTACTTAAAGTTTTAAGAAAGAGGGACATAGTGACAGGGAAATTTTGAAAGAAAAGTGTATTATAATAATACTGTCCAGCAGAGGGTAAAGACTTGCGAGTCAAAGAATAAACGTTTACTTAGGACGTAGGGTTGGGGTGCTAAGGACGGGAAACCTCCACGAGTGCCCGAGGACTGGAAGTTCCTTTCCGGATACGTCCGGGGGGAAGCCCAGTTTCTCGGGACGGTGCGTCCCGGGGTACGGGCAAGAACTCCCCGTAAGGGGTTTCCTTGCTCGTATGCCAATGTCCCGTCACACCGCTCCCCACGTGTCCCTCTGTTTAGTAGAGGGCACTGTGGTTGGAGTAAGAACGGGCCCGGCGTGCACTAACCCTGCCGCCGGGCAGGCAAGAGGAGCGTCAGCATAATGACGGGGCCCCCCTATAGAGGGTCACAGTCCCGCCGGGGTTGCGGGACATACGACGTATACCGCGACTCCGGCACATGAGGGGCTGCCGAGGGATACCGTGGATTTTAGTCAGTACGAGTCTGACAGTCTCTCCCGCCCTGCCCGGGGTGGGAGGACTCATTTGATGATTTTGCCACGTAAAAAAAAAAAAGGACGTAGGGTTATTAATTATATTATTGTTTACTTTGCTTAAGATAAGACTTTATGTTAATCGAATAAACAAGGTATAATTTATTTCAATAGCAATTTTAAGATAAACTGTTGGAACACGTCAGTCGTTACAAAATAAAATAACAATAAATCGTTGAGAAAATCCTTCTAACCGCCGACTTTTACAAATGTAAACCTTTTTTAGGCAGAAAACAAATATTTTATTACTTGTAACAGTTGTAACGCGAAAGCTAACATTTGTAAGCGGTCGCCTTACTAAATGTATCCTCTTGTGTCATTCGACATGTTTACAAGGCTCTGTCGTGTCAGTTACAAAAAGTTATTGTGTTCTAGATCAATTGATTGAATACAGTCCTTTTTGTGGATGTTTCTTATATTGTATGCGAAAGTTTTTCAAAGAAACCCGTCTTCCACTTGATGTTACTCATTGTTGTTTTAAAACTTTCTTTCTTTGTTAATTTTTGAGCTGAAGTATTAAGAGATTGTACATGCCTTGATAACCCTGTAGTGTGTGCAAGAAAAAATAACGTGGTTCCAACTATTCTCAATTTTTGTTAGTACTTCGTTTTTAGTAATAGCTGATTGTTTAAGAAGCCCTTACTTATCTCCCCATCCTTGAGCTGATAAAGCGTATAATTCAAGCATCATAAACTCCAAACTAAGTCCCAAACGCCTATTAATTACTGTTAACCATAGTTTGGAGCATATATCATGAGACATTACGTGAGCACACTCACTGTACTTGTGAGCAAGTCGGACTGTTTATTTGTTAATTTCGTCGATAATTCAATACGACACGTTCCTTCGTGGTGAGCGACTGACGTCGGAGCCGCAACTTGGCAAACTCCGTTACAAAGTAAATACTAAGTCTGATTGTCGTCTCCGCACATACACGCTTTACTTGAAACAGAATTGGGAAAGCAGCCCTTGTTACTGGTTATTTGATCTGTTGGGTAATGCTACGGAATATTAATCGTGTCTAATTATGGAGAATACATTTTAGTATTTATCTTATATCAGTGAAAATCAATGTGAACGATAATGACTTAGAAAACATGGAGATTATGTGCTACGCCACGTGCTACGAATCTACGTAACGCATATCTACAGAACAGACATTTTCAGATTTATTAAGTAAATGTACATATTTATCGTACTATATTCACAGCTGTTACTGTCATACAAGAATACATTTGTTTACTTATGTGTGGCTATTATTTACTCCTTTATAACTATACAAAGGTATGGCATTAATTAGGTTTTCAGAACAGTAGCTAGTAGTAACACCTATCGAGTATTTACATAACAATTACCAACATTAAACAATGAACAGAACTGTGTTTACGTGAGAAACTGTTGAAGATTTCTGTTGTCTTGTTTTGTGACAGTCAGCCGTCCACAGACAGACCAGACTGCTACAATAAGACTAGATTATTCTATCAACTATGGATAGAACAGTGAATCTAGAGACGTTAGTTGAGTAGATGGACAAACTATCCTGGTTTTTCTCTTTTTTCCGACTATGTGACGGCAAAGACAGGGCATCATGCATTTCGACGTTTCTTCTACTAGAAGTGTCACTTCGTGTTTGTTAAGATACGGTTCTTTTGTTAGGTATTATTTTCAATTGCTCTCATACTTTCAAAAGTGTTGTTCATAATAACAAGAATTAACGTGTGCTGTGAGGTTATAAATTGTTATTTTTGCTTTTTATAATGGCTGATGTAGGCCTTTGTAAAATATAATATTTAGATTGATTTCGACTCTATTAGTGGCTCTATAATTATAAAAAAGTGAACAATAATACTACAGTAGGTTTTAGAATACTATTGATACCTAGTAAGTTCGCTTTCCCTATTGTCAAGGCCAGACGATGTTGCGATATACATTTGTTTATACAACGAGATACAGAGACAATAGTTCGGTTATCTAATTGAATGGTAGAAGGACTGAGCAAATTAAAATGGGCAGATAGAAATTCTATGGCTTTGTTGTGACCGTGTAATATTTGGAAATACTAAGATACTTACTGGAACCGGTCATCATCTTTGGAGAAATATCTATTTATTAAAAAAAAAACTCTTACATTTCTCTCCTTGAAGTGTGTTCTCTTTGATGGGTCACTTCAGCGCAAGAAAAAGAAAAATAATTTTCTCTTTTCCAAATGTCTCAGCTTTTAGATGAATTGCTAAAAATAAAAAGGATCCTTGCACATCAATTTGACACTAAGCTTTTTTCGTCTATTGGCAGTAGAGAAAAAAGATTTAATATTTTTTCTAGCCGCTAAAATTCTAAGAGAATCGTCTGTAAGTCATTGTAGCAGATAGCCTGATAGATTCATTCGTGCAAATAAAACCGATAAACTTTTATCATAGTTAATCACGATGAAGGCAGACTTTTATTATTTTGGACAAAAGAAAAACTTCTCCGGAAGATGGACCGTCGGCTGATTAAATCCCTTCTAACTTTGCACTAACTCACCTAAGTCGTGGGAACTATTAAATCCATGATACAACTACATAAGCCGTATCATAATTCACTGTTGCGCATTTAAAGGAGTTCATAATAAATCAATTATTCGAGGTTGTTTTAATCAAATTAAATCAAAGTGAAATGTAAACATGATTTATTCAAGCTTGGTTGTAACTTATGTTCACAGCTGAAATCTTCTATCGACTGACAGATTAATACATAATTTACTTTAGACATACTCCGACCGATGTACCTAAAGTTTACTTTGTAACTAATTTTCACAGCTGCCAGAGATTACTCCATAGTAGGTAATCTTGTAACAGTTTGGGATATAAAATAGAGCTTCAATATTAAGCCTCTCCTTGAGGTAATCGATATCTTACTTAAATTATATACCTACATCACGCGATCAGATTGAATTTGGGAATAATATTATAACCTTCCTTCGAGATCAGGTATGCCTGATTCAAATTACAATTCAAATAGCTATCTATCTATCTTTACAGGTTCATAATCCAGTCAAGGTTATAAACCTGTAATTAAATTTTCGAATTACCTATAACAAATATAAATTCCTACACATAAAGTCGCGCGCCAGTTGTTTGGATCAGTAGTTAAAAATAATGTTGATCCATTTTTAAATGTTTATGGCATTTGAATAAATAGTTATAGCATTTATTAGTATGAATTCCATACTTTTTAAACCATTTGTTAAAAATGTATGTCATACTGATGAATAGGTTACCCCCACTAACTACTGATCAAGTAACGGGCCCTTCAGTTTAAAAATTCTGTAATATTTATGGAAATATATTCAGTTTCTTAAAACTTGTAAGTGCAGAAGAAATCTAAAGTTGAAGCGATTTTAAATATGAAATGAATTTCTGTGAGGAACGTATAGGTTATAGAATTATCATTTTGTTTTATTATTATGGACAATAATATAGAATGACGTTCAACTGTGTATATGTGTAGTATCAGATGTTTTTGTTTTGTTTTTTTGCTTGGAAAATCATCAAATGAGTTCCACCTAGGGCATGGCAGGAGGGACTGTCGGACTAGTACTAACTAAAATCCACGGTGTCCTTCAATAGCCCTTTACGTTCCAGGGTAACGGTATTCGTTAGTCCCACGACCACAGTAAGCTTTGGCCCTCTAAGGGGATGGGGGGTTGCGTCATTGTGCTGACACTCTTTGAATCGCGCGTGGAGTACTTACATAACGCGCTGTCGATCCGGGCATGGTCCATTGTCGGACAGCGAGTCGCTCATTACTCGCCTGCATGCCCGAGTATCAGATGCTTGGAAGCTTTTCGATCTACAAGTCAAAGTTTTAAAACCTAAATAATGCCCTGCTAAGGTTAGGGTTTCATTGTATCCGAAATCATATTGATAACTTCAAAGTTCTTTCAAAAGTTTTCACGACTTGAAAGAGGTCTTGTTTCTGAAAACTTCAGAGGTCACACAAATGCGTAATACATTTTGTATTGTCCTTCGGTAAAAAGGTTGAATTTTTGTTCATAGACATTTTTTTTAATATTTCTTGATTCTATGTATATTTATGACAGTTTTCTCATAATTTCAGGCTTTAAAAGACTTAAAAATCAAAGATAAGGCAGCTGATGAAAAAGGTTGCCGTAAAGCGAAGATATTGAAGAAATTGCTGTGGTTCGCTGGTGTAGCGCGAAATGCTGTTGTGGTGTGCCTGGCGTCGGTCATAGCATTCTTCTTGCATGAAGATAAATATGACCCCTTCTTTCTTACTGGTAAGTTTCTAATTCAGGGGTCACACTTACGGGAAAAGCGTTAATTTTAGTTATATTAGTGTAAACGTGGCCGTCTAAGTACAGGACCTCGTTTCACAGCACATTTTTCATTGACATAGAACTTACAATCCATTCTTTCATACTCATATTTTTTCGAATGTTAACTTTACAGGACCTTGAATCCACCATCTGCATTTTTTTATGCTAACAAGACCTAATATTATAGCTAAGTCAAAATGTAATAAGGAAGAGGCGGGCCGCGTGCGAGAGAGGACAGAGTCCTCCGTCCGCCCCACCCGCGGTGGTGGACGCCCACGGCGACGGACGTCGCAAGACGATCTCCGGCCACCGTAGGCGCGGGCATGCGGGCAGCGAGTAAAGGGCAACTCGCTGCCTGACCAAGGACCATGCCCGGGTCGACGGCGCGTTGTGTCCTACGCGCGCCTCAAAGAGCGTCAGCATAATGACGGGGCCCCCTCTCAGAGGGCCAATGCCTGCCGGGGTCGCGGGACTTATTCCATCACCCCCGGGACATAAAGGGCTATTGAAGGACACCGTGGATTTTAGTCAGTACGAGTCTGACAGTCCCTCCCGCCCTGCCCGGGGTGGGAGGACTCATTTGATGATTTTACCACGTTAAAAAGTCAAAATGCTATAAACATTCGAACGAATAATTTGCTTTTTTTTTGCTTAGTAAACTGTTCGCTAAGGCGTTCAGGTATATCGATATATCTGGGAATGTATATAAAATGCTGTATTTTTTTCTTCTTCGTTTGTTTTAAAGCCACACGTTCGACCACTGCATTCGCGACCTTGGCATTTAACCAGCAATATAACTGCAGCGATTGTAGTCATTGTAGGTTTTGAAAAATAAATTATACAGAAACAGGGCATTTACCAGTTTAGTGGTGCATACGTTTTTCTTTTTTTAACTGTCTCAGTCAGTGCTAGGTCTTTATTAAGGAAGTGTTAAATCTGCTAATGGATTTCCTCTGGACAGATAAATGTTTTTAACGTCTTATGAATTATATCACTTTATTGTGTTTAAGTAATTATTTTCATTCTGGATTTAATACTTAGGTACTTTCATGTTCAGGATAAATCGTCTACTGCTGAATCTCTCCTGTAATGAATACATCTCACTTAGTCATGGTGTAAAAATTCATCCGAAACTGATTATTTATCATTAAATCTCACTGCAAAATGTGATGTGTAATCACACATATACCTAGTTAAAACCCAGTCCCTAATATAACATTTTTTCTCATAATTTCCAGGTCAAATAACGCCTGGTTTGCCGGATGTCCGTCCGCCTGTGTTTGAGACGACGGTAGGCAACACCACGTACACTGCTGGAGACATGTTGTCACACCTCGGATCTGGACTGGCTGTCGTTCCTCTTGTGGCTATCCTGTCCAACGTTGCTATTGCTAAGGCTTTTGGTAAGTAGAAATTAGATATATAGAAAATAAACGTCGTGTTAGTAGATCCTTAGGAATGTTTTACAGGTACCACAACCTTATCACAACACGAAGGGGGCGGGCAGATATACTCGTATTATTTTGTTTTGAATTTAGTAGAATTTACAGTCTACATTTTGCCAGCGTGGTTACGAGTATCTAACCACATCGCAACTACAATGTAACCATCAGCGACACCACACGTTGCGGTCGATTAAATCATAGAAACGAACGTTGTGTTAACACAACGATTAACCACTACGCAACCGCATCGCAACGACTCACCACAACGCAGCTGCAACAAACTGCAGCTACTTACTTACTCGTAAGCGTAACCACAGCTAGACTATATTTTGTCAGTCAAAAATATAGGCAAAGAAAATAATGTTAGTTACCGATATAGCTTTATGTAAACATGGTAATGTGACGTAAGTTCAATAGGAAATAATTATGACAATCTATCGACCTATAAGTAAATACAATGACGCCTGTATATTGACGTCAACGAGGCGTATTTTTATACTCTCATTTCGTCAATGACACTGAATCCAGCGGAGTTTTATGTAACGCCATAGTACAGTCAGTGCCTTCTATAACTTGGCCTCATTATCAAAGAAGAATAAACTGAGAGATAGATCAGGTAATGTTGGGTAATGAAATGGCTACTACAGCTAGGTATCTACAGGCTTCGACCATCGTGATCAGTGTTGGATTTAGGAGGGGGCAGGCGGGGCACGCAGAGGGCGCCAAAATCATAAATATGATTTCTCTTCTGCAAACAGAAATCTGAAATGTAGGAGAAATGCACAAAATATATCGAGCTCGCTTCGTTCACTGTTGCATTACTCTTGGCCTTAGATGCCTGTAGTGTCAAATGATGTATGAGTCAACCCCTTCCGACATTTAACTCTTGCCTCGTTTACAAGTCAATTGCAACTAAAATCTATTGATCAGAGGCCTTACCACGAGCTCTTAACGCGATCCAGTTTAGGCTGTGGGAAAGGGATGGCGCTAGACGACTTGTATAGCTCTGTCTCTTTCCCGCAGCCTCAACTGAATCGCGTTAAGGGGGATGCTCCAACCAGCCCGCGAAATTCAAATTTTTTTACGTTTTTTGCAATTTGCAGGCCAGTGACATGTTGTAACTTTATAAATATTTGTGTTGCGCAAATAACAAGTATAATTTTAAATATAAAAATTGTCAAAAAATTCGCTCCATCAGCTCTCACATAGAAAAGGTGCATCATGTTAAAATCTCCGAAATCTAACTACGATGCACCTTTTCTATGTGAGAGCTGATGGAGCGAGTTTTTTGATATTTTTTATATTTAAAATTATACTTGTTATTTGCGCAACACAAATATTTATAAAGTTACAACATGTCACTGGCCTGCAAATTGCAAAAAACGTAAAAAAATTTGAATTTCGCGGGCTACATCGAAGCAATCACCGCTCGTGGTAAGGCCTCAGGGCAAGTAGCAAAGAAAGTGTACAATAATTTTTCCTGGAGAGGGGGCGCCGCTATGAAGTTTTGCCCCATCCGAAACTATCCTAGATCCATGTCTGATCGTGATAATAGGTACAGTGACGGCAAACACGCCAGAGCGAAAGCAATAATGAATTTTCGTTTCCCGTCGTGTTTCTAAGGTGATAATTAAATAGCAATGTTCTCGTTTTGCGTTGTTCTACTGTTATTTGTGTTCTCGATCCGACTACCTATATTTATTCGCGTCGATGCGCATTCGTTGTCACCGGACATTCCAATTTACTACCCCAATAAATAGATTAATATTTACGTTTATCTATTTATTGATCTCTTATTAATTAACTAAACATTTATTCAACTTAGAATCTAGAAGGGTTTCTAGAATACATGGAGAAGGAAGTTATTTTATTTTATGTAGCTAACATACTCGTAAAATCAGTCTTTTATTCATTATATCGCCCGATTTATTTTACATTATTTTTGTTCCAAGCATAAACTTCCCAATAATTTGACAATACAAGCCATGAAGCATTCAAAATCCTTACAGTAAACATAAACATATAAAACACAGTTTAACAAAAGATGTCCGTCGCTTCACGTCAGTTAAGCCAATGTGAAATTTATTCAAAAATCCATGCAATTTCAACTGCCAAGCATAAACGTATGCGAGCTTATTTGCCCAGTGACGTTTCATTTTTACTGCAAACGAGTAACGTCGGAAACCAATCTGAGGCCCTAGCACGAGATTTCACGTTTTTGTAACGAAAACGCGCTCCCTCACCGCGAGCATTCACCTGTAATAAAACGTTACATATTCGAACATTTCATCAGTGAATGAAAATAATCGAGCATCACAGTGCGCACCTTGTATCAAATCTACATAATTTGTAGTAAATGTACGCGAATGCTCGTCAGTCAGGGAGTATTGTAATGTAATGCTCAAAGTCGTATCTATAATGTTATATTACACGCGAATGCTCCAGGTTAGGGAGCGCCTTAGTAAACACGAACTTCGTTTATTTGGGTTTAAAGATTCTTTATTTATTCTTAATAATCATTCAATATTTGCGGATATTTAATCAGGTTCTAGAAATCTAAGACCGTTTGTTATTCGTTTCTCTAGTATTTGTTTTGTTTATGTACAGAGTCAAAAGATGAGAGACTTGAGGTTCTGGGTTTTTCTTGAAACAGGTATTTTTTATTCGGTAGTTTAAATAAATATTTTATAACCATCATAAGTATCAATAATCATCATAAGTGCATGCATGAAATAAAGCATAAAATTAAATAAATAATAAATTAGCAGTCAGTATCTAAATGCATATATGCACACCAGTGTAATCGCATCTTAAGGCGGCGCTAGTCGCGATCTCGAACTCACTGGCAGGCATGGTCAAAAACCATGATATTTCACCGGAAATCGAGCCATATTGTTCATGTGTGCGCGAGCATCATCCTCCCGTGGAGAAAACAGGGGAAAACTTATTCAGTGAGATGCACGATCATTCAGAGTAAAAGGCGCGCGTAAAAAAATACGAAAAAGCCTTTGGAAGTTGGGGTTTTATGGAAAAACCACTGCACCAATTAATTTTAAATAAAATGTATTAAATTCTTCGATAAATTTTCTGTGTCGGTACGGACTTCGTTTTGGAAATTTGATGCTTCTTTAGCTTCTAATTTACACCTAAAGTTGTGTTAAAATTAGCAAAAAAACGAATCTTTAGAAGCTCGTAACTTTTTAATAGCTTCATATTTTACAATTCTGCTTCCGTACAGACAAAATTAATAATGAGACAAAACGATACCACGTTTAATTTTGGATGTACTTTGTCAAATAGTGGAGTAAAACCCCAACGAAGTTTCTATGGAAAAAATGTTGACTTGTTTGACCTTAAGACAAGTTACTTGTATAAAAGTTGCAATTTGTATGCAAGTTGTAAACCTACATACAAATTACAAGTAGGTAATTTGAACTCTAGATTGTGTCTGTTTCAATTCAAACAGCTTGTTTACAATGTGACATGGAAACGCGCCGTAAGATGTCGACATTGTTTACTCGACAATATAGGTTCTAAGACTTTTGGAAAAAAAAAAGGATTTTCATACAAAATGAGAAATTGATCGGGCCCATCAGTATGAGGAATCATTTGCTCAAAACATCTTTTATTTTTATTTTATTTCATTATTTGGACGTAAACTAGGATGTATAACAGTGCTAACTAAACAAGTATAAGTTGGCCTCTTAGACTATTGAATCTCTGAAGTATTTTAAGGGAGTGTGTAGGAGTCAAGTGTGAGCAACAGAGTGTCTAGTTTCTCAATTCTCCGTAGAAAGGGAGAACCCTCCCTAGGTACTCGTATGTATCCTCTCTAGATTCTAGTGTGCTATTGCTCAATTATTATTGTTGTGGTGCCCTTGTTATGTATGATCTTGGGTTACGATGAAGTAATAGCGTTATGAAGCAATTTTGTGTTAGTTCTTAATTTTTATCATAGATGGCGCCACCATACTGTTTGTTGGTTTAATTATGTCCGATATTACTATTCTTCTATGGTATGAACAACTTTAATGGCACCATATTTCAGAAAACAACATTTAAATTCTTAAATATGACTGATTTTATTGATAAGCTTCTTTTTTTATCGTGTTAAACTCACTCAAAGAGTCTGTCAGATTCGTATATACTAACTACAATCAACTGTGTCCTTCAATAGCCCTTTACGTTCCGGAGTCACCTATATTCGTTAGTCCCGCGACCCCGGCAGGCTTTGGCTCTCTAAAGAGGTGGAGGAGGGGCTCATTGTGCTGACACTCTTTGAGGCGCGCTTAGAACACAACGCGCCGTAGACCCGGGCATATTAAAGTCCATGGTCGGACAGCGAGCCTCTCATTACTCGCCGCCCGCATGCCCGCGCCTACGGTGGCCCGAGATCGTCTAGCGACGTCTGTCACTGTGGGCGTCCACGACTCCGGCTGGGGTGTAAGGTGGACGCTGTCCTCTCCCATACGCGTCTCGCCTCTTCCTTCGCTAGCATGACTGCTTCGCAGGAGGCGACCGCTTCCCACTCCGTCTCGCCTCGTAGCATGTCCTCGGCCAATGCCGAGCGCGAGAGATTATTAATAACCTTGAAGTCTTTTTTTGGCAAACGTCATTTTCAAGTGGAAGTTGTCAGATATCGTGGAGGCATAGTACCTACGTCACTCTACCGTGACGTAATTCGTAAGCTGACCCAAGTATGACCACTGTCGTTCGACCTATGTTCTTGTTCGTTTAATTATTCTATCTAAACGTTTACAAAACGAAAATTGAAGTTCAAAGCTTTCAAGATCGGTTATAAAACTCTTCGAAGTTCTATCAAAAGCAATTATACATGAGTTTGATCACTTTTGATAGTTTTATTACTTTGAATGTTTGAATTAGTTTAAAGATAGCTTTATAGATTGGTGCCGTAAGGTCGATAGTGAGTTAGCGGCCATTGAAATAAGTGAGAGAGTATAGTAAATCAACTTTAGTGAACTTGTTCTAGCTAGTGCTCAGCTGTGTTCAAAATTGGATGAGCTAATCGAGTTTGTAAACAAATTGCTACCTTAAATTACTTACTTGACTTGTTTATGATAACAGTTACAGAATTTATGCTTACACGATGAACATAACACCTACGTTCGAAGGTGTTATTGGATTAGCCTTATCGGCTTATAAGCACGACTTGGGTGAACCCTGAAATCATAAGTCATGACATTGTGACATGTCTACGGCTTTAGTTTCTAATACAAACTTTTCTTTAATCTTCTGTTCTATTACAAGTAAAATCGAAATTAATGAACAGAAAATGTTATTGTAATTTTCTTTTGAATCGATGGTTTAAAAGATTTTTCACGCTTCTTTGATTTCATGAAATGTATTGTGTGCTTGTTGAAAATATTCATATCCATACAACTTCAATTATGTTTAACAAATTGTTTATAAATATTTAAACTGTCAAACGAATTAAATTACAATTGCCATGTACCTACGTATGTTGACAAATTATACAATGGTAGCGCCAATAAAACAATTTTCAATGGTATAACAAAGTTCATTTTCTTGAAAATATCGCTTTAAGCGCTTTTTATGTCTGCACCTTTTGCAAAATGTATTGTTTTATGTAAATTAAAAGTACGATGTACAATCGACAAATTGGAATCATGACCCATTTTGACAATAAATCGTTTGTATCCGTCAAATTGACAAAGATCAAAGTCGTTACCATGGATATGATTGTTTACGCAAATGTGGACCTAATTGTATTTGAATGTCTGTAGGAAAATAAGCTTATGGTGGGTCATGATTCCACTTTGTCGATTGTACATAGGTACTAAAGAATATTTTATTTATCTTTCTATATTTCAGCTAAAGGAAAAACTGTGGATGCGACACAAGAGATCGTAGCGTTGGGCGTGTGCAACATAGTCAGCGCGTTCTTCCAGTCCATACCAGTAAACGGTTCGTTCTCAAGAAGCGCTGTAAGCGACGCCTCTGGAGTCAAGACGCCCGGCTCGGGAATCTACACGGGTACGTAGACTACTTAGATCGTAGAAATTGGTATTTGAAAGAATAATATATCACTCGAATAGAATTTTCTAAAAGATAACGACTTGTTGAAAGGATAAACGTGTTCAGTGTAATGTAGTACATTTGTTACGTGGATTCTGTTAGGATTATTGGGGATTCATGTAGTAATTAAGCTGGTTTATACGAGTACACCTGATTTATTGGGTACGTATTTACTATGATTAATTATCATAGTGATAGAGCATTTATCTGTCTGAAGACTGAGTGGTTGAAATTGTATTAGCATGGTATGAAAAATGAATATTAAATTAACTAACGCTATGAAAGAATGATATACACTAAATCCTAAAAAAGCATTATGAATAATATCAATTTATATATCTCTACTCTAATAAAGTCGGTAATAGGCATTTCTGTTGATAGCACCCAATTTATAACTAGCAATAAATCAAAACCCTCAAATAATGACATCTGCAGATTGCTCTCTAGTTGCCAGAGATAAAAGAATGTTAGGTGACGCAAGTTTTTTCTTGTTCGATATGTAGTTTCGAATAAAAGAAATAAACAAGTAATAAACTCGACATCAATCTTGTTTTCTCGATCTCTGTCTATTTACGACTGTCTTTGTTTCAATTTATTTTGTGACAATTTGTTAGCAGTTAACTTTGTTATGTTTTGTCGACGGCTTCGGGCACTTGTCATCGTGACGGCTCTTTTCCGTGTTTGGTGTCCACTTGACTACTTGCGACACAATTATAAGTGTGATTGTCAACTTTGATATCGTCGGTACGTCAATCCCCTCTAGATTTACAAAAGTTGGAGTGGGAAACAAACTTTCGTCGTAATACTCTAGCTAAAATTGTAATTTCATGCATAGTGCGCCTGAACGTCCGCGTTCGTCAGTGATTGCATTAGGTTCTGATATCATAGAAGCGAGTCTGCCTCTATCGAGCAGTTCCGTCGAGTTATAATTGAACATTTTCTATCAGAAAATCTTAATTACCCTGTTCGACCTAACTAATGAAACCAGGACCGCAGGAATGAGGTTACGAAAGTAGTTCATTCTAGATCAATGAGGCGGTTACAACTTTGTTAGGAAATGTTTTTACGGAATCTTCAAAATATTATGAAGTTATTTTATCTTGGTTTACTAACTTCAAATTCCATCTTAAAGTTGCTCGGACTTATATTTATAATCAGTGGATTATGAGAATATAAAGATGAGGTTTTATTGGCAATTTTTCAGTCCATTCTCGGTCCGTCGTCTTCGCTTTAGTGCTATATCCACTACTTTGTTTTTCCCTCAATTTTTCACGATAAATAGTTAAAACAATGTATATGTAATACGAAAACAATGCTGTCACGATAAAGATGTTATTGATAATGTTGTTTATAACTTTTTGTTAAAAATATTTTCTACTAGTGCTTTTTGAAAAGTGTATCAAACTAATGCGGGATAAATAAGCACAAAAATGAAAAGTAAAACTAAAATTGCTCTGAATATTGACTCGTGTTCAAAGCAACGTTTACACAGCGTTTAAAACTTTTGCACGTCGCCGGCCGACGCGATAAAACACTATGTCATGGTTCAAACATAAAAAGCTGTATTTTAGTACCTACACAAGTGGTGGTATATCGTCCATTTAGTTTTTAAACGCTTTGCCAACTCTTTGAACGTAGCTGTTACTGATATGGATTCGTTTGCATTGCTATTCACAAATATAAATGTTTTCGGTTTTTAGCATAATTATATAAATCTTCCAATGTATAAAAATGTCGGGTCCCATTGCATTTCTCCGAAACGGCGTAAACAATTTTAGTGATTTTTGATAGGTATGAGAGTAGGTCGTGAAGTATTTTTACTCTAGTGAAGTGGGTACGGCAGTATGTTAATAATAATAAAATTAAACACGTGTAATGTAAATAGGGGAAGCGGAATCCTTTTCAATAAAATTATAGGTGTTGTCTTATATCTATACAAATATTATAAAGCTGAAGGGTTTGTTTGTTTTGTTGAACGCGATCTCAGGAACTCCTGATTCGAATTGAAAAAAAGTGTCCTGGATAGTCCGTTTATCGAGAGACATTATAAGACGTCTAGCAGCGGGTGTGAAACCTCGGGAAACAGCTAGTCAAATCATAATATCGACAATCAACTAAGTTTCGTTCATTGGCGTTTACAATTATTGCTTTATTCCGTTTAGTGAGATTACTATTTTGCTGTTTTAAATTGGATGAAGTGCAACCTAGTAGTGTCCTAAACCCAGCACCAGACGATCCCCGCCTCCCCGAGGTCAAAGATCGTGTGTCGCATTATGTCAACCTGCAAACTTGCTCTGTTTCGACTTTACATTATTCAGGGTGTTCCCAATGAATATTTACTCGTCCCAATTGAATCTCAATAGAGTTTTGTTAGTCCGACATTAACATTGCGGCTTGGATTATTTGGGGAGTCTGAGTAATCTCGACTTGGTGTAAATAGGTCTTTTTTGATGTTTTCATTTCATTTTTTAGTCAAGAAGAAATTTTTCAATAAGTTATTAGTACGATTACATATTTTTGGTATATCTAATCTATCTTGGTTGCTATTTTGATTCCAATCTTTGTATGTAAATAATCAACGACCGAATTTTTCAATCTGAGTCTTGAAATTATGTCAAATCAGAAGCAGCCGTCAATAACCAAAGAAAGGGTTTCGCAATGAGATAGAATACCAATTTCATTCGATATAAACCAGAAAGCTCTGTTTTTGAAATTGTAGACACAACAGTAAATAATTTATTAGTTATCTCACGAATTGTTATCGTTTGCAGAACGCAAAATAGAACAAACAGCAAAACATTGAAACGTCATGAATTTGCTATTTACAAACAAAGAGCGAAGTTGCTCACAAATGTAAATGTTTCTCTAATCGGTTGAATAATTAAGAGATTACAAGACAGATCCAATAAATGATGCATATTACCGTTAACTATGGTTCTAAAATCGCTTCAGAGAAATCCTTCGAAGTCGTCGTCGGATCTAGAACAACTCCGCGTGATTTGTGGCTTGTCTCATGTTTGCGAAATCCCGGCTTTTAATCTTAGGATTAGTTTTAACAGAAATGGGGTGTTTGAAGTAAGACAAATGTAAATCCAGGGACATAAATCATTTTTACCATGTGCGACAACAGCGCGGGGGAGTTATGTAGTGGGTACTTCATAAATCTAAAAGTTTGCATCGTAGTTTACTGTCACAGCCAAGTTTCCGTGGTTTTACAATTTCAAATATACGTCTGAAATATCAGGAGGCTCCCTTTATATGTCTGTCAGATGGATTTGTGGCTCCATTGTGTTGAATGCACTCACCTTTTTGGCGATTTATGCCGATACTCATGATTTGGGGTCGAAGCTTTTAGTGTATGTATATACCTACTTTTGGTTGGTTTCTTTAGTATGGTTTAGATCCTTAGATAAGGTATATATACAGTTGATATTTTTGTTCGAGATTACACCTACGTCCTCTCCACAACTTCACTTATGCTCTCTTGTATTTCGTTATCATTCGCCTGTAATATGTATGTTTTCACATGTAAGTATGTTCTGATTAATAGTGTTTTTATATTACTCATACACTTTTTCAGTACCATTGAGTCTAATCCTGGATAAATTACACTTTTTGAAACGATTATCATAGACGGCCTTAGGAGACGTCTGGCTATCGGATTTATATGAATGTATAGCATTAAATTGAACAGCTTTTCCATGGGACTCATACCTACAGTCTTTTTACCCAAAAAATATCTCTGTACTACCAGCGGACAAAGTCCTCCCTATACAATTCAATATTTGTGGGAACCAGTAGACGACTAAAGAATAGAAATATTATTTTCACTTCAGTAGCTCAAACATGTAGGTTTTGCTGCCTGAAATCAGTGAGCAAAATGCGATTTTGCTCACTGAGTGAGACAAAGTAACTTTTTAATTTTTGTTTTCAAAAAGCCGCGAATATCTTATTCAGCCTTGAGTTAATCATACAATTCGAAACATTAACACTCTATCTCTTTCCCGCTAGTAGAAAGAGAGGGAGACAAAGACCATCTTTCGAAGTTCCGATTTTGAATTCGGTCTCAAAGACAAACACGTTCGGAAATTTGTAATAACTAAAGAAATTTTGCAAATAAATTGATGAAAAATGAATGTAATGAAATTTTTACCTTATTGATTTTTTAACATAATGCTGTATTTAAATGAAAATAAGCATTTACTGTAAATATTTATATCTAGTTTCAATAATATTAGTAAATATTTTGAATAAGTAATAAAATATCATGGGTGCTATTTCCGAACACCCCTTAATTTAAAAATAAAAGAGCGGGAATAAAATTTCATGTCTGGCGTAAAGAGTTGAATAAGTAAAAAAAAATTAAAATATGAGTAAAACTAGCGACGAGAACAGTACGTACACCGGAAGAGATACAACAACAAGTTATTAATGCAAAATTAAATTTTCACTTCAGTAGTTCAAACATGTTGGTTTGGCTGCCTGAAATCAGTGAGCAAAATGCGATTTTGCTCACTAGTGAGACAAAGTAGCTTTTTAATTTTTGTTTTAAAAAAAGCCGCGAATATCATATTCAGCCTTGAGTTAATCATACATTTCGAAACATTAACACTCTATCTCTTTCCCGCCAATAGAAAGAGAGAGAGACAAACACCAGCCCTTTCGAAGTTCCGATTTTGAATTTGGTCTCAAAGACAAACACGTTCGGAAATTTGTACTAACCAAAGAAATGCAAAACGATAATAATGTCTTCGAATGTATTTTATTGAATTTTTAACTTATTGCTGTATTTAAATGAAAATAAGCATTTACTGTAAATATTTATTTCTAGTTTCAATTTATGTTAATAAATATTTTGAATAATAAAATATTATGAGTGCTATTTCCGAACACGCCTTAATTTAAAAATAAAAGAGCGGGAATAAAATTTCATGGCTGGCGTAAAGAGTAGAATAAGTTAAAAAAAAAATGCGTAAAACTAGCGACGAGAACAGTACTTATTTTAACATAACCATTTAAAACAACAAATTATTAATGCAGAATTAAATTTCCTAACTGTAACTAAATATCTGAAACCATACCATGTCTTCAATGAATGGAGACTTAACAAAGGGCGCAAGCAGTTTTTCGGAGACGGTGTTGCTATCTTATTTTTTAGATTTATCACAGACGAGACGATTATCTACAATGCGGAGTATTTACTTATTGTTGAAAGCTACTTTAAAAAAAAAGTTATTTTAATCTATTCCTATTTATTATTTTATCTCCTAAAGTGTTCTCGCTGCTGAAGTGAAAAGTTATGTGTGTTACACGAGAGCAAAGTTTTTTGCATCTCGTGCCTTTGAATCTCTCGCTACACTCAGGATTCAAAATCAGCACTCGCAGCAAAAAACGACTTTGCTCTCTTGTTGCACAAATAACTATTATACCATTCCCACTTTAAAAAGTTACTTTTTCTCACTGAAAACAGTGAGTAAAAAGCTCTTTTTCTCACTGTTTTGATGTTTGAATTTAGAACACATTGCTGCGGTCCACCCCCGTCAGCCCCCGTGTTGTTAGGAAAATATTACTCTTAATTTAAAACATTGTTGGCTCATTGACCGAGCGATTGGACTACTTCGTCGCGTGCAGTGGGTTCGATTCCCGCACGGAGCAAATTTTCGTATGATCTACAGTTATTTATTTCGGATCTGGGTGTTTGTGTATGTGAATTTAGATGCTTGTAAACGCACCTTTGACTTTTTTCCTTCTTTAAATACCTATCTATTATCGCTTGATTATTATTTTTCTTGTGGTCATGGTATAAAGTATCGTATGTAACTCGTGAATAAAACGGATTTAAATCGAGGGCCTGAATCACTCGCGTCGCTCAGGATTTAAATACTTGAATCACTCGCTTCGCTCGTGATTCAATCATCATGAATCAAAATCCTTCGCTTGCTCTTGATTCATACATAAGGCCCTCGCTTTAAATCCGCTCTTTATTCACTCGTTGCATAATGTACTATTCCTACATCAGAAGTCTCGCGAGAAATATCTGAAACCATACGTCCATACCATTCTTCAATGAATGGAGACTTACAAAGGGCGCAAGCAGTTTTTCGGAGACGGCCGTTGCTATCTTATTTTTTAGATTTATCACAGACGAGGCGATTATCTACAATGTGGAGTATTTACTTACTGTTGAAAGCTACTTTAAAAAAAGTTATTTCAATCTATTCCTGTTTATTATTTTATCTCCCAAAGTGTTCTCGCTGCTGAAGTGAAATAGTTATTTGTTATACAAGAGTGCAAAGTTGCTTTTTAACCGCGTGCTCAATTTTGATAACCGAGCAAGCGAATGATTCTAAAATTGAATCACGAGTGCAACGAGTGATTCAAAAATTAGAATCATGAGCGGTAGCGAGGGAATCAAAAGAGCACAAGGTGAAAAATCTTTGCACTCGAGTGCAACACGTAACTTTTCATCCCACCTCAGCGAGGAAATAATAATAATAATAACCCTTAACGTTTCGGCCCAACGACTGTCGGATCAGGTGCGGGTTATCCAACGTAATCACTTGTTGGACGAGACCGCACTTGATAGGCTGCGCTCAGAGGTACTAAGCAACCGTATCATCTTAACTCCACCACCACCAACGACGTCCGTGACTGTAAACAGAGTTCCGCCGCGGTGTGTTATTTCTTCTGTTGTGGAGGAGGATGATGCGGTTGCCACGGTAAGTAGCCAGTGCAACGAAAGATTGAGGAGCGCGTTGGAGGATGCGCTCTGTGATTATCGTTTAATTCCCGCTGAACTTAGACCCCGACTACCACGGTTACCCATGCACAAAAAAAATAGGGCGTTGGTGAGTGCCTTGAACTCGCTGCTTAAGAACTTGTTCGAGAGCAGCAAGGATCTTGTCGATACACACTCGATCCTGTACTGTGGGGCTGTCGCGGCATGTCGTTTAGCTAACGTCAAATTCCCAATTCATGACGAAGCTAAACGACCTAAACCAACCGTTCCGGCCTGGCAGAGCAGGATCGAGCGACGTATCGACGGGGCCAGGGTACTCATTGGCAAACTATATTGCTTCAGGGAGGGAAATACACGACCACGTGTGATGCGCTTTGTGAGACGGGCATTCTCGGGGACTGGAATAAGTCCTCAAGAATACGTCGCCCGTGTCACAGAGCGCATCGACTTCCTGAAGCAAAAAGTTTGTGCATGGGCAAGCCGTATTCGGCGGTACAAGCGGCGGGTTGATCGATACTCGCAGAATCGCATGTTCCAGCGTGATGAGAGGTGGGTATACAGAGCTTGGGAGCGGCCTGAGCAAAATATGGCTGACTTGTGCCGCCCGGATGATAACGCTACGAGTACATTCTGGCGCAACATCTGGTCGGTACCTGTCAGTCATACTGAGGGTGATTGGAGGCGTGATGTCGAGCGGGTGTGTGAGACTATTCCAGAAATAGAACCTATATCCATTACGCCATTAGATGTAGCAAGAGCAGTCCGTCCGTTACCGAACTGGAAATCCCCGGGACCGGACGGACTGCACAACTTTTGGCTAAAATGGCTGAATAGTTCACACACTTGTTTGGCATCTCAATTCCAGTCATCCTTAGAGTCTGGGTCGCTACCACAGTTTCTGACAACTGGGGTTACCCACCTTCTCTATAAAACCGGTAGTACTGCGGAACCCAAGAATTATAGACCGATCACATGTTTGTCGACGGTCTATAAACTTCTTACATCCATTTTGAGAGCAAAAATTAGTAAACACATCGATAATAATTCCATTATGTCTGCCTCTCAAAATGGATGTAGGAACGGGTCCCGTGGTACGAAGGAGTTACTCCTCATTGACATGGCCATTAGCCAACAGGTTCGTCGATCTCGCAGGGATTTGTCCACATGCTGGATAGACTACAGGAAGGCCTACGACTCGGTGCCACATACATGGCTCATGAGGGTGCTGGAGTTGTACAAGATAGATGCAACTCTACGCACCTTCCTTGAGTCGTGTATGGGGCAATGGAGAACGGTCCTCCGCTATCCGGGATGTCGACAGATCCAGGCGGTTGATGAGCCTGTATGGATCAAGCGGGGAATATTCCAGGGCGACAGTTTGAGTCCACTTTGGTTCTGCCTGGCCCTGAATCCTCTAAGCACATTGCTTGAGGATTCAGGTCTAGGCTATCGGTTGAGGAGAGGTGGTCAGGTCATATCTCACCTTCTTTACATGGATGATCTGAAACTCTTTGCCCCCAACAACTTGCAACTGATGAAGCTACTGAAGGTAACAGAAACTTTCAGTAGCGGCATCAGGATGGAATTTGGTGTGGACAAATGTGCAGTCATGCATGTAAAGCGAGGGGAGATTATGGAATCTGAAGGGATTCAGCTTTCAGATTCCATACACCTTAGATCACTCGCCTCATCCGAAACCTACAAGTATTTGGGTATGTCGGAGGCGTTAGGCATTGATATACCGGACGTGAAACAATCGTTGAAGGAACGCTTCTTTGGACGCCTGAAAAAGGTTTTAAATAGCCTTCTTTCAGGCGGAAACAAGGTGCGCGCCTTCAACGGTTGGGTCATGCCAGTGTTAATGTACTCTTTCGGCATACTCAAATGGACTCAAACTGAACTCGACGCCTTGGATAGACGAGTTCGTACGCTGTTGACCGCAAACCGGATGCATCACCCACGATCATCAGTGATGAGGCTGTACATCCCGCGGAAGTGTGGGGGTCGAGGCTTTTTAAATGCTAAGTCCCTCCACAACCGCGAGGTGTGCAGTCTCAGAGAATATTTTCTAAAAATGGAAGTGGGTATGCACCGAGATGTGGTCACGGTGGACAAGGGACTCACCCCGCTGTCCATGGCTAAAGAGAACTGGCACAAACCTGTGGTACTCAGTACTGAAGACCGCATGGAAGTATGGCAAAGCAAGGAGCTACACGGACGCTTCTACCGGGCTCTTCATGGGCCCGACGTAGATTTTCTAGCGTCCGTGTCCTGGCTACGGTTTGGTGACCTCTTCGGGGAAACTGAAGGTTTTGTCTGTGCGATTATGGACGAAGTTATCTTGACGAACAACTACCGGAGACATATTATAAAGGATGGGACGATTGACGTGTGTCGGGCATGCCATCGTCCAGGTGAATCCATCCGACATATTATGTCTGGTTGTTCTCGTCTTGCTAACGGCGAGTACTTGCACAGGCACAACCTCGTAGCCAGAATCATCCACCAGCAACTTGCGTTGAAATACAAACTTGTGGAATCTGAAGTACCGTATTACAGGTATGTGCCCGACCCAGTTCTCGAGAAAGACCATGTCACGTTGTACTGGGATCTGCCTATCATTACTGACAGGACTATTGTCGCCAATAAGCCTGACATGGTAGTGATAGACAGATCAGCGCGCCGCGCAATGATAATCGATGTTACCATCCCGCATGACGAGAACCTCGTGAAGGCAGAGAAAGATAAACAAATCAAGTATCTCGATCTGGCACGCGAGGTTGTCGACATGTGGAATGTGAGCTCGGCTATCATTGTGCCGATCGTCGTGACTGCCAATGGCCTGATGGCAAAGAGCCTCGACGAACACCTTTCGAGGCTCTCCTTAGGGGGTTGGATCAAGGGCCAGATTCAGAAGGCAGTACTTCTTGATACGGCTCGTATTGTGAGGAGGTTCCTGTCTCTGGAACCCTAACCACCGGTAGCTTGGACCCTGCTCCCATACCGGCGGACTACTATTTTTATATTTTTAAATGTTTTTTTATTGTTTTGTATTTTTTAAAGAAATATTTAAAAATGTAATAGTATGTAAGAAAAATGAATAAACGGAATAATAATAATATTTCACAACTATCACACAACGCCATCTAGTCCCAAGCTAAGCAGAGCTTGTGTTATGGGTACTAGACAACTGATATACATACTTATATATTTCTAAATACATACATATTATAGATAAATTACACCCAGACACAGAACAAATGATCGTGCTCATCACACAAACATTTGTCCTGGGTGGGAATCGAACCCACGACCTCCGGCATAGCAGTCAGGGTCACTAACCACTAGACCAACAGGCCAGTCAAATGAAATGTGATGAGTAGATGCGCGTGTGAAATGAAATGAGTAGATGCAAAAAAAGTTTAGGTAATAACTACTTACTACATTATTATAGGTAGGTACTTAAGTATTACAGAAAATAAAATATAGTTTAGTATGTTTTTAAGTTTCTTATTTTTATCTTGGTTTGTCTTAACAATAAGTAGGACGTGAAAAGAAAACCGCAAAAGAAAAGTTCTGAGTCAAGAAGGTTCCGAGTCTGAGATTTTATTTTTTATTATGTCTGTGTGTGTGTCCATTATCAAATAAATGTTTTCTATTCTATTCTATTCTTTTTAGATTGTAATAAATTAATAGTAGATTACGCACCAAAGGATTCTGGTTCGGGATTCAAGTTAGCCCAATTGGCACCACAACAAGCGAACAGCTGTAGGGGTCAGCAGCCGCCTTTACTGGCACAACTCTTTAGTGCACGTGCATGTTCCAAATTCAATTTACTTTATCCACTAGAGGATAAAAACGGCTTTTACGCTCAGATATCGAAGAGGAAAAATAGCCTTTCCGAGATGGTGGGATGAAAAATAAATTCTATTTTTGAAATTTGATGTGGTACGACAACCTTCGAACGTGAAATGGGCACCATAATAAGCGATCAGCTGTAGGGGTCAGCGGGCGCATTACTGGTAGAACTCTTTAGCGCACGTGCATGTTCTAAATTCAATTTACTTTATCCACTAGAGGATAAAAACGGCTTTTACGCTCAGATATCGAAGAGGAAAAATAGTCTTTCCGAGGTGGTGGGATGAAAAGTTATGTGTGTTACACGAGAGCAAAGTTTTTTGCATCTCGGGCCTTTGAATCTCTCGCCACACTCAGGATTCAACTTTAGAATCACTCGCTACGCTCGTGATTCAAACCTTGAATCCTTCGCTTGCTCAAGATTCAAAATCGGCACTCGCAGCAAAAAACGACTTTGCTCTCTTGTTGCACAAATAACTATTTTCTACATTTTAAACATCGCCATGCTTAGGACGTCAAAATCATTCTCATCATGTCATTTTGTCTTTTTTTTTCTTATCGGAGTCCTTCCGCCCTGGCAGGACGGGAGGGGCAGTCAGACTCGTACTGACTAATCCACGGTGATTCTTCAATATCCCTTTACGTTTCAGGGCCACGGGTTTCTGATGAGACAGTCCCGTAACCCTGGCAATATCATTTTGTCTATTCTTTTGTCGATACAACCTGTTTCTACGATGTCATGCTACACTTGTCAGTCTTGCCACCCCTTTTTGATCGCGGAACGTAACGTAGCAAACGTTACGTTCCGCGATCAAAAAGCCGCGCTGTACAAATCGCATCTCTTGATTGTAATCGTAATAATGGTGGCGCAATTAACGTTCGTGTTAATCTCTCAATAGATCCAGTATTAATTGGCGGACTATACAGGTGTGTTGAAATAGGGACGCTTGTACTTAGTAACCGTGAATTATTGATATTAATTGTAACAACCATTTGTGGTCGTATTTAATGGGACCGTAGTTAGGTGCGTTCTTGTCCTGAAATGTTCCTTGTAATAATAATTACAGTTTATAGAAACAGAGACCATAACAAAAGGGGATATGGGGAAACGGATGAGTTTGTTTACCGTTGTCGATATTATGTCATTTCGCTTAGATAACTCGCCAGTGAAATATCTGTCTAATTGAAACTTAGGGTTGCTCTATGGATAAAGCCAACTCAACACAGGGTATAGGCGGTTTTGTATGATCTAAAATACATTAAATTTAGAAATTCATTCATGAAATACCTATTCTATTGCTACCGTTGATAAATAACAATTTTAGCAACGTTGCTAAATGGCCCTTGCAGACCCACTGTTCTAGCGTATCATACAAATAAGAAACACTACCATATGCAATGTTTACCTTATTCTAACTCAATAACTTGTATTCGCTCGTACAGTGCTCTTCATCAATTTGTTACCCCAGTAACGAACGTAATCGCGCTTTCAAGGGGGAATGTTTCATAATTTCTCTTCCAAAAAAATAACATAGTTTAATTACTGTCATCAAATAAAATAAAAAGAGTTTTAGATAAAATCCGGTTTAAGATAAAATCCGGAACATGGATATTCGGCAAAGAACCAAGAGTCACCGACATGTCCGACATAGCTCATAAAATTTGCAAGTTGAAGTGGCAATGAGCAGGCCACATCGCTCGTAGAACTGACAAACGATGGGGAAGAAAAGTTCTCGCGTGGTGACCACGGACCGAAAGACGCAGGGTAGGCAGGCCTCCCACTAGGTGAACCGACGACATCGTGAGGGTCGCGGGCAACCGATGGATGTAAGTGGCAAATTGTCGATCGGCGTGGCGGTCTAAGGGGGAGGCCTATGTTCAGCAGTGGACGTCCTCCGGTTGATGATGATGATGATGAAATTTCAAAGGTGAAAATGTTCAGTGGTAAATGGGACTAGTTTCTCTATAACCTAACAATACATAAGGATATTCCTTACACAGAACCAATCATTAAATACGGTTCACTAAGTAACATTGAATTCCTTTGAAGTATGACTACGTCTTTCAATGCAGTCTTTCAAATCCCGAAAGTTTGATGATCCGAGATTCTAGGTTCTAGGTAATGCACGTGCTTCCACTTCCAGATATCTCGTTCAAAAGTTATCTTTATGGTTAAAAGATGTAATAACTCACGTAGAATTTTTGGCTTGCGGGACCCGACTGCTGAAAATATGTCATTGCTTTCACAGGAATTTATTTAAACGTTACTACCTAGTTTACTTAGTCTTCTGTCTGTCAAACATTTTATCTGTTTCTTAAAAGGAAAGTCATATCCCTCGGACTATTGTTGTAGGGTTAGACCTTTCCAATCGTTGTTAGATGAATTTTTAGATCTCACATTATTTTCATATAATATTTCTAACGTTTTATTTGGTTTAGGATAATTGAAGTCTAATATTGGGACTCAGAAGTTCTAATTGCCAGCACAAATGCGTAAAAAAAACAACTTTAGGTTAGGTTGAAACCCAAACAGAAGTTTCCCAACTGATAACAGGCTTTATATACTTAATTTATTTTATTACCACTCAAAACTATGAATTGTGGACACAATTCTAGGACGTATCCTAGAATTAAAAATATAAGAAAAAAACTGGATAAGCGTGTAGCAACCATCACTGAATTCGTTTCATAGATTGCGACTTGCTAACAATCACAAAGAAAAGTGTTCTTTTTCGCCCCAGCAGTGGGAGCTTTATACACGAATGTAAAACTACTAAATTTATTTAATGATACAGGTATAATAGTAATACTGACTCTAGTATTACTGACGCCATATTTCTTCTTCATCCCACGCGCCGCCCTCGCATCGGTCATCGTATGCGCTGTCCTGCAAATGGTTGATTTTCGTATCGTCATGAAAATGTGGAAAACTAGCAGTAAGTATGATGTTTATTATTTTTTCATAGTCGAGAAGTATTTTCCTCTTCATTTTTAGGGTTCCGTAGTCAACAAGGAACCCTTATAGTTTCGCCATGTCCGTCCGTCCGTCCGTCCGTCCGTCCGTCCGTCCGTCCGTCCGTCCGTCCGTCCGTCCGTCCGTCCGTCCGTCCGTCCGTCCGTCCGTCCGTCCGTCCGTCCGTCTGTCCGCAGTTTAGCTCAGAGACGCACAGTACTAGAGAGCTGTAATTTGGTGTAAATATACGGATTTGTTGTGCCGAAAAAGTGGTAAAATAAAATCTCGTAAAATATTTTTTTTTTAGGGTACCTCCAGTACTTACACGTAAAGTGAGGATTTTTTTTTTCTCGCGTACCCCTTAGTGTGGGGTATCATTAAATAGGCCTTTAAAAAATAATGATAGTTTCCATTAACAGTTTTTTGATTAAAAAAATCGTTTGTGAAATATTAAGCTTTAAAGTGCTAAATTTTGCTCGATTCGAGTGTCCCCCCCCTCTACCAGCTAAACGGTTATGTGTGGGGTTGTGAAAAAATTCACAATAGTAGTACATACAACGAAGTTTAAAAGAAAATTATCATGACTAAGTAGGCTTAACAACTTTACGAGTAATAGTCGACCAACTTATAAAATGTACTTGATATCATATTTTCTTAAACAAAATGTATCGGAGACAACTGCAAATGTAAGTTTGTCAACTTTATTTTTACAGCTTTTATAGGTATGTTTTTTGGGGATAGGTAGGTTTTTATCGTCAACTATTTTTAACTAAATTCAAAAAAAGGAGGAGGTTCTAAATTCGTTGTAATCTTTTTTCTTACATATTTTCCCCAATTTCTCAAAGACTCCTGGACCGATTTTGAAAAATTCAGCGAATCAGTTTAGTTAGTTCGCATAAGTATTTTGATGGGCAACTACGGAACCCTACACTGTGCGTGGCTCGACACGCACTTGGCCGGTTTTCACGTCTATTTATACCGTGATAATTTGGATGATTCTCACTAGTTCCACTGTCAATTAGTTCCATGGAACTAGTGAGACTTTTTTCTCTCAGTAGTTCCATGGACTTTGATAATGGAACAAATGATACAAAACTTAATCAAACTCGTCTCACTAGTTCCACCGTAGTTGTTCCATGGAACTAGTGAGATTGTTTTTTCCCAGTAGTTCCATTAGTTCTTTTTAATTGAACAACATTATTCTCATGAAAAAAATGTACTAGGGTTGCATAATATTAAGGTGGTATTTATTTTTTAGCAGTTCTGTCTCGACGCACAAGTTTTTTCGAACCAATAATGCGAAAGTAAGTTTGCAAATTTTTTTGGGCATCCAGGATTCACTGAAAATATTTTTATTGGTGAAGAGAGCGGGCAACAGAAACATCTTCTTTATGATCCTGTTCTCCTAGTACTTTTAGTTTAAATTCCGCATTGAGTTCAGGCAAAACCTTTGTCATTATTCAAAGAACTAATGGAACTACTAGGAAAAAACAATCTCACTAGTTCCGGGTCAGAGCCCATTCGTACCCTAAAATTCGTACCCCAGCATTAAAGTTGTGGATTCGGCCCCTTTATAGGTGCCCATTGGTCTCCTGGTAGGGTACCAATTAATATTTTAATAAAATATATTATTTTTAAGGTACCCATTCGTACCCTCTAATATAATACAATATAAGTTAAAGATTCGGCACCTATTCAGGTGCCTATTGGTCCCCTGAGATAAAATTAGCTATATTTTACTTATGAAACGGTTAACAGAGTACACTTGTGAACAGTTTATTAACGGAATTAATTTAATAAATCATAACAGCTCATTGAAAAAAGAGCTATGATGAATGATAATCCGTCATGATAATAATGTAACCTGTCGATAGGCTTACGATGTAAAATTGTCTCTCTACGAATGGCTTGTTCAAAAAAACGGGTTACAAAATTAGATAAGGTGTTTTGTTTGTATGTTATGGCTACCTCGGTGACATATTGGTTCTTGAAAGTGACTGCGAATACGAGACTGTTCAATGTGTCTTTGGTCTTTTATTAAATGAAGTTCGCCTGACGAAATAAACTTTTTTTTTCTCACCGACTTTCGAAAGAAGAGTTTTTTTTGTATGGTTTTTTGAACTTTTTTTGTGGTTGTTTTGAAGTCGGTCACATTTTTTTTTTAAGTTTTTTTATTTTATCCTTTTTAGTTACTATTGTTACTATTAACCCAAATTGTATGGGGCCAAATGGCAGAAACATCGGAGTAATCGGTGTAGACAAAGTTGAAAACTTTATAGGTTTTTGTTGATTTTTCAATAAGTGCTAGTCCGATTTCGATAAAATTTTAATGGGACCATTCCGGAAGTATTTTCAATAATAAATACCCAACAAAAAGAATTTTTCAAATCGGTTGTGCGACGGAGTTATGCCCGAACAAACATAAAAGAAAATACAAACGTCCGAATTGAGAACCTCCTCCTTTGGGAAGTCGGTTAAAAATAATGAACGTTCTAACTTCTAACATTAATTCTGTTTTGCTCCATAAATTGCGTTAAAATTTGGTAAGTACTCTCCAGATGTGGGCGCCTGGGCGGGGTGTGGAATGCAGAAGCGGGAGGGGTAAACTTAGCCAGAGTATCTGCGCGCAAGCAAATTAGATTTAAGTTATTATGATTTTGCATGTATGTAGTTGGTAAATATACAAAAAAATAAGAAGTGATTATTTACTGTTGATATGTGTTGTTTTTTGCTTATTTTATATTTAATGTTGATTTAAATGATGGTCAATCAAGGCTGATTTTTGTAAAAAGAGTTGTATTTTGTTAGTTTCTAGGAAATTGTGATTTTGCATTTGTATTTGTTGTTAGTAAAAATGTTAGTTTTACGTAGTTGATAAAGACTGATTTTACTTTTTATATTTCTTTTACACAAAGTTATTGTAATATTGCATTATTGTGTAGATCTCTTTGACTGTACAAAGTACTAACAATTAATTTTTTATTTGTTTGTACACTGGATGTAAATTTATCTAAAATTCAGTTATTACTGAAATTTTATTTAAATAGTTACACAGTTTTATTTTACTGCACATAGATTATTATAGTTATCATATATTTTGCTAAATATTTACAAATGTACAAGAAACTAAAAGTTGATAAATTATTTTGAAGACTGACTTAATGCCAAGAGCCTAGAGGCATTTATTAAACTTAATCTTATTTGAAATAAACATGATATCTACCGAATTACTATATTTTTATTTTACCCTTTTCTGCGCGACTGTACCAGGACTACCAAGCTGCAGTATACACATGTACATGTACTTATATTAGAAGAATGAATAAAAATAAATATTCTTCAGGAGACGAGTGGGCCCCTCAAAACTTCCAGGGTACGAGTGGGCACAGGGTGCGAATCTTAGGGTACGAATGGGCTCTGACCCCTAGTTCCATGGAACAACTACAGTGGAACTAGTGAGACGAGTTCGATTAAGATTTGTATCATTTGTTCCATTATCAAAGTCCATGGAACTACTGAGAAAAAAAAGTCTCACTAGTTCCATGGAACTAATTGACAGTGGAAATAGTGAGAATCATCCAGGGAGTTTAAAAAAATCATCTCATTATTCACAGCACGTCTTCATTTCAGTCGCAGTTTTGTTCATCCATCATTACTTTAGCAACACCATACTAAATACATTAATTATTTGACTTCCGCTGTGCGTTTTAAAATATCTCGTTAGACGTTAAAACAAGATCTAAGGCGGTGAAAAGATAATTTCTCAGCAACGCCTTTCAACGTGCAACACTTAAGAAACGTTTGGAATAATTTGAATGGGAGAAAGATCAAATATTTACCTACTATCGTATTCCATTAAATTCCATTTTCGTATTCAGCTAGATACTTGGGAGACTCCTTGTAATCCCACTAAAGATTATAATGTTATTCCACTTGGTGGTAGGCGAAGTTTAACTGTTCAAGAGTTGCCAAGTTCCATTCATTGTCGCTCCTGTTATTTCGTGTCTCTTCACCCTCATTCTGAGTGTTGGAAAAATACTACTGTTTGGAGAACTTTTGTTAAGTATGATTGTAAATGGGAGCCGATAAGATAAGGACTGATTCGTGTGCGTGATTTTTCGTTAAGAGACCATAAACATTATATTATAGCAGTCGAAAGTCTCACAGTGTTTATCTCCTAAAATTGGTGTTTGAGAAATTCAATTGTTATCATGAGTTCGGCATAGAATAAAACAATAGCCTGTTTATTACATTTTAACGAATAAGTTAAACAGTTTCTTGGTAGGTATAACATTTATTGGAATTTATAAAGAAACATGCGGAAAATATTAGTGTTTACTTGAATCAACATAAGAACATGGAAATATAAACTCTACTTTTTTTCAATAAATCAACCACATTTTCATCAATTTTAGCCTAAAGAGAAGGGAAGGCAAGCCTGCGTAGCTTTCCTGACACGTTTCCTCCTAAATAACTCAATTTCCCTTTATGATAACGAAGACAAAGAAGTAGCAGTTTAAATCAGATAGCTTTTAGGCTTTCCCTAATGTCTAAAGATGAAGGCTAACAACGAATTTATACACACCACACGTATTTAACGGAATTTAACCACGCGTATTTAACCTAGGAAGCAGCTTACAACATTAAGAACTGATGGAATTACGTTCATTAAGGCCCGTCAGTGGTTCCGAAAGAAGTTTTTAATATAGCAGTATGCTCCGTTGTCACGCCTACAGGCTTAAGCTGTTTTAATTAAAATTAAAATGTTGGCCCAAATGAATAAGCTTGTATGTTGTTAATGATATTTTTGCATAATGTTTATTACTTTGTGTTGCAAAGGATTGGATGTTATTTTGTGTAAGCTTTTCAGTTTAAGCGTTTGCTGGGTTTTTATTGTTGCTTTTGTTTCTAATTGTTGGCTGTATAAACTACCATAATCAATTTAAACTTGTTGAGATTTAAAAAATAATATTTCGTTATTTCGACTAAAATAGCTTTTTATTTATAAAACCTTGTTGCTCTAAAAGGTTTAATCAAAATAAAAACTACTGAAAATAAGTCGTACTATTAGTAATTTTTTTCTTGAAATTATTTCAATGGCTTTTCTTGTAAATATTTCCTAATTTTGTCTCAGTTTATATTTGAAAAGTAAAACTTCTTATAGCAGAAATAAATGAAAAATAATATTTCTTTAACATTGAGCACAAAATAGGCAGGAAAGTATTAACAAAAAATTTTGGTCAGGCTTTTCTGAGAACTATCTCTACAATTTAATCAAATATTCTGTTGTATATTTTTATCTCTTGTTAAAAGATACGAAAGAGAATAGGGGTAATTTCCATTATCATTATTAAAAGACATTTAGTCAGTTGCCTCTAAAATATGTTGACGGTACAATTTTTTCCCAGGAATGGACATCATCCCATTGGTGGGAACATTCCTTTGCTGTCTGTTCCTGGGCATTGAAATCGGTCTTTGCTGCGGCGTGGGAATCGACGCACTGTTACTACTGTATTACCACTCAAGACCTCCGCTAGACGTGCAGTATGTTGATGTAAGTAAGCTTTCATTATGGTAAATCATCGAATGAGTCCTCCCACCCCGGGCAGAGCGGGAGGGACTGTCAGACTTGTACTGACTAAAATCGACGGTGTCCTTCAGTAGCCCTTTATGTTCCGGAGTATACGCGGTATATGTGTGTCCCGCGACTCCGGCAGGCATTGGCCCTCTAAAGACACTGTCATTTGAAGTAAGTAAGCTTATTGATACACTATAGAACTTGCTACTTTTCTTTCATCATCATCATTTCAGTGCAAAACAACCCCCTTCTGGGTATTGAAGTCTTTTCTTTCTTGTCACTAAATAATTTCATTAGTTCACGCAGAGAAATGTATTCGAGAACTTCTGGTTGCAACCGTGACAGCAAGACTCACTAGTTGACTTTACAACATTCTAGTAATAAATACTAAATCCTTGTTATCTCTACTACTTAATTAGTATTTATTACTAGAAATGTTGTAAAGTCAACAAGTGAGTCTTGCTGTCACGGTTTCAACCAGAAGTTCTCGTAAAGGTAGCTAGACATTTCTCTGCGTGTTCCAAGAAAACTTATCGGTCAGACAGGGGCGTGCTTACCCGATAGTGCTTTAAATATCGAACATCATAATAAGATGTATTTGAAAGACACAAAGACGTTCTGACTTTCTGATTCTCTGATGGAAATGTCACAAAACGTGAAAATACTCTACGGGCAAATCATGTCAATCTTTCATGTTTCCAATTACTGTGGACGTCAATTTAATTCCACGGATAAGAAGTCTACCAGCTGTTTTCTATACAGTGTGTCCGGGCACGAGTTAGCGATATTTGAAGGGGATATTCTACGTTTATTTTCATCGACAAAAATGCTTTAAAAAAAATTCTTACTCCAAAACTTCGCGAATGGCAGCCATTTTAATTTTTTGATATGTCGAACTGGGGAAATACAAATATCTATGAATCCAAGAGACCTACATTCATGCAAATGACGTAAATTGCAACATTTCAGTGAGTTTGAATTTATTGCAAAGTGAAACGCTGAGGCTTATCAAAGACTTACGAAAGTTTTTTAAATAATATGTAAAAATAACCAAAAAACATGGGCAAACACGAAACTGTGCACAAAAATTACTGAATAATTTCACATTTTTAACTCTAGCTCGATAAGTACCCCTGAATTTTGCCAAGGTTTTTGCATTAAATTAAAGATATTTGAGTCAGGCTATAAAATGATATCAAAATTATCACTCTACATTAAGTATCTTAGGAGTTATTCTCACTTGAATATCACACTTCCTTAGCGCTTGTACCCCAATTCTACAGGTGTCGCATTCTTTGGGTGAGCTAAATCGTTCCAACGAATATTTATGAGCTGGCATTATTGACCACCATGTAAATGATCCCCAAGTAACCATCCTTAAACTTGAAATAGTACAGTTTCTTGGATTTATTGCTGTGGGGCGAGACGGAAGGGTGATGTTCAAATGAGAATAAGTCCTAAGTTACTTAACGTAGAGTGATAATTTTGACATCATTTTATAGCCTGACTCAAACACTTTTAATTTAATGCAAAAACCCTAGCAAAATTCAGGGGTACTCGTCGAGCTACAGTTAAAAATGTGAAATTTTTCAGTCATTTTTGTGTACAACTTCGTGTTTGTCCATGTTTTATGGTTATTTTTACATATTATTTAGAAAAATTTCGTAAGTTTTTGATATGCTTCAACATTTAACTTTGCAATAAAGTCATTTGCATGAATGTAGGTCTCTTGGATTCAAAGATATTTGCATTTTATTGTACACACCCCGATTCGACAGATCAAAAAATTTAAATGGCTGCCATTCGCGAAGTTTTGGAGTAAGAATTTTTTTATAAGCATTTTTGTCGATGAAAATGAGCCTAGAATATCCTATTCAATTATCGCTAACTCGTGCCCGGACACACTGTATTTCTTTGAAAACCTTATTTTCTTCTCGCAAAGAGTTTTACCACAAATAAAACTACGTTTGAACTTAATTTTTTTGTGTCAAAAGTCATTTCTACGTAAATTGCAACATTTCAGTGAGTTTGAATAAAATTCTATCAAATGTGAGTCAAGCATGCACCCTGAAAGTTTCTCACTTCTCCCAAATTACGTGTGTAAATTTTAACCTAGTCTATAGAATTTGAAACGCAGGTAATTTTGTTACATACTGTGTTAATACTGAAATGTTAGCGTTTAATTTTACTGAAAATACTTTTTTCATTTAGTTATTAGGGTAAGTAAGAGGTTTAATACTCGAATTTTAAATTAAAACTGAATGGAAATCAGTTTCTCAATTAATAAGATTCTCCCATATTTTTCAATTACGTCGCAAAAGTTCTCGTTATTTCAGTTCCTCGCTCCTGAAAGGTGTATTTTTAATCCTTTAAAAACAGGATTAAAAATACATCATTAATAATTGAATGTAAAATACATTCATTTAGAGGAGCTCGTGGCTAAATAATTACAGCCGCACAAGCCGATCTTTCGGGTTAAGCCGTGCTTGCTGAGGTTGGTTTGTGGATAGCTGATCATCTGTCATATTAGCGAGTTTAAGTAAAGCCGGCCCCGGCCGCCTATTTCCAAAGTCTATACTATTTCAGTCAAGAGTCAGACTATAATCGATTAGCTTTTGTTTGTGCATATTTCTTAACAATACCTAATCTATCACAGTAAAAAACTTGACTCAAATAGATTAGCTTTTTGTTTTTATATTTTCAAAGAAAATGCACGTACAAAACCTAGTTCTATATAATTCATGTCACTCGAATAGCTAGACTTTTGGGGAGTTATTTTTAAACATTACGTACGAACAAAACCTTGTCGAGTAGAGGCTCACCAGCTCTATGAGTAAATTTACCTCGGAATTTAACTTTTCTTAAATTTTGTAGTACTTGAATATCGTAAATACGACTGTGGGCACCCCGACTCGGACAGGTTAGGCTAGGTTAGGCGTCAGGTACAGACCCCGCCATCGCCTTCGTGGTTATTTTTTTTTTAAACCACCCGGAAGTAGGAGCACCGCGAAACGGTGCTCCGTCGACGTTTTCTGACATTTTACTTAGTTTAGTGAAATGACATGATCTTTGACTGTAAGGTACTATTTAAGCCGTTAAGGTGTTTTTAAGCCAATATAATATTTAATGTAATAAATAAATCAAAAAACTTTTTAGATGAATAGTTTAATTTAAAAACTATTCATCTAAAAAGATTTTTTAATTTATTTATTACATTAAATATTATATTGGTGTAAATTTAAGCGGGCGTTAAATGTCTATGGTACTGTATATTAGTATTTTCATAATTATCACTAGATACTTTTCTTGATAATTGGATTTCGTGAAATCCCTGATTTCCTCATTTCACTGCGACATGCATAAACAAAACCTCGCCTTTTTTTTAGAGTTTGACTCGTGCGTGACTAAAATAGTACTCGATTTTGTCCGTGCGTTTTCTTTGAAACTAACAAAACCAAAAGCTAATCTATTTGAGTCAAGTTTTTTACTGTGATAGATTAGGTATTGTTGAGAAATATGCACAAACAAAAGCTCATCGATTAGAGTCCGACTCGTGACTGAAATAGTATTGGCTTTGGAAATACGCGCCCCGGCCGTCATTTGTAGATTTTTGACACTCGTTACTGTTAGTCAGAAGCTCTAAAAGTTGCCAAACAGTCTTACAATGAGGTACAGTATTACGCAGTTACTGGGTTCTGGAGGTCCGATAGGCAGTCGCTCCATGTAAAATATTGTGGGAAAAAACCTATGGTCGGGACTTGTGGAAAGACTAACGGGAGGCCTATGCTACGGCAAAAAAGTCTGTGTCAATATTAGAAACCTTCTAAAAATTATGTTATATACGTTTTTATTATTATAATGTTATTCCTCTCACAGGACGGTACTCTCCCGCCACACTACGCAATTCATCCAGTTGGAGGACTCCACTTCGCGGGAGCAGAAAGAGTTCGAACAAAACTCTTACTACTACAAAAATCAAAACCCATCTCCCAAGTCACAACTGTACATACCATAAGTAATGTCCCAGAAATAGAAACACAAAGAAACGGTCATTGGGATCCCAGTACGGACGAAGCGGCGTCGTCAGTACACGAAAATGGCAGAAGAAAAAATGATGTCGAATCAAGTGGCGTTAAATCAGCTGATATTATTGTCGTCTACTGTGATTCGTTGTACAGAATGGACTACACTTTTCTAGAGGTGAGTTTTAGTATTAAGTTATTTTGTTATGGAAGAAATATTTGTATGGGTATATGGTAATCTATTAAGCATGCAGCTTAGGATTATAAAAGGACCAGACTCTGTGTAAAAAACCGTAGGTAACGTGTTTTGTGAAACCACGTTTTTTGGCGTGTGACGTAGGGATACATTTACAAAGGGAGACATTTGTCTTCTTTTTTTAGGCTTCTGTTTTCAGGGGCCCTCAGGAATCTGGACATTCCATAATCTAAGTCTACAGGTACTTGTTCCGGGTCTGGCTATTTGTCTGAAAACATTTAATGTTTGGAAACGTAGCCTCGATAGAGGAGGAAGTCCTAGTGTGGGGCAACGATTTTAACAAAAAAAAAGGAAAAGCCTTCTCCAGAAAGTAATAAACACTTTCTTGAAAACCGCATCAAAATCCGTTCAGCCAAACGCGAGATAATCGCGGACAAACATAGTTACATACATACAGGTTGAACTGAGAACCTACTTTTTTTTTCAAGTCGATTAAAAAGTATTATAACAGTAATCACAAACATGCTTACTTATAACAGTAATCCTTTATTTCCAGAAGGTTAAAACAACATTATTCACCTAATAGGATCAGCCATATTTAAATTTATTGACGACATAAAAGACACGGCAGTTCTGCTTTTAAGAAGCTTTTGGCTCTGACATTACACCGTAACGTTTATCGGCACAATGATTACAGAAACCACGTTCCAAACGTCGTCACCTACGTGTGTTAAATTAGGATTTTAATGATCTACCGATAAATAGAATATTATAATCGATTTCTCGATATAAATTTTATAATGGTGGGGACCATAATATAGGTAGAGTGGAGGAAATTGATTTGGTTCAGCGGGAACTAACGTACCTTTTATTAAATAAGTTATTTTGCTAATCAAGAAACGTCAGCCTAGTCTAGGAATTTTTTCCTCTTTCAAATATTATGTCCACACACACACAGACATACGGAATGCCGATCAGTGAACGAGCCCCGCACGCTTACTGAATCATTGGTTCTTTTTCTTTCTTGCATTCCTCTTCTGCTAAACAAACAAGCAATAACAGCTTCTGCATCGCTTTCCTCCTTTCCCACAAACACTTTCCGAACGTACAAACCCTAAAAAATTCCAACTGAAGGTGGCATCGGCAATCCGATTGCTGATACTGGCGTCGGCAATCCGATCGCTGCCAATGCAGAATCCGTTCCGTCCGTCCATGCTTTTTTTGATGCGATGCGTCCGATACGTACGATGCCGACCTATGGACGGTTACTTTTATCGAGCTTCTATGCACATCAACAATATAATGAGTTGCATACGCCTACACTTGCACCCAATACTAGATTATACGCGCCGAAAATACATCTGAAACAGCCTTTAGACAATCAATCTTTCCTCCTCTTTGTGGGTGTGAGTGCACCGTTGTCTATCACGCAGTCTCTAATGTGGGTTTGTGGTTGTTATACACTCGCGAGCAAAGTTTGGAATCACTTACTTTGAGTTGATCCGGGATAGGTCCTTAAATAATGGCGTGATTTGAATGAATTTGGTATCAATTTAAAGGTAATAGTTAAGCCTTTAAAAAATGGGAAATTAAATCATCATCTCATGTAGCTGAGCTGACGGTGGAAGGTACAACTCGTCTAGTAAGGACTCGGCAGCGATTGATTTAGTAAATTATGTTTGTATCTCCAACTACAAGTCCGATTTAATAAGTAATTCTTTTTTTGTTGTACTATAGGCACCGTTCAACTTAGGGAATACTGCAAGTTCCTTTCTTCCGGATGTCGGTCGCAAAAGAGACAAAGAAATTAATAAAAAAAGTAACCGACTTCCGAAAAAAAAGTTTGTGGGTTATTTTAGCTTTTATTGTGGTGGTTGTTTTTGAAAGCGATCACCTTTTTTATTGAAGTTTTCCTTCATGAATTATTCTTACTTAAATGTTAGGCTTGTTGATCGTTGGTTTTACCACCATTAATTTAATTAATGAAAACATAAGTCCTCATAAGCCAACCCTTTTAGCTTGTGTTAGCACAACACGTTATAGTAACGATCGCATGATGTTAAGCATCGGGTCACTGGCTAGGCTAGGCATCATTTAACCATTCATTACGGGCAAATGGCTTGCTCATTGTTTTACTGCTAATGGTCATAATAATGTATCATTGATGTTGGATTTTTTCTATTTATTTATGGATTTACCTATGTCGTAGGATAATTTGATACTTCGAATCTTCGCGGAAATCCTAGGGGTTTTGCGAAAACGCGGATAATTAGACATAAACGACGAAGACACGAAAAATTATCAAATCTTACTGGACAAAGTCAGGATTTTTGCGAAAATACTCGTTATTATAGCAATATTGCGAAACGAAACGCTGGCTGTTATGAAATAAGAACGCTGATGGTCGGTCAGCGCGTTCAATAAGAGATCGTCTCTGATTGGTTGACGTCTTAATTTGATTTATTCCCTTTACGTCGAGTCTGAAAGTCTATTGTTCTCCAAAGTATTGATATTTTACGCTTTCTATTACCTTTATGTCGAATTTGGTGAACAAGTTCAGGATGTAACTTAAAAGCCAATGACATAAAAACATGTTAAAATGCTCTGATGATACTTAAAACAAGTATAGGTGAAGATTACCTAAAACAAGTTCAACGAAGCCCCGCTTCGCGGGGCTTCTATTATGCTTACATGGTTTAAAGTAACCTAACACGAAGGGGATGGCGGGGTCTTTCAGACCCCGCCATCCCCTTCGAACCTAAACCTGTCCGTGTCGGGGTGCCCACGAGTCCCGAGCTCGCTTCGCTCGCTCTTGGATCAAAGTCCAGGACCCATCATTGAAATTCATAATAATATCCTTAAAACTAAACTATCCTTGTCGGGGTACTTATTTGACGTGACTGTACTTCTAAAATATGATCATTATTTAAACTCGACGTAAAGGTAATAGAAGCGTGGTAAATCAACTAAGCTCGACATAGGGGTAATAGGTCAGCGAGACAAGGTTTTCGGCTCGACGTAACGGGTTTACTCGACATAAAGGGTAATCAACCCTTAATTTAACGTTAATCATCGGCAACTAGGAACCAATTAGAAGTCAGCCAGCAAATTGTAGCCAATCATGTCTGAGCACATCAAATCTTACTATAATAACGAGTATTTTCGCAAAAATCCTGACTTTGTCCAGTAAGATTTGATAATTTTTCGCCTATGTCTAATTATCCGCGTTTTCGCAAAACCCCTAGGATTTCCGCGAAGATTCGAAGTATCAAATTATCCTACGACACCTATATTTAATGTTCTGAAGCAATAATAAAATTTGTCTTTAGAAAGATCACGCGCGTAGTATACCCAACTAGGCGTGCTTTTATGATGTATGAGCGTAGACAAGCCCAAAGGAGGTTGATAAGATACGTGGCACAAAAACGCATGAACATCATACCGGGATAAAAAGTATTTATCCAGGTTTAGTTTTCTTATAAAAAGAAACACTACAAAGAACTACTTACAAAACTTAGAAACTTATTCATAAACGCTCAGAGCCAAAAGAGGTTAATCTATGTACCAAACAACCAACGTAGTTAAATATGTGAAAGAGTAACAAACAAGCATACAACCATTCATCCATCTTCACAAGCTTTCGTATTTATTATAGCCAGTTTATATGTGTAATAATAATATTCCCAAAATCAGTTTCAATTTTGTATGAATTCATTAATGACAAGAGAGTTTAAATTCACACTACGTGTTTCGTACATTCTACAATTCACACTACATCCAAGATTTGCAGACATTTAGCTAAAGCTATTATTGGACAGGTAATTTGTCTTAAAATGGCATTTAAATATTATTTAGAAGCAAACAACTACCGTGCCGCGTAATAAGGGCGGGAAAGCAAATTATTATGATTGTTCATATTAATTGTGTTTACTTTTAATTAATGTACTGGCCTGTGGCTATTGCTTGTCGAATGAACTAAGAATTTTATTGTACTGAGAGTAATTTAATTTAGAGAAGAAACGCGGCAAGATTATTTTGAAAATCTAATTTAAGAGGCCGTCTGGCATGGACGCTTGGACAGTAAATGCCCTTTTAACTCTGAAAGTGGGTCTTTGTGTCTGTGTTTTAGACAGTTTCAAGGTTAAACTACTGAATTTATCTAGACAAAAAGAATACCTACGAAGGTACTTGTCCCTTGAGGAACATTTTCAAAACTATCATGAAAGCACAGGGAGAAAACGTGAAACTAATAATGTAACTGTAAGTTCATGAACATGAGATAGTTCGAACTTCGAATGTTTGTTCCCGGAATCATGCCGACTTGGATTAATAGATATCGTCACTCAGACACAACGTTTCTGGATACACAAAGGGATTAAGAACTAATCTAAGTACCGTACTTGATTCTCTCAAGACCAAGCCCATGTATTGATATGCTTCATAGCGTTATTAAATAGTTACACGTGCGGAAAAAATTAGCTATTTATCATCATCATTCTCCTGCCCCCTTATCTTAATTAATTTTGGGTTGATGCAGCATTTCTACTTCTATAGCAAAAACAGATTATAATATTCACACTACACAGGCTTCCAGTCTCTGGTAAACACGCAGGCCCAGTGCAAGGACTTGCCAGTTTCTTACAACGTTTTTCACCGTTTTAGGAACAGTGGTGATGAAATAGATAACACAAAAAGAATGCCCAAGGTATAAGGCTCAAGGCCCACGGTTGTTACCACTGGGCCAGAATGCTTCTTCTTCCATAATTCTCTATCATCATCATCAGCCTATTAATGTTCCCACTGCTGGGACACAGGCCTCCTCTCTGTGAGAGGGGGTGGGCCATAATCCACCACGCGGGCCCAGTGCGGATTGGTGGATGTCACATGTCTTCGAATTTTTGGTTCTAGGACATGCCGGTTTCCTCACGATGTTTTCCTTCACCGTTTTGAGAGCAGTGGTGATGAAATAAATTACACAAAGTAATGTGCCTGCCGGGATTCGAACCCACGACCTACAACTCGTAAGTCGGGGCCGATACCACTGGGCCACCACTGCTCATCATTCACTGCTCATAATTCTCTATGAATTATTGTTATTTCAACAGTCAATTCATAACTAGCTATCTATCCTTCTCACAACTCAACCAGCATATTTTAGCCCCCAAATAAGGACCAAACTACGAGCAAAACTGTAAAATACTTATCCCAGTATTATGGGTAAACGTTTATGAGAGCCATTCCGATCGACGCCATATAGAAATTGTTAAGGGAAGGATATGCGAACCGTACGCGGTTGGCTGGCGATATTACGTGTCTATCGGGACCGGTCGAGCGAATGCTTTTTCTTCTATTTTCGTTAATGTTATCATGAAATTAGGTATCTCTTCCGGCACACATTTCAGTCAGAAGATATGACGTCACTTTCTGTATCTTTGTAAAAGACAACTTTCTTTCTTTCTTTTCTTACTTCAGTACAGACTACAGATCTGTACGACAAACTACCCTTATCTGTCAAATTTTGTTAATCAAGCCTTCTTTTTTTGTGATAAAGTGGAAAATCGATTGAAGTTGGATAAGTTCGGCTCTTTATATACGAGCACTAAAAGACATTCACGTAAAAGGTTGTAAAATCTGTATGAGGAAGACCAACGAAGGGTGGATAGAAAGTGTTAGAAATGTGCACTAATAAATTGGGATATTGGCAAATGGCGATAAAACGATGATGAATTGCAATAAATATTAATTGCTATTTGGTCACGAAAACAAGACAGTATTTTGCTACGAAGCGATGTCTTACTAAATCTGTTAACTATGTTCATCCTATAAACGGAGGAAGAATGAAATTAATATTCTTATATATCCTGATTTTTTCAGGATAGATGAGAACCTAGATATCTGGAAACAGATAGATGACAGCTCCTTTATAAAAAGTTAAATTTTACTTCGTCTTTATAAATCTGAAAAACCACTACCCACAACCTAATTTATTTCCAACAAATCAAAACTAACCTTATCAGAAAATCAATTGAAAATACCGACTCTAAATACGTTTCTTACTGAGAAAACTAAAACACGAAAAGTTTTTCGGCAAACTAAATTGGAACTATCAGTAACCTACCAGCCTTTTGTGAAAGAAAATAAGGAATAAAAAGGTCGGTATCACGTACTTACGTAGGCAGGTATTATGGACTTGTTCATGTTATAAAGTTGATCCACAAAGTATTAACGTAAAGACACCTCTTATCCATAAACTACTTACTTGTTTTTCAACTAACGACATGCTTCAGGTTCAAGAGTTGTTTTCTAATTATTGTGAAACTGAACGAATATTTCATAAATTCTTTGTGTGCATAGCAACTTTTGAGTACCTACGTCTATGTACCCAGTAAGCTCTAACAAGCTTAAATAACTAAGTAATTTAATGTCTAAATATTTATCAATTAAATATCGAAACTCAATGTAAAAATGGATTGATAATAATAATTCAAATCAGAAATTACTGACATACTCTTTAGACATTAAAGAAAAATATTCTTATCTACCTAACGTTAGTCACATAAAGTCACAATAGATATCTAACTAAACCAGGGTGAATAAAATTAGCATCAATTTAATATTCCATTGACCGCAAACCACAACGTCAAATCGCATGCAATGTTGATGTGGTGACCGCAGCGCGAGTTAAAACGTGCAATAGGCGCGCAACTTGCAACAAATATAATTAATATTAATTGCTAACTATTCGTGTGTAATTATTTCTCTTTTAAACGTTAAACTCGTTGTTCGCAAGTACTTGTTTTCGTTCAATTTCTGTTCTCGCTGAAGTCGATGTTATTCAAAAGTACGTGCCAGACTGCCAGAGCTCTGTTGTATTCTGTTGTGTATGTGCATAATTTAATTTTATAATTTTATGTACAAAGTTGAAACAACTTTTATGGATGTTACTTGTTGGTCGGTGGTGTTTTATAGGGTCATTATGCTTGTTTCACTGGTGTGAGCTGGATCGATTAAATGTATTGGAAAATGTTCGAAACGAGAAGAATAATAGGAAACTGTGTATGGATGGTCGATGAGAATAGTTAGAATTTTAAGCAACTTTTACCTAACTTTATATTTAAATGGAAATGTAAATAAAATAATGTAAATCTTGCTCAGATTTATTTTTTAAAGATTCAGATGAGATGAAAACGTTGATGTATCAAATCAATAATAATTTTTCCGTAGAAAGATTATTATAGAAGGAAGGAAGGGTCGTAACCCTTGTCCTTTGTTACTTTTTTTCATATTTACTATGATATCTATTTTGTATCCAATGTATTTTCTAATGGCGAAATTACTCATGTAGTTTTTTTTTACAGAAGCTTTTTTAATAGTATTGTACGCCGTCTATAAACGAGAGAAATAATTGAATATTCAAGTTAATAAGCTAGTCTTGGGGAAAATTCTTTTTATATTTTCCCAGCGTTACTTTAAATAGAAATTTTATTCAGTACCTAACTCATTAGCTTGGATAATGTAGACAGAATACAAGATTACCTGCATTAAATATTTATGGATTTAACAAAAATATGAGAGCTTGTTAAAATAATTTTTGAGATTATGTATGAATTTGCGAATGAAAGATAAATATGATATACGTTGGTATATAAGAATTATTTCGCATTTTTAACTTTGTCAGACGTTCTTCATAATTCCAAGGTTGTCCTGTGATGTGATCCACGTTATTCGTAATTACACACATAGTATTATGAAAGAAAGTTTGCGATCATTTTAAAAATCAAAATCGTATATTACGATTTCGAATCGGATATTACGGTAGATCATATTATTACGATTTCTTCTCCTTATAAGATTATTAAAACAGGGTCTTTCTATTTAAAGAGAACACGAACGACGAGACCCAGCAAATTCAAAACAATCTTATAATTTGTCATGGAGTCGAGCCGTTGGGAAACAGAGAACCAAAGAATTGTGGACCTTTGAGAAAGACCCACAGTTTGTGCTAGTGATCTCAGACGTGTCTATGCTATGTTAAAATTATGAATTTATATCAATGTTAACTGTGACAAGGTTCAAGGAATACTTTTTATTAGCTTTTAACTTATGTACTAGGTACATATTAGTAAAACGTAGATGAAAATATCACGAGGAAAGCGTCCTAGAACCAAAAGTTCTAAGACATGTGACATCGACCAGGCCGTCTGGGCCCGTATGGTGGATTATGGCCCACTCCCTCTCACAAAGAGAGGGCCTGTATCCCAGCAGTGGGGAGTTTATAGGCTGAAGCTGATGATGATGACATCTGAAGACTGCTTCAAACGAACGAATGCAAGGCCCGCCTTACTTCAAACATAATTGATTTTGACTGGCCTGTTGGTCTAGTGGTTAGTGACCCTGACTGCTATGCCGGGGGTCGTGGGTTCGATTCCCACTCGGGACAAATGTTTGTGTGATGAGCTTGATCATTTGTTCTGTGTCTGGGTGTAATTTATCTATAATATGTATGTATTTAGAAATATAAATATATTATGTATGTTGTATAATAATTAGTATGTTTATTAGTTGTCTAGTACCCATAACACAAGCTCTGCTTAGCTTGGGACTAGATGGCGTTGTGTGATGTTGTGGAATATTATTGTGGAATGTTATAATATAAGAAGAGTTGTATCTTTTAAACAGAAATCAGAGTTTCATTATTAATATTGTTCCAGAGTATGAAAATGTTAGTGCTGGACTTGTCCCCGACTGGTCGTGTGATATGGTGTAACGTGCGGCAGTCGGTCAAAGATCAACTGAGCAACGTCATGAGTGACCCAGTCTTCTGTGATAGCAACCAGCTGAAGTCCTTCCTCAAATGTAAGTTATTATTGGTTTAGTAAATATTTTCCTAAAGCAGGTTCACCGCGATCCTCATTAGCATTGAGGTATCTACTGCAGGACATTAGGACTCCCCCAAATGTCATGTGTCGACCGATCTTCTGTTTCTGGCAATTAGCGAGCGGTTTTCACTGTTTCTTTTGTAATTTTACAACGTGTAACGTTAATAGCGCAAAACCTCTCGTGGTGTATCTCGGCCAATGTTACTGAACAATGTTTTGTTCCAAGACTTTTGGAAGTTCGCACAAAATGAGAAATTGATCGGGCCCATAAGTATGTTTTTTTTCCGAATTTCTAAAAGTCTTAGAACAAACATTGTTCAGTAACATGGGCTGAGTTAACCCACAAGAGGTTTTGCGCTAATAACGTAATCTTGAAATAAACTAGGTATTTAAATTATTAAAATGTCATGCTTCACAACATTTTCCCTTTTCAATACAACAGTTTTGTGGTAACTTGAGAAACTTACTTAGTAACTTTTGGGCTTTTAGATAATTATCTTTGAAGGTATGAAACACAATACTTTTATTGTGCGTACAGCTAAGGACTGGAATTCCCTGCCGTAGTCTGAATTTTCTGATAGATACAACCTTGGGATTTTAAGTCAAGAGTGAATAGGCTACTTCTAGGCTAGCGTGCTTCACCGTCGGCCACATCTTCGCTTACCATCAGGCGAGTAAGGCCGAGACTCCACCAAAGCCGTGCGATTCGAGACGTGTTTTGAACAACCAATAGAATTGTTCAACCGTTATTGACACAAGCTCCACTCCGGCAACGCAATTCTATTGGTTGTTCAAAACACGTCTCGACTCGCACAGCTTTGGTGGAGTCTCGGCCTAAGTCTGAGTCTGAACCAGGGGCGTAGCTACCGCCGTATGTGCCGTATCAATTATACGGGGCCTCCGGGCTACAGGGGCCTCCAACGTGCGTAAACAAAAATGAATATAAACTTAATGATTTATTAAATAAAATAGTTACATACTGTCACACTAATCTATCTCTGATGTTTTATAATTATTAATTCTATGTACCTACCTCATACTGTTTTAAGTACGAGATTGTCGAGATCCATATTAATATCAACATTTCGATGCAAGTAAATATCTACTAAAATAACTCTACCTAGTCGAATCTTATTTTTTTTTTGATATCCTATGTCTTATTTTTTGTTTACATTTCGGCGTAGATACATGCCTTTTTTTTCTTGAGTGATAAATCTTTACCCTATTTAAGGGCCCCAAATATTTTTTTGTACGGCGCCCCGACACGGCACGCTACGCCTCTGGTCTGAACACGAGCCTGTCGCTTTTATGATCACCTAAATATTTTATGAAAATACAAATACATATAATTACAGATTCTAAATCCGGATGTTTTATCCAATGAACCGTTTAAAATACTGCAATAGTTTAGCATTTCAATTGGACTTCCACTATTAATCAGTTACGCATGAGTTTCATTTAACAAATGTAACGTAGCGTTACCAAATATTAATGCGCCGAGCACAAAATGAAAACGATTTGTTATAGGATTGCTTTGATTAGAAGATTGTATGAATTTTGTTGTTAACTGTATGAATAGGAATGTACAAATGATTGTGCTTGTTATCACGATTCAAGATGTCATAGCTAACATTTTTAATAGTTTTTCACGAAATGAAGATACACACTCATATTACGTAGATATTAATAACATACCAGGTGACTATGATTCCGTCTTAAAATTTCATGGGAGTTATTCCCTCTGTGTTGTAGGGGTTGACAAAAAGATAATGGTCACTCTCTTTAGTTGATAATAAATAGGTGTAGGTATGTATCAGAAGATCGTAGATCTGTAGTACCAATATAATGTTATCATTATTCGTATTGATTAGCTTTTAGTGGCGGATTGGCACTACCTGGAAATCAATTATGAATTTTCATTAACTTAGCTAATTTACAATATCTGGTTGACCGAGCTTCGCTCGGTTTTTAACATGTCTATATCTTGGGAACCGAACTTTTCTCGAACCTGGGACCTTGATAAATCGATTCCTTGAGCCGAAAAACCCCTAATCTGTAACTTTCATGAAAATCCTTGGAGCCGTTTCCGAGATCCTGATTATATATAAATATACAAGAATTGCTCGTTTAAAGATATTAGTTAGATAACTATGAAGTTTCAAAACATTCAGCGTTAGTTAAATGAAATAATTGCTTTATCTTTGAGAGGGACCCCTCCTGTATTTTCTTCGCCTAAAAAAATGTGAAATAGTGACACTTCCACTCCATAACAGGAAACGTTTTAAAGCCCAATAAACATAACTCATTAGTTGGCAGTTGAACGTGACATATTGATGGTACAGTATGGTTTATTAAGCATTATTGGAATCACGCCAATCGGTGGTTTAATATGCAATCAGAATAATTCGTTTGGCGGACAAATTATTTCAGTTGCGTCGCGCAATATACTGCGACGTTCAATTTTCAATTTGCCATGTTTGTTGCAGGTACAGAGGACGTGCAGTCTTCAAATAACGATACAGCATTTTAGATTTTAATGTTTTATTAGTAAGGACTTTTTTATATTGTACCTTGTGCAGACTATGCGATCAAAATTGTTAAACAATGGCATTAACGTTGTGTGTAAGTGCAAGTAAAACATTTTATTAAATGTTGATGTCATGACCAAACTATGTATGTATTAGGACAGAAACAAAAAAAAAGTGTACTTACTTATGTGAATGATTCGCATTTTTTATGTTCGTTTTGTTTAGTAAACTTGAAGTTGTACAGTGTGTAACGTTTTCTCTAAGAGAAACCTCTCTTAGAGAAAACGACATCTTAATCGTGAAAAACATACACTACTCGATTTTTTTTTGCCTCTTTCATTTAATAAGACCATTTGCTATTTGTTACACACTGTACAACTTCAAGTTTACTTACTTACTTACTCGGTTATGTTTAATGTTCTAAAGCACATCCTTTTATTTATTATTTCACTTTCTGCTATACACTGTTAATAATAATGTATTAAATGTTTCCATAATACGCATTTAGTAAGAAATTGTGAGTGGATGCTATTGCCAGCAGGCATTTAAGTACAATTATTATAATTTTGAACAACACATGGCAGCCTGAATAATTATAACAATTATGATATTTATTTTTAACGAACGTTTATATTTTAATAATATATAATAACGTTTATAGTTTATAATAAAAGAACAAAATGAAGTTACCAAGAACTAGGGAAGTGCTTAGATTGTATTCTTTTGAAAAAAAAGTATTTAGATTAAAATGTAAATGCAAACTGTGATTCACTCTACAATTTAAATAAATAATTTAATGATAGTTTGTCGTAATACATAGTAAATAGTATAAGGCGATTTATTTGTACTAGCTTTTAAAATCAGTAAAGAAGACTAGAGATGGGTAACTAGCCGGATGCTTTGAGTTATTATCGATTTTAATCCATTAACAGCTATTAATAGCCATCCAATGGCTAATAACCCTGCTATTAATGTATTGTCAAAGAAATAAATGTTTTTTTTGTTTTTTTTTTAAATCTGTGGGTGTGAATATAAATTGGGTGCGTGTACGCAGTGTGATTCAATGTATTGCATTATTCTTTTTATTTATTTTCACCTTTTTGTATGTGAAAAAGTGTTAATAATAAAATGAATACACATTTTTTGGGAAATCTAAAAAAATATAAAGCAATACAATATATTTATAAACTCGAATTCATTTCCTCGTGTGAAAAGCAGAGTACGCTCCTCGGGAGTAAAGCTGCCTTGTCTTGGGCTAACTTGAATCCCTCGCTCACTAAGGATTCTTTATAATATTAAAGTAGGGATTACAGGTGAATGTTCGCGGTGAGAAACGAATCGCTGCAAACCAGTCTTGGTAGGTGGTAATCAGCAACTTGACTGAGGATGTGAGAGCGAGCGAAGTGAGCTCATGACTTGGGGCACCCGGACACGGAACTTTGCAAACAGAAATAGGAGCCACGCGAAGCGGGGCCCCGTCGAGCCACCTTAGTAGGTGGTAATCAGCAACTTGACTAAGGATGCAAGAGCGAGCGAAGTGAGCTCAGGACTTGGGGCACCCGGACTCGGAATCTTGCAAACAGAAATAGGAGACACGCGAAGCGGGCCTCCGTCGAGCCACCTTAGTAGGTGGTAATCAGCAACTTGACTAAGGATGCAAGAGTGAGCGAAGTGAGCTCAGGACTTGGGGCACCCGGACTCGGAACCTTGCAAACAGAAATAGGAGACACGCGAAGCGGGCCTCCGTCGAGCCACCTTAGTAGGTGGTAATCAGCGACTTGACTAAGGATGCAACAGTGAGCGAAGTGAGCTCAGGACTTGGGGCACCCGGACTCAGAACCTTGAAAACAGAAATAGGAGCCACGCGAAGCGGGACTCCGTCGAGCCACCTTAGTAGGTGGTAATCAGCAACTTGACTAAGGATGCAAGAGCGAGCGAAGTGAGCTCAGGACTTGGGGCACCCGGACCCGGAACCTTGCAAACAGAAATAGAAGCCACGCAAAGCGGGCTCCGTCGAGCCACCTTAGTAGGTGGTAATCAGCAACTTGACTAAGGATGCAAGAGCGAGCGAAGTGAGCTCAGGACTTGGGGCACTCGGACTCGGAATCTTGCAAACAGAAATAGGAGACACGCGAAGCGGGGCTCCGTCGAGCCACCTTAGCAGGTGGTAATCAGCAACTCAACTAAGGATGCAAGAGCGAGCGAAGTGAGCTCAGGACTTGGGGCACCCGGACTCGGAATCTTGCAAACAGAAATAGGAGACACGCGAAGCGGGCCTCCGTCGAGCCACCTTAGTAGGTGGTTATCAGCAACTTGACTAAGGATGCAAGAGTGAGCGAAGTGAGCTCAGGACTTGGGGCACCCGGACTCGGAACCTTGCAAACAGAAATAGGAGCCACGCGAAGCGGGGCTCCGTCGAGCCACCTTAGCAGGTGGTATTCAGCAACTCAACTAAGGATGCAAGAGCGAGCGAAGTGAGCTCAGGACTTGGGGCACCCGGACTCGGAATCTTGCAAACAGAAATAGGAGCCACGCGAAGCGGGGCTCCGTCGAGCCACCTTAGCAGGTGGTAATCAGCAACTCAACTAAGGATGCAAGAGCGAGCGAAGTGAGCTCAGGACTTGGGGCACCCGGACTCGGAACCTTGCAAACAGAAATAGGAGACACGCGAAGCGGGCCTCCGTCGAGCCACCTTAGTAGGTGGTAATCAGCAACTTGACTAAGGATGCAAGAGTGAGCGAAGCGAGCTCAGGACTTGGGGCACCCGGACTCGGAACCTTGCAAACAGAAATAGGAGCCACGCGAAGCGGGGCTCCGTCGAGCCACCTTAGCAGGTGGTAATCAGCAACTCAACTAAGGATACAAGAGCGAGCGAAGTGAGCTCAGGACTTGGTATTAGGATGTTTGAACCATTCGGAATTATGAAAATCGGTATTTTGAAATTCATGTTATCTTAGTGTACCCGTAAATAGCTGATTATTTTTTTTTAAAGGGCCAGATTATTTCTAAATTGCACATTTATTTACTACAAAGAAATATGATGAAAATGAAGTTTAATCTGACAGGCCTAAACCTGAAAGCCATGGGTTCAATCACTAAAAATATTAAAAAACATTAATAGCAGGGTTATCATCCATAATTGCTATTAACTGGCTACTAACTGCTATTAATTGCTATTAATCGATTAATAGCCAAATGATATTAACCGGATTATTATCATTGCCCATCTCTAAAGAAGACAGTTAAAAAAAAAAACAAAAACCTTTTTTTATTTACCTGTTACATACATATATCTGTATACCTATTACCTACAAAATACGCGCTTCGCTGACTGCGAAATTGCAAATAGTAGGCCAGATATACGATACCGAAGAACACAATAAGTAATATTTTACAAATGTTTTCTATCATTTTTCACAACTTTCATTTTTGTGATGCGAAATATGAAATACCAATACTTTTTGTGTTTAAGAATCGCGATCCATTTTCTAAAGTTAAGAGTTAAAATAAATAGATAATACCTAATTATTTTGTTAGTTTTTTTGTTTTCAACTCACTGTTCATAATTTGATCAAGAGAAAAAAAAAAAAAATTCAATTCGTATAATAAATTGTACTTTCGAGATAACTATGAAACGAAATATCTATTAAACTATTTGCTGCGATGTCTTATGTCGATGTTTTAGTAAAACGTAAATAACTTTCTGTAGTTGTCATTTTTTGTATTGCTGCTTCATAAGTCACTTGTTTCCGTAATACAGTCCGAATCGTACCTATAACCCAGTTCATTGAAGAAAGGATTCTTAAACGGCGGCGCTTATCGTGTTCTCTCGCTCGCACACTAGTGCCGTCTATACTCACTCCCGGGCGTAGCGTGAGCAGAAAAAAATTGTCTTGATGTTTTGACGCGCTCAGTGATCTTTTTTAGTGTTATTTTTCCGTTGTTACCTGTTGATTATTGTTGTTTTATTTTTGTTTTATTGTTAGGTTAAGTTTGAGAAATAACTCTGTTCCAGTTTTGTTTTTATTACTTTTAATTTAATTTGTAAAAAACGTTAACTTCAAATCTTATATGCTGACTGTACTATCTGTCAACGTAAGTACAAGCCGCCATTTTACAATCCTTTCTTCAATGCTCCGGCTTCTAACAATAATTGACAAACCTATCGTTATTTTTTGTATTATCTAGCCTGGATTTTCTTACCGCTACAGCTATGTAAAGTCCTCCTATTGCTTCGAACGTTTACGATTGTCTGCTATTTCTTTAAAATTCACAGGGAGGATAGATAAAGGTCTCTCGGCAGCAAGGTTACTCGGCATCTCGTACCTTTGAAAACTTCGCTACGCTCAGGATTCTATATTTGATTCACTCGTTTCGCTCACTCACCTACTTGCGCCAAAAAACAACTTTGCAGCCTTGCATAGCAAATAACTATTGTAGTTGTAATTTTTGTGTTACTGCTTTCTTACAGTTTGGTCATGTTGAGAGGAAGGCAACAAACAAAGATATTTAACAAGGCAGATTATGGGATTCTAATCTGCCTTGTTATAGTAGTTTATGTAACTGGTACATAATGAGGGGTATTATACACGAGTGTGAGTTTATAAAACGAGCGAAGCGAGTTTTATAATAGTATCACACGAGTGGTATAATACCTAGTTATGTACAGTTTCATACACTACTTTATCTACTCTCATTGAACACGAACATATCAAATAAAAGATAAAAATTAATAAACACTAATAATCATCCACCATGTCATCCACCGAAACACAAACGTCAAAATCCCAACATTCCCTTAGAAAGCGCGCGCAGCCACAGATAAAAAAGTAAAAAAATGTATCTATGATCAGTAATCTGTATCATAATGAAAAAAAATTAAATTATAACATTGTTTTGTTAGACAAACAGTGTTATAATTTAATTTTTTAATTTCATTACGATACTCTATGGTATAAAGTATGTCATTATAAACTCGTTTTGAGTTTTGTATTTCGAAGTTTACGTTATGAGAGTAGATAAAATATCTTTTGTAGCCACTTTGACAATATAAATTGACAATTTTCAAGGAAAAAGTTAGTTCCTTCTTCGCACACCAGGGGCGCTGGTCCATTTTTTCATACAGGAAACGCTGTAAAAATTGTAAAGTAAAAGAGTGAAAATTCATGCTTAGGGTACTGGTGTGGTGTCGAACTGTCGACACACCAGGAGTGGCCGCCCAGGAGAACGTAACACTGTGGCCTTATTGGTGGATATAAAAAAAGGTTGCACTCCAGGAGTGCCGGTAGAAGTGAAAACTTTTTTGTTACTATGTTTTATTTTTAATTTGAATGACGTCTTACTCATTTTCGATCAGGGTCACGTGACCCTGACGCGAGTTTTGGTCACGTGACCCTGACGCGAGTTTTAAATTTTTTACCCGTTACAGAAAAAGTGTACAACGCCGCTAAAGAAGTTTTCACTTCAATAATAACACTAGTTTACAAAAAAAAAGTTTTTCTTTTACCCAAAGATAATTTATATTGGATATGTTTTCTACCCATCCCATTACTACAAAAAATAATGTCTCATATTTTTATCACGTCAAATTTTTGAAATACCCACATTTAAACTTTTTAAGTTAACTTGTTCGCGGTGTCGCAGTTTAGTTTGTTTTAATTGCGTTTATGTATTATTTGAGCATTTTTATTTGTTTTAAAATGTCACCAAGATAGTGTAAATTAAACCCAAATAACTTTTGCTATGTTTGTGGCCAATATATTTTTCCAAAAATGAAGAGACCTCTCACTGAAGCCGTAACACGAGCGTATTTCCATTGCTTGCAAATCTCGGTAAGAAACCTTGATAAAAATGGGTTCTTAGTGTAGTGTGGGGAAATTGCAGAAGTATTTTATTAAACGGAGCTGCATAAAAAAAAAAACCATTTGCGAATCTGCATACTAATGATAAGGAGAGAACCCGCAAGTCATACTACTGACTGTTACTCCTGCTTCACTGAAACTACCGTTTTTAACAACAAAAACTGAAAGCACATAGGGACAATATCTTAATATTACATCACTTACAAACCACAAATAAGTAAGATATCAAGGAATAAAAATTTTGATGGTTACTTAACCAATGTTGAAAAAGATGCTCAGTATTCCTTTGAAGGGGTAGTGAAAAATTTCCTGGGAATCAATAAATTTAAGAAATATGCAGAAATTATTTCTAAATTATTGAGGCATTACCAAAAAAAAAATCAGTTTTTACATTCTTATCTGGATTTTGTCCCTGAGAACCTGGGAAGCGTGAATGATGAGCATGGTGAATTTTTCACCGAGATTTAAAGGTTTTTGAGGAAAGATACAAAGGATTTTGGGATAAAATTGCTAGTTATCGGGTTCTGCTGGTCCTTAATAAGAGATATTGATACTAATCAGTATGAAAGAAAGGAGTAAAACGAGCCATTTTTAATTGTTTTGAGATAACTGTATTATAATGATAGATAATAAAAATAATGAATATTTCCAAAATTTGACGTCCTAATTTTTTTTCAACTTCAGTTTTTAAGTAAGGGCTATAACTCTACCGATACATATCAGTTTCATCTTTGGGTAAAAAACCTTGTAAACTAGTGTAATTGATTGACTAACACCGTAGAAGAAATAATTGCAATTAATCTTAAAAATATATCGTTCGTTACGAATATAACTTAATAGGTAATCAAAGTAGCATGTAATAAGGCAGCCAATAAAATCCATTTCATATCTCATTAGACCCAACACTATAAATATCGCTTTTTCAAATTCTAGAAAACATCGTTGATGTGGAACTCAGTAGCCATGATGAAAGGAGCCGTTATAATTTGTTTTGGTGTTTTATTCGCTTTTACAGCCTGTGTGTACGGTGACGAAATAGTAGTTTATGTAACTGGTACATAATGAGGGGTATTATACACGAGTGTGAGTTTATAAAACGAGCGAAGCGAGTTTTATAATAGTATCACACGAGTGGTATAATACCTAGTTATGTACAGTTTCATACACTACTTTATCTACTCTCATTGAACACGAACATATCAAATAAAAGATAAAAATTAATAAACACTAATAATCATCCACCATGTCATCCACCGAAACACAAACGTCAAAATCCCAACATTCCCTTAGAAAGCGCGCGCAGCCACAGATAAAAAAGTAAAAAAATGTATCTATGATCAGTAATCTGTATCATAATGAAAAAAAATTAAATTATAACATTGTTTTGTTAGACAAACAGTGTTATAATTTAATTTTTTAATTTCATTACGATACTCTATGGTATATAGTATGTCATTATAAACTCGTTTTGAGTTTTGTATTTCGAAGTTTACGATATGAGAGTAGATAAAGATATATTATGATGTAAATGAAGCGCCTCAATTGTACGTAAAATACTTGAAAGATTACAATAAAGCATATGGTGATGATTATAATCTGCTTATCCATTATGAAGCATTTAAGCATTCGTTGTGGATCATAAACGAGGCGAATAAGCGCAGCACTTCGGCGACATTTGACCTTAATAGGTTTGCTGATTATACGAGAGAAGAAATTAAACATTTCCTGGGTGTTCTTTTTTTAAGCATATATTGTTTTAACTTTAACATAATAATTATATAAACATGGTCTTTCTTGGAACCAAAAAATATCATATATTTTATCATAATATTTTGTTTCAGTATTAAAAAGCACCCCGTGAAATAAACTTCTACTCCACTAAATAAGGACATCGATCTACTGGACTACTTGGTCTCATTTTCAGTTCCATAGCGACAGAATAAACTAAGATTTCTTCATATTCAAATAAAAAAATGATCTCTATATAAAAACACAACACGAGTTAGAACGGCTATTCACTCAGACCTGTGGAAGGATGGCAGGAAGTGCCAATCCGCAAACTCAATCATGGTAATTTCTCCAAAATATCGGTAACACAGTGGTAAAGTGATAACGCGGCAACTTTGCAGTATATTTTCTTAGGAAAGAAAAATTTGAACCGCGGGCAGGATTCGAACCTGCGGCCTTCGGATTCAGTACATACGACGCTCATTTCCAACCATGAACCGTCACCATGAGACGTTAGAAATTAACGGATTATTTTGTTACTTCATCACATACGAGTAGATCATTTTTTAGTTACTTGATTTGTGGTCTATAACTGTTACTTCCACCCCCGTTATTGCCAGGGTTGCGGATCAGGTAACCGAACCCTGGACCGTAAAGGGCTATCTAGACGGATCACTGTGGATTTTAGTCAGTACAAGTTTGACAGTCCCTCTCGCCCCGCCCCCTAAGTAGTCTTTCGTTTAATGAGATAACAAAAACTCCGTTATTAATATTCTTTGATCACACCCTCACACTTCCCACACTGAATCTCGTTGTAGGATGTGAAGACATGGCTATTGGGGTTTAGATGGCTGGTTGGCAAGCTGGCTGGCGTTATGGCTCATTTACATTAGGTCAGTTTGAGGTCGGTCACCGAAGGCGGCTGCCGCATTCGGTTTAACTGAAACGCGGTAAGCGTAAATTGAGTTGTTTACATTGGTCGGTTAACCGAATTCGGTGACTTGATTGATGCGGGCGGGCGACGGTCGGGGCACAACGCACTCGACACCGACAACGGGCTCGACCGAATACGGCCAAACCGAATACGGCCAAACGAATACCTGTTTACATTAGTCGGTGACCGAATACGGACTGCAGCCGAATACGGTCTAACCGACTTAATGTACATGCGCCATTACACAACGTAGAAAAAGAATAAAAAATGTTATTGCTATTTTTTTTATTACATGGACTCACATATAATATAAAATAATGTAAGTATTATCTAAAAACTGGTTTACAAGATATATAGTTTTCTAATTCTTGAACAGGCATAATCGGCAAAGTAAATGATGACCGCAGAGGTTTACACGACGCCTCTCGAACCGCGTGGATGTTTCTATAAAAATGATTTGTATTAATATAAACATAATATATTTTATATCTAGCAAAATCTCATGAACGCCTATCCTACCAAACTGCTCTTACCAAACTGGAGTATTAGTGATTTTAGCTTTAAAATAAATAAGATTGCTTGTTATAAAGCTAAAATCACTAATACTTCTTATGAATGAATTATATGTAGAATCAGGCGATACTCTGCAGAAATCCATGACATTAAATGATATGAAAAATATTATCTAAGTATAGCTTTAATTCCACGACAAAAATAATTAAAGCTAGATAGAAGTTCGATCTCGATTCAACCCTGCGTTTTCTCTCTGGGTGGTTTTGAGTTCAATGAAACAATTAAAATTCTCGAGTAAATTTTCTCCGAATCTTCTTGACCGATTAAATTGTTTGGTTTACATGTCAATAAAATTCCTATATTATCAATATATTTTACCGACTTCAAAAGGAGGTTATCAATTCGACCCGTATGTATGTAATAGTATTTCCAGATCTGTCCACTTTTCGAATATGTTAGTCTATATAAGCGTCTAAACAAATGTGCCTTTCGCAAACGTATGTAGGTAGGTAGGTATGTATGTTTTTATGTTTTTGTTCGCATATCTCCGGAACTACAAGTCCGATCTAAGTATTTCTTTTTTTGTTATACTAGGTATTGTTCAACTTAGGGTACACTGCAAGTTTCATCAAAATCGGTTCAGTAGTTTTTGAGATATGGATATTTATGTGGTAATGGATTACAAGATTAGTGCACATGTAAGACAAATGTATTTTACAATACAAGAATTTGGGTTGATTAAATAATAAATAAATAAAATAAAAGGGTAAAATAAAAACTTTTTCAAAAAAAGTAACCGACTTCAAAAAGGGTGAAATGGCCTAATTAATAACTTCTTTCGGAAGTCGGTGGCAAAAATCAATGAAAATAAAAATATAGCCACCGACTTCCGAAAGAAGTTATTATTTAGGTTTTAGGTAAGTTTTTTTTTATAATATCCTTGAAGTACGAGGATGGTTCTTACGAAGAGAAAAAAATAAAAAATTGCATTAAAAAGTCTTAAAACAACATATTGTGTCTTTAATACCATTCAAAAAAATCGTAATAATACTAATTCAATTTGAATTCAAAGGTTCATCCTTGTTTGGTATTACAACTTTTGATATTATAATTTAACTAATTCGAACAACGTTTGAGAAAATAATCAGTTTGTATAATATCGGTTAACTTAATTTTAATTTCATCGAATATTTTTATTTGCGATTACATTTGCGCTATTGAACAAAAATTATAATGTTCATTTGGTGTAATATTCAGGTGGTATTATAACATTTAGTTTATCGAATATTCGATTGTAAATATTTGTTCCATCGATCTACCTTGGTAGGTGGTAATCAGCAACTAAACTTAGGATGCAAGAGCGAGCTAAGCGAGCTCGGGACTTGGGGCACCCCGATTCGGACAGGTTAGGTTCGAAGGGGATGGCGGGGTCTTTCAGACCGCGTTAGGTTACTTTAAACCTTGCAAACAGAAATAGGAGCCCCGCGAAGCGGGGCTCCGTCGAGCTACCTTGGTAGGTGGTTATCAGTAATATACGCTCGACCTTGCATCCTTAGTCAAATTGTCCTGTGCTGTACCTGTCCGAGTCGGGGTGCCCCAAGTTCCGAGCTCGCTTCGCTCGCTCTTGCATCCTTAGTAAAATTGCTGATTACCACCTACCAAGGTAGCTCGACGGAGCCCGAATTTTTAGACAATGAAAGCTAACGAATTTTTAATTAATTGAATATTCGATACGATATTTCGACTAAATCATTATTAGTCTAGTGAAACATTAGTTTAAATACTTAAAGTTAGTACATTTGAAAATTCGGTGAAATGAAATTATTTCAAAGAAATAAACAGGCTAAATAAAAATGTACCAATTAATTATTCGGTGAAATCAGTGGTGAAATGAATAATTCTACGAAACGACTGTATTGGAACCAAAATTAGCCGGAGTGATTTTCGACGAAACTTTGTTCTGCCAAACAAGGGTGAACCGAAATTTAATACCATAGTGGTGGAGGGGTTTTGGGAAGGCAAAACAATTGAGTGACGTTAGTTAATAGGCGATACGAAGTTGTCCGGGCCAGCTAGTTCTAAATAAATACCTTGCAATTGTCTGTGCCAAGGCAATGATTCTCCATACGATCCAGTTCTTCCTTCGTATAATCAGCAAATTTGTTGATGTCGTATGTCGCCGTCTTGCTTTGTCGATTCAGTCTATTAATTTCGAGCAACGATTTTTTAAAAGCTTCATAATGTACAAACGTATCGACGTAATCTGAGAAGTTTCTGTTGTAACTTGTTATAAATTCCGCGTACAATTGAGGTGCTTTATTTATATCGTAATATGGTTTTGCATTGCAATGCACACTGAAGAAGAAAATTAATACAACACCAAAAAATATGACTCCTCGATTCATGATTATGGAGTTATTGAGTAACTGTATCCTCCATTTCCTAAACAGACGATATTTATACCTGCCTACTTTTGGTACTGATAGTAACGAAATCAATTTTCAACGCCAATAATACATGCCATCGATTGGAAAATTATTATGATTGTTCAATAATTTGTAAAATTAAATTGGTCACATATTAACATACACAGGCTTCAGACATTTTTCTATGGTGGTAGGCAGAAATAATAACCTGCTATTTATGGGCGTTATTGCTGAAAGTGGCCATTTCTGACCTGATAGTATACTTGTATCATCCTCATGCCTCGTCCACGTTGTCAAAGTCAAATACGCCTTACTTTTCTGAGGAACTTCACCAGTAAGATCTGTTCGCAATATCCGTCCGTTTGACCGCAGATTGCCTTAGCAGGTCTAAAAATCACTTTGAAAATGAATTACAAAAGAATATAGCCAATGACGCGTTTGCTGGGAAATGCTGATCAATATAAGTTAAGAGGAAAAGGTCCAAAATTACAATTCAAAGCGCTTTGATTACATTTCCGTACAAACACTCTTTTTTTTCTGTAGTCCGTAGTCTGTAGTCCCGATAAGCTGAAATTTTGCACACGCTCTGAGTTCTAATGACAATACATGACTAGCTAAGAAACGTCACAAGATAATCCAATATGGCGGCCTCCCCAAGATGGTGGACTGGCTGTTTGAATTCCACCCCCATGATATGGGTATCAAATGAAAGGGTTTGCTGTCAGAAATACGAAAAAAATATTCACGTGACTTAAATCCAATATGGCGGACCTCGAAGATAGCGGACACGCTTTGAGGCACTTCCCGATAAGCCAGCAGGCTGAAATTTCAGGGTAGCTTCAAACCCGATGAACAAAGATAAAAATAATTAATAGAATTTAAAAAATCTAAAAAACCCACGTTTTCAAATGGACTAAAAATAAGAAAATAACCCTACGGGGCTGAGAGAGGGGCCACTCAAAACGAGGGGGCGTATCTTTGCAAGTTACACCCACGATTTATACACGTCATGTAAATATATCCCATGAAATATAATCCCATAAATAATATACGCCCCCACGTTTTGAGTGACCCCTCTCTCAGCCCCGTAGGGTTATGTTCTTATTTTTAGGACAATTAAAACGTGGGTTTTCATATATATTTTTATATAGGTATTTCAATTACGATTCTGTATAAACTTTATTTTCTTACATTTACATTTTTTTTCATACCTATCAGCTGACCTACCTTCTACGTATACATCGTTTTATTAATAACATTTTTACACAAAATATTTCATGAACCTTATCAAATTATTTTTTAATCAATTTGTTTATTCAATCGTGAACCTACATAAGAAAATCTATTCCGGATTTATTTAGTTAAAGTACTCCGACTATAATGTTTGTGGCTTGATGGATATGAAAAAGCGTAGGAAACTATAAATTGTAATATGAAAGTTGGAGTATTAGTAACCGTTTTACTTATAGTGAGTTGTGTGTTTAGCACTGGCCCAACTTATGATCTGGAGCTTGCACCCGGAATTTTTGCTAGATATGTCAAGAGTTATGATAAAACGTATAAAAGTCTTCAAAACCTTCTTACTCATTACGAAGCGTTTAAGCGTCAATTGATTAAAATAAATGCATACAACACCATCACTTCTTCGTCAACCACTATCAACGAATACACGGATTACACTGACGAGGAAAAAGCAGAGATTATTGCAACGAAAACAGTAAGTATCTTGCTTCTTTTTTTAACCGACTTCAAAACAAGTCCAAATCAATTTGGATGTTTGTATATTTTTTTGTTAAATCGCTCTTAACTTCGTCGCTTGCCAACCGATTTGAAAAAAAAATGTAGATACTTTCCAAATGGTTAATTATTTTTTTTTATCGAAATCTGACAAGCGGTTTTTGAAAAATCAACATAATTCTCAGGTTCAGTACTTTTTACTTTTTATAGCATTTTTCGATTATTGTGTATGTGAACAATCTTACTAGGACCGGTAATAACATAGTCCACGTAGGTGAAGATTACAAAATAAGTACTAAATTCTAGTGCACGTGTAAGAAAGTTGGGTATTTGTCAAGAAATGTGTTTAAATATTTTCATATAGAAAGGGTAAAATAAAAACATGAACTAACAAGTGCGAGTTGGATTCGCCTATAAAGGGTTCCGTAACAGCAAGTCACATAATTTATAAAAGTTCTTGTCGTTGGTTGTAACTTTGACTGGTAAATTGCGGTCTACGATTTAAGACGTATTAAAAAAACTGATTACTTGATCTCGTTCTAACCAATTTTCGCTGGAAGTTTGCATGGTAATGTGCGTCATAATTTTTTTTTTAGTTTTATCATTCTCTTATTTTAAAAGATACAGGGAGGGGGACGCACATTTTACCGCTTTGAAAGTGTCTCTCGCGCAAACTGTTCAGTTTAGATAAATCATTTTTATCCAAACTATTAGTAACCTCAATATCATTTTTAAAGACCTATCTATTGTTAAATTGGTGAAAATCCTAAGGCGGACATAACACATCAAGTTTCAATAGGATAGTTCTTATAATTTCAAAAAAAAGTGGCTGTGACATACGGAAGGACAGAGAGACATGACCAATCTATAGGGGATCCGTTTTTTGCCATTTGGCTGCGGAACCCTAATAACTAACCTTCATATGGCAACGACTTTGATCTTTATCAATTTGACGGATTCAGATGATTTATTGTTAAATTGGGTCATGATTCAAATTTGTCGATTGTACTTAACTTAAATAGATTACCTACTACTTAAATCCAACTTAACTTTTTTCCAGCAGGAGATTCAGAGCAAGATATCTTCTAGAAAATATAACCAGCAATGGAAATAAATGAAATTGACTCAATTGTATACAATTCATTAAAACCATCATTTTTCCGTAAGTAAAATGAGTAAATATACCTATTATTAGCTTATTATATAACGGAAACTATTTAAGGTATGGAACTAAGATTTAAGTGCGTCTATAAAGTTTTCCAAACTCTCTTTCTTCGCAGTGGTAGGCGCCCGCGGCGTCGGACGTCAGCAGATGATCTCCGGCCACCGTAGGCGCGGGCATGCGGGCAGCGAGTAAAGGGCAACTCGCTACTTCAATTTTGACAGTAATAACATGCAGTCGGATATCATAAAACGCATTTTGTATGATACACATAACTTATACAATTACATTTCCCTCCTATCGCAGTCAGAAATAATGGGCAGTCCAATGCGGCAGCATAATTTTATTATTTACGGGTGCCCACCCGTAAATAATTATTACAATAAAACAATCATATTTTAATGGGCACATTAGATTTGGTCATAAATTGTTCGGTCATACATTAGAAATCATAGACGGGTAGAGACTATTTAAGATAATTCTTAATCAGGGGTTAACATTCAGTTCCTGCGTTTGCTACGAATCAGTGTAATCATATATTATTTAAGATGCGTTTCATCAGTGTTGTCTCTATCTTTGTATTAGTCGTGGTGGCAAAATCAACCGCGTATGCTCCTAATGGAGGACCTCAGTATGACTTAGAAGACGCGCCTCTCCTGTTCGAGAAGTTCATAAGGGACTACAATAGGCACTACAAAGATGAAGAAGACTATTTCATACACTACGCGGCCTTCCTCAAGAATTTAATAGAAATTAACAAAATGAATGCGGAATCAAGCCCTGGAGGTGCTATTTTCGATATCACCCTATTTGCTGATTACACGGATGAAGAAAAGCAACATTCGCTTGGACTGAAGACCAGTACGAGTAAGTCAAATGCAAATAATATATTTTTTTAATGTTTTTTTTCTTGTTAAACTTTGGCTACTGGACTACCTATACTTGTTAAATGAGGTTAGACTAGAAGCCAACCTTATAAAAAAGGGCTATCAGATGCTTTCGACTGAGTAATAATATATTTATTTTTTTTCAGCACAAGGTCCGTTATATTAAGAATGTCCAGACAGTACCTACAAGGGACGTTGGAGACGTGTAAAGAATGTATTTTTTTTAATCACACCAATAGGATTAAAAAAAAATAATCATTGCAAAATAAATGACTAAAGTACAGTAACATTGGTAATAAGTAAATCCAAACGCGGCTTCTTTTGAATATCTCTTTTACTTCGCTTTGGTATCTAAATGATCTTAGCTATTGTCAAACAGACAGGCGCACGGTGGGCTGGAATCGGCATGTGGGGACTTATAGGTACAAATGAGTATTTTTGAATTTTATGTACAGACGCCAGCACATCAAGCTACCACAATCTGTCAGATTTCTTTAATAGAATTTCAATCTTATCACAAGGGTAGAAGGTTAATGTTTGATTGGCAAAATCTGACAGATTCGGATAGGTTGACCTGCTGGCGTCTGTACCAAGAGATATATTTTTTGATATTTGTAATTTTTATACCTAGTATTTTTCTAGTTAAAGACCCCTAAACTTTGTATGAAGTACTTATTAATCACTGACATGTTTTAATATTTTATTACAGAAATTATAGCAAAAAATCAAATTATTGGTAAACATTCTACACCACCAATGACGTCACAATACTCACTAGCGCGGTGACCCTCATTAGCAAGTCGTCCATTGAATTGAAGGAAACAGAAAATTGGAGAAATAAACATCTCACGTTCATTATTGCTCACCGTTACCACGATAAATGGTAACGCAACATCAATCCTCTGTGAAACAGCTCAACGATGTGACATTTTTATGTAAAGTTGTTCCTACAGAAATTAATTACTTGTCTTTGATATTGACTTAAAAACTTTAAAAATCAAACAGGCCATTTAATAGATGTTGTAAAGCAAGGACACGGAACACTAATGACAGGAATACCGCTCGAAGATTTTTCTCAAATACAGAGGTAGCTCACTGCTGCAATGAGGGATTTTCTTTTTATGTTTTCCCTGTCAATGGATAGATGGCGCTGAACTTGATATGTTACTGCAATGAACGGAACGTCACGTCATTTTTTTTTTTTTTTCACTTGTATGTAATTTTGAGATCGTAAAACAAAAAGTACATGTCATGTCATTGTCAGTCACATCTGTGGTCACATGACATCACACAAATGGCATTTTGAAAATAAATAACAACAAGGAAAAAGAAAAAAATATTCATTTACCAGACTTTTTAATTAATGAGTTTTCCACGCCAAAAAGAAAATGTCGCAAGAGAAAAAGAAGCGAAGTCTGTGCCTCGTGGATTTGTGCAAAAATTAAGGCATACATCTTTTTCCTAGAGTCACGCCGTCAGTTCAACGCCATCTATCGAGTTCTTGGAAACTACTTTTTTTTTTAAACTCCAAAAAGAAAACCTCCCATTGCTGGTGTCGATGAAAACTTAATAAAACGGGTTTCAATCATTTGAGAAACAATATCTTCAAGTTAAATTGACACAGTGAAGTTTAAAGAATGTACAATATATAATTATACGTAGATTTATATGAGTGGTATCTCATGCCCTCCAGTGTGCATAAAGTTCTTGGTCATGGTGCAGCTATCATTGAAAACGTAGGATTAATTCCGATTAGAACGTTATCGGGAGAAGCGGCTGAATCTAGAAATAAAGACTTCAGGGATATTGCCAACACCATTCAAGAAAATTCTGCAGAAGAGCTAATAATGGATCTTTTGAATAATTTAATAATTCGTTCAGATCCTTATACAATGTTTAACGTTAAAACCTCTCGTGGGGTAACTCAGCCCATGTTACTGAACAATGTTTGTTCTAAGACTTTTGCGACTACCTATTGGACCTCTACAACACAATAACTGGGTAATACGATACCCCATGGTAAGACTGGTTGTCAGATTTTTAAGCTTCTGACTATTAGTAACGATTATCAAAGATCTACAAATGACAGCCGGGACCAACGGCTTTATGTGCTTTCCGAGGCACGGAGGAAACACGTAGGCTTTAATCGTATACTTATTATTATATACAGTAGGTATAGATAATACAGCTCCTGCAATCTCGACATTAGATAGCGACAAAAATCGGTCGCTAAGTCGTATCGTTGTCAAATTCCTTTAATACTCGTAGATTTTCAACTTTATTTCAAAAGCTTAAGGTTGAAAATCTATTACAGAAATTTGACATCGATTAGACTTAACGACCGATTTTTGTCGTTATATTTGTCGAGACTGCAGGGCCAGTAATCAGTTAGATTTGTTTTAATACATAATTACGTTTACACTTACACAGACATAATTTCAACTGCCCCCCTCCTAAATTCTGTTGCATTGTTTGAAAGATCTAGACGAACAGTCGGCCAAGAAAGTGGTGTACCACCCTAAGGTTGAATATCGCTTGCAGATTCATAGGTGATAAAGATTAGTTTCGCTTGCAGATCGATCTGACAACTTCTATTGCTGTCTTTATCTGATTATTGATAACGACTATTACTGTTTGTAACGTGACAGCTGTTCTTAGTTTGAACTTGATGGAACCAATGACGTCGTAAAATCAACGGCGGGGGGCTGTAGATTTTGATGACAAAATTGTATCTACAAATTCAGAATTGTAATCAACAAGTTACATAAAATTGTAAAGGCACAAGGCGAATCCACAAACCTACAATTTCTGTAAACTTGTAATTACAATATCAATAAAAAACAAGCTAAAAATAGATTTATCCTTTTATTAAATTTCTACAATCAATTTTAAAATACTTATAACAAACAAAAACATAGCATATATAGTAATATTTAGAAGATATTGAAAATTTTTAAAAATTAGAAACGGGTGTAACCGCCGTTGGCCTCTATAACCTCTAAAAGACGAGACCTCATTGAACCAACAAGCCGTGAGCAAATATCGGTTCCCCGCATTTCCTCCCAAATATAATTACAGTGACTAATAAGAGCTTGTTTGGTTCTTTCATTTTGATGCGACCATCGTTGGACCATAAGGCCCCAAAGATTTTCTATCGGGTTGAGGTCCGGCGATCTTGAGGGCCACTGAATTACCCTTACGTCAGTGTGTGAACGAAACCAGGCTCTTACGATCCTCGCATTATGAATTGAACAATTATCTTGAACAAAATCAAATTGTGGCACTTCGTTCTCCGGGTAAACATTACGGACTGTCGGTAGCATTGCATTCTGAAGCACGTCGATATAATTTACAGCCGTCGCTCGAGGAGGTAGAGAACACAATTCTCCTACACCATCCGCACTCATCCAGCCCCAAATATTTACGGAAATTCGACCTGATTCTCTATTTGGAATTACATGATCATCTTTATACCGTGTTGAATTATATCGCCAAAGGTGAAGACGTCCATGCTGACTGGATTTAAACGTTTTTTCATCACAAAACACTGTATTAGACCAATCAAACTCTAAGTGCTCTCTGGCGAAGTTCAGACGAGCAAGTCTGTGAGCATCCGTCAAATATATTTTCTTGGCGTAATGCCTGTGGTGCAACCCCATGTAATGTAGATGATTCCTTATTGTTTGGGCACTCACATCGAACATCTCCGCAAAATGTTTTGTGGGCTTAAAACCATTGATTTCATATTCCCGTCTCATGAATTCTCTATCGTTATTGGAGAGTGCAGGCCGGCGACCACTTCTTCTGTGATCCAACAAACTTCCCTCCTCTCCTTCACGACGAATCCAAAAGCGGACAGAACGCCTCGATATATTCAAATTCCGGGATATCGCACTGATACTGCTTCCCTCATTAAATTGGGCAATTATTTGTGCTCTTTCGGCAATGGTCAAGTTGGCAGGCATTGAGATGATTTTATATGCAGTTGATTGAAAAATAACACGGAAAATATATCGATTTTTTGCATATATTTGACAAAATGTCAATTGTCAGTTTTCTTTTTCAAATGGAATTCGGTTGTCTATTTAAATAGTTTTTATTACTTTTGTTTGGAAACATTTCAATTGCTTTGTAGAAACTAATGTCCTTTTCATTTATACTAAAGGTTAAAATGTCATGTACTTATATGTGACATATGACGTATGAATACTAAATACATAGGTTTACGTCATGATAATGTTGTCTCTTTCAGTAATATCTTTTTATAACGAACCTTGTTGTAATTTTCGATGACTGGGAAACTAAATCAAAACTGGTACACCACTTTCTTGGCTGACCGTACCTGCAGAGGTGGGATCACGACTTCGTTTCATACCAATAAGAGAATATAAATATAATAACGACTATTTAGGTATTGTGTTTTATTATTTCATTGACTTTTGCCACCGACTTTTGAAAGCAAAGTTATTTTACTCATTTTTGTATTTGTTTCTGATGCCGCGGGTTCCTTTTTGTTCTTTATTTTTGTTTTGCCCTTTTGAGTCTAGATATAAAAAAAAAAAAAACGGTCCAGAAAGTAAAGAATAAATATATATAACGATTCCATGTGAACGCCCAACGTCGCGAGATATCCCTTGTTGTTGTTTATGAACCTTCCCAAGAATGACGTAACCTCTTTTTATCAAAGTCGGTTAAAATATTTAGTTTAATTATGATTACATCAATTACAGTTGCGAATTTTATCTTTACATAATATGCATTTACAACTTCATACAAACACGAAAATTTGTACAGCTGCAAATTGCAATCATTTTGAATTTCGCGGCCTTGGTGGGTACGGGTCCCCATGATTTGTGTTATGGCAGCCCCCTTTACATGCATATTATTAATAATTATATATGTAAAAGGGGTACCTACATGTAAATGTAATAATTTGATTATATTATATACCTATGATATTTGTTTTACATAATTATCATTTTGATACGGCACACGGTCATTTTGTTATTGAACAAACTCTGTTACAATTTTGAAAAAAAAAAATACCTAGGTACCTCCACTTTCTTTTAAGATTTCTGGCTTTGTTACCACAGACTAGCAGCCTACAGTATTTAGGTGCTATAATTATGTAAAAAGATACTTCTATTTGTTATAACACGAAAAAACACGGGCAACACCGCGCGGCGGAAGGACCAATCATCCGATCACCTCATTAATTCATTCCGTACTGCTCACACTGTGGTCAGAAACGTCATTGTAGATAAAAATAAATTATTATTATTAAGTCATACTGGGTCTATATAAGCGACATTATAATAAAGTAACAACAAATAGCAGCTGTGTTAACAAAGAAACAAGTTTCCTATCGCGTTAGACATGCGTTCCGTCAGTGTTGTTGTACTACTCGTAGTGGTCGCAATGGCGAGTTCCGCTCCTTCTTCAGAAAAACCACATTACGACGTGAGTAATGCTGCGGCATTGTTCGATAGTTTCGTGCAGGAACACAACAAAACCTACAAAGATGAAGATGATAGACAGGTACATTTCCGTGCCTTTGTCCAGAGCTTGGAAAAGATCAATAAGTTGAACGCACAAAGTGATAGTGCTACTTACGGTCTCAACAAATTCGCTGACTACACAGATGAAGAGAGGAAAGGCATGTTAGGATTAAGAAGTGAGTTGCATTTTACTAATACTTAAATAATTCAGAATAGGTATTAAATAAACGCAGTTTCGATAAAATGTTTTGACACACTGACACAACATTTTCATTGTTGTCGATGACATCACTTGATTGTTTATTATGTGCCGTATCATGAAAACATAGAGTTGATATTTGCCTGTGCATTTATAATAACAAAGACATAATTGATTACATTAATAACAGGAAACCATTCGTTTTGTAACTTACAACTTTGTATGGTTCTAGCATAGAATACAAATCAGATCAAAAAATTAACCCTACTGTTCGATTATTTGACATTTTAACAAGAGGAGGCCCAACGTTTTAATTCGTGCGGCCTTGGAATCTGGGCTTTTAAGCCAAAGGATTTTTTATTATTGTAATTTAAAAATGCGCGTAGATATGATAGAAAATATTATTTAATATTTTTTTTATATGAAACTTTATTATTATTCATTGTTTAGTAGATTTCATTATAAAAAATATGAATCGGAAAAATTTCATAATTCTTCTAGTTGCTTTTAGTTCTTTTGAATGTTTTTTGATAAATGTTATGTTATAATTAAAAAAAATCTGTCTTTCTTTTCAGAACCAGAAAATTAAATTCACTGGAAATACTCCCAGATGATCTTTGATGGCTGGATAATTATAGTTTACCTATAAAAATGTACCATTCGAATATAATTAAAAATATTTACAAGTTTTGATATGTACTCTTAAATTGATATTAAATTTAAAAAATGTGATTTAATTTGTTTTTTAATTAATTTATCCTAAGAGCATATAAATAATTACTAAAAAATAATAAAATTAAGTAAAGCTTGGCAAATTAGAGTAGAAAGCCGGAAGTCGCCACTGTGCTCTCCTGCCAGCACTTTGAATGCTTTTTTAACCGACTTCAAAAAAAAAGTAGGTTCTCAGTTCGACCTGTATGTATGTATGTATGTATGTTTGTCCGCGATTAGCTCGCGTTTGGCTGAACGGATTTTGATGCGGTTTTCGGGAAAGTGTTCATTACATTCTGGAAAAGGTTTTAGTATATAACACTAATAGATATCCCGTGACGTTGCCCGCGTGGATCCGTTTTTGCTTACTTGGTTTGTAGATTTTCAGAGACGATTGCATGTTTGACCGCGATTATCTGGCGTTTGGCTGAACCGATTTTGATGCGCTTTTCAGAAAACTGTTTTGTTACATTCTGGAGAAGGTTTTAGTATAATAACAATAATGGATACCTCGTGAAGTTGCCCGCATAGATCCGTTTTTGTTGCTTACAAGAGTTGTAGATTTTCAAAGTCGCCGATTATATGAAAATTTTTGTAAAAATATCTAAACTAAAAAGGGTAAAATAAAAAACATTTTTAAAAAAAGAGAACCGACTTCAAAACCAAACACAAAAAATTGTAAAATAACTTTTCTTTCGGAAGTCGGTGGCCACAGTCAATGAAATAAAAAACAAAGCCACCGACTTCCGAAAGAAAAGTTATTTTACAATTTTTTGTGTTTGGTTTTGAAGTCGGTTCTCTTTTTTAAAAAATGTTTTTTTTTTCACTTATTACGTTAGTTGTATGGCACAATAATAAATCTAACAACCCTGCATTCCTTGTTTACATCAAATATCAAATGTTTTAAACGTTGTCAGCCAACAAAAAGATTTGTTCCTTTTCAAGACGTTCTGGCCAAGCTGTAAGTGAAAATTTGACGAAAAAATCGTATCAAAAGTCTATTGTAAATTCAAAAGTAATTATTTTTTCATATTTTTCACCACATTGCGCCACACCACACAAATGGGTATAAAATAAAATTAGGATAATCACAAAAATTAAATATTTGCTGTATAGGTATTCTAAAAAGGGGACGCTGTTAGTAAACATAATATTATTGAAAATCAAGATGGCAGCGTTAGTTCCGGCCACATTCACATTTGGCCACATTCACATACAGCTGTTCAACGCAGGAACACAAAATGATCTTCAACTTCATAAAATTACGATTATATTCGATTGCTCCACTGAGAATATTCTTTAACTACGGCTTTTACTTTTCTTCGGTTTAAGTTGCTACTGGTGTATTGGACTGTTCAACGTAAAGCCGTAACCTGAACCCAGAGCAATCTTGTATTTTAGGGTAAAATCACATTCAGCATCGATACGCTGGGTGGTATTAGTCACACTTAAACGCATCATGGCTGCAATAAATGGGTATCGTGTGCATTCAACTTCGATGACATTATAGCGTATGCAATAACCGACTCAAAGTTGCTTAGCTTTAAATACATTTTTGAGTGCGCAGAATGCTACCGGTACCCTTTGCCCCTCTTTCCCTTCGGTCCCCTGACCGTTATTTCTGTTTATTTACCTGAACAGCTGATCAGTTGCGATTTACTGAGTTCAGATGCAATTGGTTATTACGCATTTAGTATTGCAAATATAACTGAGTTGAAGTAGTACCTACATAAATGTAGATTAACTAAGTAATTAAAATCACGACTGAAGAAAAGTCACAATCCTGACAGCCTGGGAACACCATAGCATAGCACGCAAGTAGTTTAGTTGAATCTGTTTCCAGTGTGCTATGGTATGCATCGTCAGCCTATAGATAATGTTCCCAATGCTGGGACACAATATACCACGCGGGCCTAGTGCGGGTTGGTAGATGTCACATGTCTTCGAATTTTTGGCACTACAACGATTTTCTCACGATATTTTTCTTCGCAGGTTTTACAGCAGAGTGATGAAATAGATTATTTACCCAAAAAATGTGCCTTAATTGGGTTCTAAGTTTCGTAAATCGGGCCGATACCACAATAGCTATAATGATATGCGGACCAATGAATGTGATTAGTGGATTTCAAACGAATTTATAGGAACATTTTTTTTAGCGTGGTAACATCATCAAATGAGACCTCCCACCCAGGGCAGAGCAGTACGGCCTGTCAAACTGACTGACTAAAATCCACGATGCCCTTCAATAGCATTTTACGTTCCGGGGTCACGGTAATTCGTGAATCCCGCGACCATTCATAGCAACATATTATAGTACCTACATACATGATGTAAAAACATAGGTTTCGTTTTACTTCGTGAAGACAGGAGGCTTATTTACATGTACGAGTATGTAGGTAAAAAATAGCAGAGAAAATTGTGTATTTTGCGAACATGTAGTCTTGAAAGGTCTAGGTCTACAAAAGGGTAACTTTCCTATTTCCTATCACCAATATTTGAGAAAATAGGAAATTACTTGAGGTGTTTTTCCCTACGAACAAGATATGACCGCGGCTTTCCTCGTATGAAATGCTAATAAGGGCTGATTTTTCAATAGTAGATAAGTTTTATGCGGAGAATAAAATGATTAGTGGATTTGAAAATTATAGCAAAATATGTGAAACCGCTATTTTTATTCCTCAGAACCCATACGCAGACTATGACAAAAATCAGCTAAGTAAACGTACGGTGTGCTTTGAATTCCGGTGACACCGGAAATTCGTGTGTCCTGAAGGATTTAGAGTTTTTTTTTTAGATTGATAGTAGGTACTGTCAGTGAATATTATTTGAAAGTTATGCGTCGTTTGCGTAACGCTATCCGTAGGTAAAAAATCAAGAGAAAGAGCCTGTAGCGAACGGCAAGCTTAACGTTCAGCAGTCTAAAAAGGGTCAACTTTAGACCCTATCGCATAAAGTTGAAAAATCTAGGAAATTACTGAGGCGATAGCGAACGAAGACATACGAAAACGATCTGTAATCTTTAGATAGATTGTTAATGCTGTATGCAAAAAACAAGGTGACATTTAAAGTAGAAAATATATTAGCGACTGCTGAACGTTAGCGATTGTCGCTTGCCGTTTGGCTACAGGCTCAGAAGACAATTCGCACAACAATAACACGATAATGCACCATCTCGAAATTCGTGATCATTTCGCCAAAAACTCAACCCATATCGTTCCGCAACCACCGTATTCACCTGATCTGGCGCCGTGCGACTTCTGGCTGTTCAGCAAGCTCAAAAGACCGCTCCGGGGACACCGTTTTGATAAAATCTTGATGACGGAACTGAAGGCCATTCCGGAAAGTGACTACAATCAGTGTTTCGAAGATTGGAAAATCCATTGGCATAAGTGCATTGCATCGGAAGGGGATTACTTTGTAGGGGTTGTAATTGATTTGGAAGAATAAATAAAGAATTTACAAAATAAATACAATGTCACCTTATTTTTTGGACATAGTATAGTATTGAGCTAAATAAAACCAAATATATTTTCCATATTTTGTCGAAGCAGAAGTAATGAGCTGACAAGTAACTTACTTTTAAAATTAAGTCTGACAAATTCTTGAGAGAAAAATGTAATTCCATTCAGTCAGAGGAATTCAGTCTTTACCTACGAGTATCAGGTGTTTATTTATCAATATCTCTCTTTTCCATCATCATTAGAAGCCGTTGTAGTTTATTATAGTTATCAGCAGGTTCTAAATACCCTTTTTTAGACACGTTTAGCAGTGTTGCCAACAAAATTGCGATAAACTTCCTAAAATGGAATATTCTATTATATTGCTCTAGCAATACAGTAAGTAGATAATTGATTGAGAACATTGCAATATTGCAAAAGAATAACATTGCTAAAGTGTCGACGTCGAGACGATTTCTGGCCAACGTTGGAGTGAGCATGCGGGCGGCGAGAAATGGTTGGCTCGCCGTCATAAACCGCGCCGAGCATGAGGCCGAGACTCCACCAAAGCTGTGGCTGTATCGAGCTGTGCGGGGTCGAGACGAGTTTTGAACAACCAATAGATTGCGTTATTGACACAGCTCCACTCCGCAACGCAATTCTATTGGTTGTTCAAAACACGTTTCGACTTGCACAGCTTTGGTGGAGTCTCGGCCTGCAGGCGTAGCATGGCGCCGTAGAAAGGGGTTTTGTCGACGGAAAAATAGACAAAATGGTTTTAGTAGACATATTTTGAGCGTTTTATGCATGTTAATGTAAAAAATTTGAAAAAAACGTCCTTTTCTTAAATAGTGAAATGAATGTTGTCATATTTGTGCAAAAAAACAGTCGATTTTTATTTCTGGAAATCAACGATGGAATGAGCTTTGTCTTTTCTTGGTAGAATAGAGATAGAATCGCCATGCTACGCGTGCTGATGGGCACCCGGACATGATGAAAGATAAGTTATTTTACACTTTCTTGTGGTGGTTTTTGAAAGCAGTTAGTTTTTTTTAGTTCAATTCAACCTAAATTATTGTCAAACTTCCAGTCGATAATGATGAGGTAATAAAAAAAAAAACAGTTTAATCGAGAACCTTCTGTTTTGAAGTCGGTTTAAAATAACATTAAGTGGGTTGTAATGAAGACTGAAACTGAACGATTGTCAGTATTCTCTATCCTGTTTCTTGGATACGCATCTATCTATTGCCAATTTGTAGTTACGATCTCACTGAGGCCCGCGGGAATACTGCTCAAGAACTCGTCTTCATTCTAATATAAACTGGCATACTATCTTATCTTTTTCTTACAAACTATGTTGCTGTTTTATATTTTACATATTACAAAGTTCAAAAAAAAAAGAAAACATGACTCACTACTGTTTTTTTTTAAGTTTCGCACTTGGGATTTCTCCTGTATCGGAGGTGCGTTTTCAAACATATAACTCACATACTTTAACGCTCAGACCTGGAACAACTACCTGTAGATCTATAAAATGTCCGTGTGGGAATCGAATCCGCATGCTATGGATGGTCTATGCTTGGGGTTTCACTAAGGGATAAAATCCGGAATGAGGTCTTACGGCAAAAGACCAAAGTTACAGATACTGTCCAAAACTGTAGCAAGCTGAAGTGGCAGTGGCTGGTCATGTCTGCCGCAGAACTGACGATAGGTGGAGTAGGAAGGTTCTTGAATGGAGACCGCGTCTAGGTAAGCGTAGGGTGGGGCGGCCCCCGGCAAGATGGACCGATGACCTGAAGAAGGTGGTTGGCAGTGGTTGGATGAAGAAAGCTGGAGACCGTGCGCTTTGGCACTCCCTGGGAGAGGCCTATTTTCAGCAGTGGACTGCAATAGGCTGAAATGATGATGATGATGAAAATGATGTATTGAACCCGCGGTATGCAGCGCAGCATACCAATCGCTCAACCACTTTACCAGCCGTGCCTAACTGTGTCATTAGTGTACCATAAACTCATTTTTATGAGTTACAATAACTACAAAAAAAAACTTATTTACTAACCTATTCAATTGTATTCTGTTTCTAAAACATTATCGAACAAAAATCTCAGGCCGTGTAATATTCAATAATGAGCATGTGGCTTTAATTACCATGAATCATAGCAAGCTTATCGTATAGCTGTGCATGAGTAAGGTTAGGTGCCTATTACTGTACTCAGTTGAAGTAAATACCTAAGTATAATGTGTTGGTCGTAATAGATCTTTAGACGTATAAAAATGTTGTTTGTATTTTGCGTGCTTGGCAGCACATACCATTCATCAAGCAATCAACTCAGCCTATAACAGATCACTGTTGAACATATCCTCTCCCAAGATCCACATCACCCTGTCCTCTGCCTTTCGCAACCAGTCTTTTCCAGCCAGGAAATCGTCTCGCGACGTCCGTTGCCGTGGGAGTCTCCCGCGGCGGCTGGGTCGTGAGGCTGACGCTGTCCTCTCCCTCACGCCTCCTGAACCTCCTTTGCTAGCATTGTGTGCTTCGCAAAAGGAGGCGACCGCTTCTCATTCCGTCTCGTCCCGCAGCATGGCTTCAACCGGTGCCGTGCGCGAAAGGTCGCCGCCTATCGCCTCCGTGAGGACAAGGCGGTGCTCTGCCCAGGAGGGGCAGTCCTGCATCGTATGCTCCATCGTGTCTTCCAGGGGATCCTCGCAATTTCCCATGCGACACAGGATTTTCCCGAATCATCCGTGCCCTGTGAGGACCTGCGTCAAGTGGAAGGTGAGGACGCCGTGACGCTTCTCCAGCCACTCCTCGAAGAGGGATATTACCGCCGCAATCGCAGCGTGCCCGATGCGGTTAGGCTTGAGGTGAAGAGAGTGAGCACCTCTTCGCGCCAACCACGCAGGCTTCCTCACGTCCTCAGTGAACCATAAACGGCCTAGAATGTTACCGTTGCGTTGCTGGGAATTATCGCATTCTAAATAACTGCATTCGACTCACCTGCCTAGAGTACCTACCGTACTGTGCAAGTGTGCACTGATAACGAATAGGTATATAGGTTTGAATTCTGACCGTGCAAATTTCATGTTTGAAGGAGGAGATTACGTATAGTAATGTATTTCATTATTTGTTTTAACTGACTTTGAGATGTACATACGTATTTTAAGATATGGTTTTTAATTTGTAATATTTCTTACAGTATTTCAGTAATTTCTATCTGTTTCTAATGTAATGAAGTCGCGCAATATAGCATGGACATTGCAGACATTCTTAGATAATTTTTCATGCCATTAGTAGTTTAGTACCCACGTTTCCATGGGATAATTTTCTACACACATCTAATAAATAAATAAATAAATGGGGAGACGTTGTCAGAAAAAGTTAATCTAACCAAAAGCCTCCAAAAATGGGCGAGGAAAAAACTGTCGACAGTTAACACATAGAAACATTAAAACTTTCGTTTTATTTCTTATATTACACGAAATAGTAATGTCCCCGTCGAGATACAACGTAAGCCATAAAAATAACAACCAAGGACCTAGTTGATTGTTGAAAAACAAAATGCTACGTTTTATTTGAGCCGCCGACAGTACGCGGGGTAAATTGAAACGCGGGTTGGGGGACAGGAATTGGCAAGTTTGAGCACCACGCTGAACTATTCCGGGGATTTGTCGGACCCTCGTAAAATGCTCTTCGGAAACGGGCGCAGTTCCCGGAGGTTTATCTTATTTTGAAAAGCCTCCGCTCTGAAAGATGACGCGGCGTTTACGAGAACCGCCCGGCGATCGTTCGAAAAGCGTTATGGAAAATTCTCGTTATGTGAGTGAGCACTCTATTAAGAGTTGGTACGCCGAACGTCGTTTCGCACAAAGTAAGTGCTTAGTTTTCGAAATAACTGAACTAAATATATCGAATTTTCAAATAGTAAACATGGGTCTATTAGTAGAAAGTATTTTCGTAATATCTTTAAACGAGATATTGAAAATTTGGCGTATGTGTAAACAACCAAAAGGCTCTGTTCTATTTATAGAATGTTATAACATTCTTGTTCCAAAAACGTCTTTACTTACCTACTTACTTTATATACTATGATTTTTATGCAGCTTTAATAACAAAAAATGGAAAGTTTGTATGAAATGTCATTCGGCGTAAGGCTCATAAGTTATTGGTTAGTTAATAAAGGTTTTTTTCGGATGCTGAATATGCTAGAATAAATTTAGCAATTTGCTTCACTGACTGACGAAAACTACCCTTAACAACCATTAAAAAAAAGTTAAAGTACCAACACAGTAAAGGATCATGACCACTGCTCTCAAACGGTAAAGGAAAACTTCGCGTGGAAATCGGCATGTCCTAGAACCAAAACTCCGAAGACATGTGGCATCCACCAGCCCTCAATGAGCCCGCAGGGTGGATTATGGCCTATTTCCTCGAACAGAGAAGAGTCCTGTGTCCCAGCAGTAGGAACATTATAGGCTAAAGTTGATGATAGAAAAGTATTTGGTTTATCTTGAACTTCAGAAATAACTACTTGCGTAGCGTAGATTAATTAAAATCTAGGAAGTAAACGGTCTTTACATTATGGAAGATTCGTGTCAGAAGTTTCGTTAAGCATCTAACATCTACAAGCTAAATGCTGGGGTATTTCTTCATTATCGCATATAATGGCAAAGGATAAGTGTTTTTAAAACAATCCAAGTTTAAAATGTCGGTGTGACGATCCTGAATATACAGGTATACATATTAACATAATAAAAAACAACAAATGAGATACCTATACGTATGCAAACATTTTTTGAAGGTTTTTTTTTGCGTAGTAAAAAATACTCTTACAGAAATCGATACTCGCATGGATATTTATTTGTTAAAGTTTTATCTCATCTATTTAGGTAGGTTATTCTTTGAGTTTAGTAATTGTGTAGTTCCATTTTTGAAGTACTGTTTCACAATACATTTGGGAAATGGGATTTGGCAGTACGTCTCGTCGTAATGAAGGCTTGCCACGTGACGTCGCCCGAAAAAAACGACTTTCCTTTGTACTATCTCTTGAGAACAAGCGTCAAAAACTTGACAATATTCGGATATTATTAAATGAAATTACAGTATGGTTCGATGCTTACACAAATTAGCTTTTGTTTTCATTTAGATACAAATTGTTGAGTAATAACATTGTAATTTGATGTTGTCAGTGAAGAAAAACTGAGTGACAGGCTTTTAAAATGGTAATAAAGTAACAGTAACTCTGTGATCTTAGAGGGGCGTGTAAACAACAGGGACTTTAGATCTATTATCCTGACTCTAACTCAGACACTTAAACTTAGGAGTATAACGACTAGGTATTATATATTATACAGCAGTATGAAATACCTTTAATAAGACCTACTCGACCCAAATGTCTGGGCCAGCTGACTATTTTTCACTGTTACTGTTATAGCCTGAAATGCCTTTGATTATTATCGCGAAAATCAACGGGAATTGCCGTTAACGTGATTCGGCTATTACGATGTTTTTTCGTGGAAAAAAAATGTTTTGTCTGTCTGAGTCAATAACTTATTCCCTGAGCCCGCATGCGGTAACCGATGTTTGCAAACGCAGACGCTGCGTGTGGTCATCGCATGCTATAATAACTCGCATGCGTTTAAACCCTAGTCATGACTCTAAGTACCAAATTATTATACATATTCCAAGCTCCAATTACCTACTAAGCTTGACGCATCATTGTGACAGTTAGCCAGAGGCGACGTGTTCTTCTAACAAGGGTAGCCCACGATCTCAAGTCATGTAGAGAAGTACATACAGCCGCAGGGCTAGCATGCTCAAGTGCGATCCAAGTTACTGAGTAGCCTTTGTGCTACCGTCAAATGTAGCACATGTAACGCCAGATGTCGCCAGCGATGCCAGCCAAAGTCAGGCAAGCCTGCCTGCGCCAGCCAGCCAGCCAGCCAACGCCAGCTGTCCAGCTCGCCACGTCACTGCCCTACCACGTGAGCCATCCCCGCCAAATTCTGAGCGGAGCGGGTGAAATAGCCGCCAGCCGGCGAGCTATATAAAAGCGAGGAGCAGTGATTTTGGTGTGTCTGTTTATAACGATAATTGTAAGGGAAAGCTCAGTCCAAATAAAAAGCGTAAATTAAGTATTTTTCTATTTATTTTCATCTTTGTCGTTTCAACTCAGAAGTGTGATAAAAAAAAACCTACGTTAAAACGACGCTCTGCTACACATTAACGGCGTATGGTCAAGCGAAAGCGTCGTTTGATGAGTCGGAAAAGTTGCCACGCACCGCCACCAGGGCGCCGGTATCGCGAAATTAACGCAATCCAAAGTTTTATGAATTTCATTTCGTCAACTTCGACATTTCATAAAGTGTTCCCTTTACGCAAAATACATGTATGTACTACTCTAGTAGAAATATTTTGATATAAGGATATCGAAACATTTACTAAAACAAAATGATAGAAATACTTATTGATGTGGATAAATATTTTGTAAATATTTTTATCATTCACAGTCTTAAATTTATTTTATAACATTTTGATGTCCCGAGATTACGAACAAAACTACTATTTTGGTAGAAAATTAATGATAATTGGCATACCTTACGAAAGTGACAATACCCATTATCGTTAAGCTTCAAACACACGCGCGCACGGGGAAGGGCATGTGCTTTGCGTTCCACGCGCGCCTGAAAGAGTGTCAGCACAATGGCAATGACGGGGCTCCCTTTTAGAGGGCCTACCTGGATCGCGGGCTAACGAATACCATGACCCCAGAACGTAAAGGGCTATTGAAAGACATCGTAGATTTTAGTAAGTATTCCGAGTCTGACAGTCCCTCCCGCCCTGCCCTGGGTAGGAGGACTCATTTGATTATTTTAGCACGCTAAAAAAAGCCCCAAACACACGCTCCTTTTGTTAACGTGCGGTCACAAAGCTGGTTGCGTGATATCTTTATATGTTCGAGAGTGGAAAGCTAAGGGTGCTTGACACCCTGTCCTCCACCATCTGGTGTTGGTACTAATTTTTGTTGCATTTTGATGTAATGACAGACACTAGAACAATTTAATGTCAGTAAGCTCTTTATAATTAAATCTTCATTCTATAATATCTTATCCACAGTTTTTTTTTTTGGGACAAGGTTGTAATAATCACTTTTCTGATAAATCGACGGTGTCCTTCAATAGCCCTTTCTGTTCCGGGGTCACGGTAAGGAAATAATCCCGCGACCCCGGCAGGCTTTGGCCTTCTAAGAGGGGGGCCCCGTCAGTATGCTGACGCTCTTTGAGGCGCGCGTGGGACACAACGCGCCGTCGAAACTTCCGTGTCCGGTGAGGACCTGCGTCAAGCGGTAGGTCAGGACGCCATGACTTCTCTCCAGCCACTCCTCAAAGAGGGGTCTTACCGCCGCAATTGCGGCGTGCCCGGATAAATGAAACCCTTAAAAGAGATATTATCTATCGACTCCAAAAGCATGAACTCAGTACTGATCTTTTTTTACTCCAAAGCAATAAATAGAGCGAGAAGCAACTTGTACCGAATACGCGGTGAGACAGCAATGACCACCGATTTTTCATCATAGGCGATATTTAACAGGGTGATGGGAGCTATGCCTTATTTGTAGTTGACAAGTAATTTTGAAGTATTCAAAATGACAACAGCAGTTTTCATTTAATTTATTTTAATCCTGTTTCTTAGAAATTGTTATAAATCTGTGACGAAACTAAATAAATAATAATAAAAGTGAAGTGCTTCTTATCCCATATCGCAATTTGATACGAATATAAGTTGTTTTCAGTTACATATCTCAAAATGTTGACTGCAAATCAGTGCATTTATCATTAGTTTATGTGAAATGGTATTTAGATGCATAAAGATTAGATGGGAGGAGGATGGACACAGAGGAACCATCCGACAACAATAGTACGATATCACGATAGCATTGATATAATATCACTGTGAGTAATTTATTATATTGATAGGAACAATTCGTAATGTATAGAATCATACGACGTATTCTAACATTTCCCTTGTTTGCTCAGTAGGGGTCGTCAGGAATTTCCTGCGATGATTTTCAGTAAGTTTGGTTTATTTTATTATATATATTCTTTATTTATTCATCAAAATAATGTGTTATTTAAAATAGAAAGTTTACGTGACTTATTTACAGTCATGTCCGTTTAATCACGTCCCATTGAACACAGCGGAACATAGTTTTGAATAATCTATAAGCCTACGTATCATTCGTTTTTATTTTCTCGATCTTTTTATCCATTCCAATTTTATTATTACGAAAATCTGACAGCCGCGATCTGAAAAAATGTGTCGCAGGTCTAGCCTGTAAGAGCCACGCTGGCTGACTGATTCGTCAAGGAACGAAAGTGATGACACTACTTTTAAAAGGCAAAAGATGAGAGGACGATAGTGAATGTGTGCTCAGAATAAAACGGCGTATGTGCCCAAACATATTGACGTCTTTTTATGAATTAAAATTGTTATTAATTGAAAAAATGTCTTTACAGAATTTAGATACTAGTATTTTATACAATTTAAAACAACATCCTTTCAATAACTCATAGTAGTTATTCCATAAAGTCCAAAAACTAAATTAGATAGACCGAACTTTGCATTTTTTTTGTATCGAGAAAATTTAATTGAATCGTGTTTTCAACTTTGTGAGAATTTAGATCATATAGTCAATAACTATATTCCAAGTTGTAAGATCTGTAGTCCAGATATGTACGAAGAAAAGTAAAAAACAAAAACCGTATTTTTACTGACCTATCCCCTTAATCTCGACGGTCGTCTTATCTGGAGGACGAAGATTCTGCTTTGGTAAGCCAGACTTCTGAAAATAAAAACGAAGAAAGGCGATGCACACCACCCGCAAGGAAAATATTGAAGTCTCCTTGCACAAGAAGTTGAAAAATCATCAACAATGATCTGGATCACGAAGTGTCTACCCTCACGTCGGAAAGAACACCATGCCGCATCGTTTATTCCGTTAATGATCGAGTTTCAAGAAGCATTCTTCTCGCTACCAGCAACGCTTCTCTGTGGAAATGAAAGCTACCTCAAAGTCGTCAATAGCGGATCCAAGGACATCGCAGGCAGGAGGGATTCGTCATACTTCGCGCCGAGAGCTGCCAGGAATCATGCTTAAACAACCAGGTCAGTCATGCCATGCCATTAATGTTTGCAAAATGCCATTAGCCAAATGTGTTTTATATTTGAGTGCCTCGTGTGTCGATAAATAATCATAAAATGCCATTGGTGACCTTGACAAGACTAGGGTAAGCCTGATAAGCAAATCTGATTGTAATCAATTTATTAGTTTACTAGCTGTTGCCCGCGACATTGCACGCGCATATCCCGTTTTATTCCCGTTCCCGTGGGAATATCCCGTTACCGTATAGCCTCCCTCGATAAATGAGCTATCTAACACTGAAAGAATTTTTCAAATCGGACCAGTAGGTCCTGAGACGCACTAAGCGTTCAAACAAACAAACTCTTCAGCTTTATAATGTACCTACTATAGTAAATAGTAATATGGTATATAGTATAGATATAATATTAGTATAGATTATCTCGGTATAAAACTGCTTTGCTAGCTATACTAGGGAGCTGGGAAGTTGGAATATACAGATTTAGTCCAAATGCGCATTAAGTACACGTAGGCCTTAGGAATAGATAAGCACATCACAAACAAGAGATTGTTAGAGTCAAAATTAATGAGCCATTGAGCCAGCAGGTATTATAAAAAGAACCCGAATTGATGTATGCCTCTCCTATTGTTTAGTTATGAGGAAGAACGGAGATAGTTGCCTATGTGTCGATAACAGAGCCTTAAATGCATTAATTGTCCGCGATAGGTAACCATTTTAATATAATATCGATAAGCAAACTAAATTATCTGGTAAGAAGTACCTACTTCACCAGTCTGAATGTAGTCCAAGGGTACCCATAAACTCAGCATCCATCCTAAAGATACATTTAGCGCTCCCTCAGTTTTTATGCGCTGAATTAACAAGTTCGTAGATAGTTTAGTAATTTCAAAGTAAATTATCAAATAAAAGTAACTCCAATAATGTCGTCAAATGTTCGGGGTCAAACGCAGAATTTTTATTTAATTATGTACATGTGGGTAAATGTAAATTTTTACAAAACAGGATTTCTTATTTAGCTGAGTTATTTAGTGATGAATTATTATGTTCATGGCATTGAACCGGGTGAATTTAAGTTTGCAACTGTGTCTCAATTTCCCGTTCTGAGTAACATACACAAAGTGCGTCAGTTCATTGGACTATGTACCTACTTTAGGAAGTTCATCCATAATTTTGCAATAATGGCTCGTCCACTAACGGAACTATAAAAAAAAAAAATGAGATGTGGGTATGGTATAAAATCTTAGTTTTGCCAATAGAAATTCACACGGATGCATGCAAGTTACCCATATCAAGTATTCTTTTACTAATACGGATAGGCGGTAGTTTGAGCTCTGTCTTGTATTTTAGTTGCGTTACAAGTCAAAAAAAAAAAGTGTTTTTCACAGCGTTATTACGAAGTTTTGGAATCTGTGTTGTGTAAAAATGTCCGTGTAATTACGGATTGTAGTGCAGTTCGCGATACAATGACTAACGTGATCTTATTGCACGCATTGCCTACTGGTGACTTTCAATTCGAGACTTTAAAATTGCCGTTGACTATTTTATAGACCAGGTAAGCGCTTAGAGCATATCAACGCCTTGAGCAGGAATCCGATAGATGCCGTTAATGTGTTCCTTTTAAAAGTAAACTGTTGGTTTCGAATAGTGCAACGTATATTGATCTATTGTAAAGTGGGTGCACAGATAGTGATACTGTAAATAATTATGGGCTGTCTCGTAAAACGCTTTACGATAACCGATCAGTTGTGCCAAATTTCGCGCGTAGAAAATATTTCAAATGCATCAAAACGATGGCCATTACATATAGGAAATATGTGACGTCGTGTTTACATTGTGCGTACGATAAAAGAGAATACGGTTGAAAAGAAGGCAAATTACATCGAATCCCTAAATCTATTAAACCAATGAAAATGGTAGACATCGATAATTTGAGCCCTTTTGAGCAAAATTAAAAAGGGGTGCCAATAAGTATTAGTTTTGACAAATTCTTTCTCTAAATTCGTTGTTTCTGAGCCTACACGTATTGTCAATTCTGTAAAGACAATTAGGTACCGTCTTATTACAAAATAAAAGAGCGCAAAAAAAGGGTTTAACTAAAAACCCAGGATTGAATCTCGTAAAACGGTTTGCACAAACGTTATTACATGTCGTGGTTTTGTGATAAACCATGGTCTAACAGTAGTAGCTGTCAAATGTGAAAGTTTCTGATAGTAACTTTTTCATTGTGTTGTTGTTTTTATGTTAATTTCAGCCAAAATGTATTTAAAAATTGTAGATTTAATTGTTTAGACAATGGTTCAAAAAAAAAACGGCACTAGGTCAGGTCAAGGTTTAATCTATGTTTTGTATACGGAGAAATTTAAACCGCGGTTCCGCAGATAAGCCTGAACTTGGTAGTCCATGTTTAAACTAAGGTTTATTCAGTTTTTGTGATTATTAGAGTTTAAACGCATTTCTAGTTTACTTAGTTTCCCAGATCACGTAGTTTCTGTCCATGGTAAGGCCTTTACCAGTAGATACTTTAAGAAGTTCGCAACAGAAAAACAGTTAAAGATAAAGATATTTTATTTGTTCAAAACATGCGTTTACACACAAATTAAGCATGCAAGTTCTTATAATTTAGTTTGTCCGTACATGTTTTACCTGGTGAGGTTCACAAATTTTGCTTTTTTTACAATTTACTAGATAAATTACAGGTTTGTCTATTGTTGTACGTGTATAGTTAAATACATGTTAACAGCTATTGCGTGGCCTAGGTGTAATGGGCAGGTAGAACGCTCTAATTGCACAATTCTCGATGCGTTAAGAGCCACGGAACCTAGCGAGGCCTCTCTTATTTGGGACAATAGTTTACCAAAGTCATATGGAGTATTAATAATACTGTTAATGATTTAGCAGGCTATAATTTATACGAGTTAATGTTTGCTCGTGTAGGTAGATCTGAATGTGATGTTTCCATCCCTGGTTGGTTTATGAGACAGTGCGATCTAGACGCAATAGGGCTATATTATAATCGAATTTGAACAGCTAGCAAGAAAATGAAACGTAACTGCGATAAAAGGCGTAAAAATAGTACAATTTACAAAAAAAGCGATTAGGTATGTACAGTTAGTAAGTACGTACTTTGTTGCCAGGCTCAAACTCCTTGCTGCAATAAGGTTAATTCCAGTCCGTGGTTAAGTCTAAGTTAGATGATCTATATTCTGGTCCATGTGTTATTGCCTAAGGATTTAGGTAATATATAATAGCTGTAATATATAGGTAAATGTCTTAGAGGATACAAGAAGTACACAGGCCCAATATGCGCTGATTTATTACGACCATATCGTAGCATTGCTTTTATACCCGATAGCGCCAGTAGTGTGAATCAACAGTAGGAAAACGAAGATCTCGTAGATCTCCTAGACAGCTAAATTATAGTCCATGTTATCGATATGCTATTTGCTCTGAGCTGACTTGTAATCACTGTTTTGTTGTTCCCATTGCGGGAGCAATTGTTCCAGGATGGCCGATTGTAACGCCAGATGTCGCCAGCGATGCCAGCCAAAGTCAGGCAAGCCTGCCTGCGCCAGCCAGCCAGCCAGCCAACGCCAGCTGTCCAGCTCGCCACGTCACTGCCCTACCACGTGAGCCATCCCCGCCAAATTCTGAGCGGAGCGGGTGAAATAGCCGCCAGCCGGCGAGCTATATAAAAGCGAGGAGCAGTGATTTTGGTGTGTCTGTTTATAACGATAATTGTAAGGGAAAGCTCAGTCCAAATAAAAAGCGTAAATTAAGTATTTTTCTATTTATTTTCATCTTTGTCGTTTCACACATGTACTGTTCATGTTCGTGCACATCTTCATAATGTATACGTACTTGATATAACAATGTATTAAGAAGCGCCGGCGATACAAATTTGATCCATTTGTTACACTGAATAAGAGTAAAATTACTTTAAAGTGCAATTTAATAAGTGGCCCTTATTTTGTTTTGACAAGCATATATATTTTACCTCACTTATCCATAGAGAAGCATATTGGAGTTTTAACTTTCTTTTCGTATCAAAGAAGGCGCGCGTAGTATACAAGTGTACGGCTTTTTGTTGATGTTTCTTGATTTTAAAATTTTTAGGAGTCTATTTTTACTTACGACTGTTCATAATCGTTATTCTACCCTAACCCAATTGAGTTCGAGGTACAAGCTAATGCTTTTCTGTACCAACACCAGTCTAAATACAGGCATACAACGCCAGGCTATGGAAAGAAATGGAAAATAAATTGACAGTGACTTTCTATTTACAACTGACTTGATTGAATTTCGATGCTAATTGATTGTCAACTTTAGCAGCATTTACCTAGACGCACGTATGCCTGAAGTTACCAGCGCTTCAAATGTTAACACACATTTTGATTGGAAGCTTAAAAGGACAGTTACCATTTTTTTCCATTTGCACATAGAAGTTTCGACTGCCAAGATGAAAACATGCAAGATTATGTCAGAGAATGATGATAAAAATACAAAAAAAAAATTGAATTAGTTACTGAAAGTATTTTATTATAATATTCTATTAAAAGTTATTGTAGAAATTCCCAAAGCTACGGTAGCTTTTCTTGTCTACGGTTCTCTTATTCGACGAAGACGTAATCAATAACTATTGTTATTAAAACAACTATCTTTACTGAGAGCCGTAAATTTTGTTCCGAAAGTACACAATTAAAGCCAGACGAAATTGTTACCACGCAGAATTTGTTCTGTAGAAATAAAACTTCAAAACTCTGTTACTGGAATGCCCAATTATGAAACTAAATAAGCAAACTGTAGTCACAACTATCGTACTTAAACAAAATATGTATGCAGTTGTAAGATATTAGAAAACTACCAACATACAGTAGGTACGTCGCAAGAAGTGATGGGTCCACTGTGAGTGTGACTTAGGGCAACTGGCCGCTAGCTGAAAGTCGGCTGCAAAAAAGGCCAGCTAGCCGATCCATTCATTATTGTCGGTCAAGTTCGAGGGGTATCGGCAATGTCAATGGTGTTTCATGTTTTTCATCAAGCCGAATCAGTAGCATTTCAGTTTGCAATGTGCGGAAGCTTATTTTTCACCGATTTTTTGTACATGTTTGGATTCAATCCAGTTAGGTATATTAGTCATAATGGTAATGGTAAATTGGTAAGTCATAATGTACTCGTAACATTAAATTTAAAAAGTAAATAAAAAGTTACATTCTACACGATAATGCTCATAATATATTTCCGCACTAACTGCAATCAGCAGTTTATTTTTGTGCTAAAAACCTATATTTTTTTTCAAAATATGGGTCTTTCTTTCGAAATATAGGTTTTATTCGCCGACTATTGACGCTACCGACTAGTGCCACATCTCCAGTCGCGAGTCACAGGTTGGCAACGTTTGCGAAGACGTGCAGTCTGGCTATAATGAAGACGTCGGCGTCGTTTAATTAACTTCAGGGATGCCGCGGTCCTCGAACTTGGGCGTTTACTGAAGAAAAAATAATGAGCCGCCACCCGCCATGCTCCGCTGCACGCCTAGTACGAAAACTATGTCCCACTCTTGTTTTCTTATTAAATTAATGAATTTGGCTTGATATTTGCAGGATTTTAATATTATTTTTACCGACTTCAAAAAAAAGGAGGTTATCAATTCGACCTGTATGTATGTAATATTATCAGAACTGCCCAGTTTTCGGATATGTTAGTCTATATCAGCGTCTGAATAAATGTACAAAATTTTATAAGTGTATGTTTGCATGTATGTATGTATGTATGTTTTTATGTTTGTGCACGCATATCTCCGGAACTACAAGTCCGATTTAAGTAATTCTTTTTTTGTTGTACTAGGTATTGTCCAACTTAGGGTACACTGCAAGTTTCATCAAAATCGGTTCAGTAGTTTTAGAGATACGGATTTTTTCGTTGTGACGGATTACAAGATTAGTGCACATCATGTAAGAAAACTTTGTACTCGTATTTTACAAGAATTTGAGTTGAATATTTATAAATAAACTAAAAAGGGTAAAATAAAAACTTTTTTAAAAAAAGTACCGACTTCAAAAACAAATACAAAAAAGTTTAAAATGACCTTTCTTTCGGAAGTCGGTGGCAATAGTCAATGAAATAATAAAAATCAAAGCCACCGACTTCCGAAAGAAAGGTTATTTAAAACTTTTTTGTATTTGTTTTTGAAGTCGGTACTTTTTTTAAAAAAGTTTTTTGATTTACACACTTGTATAAATGAATTCTTTGATGGCTTTGGCAAATGTGGACAGTTTGTCTTCAAGTTTATGTCAACTTCGTTTTTAAGTTTGTTGTGGACTCAAAGACATTAAACTGTGTGGACTAGATTATTCTTAATTAAACATAATATAAGCTACAAACGTAGACTATGCGTTCACGTTTATGGATTATATGCATAATTAAGTATAATCTAGAATCAAGTAAGGTGCACGGTAGAATCGAAGCATAATTAGACCATAATAATGATGTTCCGTCCAGCACAATAACTTTAAATGAATTTTTAGATTTTGCTTAATGACATGAATGAAAATTATCGATGCGTTTAGAAGTGGCATTTATCTAACAGTGAAGTAAAGGTCTAATCATGTCGCGGTTACTACCTTAAAGAGCTCTGTGGCTCTGGAACGCAAAGAGCTAATGAGGGAACAGCAAGGGTTGGTATTTAGTCAGTCTAGTGGTTAGTTGGGTAAACTCTAGATAATTGCCTAGCTACCTTCTGTTATAAATAGATTTTAATTCGAAGATAATTAAAGCCGCGCTGTTACGCGTTGTTACTTTGAAATATAGATAACTAGCTGTTGCCAGCGGCTTCACCCGCTACAATTCGAAAATTATCCCACGGGAACACAAAATCGGGATAAAAACTATCCTATATGTTAATCCAGGTTATAAACTATCCGTGTACCAAATTTTAGCCAAATCCGTTCTGTGGTTTTTGCGTGAAAGAGTAACAAACATCCATACATCCATACTTACAAACTTTCGCCTTTATAATAGTAGTAGGATATTTGGTAACAATATTAGAAGAAAAATAACCACGGAAGGATTGGCGGAATCTTCAAAATCCCATCACCCTCTTCCAACCCAAACTGTCCGAGTCAGGGTACCCCAAATACCGAGCTCGCTTCGCTCGTTCTTGCATCCTAAGTTTTCTGCGCCTCTTCTACGAGCTTTGGGGTTATTTTTTTTAATTCTACCAGCGATAGGAACCCTGCGAAGCGGGACTCCTTCAACCGGTAACTTTCAAGAATGAATACCATAAGTTCTTTGGGGGGCAAACAGGAATTATAAGTTTCATCCGTCCCAGAAAACCAGGCTGACAAATAGGCATATCCCAATAACATATTCTGTTACTGATTATGTACCTATTGAATAAATAACGGACATCGATATTGACATATTATACTAATAATAACAACAATTATCATAATAATTAACCACTCAAAAACAATAATAAATAGAACCACATTAACATACTCAGTTAAGTGTTTACCAATTATGTTAATGACGGACACCGTTATTGACTCAGTTTATGAATAATACTTTTGTGTCACACCGATAAGCATGGATGGCAACAATACACATATATTGTGCAAATAGCTATCTATTTAAATACTTGTGATGGGCTGAATGTGATTGCGGCCGACTAGTCGGGTATAATAAAGATAACTAGTTTGTTAAGGCCGCTTAATTAAAAAAAGCTTTGTGCGCCACATCATTGTCACACCTATTAATGGAATCAAAATATACAGAGTGGTATTTTGGAATGCCACCTGGACAGAAAGACTCTTAATACTGCAGATAGAAAATTTTGCTCAAAGGAAACATTCCTTTATTTTTGAATAGAAAGCAAACTGTATTCAAAGATTTTCGAAAATTCTCTTCTCTCACACCCGGGAATCGAACCGGCTAAAATCTGCAAAAAATATTTTCGAAAATCTTTGACAGCAGTTTGCTTTTCTATTCAAAAATAAAGGAACATTTCCTTTGAAAATTAAAAAAAATTCTATCTGCAGTATTAAGAGTACTTTCCCTCCAGGTGGCATTATAAAATTCCACCCTGTATAGCAGTTCAAAATTTAGGACCCATTAATATTAGTAGTCATTTTTACTCACGGTGCTAGGCAACTGGGCTTCTTCCAGTTATAATATCCCTTTGTGCCTATTAGCCTTGTTTTGTTCTGTCTTCTGCTTGAATTGTAGAGAAGCGGAAACATAATTATTTCTCCTACGCCTCCACTATTCTTTTCAGATTAATTTCGTTGCAGGATCCAAGACTGGTAAATTCATTCTCCGGGATACGTAGAGCTTCATTGTCTCGACGCTTTCTGGTGGTTGCCACTGTTGATTCTGGCTTTCAGGAGTTGCAGTGGTTTGGAAATAGTGTGGTGGGTTTGTCTAAAAAAAGCTGTGTGCGCCATGATTGCATTTCCCATTGCCCATTATTATTATTATACACGACGACATGTCACGCCACGGATCGATTAGAACGTATTACTACCGACTTTACACACTGCGTATAAATGTAGATAATTTAACAAAGAGTTAGTTTAACTACTGATCGAACGATTGGCCCTTATTCGATCATTCTTGTCGTTCCAATTCTGGAACTATCGCCAAAGGCAATGTAAGTGACGTTTCATATAAAGCTGAGTCGCATTGGGTACGTTATAAAATGCGCTCGGTCGCACCCGCTGTACGGTCACAGATATTGAAATTGTAGGTACTTATCTCTTTATAAAAAAGGCTAAAGTGGATTTAAATTAAAAAAAAATGTATTTTATATTTTCATTCAATAGTTCCGATAATATAATAGTTGATTTAGAAACAAAAAGAAAGGCTGGTCATTATTATGAGACACAACGATAAGGTAACGACTTCATACGTATATTTATGAGCCCAGCTGAATAAACGGCACATCCCTACTAAATAGGTACATACCTATCGGTTAATATCATAATAATAAAATGTTAAAAATAGTTGTTATGCGATAAAATAATTATAATATGTAGGTACATATAGTAGAACAACGTGATAAATTTGTTCAGCCACACATGTTACATACTTTGGATGATTCAAATAATTTTGAATCATCCATATCTTTACTTATTTTTTTAATGGTAAACTATAAAATTATACTAAATAATTCTTCTTCAATGCTATCTATCAGCTTGAAAAGTGCCAAGAGCCTTACAGCGTCGTTGTCAGACAACTTTTAGCCTCTGGCTAAGGTAAAAGCCAGACTTGGATCACGGAAAGTGTTAACTAGGTAGACGTTTGGAAATTTCCTTATTTAATCAAACAATATTTTCGTTCATTACACAAAAATAATGAAGGTTTGTAACCTTCATTATTTTTCCATCTTTCATTTTCTTAATAATTCTCACCGACGGCTTTTCTAGTCCGTCAAAAAGAAACGAGTTTTAAAAAAACGTAAGTTTTACATTTCACAGAATTAATTTCCATCTTTTTGAATACGAAAACTACGTCAGTGATAAAGTAATTTAATTTCAAAATTCTTTAGAAGGTAATTTATGTAGGTACAGTGAGCGTCAAAATTGCATTAACATTTTTGAATTCTGAAAACTACTTTCATTTTCACAACACACTGTTTTTTTTACCAACTTTTCTTTTGAAGAGTTTTTAAGACGATTACTAAATATGTTTCCAATTGATTATATTTGAAGCCAAACGGTATCTCTCATGTTTATTTATGGTACTGATATATTACTTTATTCATCTTTTTTAACGGCAGAAAGAGATGTAGACATTTATTTTAACATTAAAATGTAGCATGTTATACTTTGATTTATGTAATGAAGTTAAAACTTGCAAATATGTACCGTCTAAAGTATCTACCTACTTAGTGAGTGAAATAATAACATTATTTATTTGTTTTTCTGTATGGTTTTCCTGTTGTGTAATGTTATTAAATTTTGTGCTGGGTTATTCCACGGTGATAACCTTACCATCTATTGTAAGTTATTAAAATTATTAGAGAGTAATTTTGTTGTTATAGTAGTAACTATATTACTTGATGTTAACAAAAATCTAATAATTCTGCGTAACCTGTGTGCCATAGTAGATTGATTGCCAAAGGAGTGAACAACTATTTTAGAAGCGAAAGTGTTCTTTTATTTTGTTTGTGAGAGATTGAAAGTATGTACTTCATTGTAGCTTTTGATTAATAGTGTGATACTCTACATTTTATCACCGTCTGTGAGAAAATAAGTATCCAAGTCCGACTGTGAATCTGACTCTGAGTTTGACTTTGAGTCTAACTGAATCTTATTTTTTTCCCATAATCGCTAACTATAAAGTCGTACTAAGGTAAGGTGTCAGATGTAACTGGATGTAACATATAGTTTATTTTTTTGGTTATTTTGAATCAATCAATTAACTAACAATATCTACGTTGTACATTCCAAATTCAAGTCACTGTTAAATTAGTCCCTTTTTCAAAGGAGGGATTAAAAAACTATTTAGTCCATAAACTAACTCTTTTGGAACAGATAAGATATAAAGTAATTCATTTAATCAATTTGTTGTAAAATAATTGCAAACTTTAATCAAACCGAGTGTAGTAGTCTGAAGCATTAAAATTTTCTCAGACCGTAGCCCGTAACTGATATCTTATCCAAAATCACTACTGTCAACTTTAATTAAGGACAAGAACTTTAATGAGGATTATCTGAGCCAAAAAAACCTTTGCTAAATATTCAAACATTTCAAGAAATTCAGCTGAGAAGCTGATAGTGTTGCCAAAAGTTCGTCGCTGTTAAAACTTTATGATAATTAGTGAGTCGCTGGAGCTAATTCAAAGATCAAGCCGCAGAGATACGAGTTTGTCGCCAGATGTAATATTGCCTCAGCCTTGTGTAACACTCGAGGAATCTCCACGATTGTAACTGAACAAATAACTTTAAACTTAATTGTAGAATCTCTGGAACCACGTTTAGTTTTAGTCAATATCATCGTAATATACTCTGGCTTCGTTGACACTAGACATTCTTATTGCATTGAGAAACTTCTCTAATTTGAGGTTATGTTAACACTACATTTAACAGCGACAGTTTGCTATTAAATCGTTGTGGTACAATGATAACGACCCTCGTATATTGCCAACATCATGTGAATTATTCGAGAAGCGTAATTTTTCCACGATTACACTCCCACTAAATCTTCGGAACTCGTTAATCGAAGTTTGTGGAAGTACTTGGTGGCTGACGCCAACTGCCTTTGGCACAGTCCCGCCTCCGCGCGACGCCAATTTAAATGATAAAACTCAGATCCCTCAAAGGATAAAATTCAGATTATTCCGCCCTAAACTAAATTAAAAATCTCTTTTTCCAAAAAGTGTGGCCAGCCATCGTGCTAAGATACACTCGGCCTTTATGAGCTTAACATTTTTTAATTAGAAAACGGTATTAACTTGAATAAAAATCATTTCACGTTTGATTTTGAGTAGATTTGTTTATTCAATATCAAAATACTCGTATATTGTATCTATAGACTATACTCACCTACAATGATTTAAATAATATAATTGTTGAATATTACCTTCCTATTTATCTACTGCAAACATATGAGTAATAACTAATTAGTAATAATGAATCTGTTTTACATTCTGATATCAATTTTATTATCTCTCTCCTGTTACATGGTGGGTGATATTATTTTTTACTAGAAATGCTATCTGTTCTCGTTCATACAGCTTTGTCTTTATTAGTTGTTTTGTTGAGAAAAGTGCAAGTACTCGTAATATTGCAATTAAGTCACAGCAAATGGATTTCGCAATTAAATGGGATGATTAAAAATGTAATGCATAATTTGCAAACGTGTATGTGTTTGAATAAATACAGAAAATGTTAGCTGTAGGGCGTGATTTAATTTTTTTATGGACCGTAACCCTTCTTTCGTTTTTAAGTATACAAAATAGTATGCTACAATTTTACTTAATATTTACCTACAAATTATTCATTTTTGCCAAACTGAAATCAAAATGCATTAGGTACCTAATTCATCTTATTCAATTTCATACAAAGCGAGCTCAAACTTCAAAATCTACACGTGTTCCTGGCACCTTCATTTCAAGAGTTCTATTCAAGCCACCATGCCGTCTGTAAAACTCCTGAATTCAAATGTTACTGTTTTCAGAATAAGTTCACGTAGAATTTTAAAATTCATACAGACGAATGCAGGAGTATATAAAGTAGGTATTGATCTAAGTACATAGGTACTCTACGCGCATGGAGTTTTAAAACCTCGTTTTGACGCAGAGGCAGTTAAGGAATTTTCTCTATAAAAAAAGATGGATCCGAAGAGTTTTGAGCAGGTACACGCAAATAGTACTTTCGTTTTTTAGATACTGACTGGTTTTCGTTTATTATCTTAATATTTTTGTTTTTACCATAAGAGATAAGAAATGTCAAAGTTGATAAAGATTGTTCACTATTTAATATATTAATTTTTATTTATGATGTATTTGCTCTCACTCTTGTCTAGGTCAGGGGTGATAGAGACAAAGTCGACGATGGAGCGAGATTACTAAGAAGAAGCCTGTTCACTATAACTTTGAACAGATTTGGATTGTATGCGTTCGGAAACACAGACGCAGATAGAGAATTCCTCTCTTTTGTTGTTCGCATTATAAAAGACGTTTGGCAACGTTAAGTGCGAATCGGTGGAATAGCAACTTGCTTCGAAGAAGTAAAAGATGAAGTTTAGTAGAAGACAAATTTTTGGGCACACACATGGAAGAAAAATTTGTAGCAGACCGACAAGCAGGCAACCTCGCGGCGATCAAGCCTGCAGTTTAACCAATTAATTGAATGGTTATCAATGTTTTATAATCATTAAGTATTTAATACCAATAGATTAGCAATACAATCATCATAATCAAACATTTAATGTAAATTGAACAGTAGATACTGTGCAATGAATTAAGTGTCAAATATCCATAATTGGTGTATCATTAATTGGTCATCAAATTGTAGGTAACCTATGATTGTGTGTAATGTTGGTTGATTGTCACATTGATTTTATGATTGAATTGTGTAGTAACAGAAACATTCGCATTCAGTCTCTCATTCATCATCAGCCTATTAATGTTCCCACTACTGGGACACAGGCCTCCTCTCTGTGAGAGGGAGTGGGCCATAATCCACCACGCGGGCCCAGTGCGGTTTGGTGAATGTCACATGGCTTCGAATTTTTGGTTCTAGGACATGCCGGCTTCCTCACGATGTTTTCCTTCACCGTTTTGAGAGCAGTGGTTATGAAATAATTTACACAAAGTAATGCGCCTGGAGGGGTTCGAAACCACGACCTACAAGTACAACTCGTAAGTCGGGACCGATACCACTGGGCCACCACTGATCCTCTGTCTCTCATTATATTACTTTTTTATCAAGCCTGTTCTATGTCACTCATACGATGCCTCTTTAAACTCTTTCCACTTCTCACAATATTTAATTACGAAAGTAACTCGGAAACTTTTAAGTGAACCCTACATCCAATTACTTGTAGTTTTGAATTCATAAGTTCTGACCATCCATTAGAATCGGGACAACTGTCCAAACATGTTGTCACCAATTTTTAGAGCAGATCACTAAGTAATCGCATTTCCGTCAGTGAAAGATAAAAAAAAATAGGCCGTTTTGTGCTTAGATAGTAGTACCCATGGGCCTTGATAGGACGGCGAGCTACCCATTATTTAGCGCACGTAAGCCCAAATGACCTTACTTTAATAATGAATCAGTTGATGAAATAATTAAGGGTCCTCACTTCAAGAACTGCAATGCAGATGTCATTGAGCCTCGAATCGGAATGGCTTTGGTAGCATTAAAAGCGAGTGAATTACATATTGTTCTTCCGTCACATATATTTAATTAGTCACACATTTATCTTACCTACCTTTGGTTTTTGGAGAATTTATGTTAATTGTTTAAGGGTGCTAATTAAGGCAGCTTCTTTAAAATGTCATTCTCGTCTGCAAATATATTTAGTTGTCTAATGAATTAATAGGTCAGCGACAAACTTTTAGCGTCTAATAAATGGTTTATAAGCGACCATATATTGTAAAACAAGCTACTGTTAATATGACGCAACATGGTGATAATTCTTAAGCAACTAAATTTGTGATATGTCTACTCATTGCCAGCTTTTTTTTCTTCCTGGCAAGTAATCTAACACTGATGTACCTAGTAATAGTACCACCTGCCGTGAATCTTTGACGGAGCCCCGCTTCGCGGGGCTCCTATTTTTGCGTACAGGGTTTAAAGTAACCTAACACGAAGGGGATGGCGGGGTCTTTCAGACCCCGCCATCCCCTTCGAACCTAACCTGTCCGTGTCGGGGTGCCCCAAGTCCCGAGCTCGCTTCGCTTGCTCTTGCATCCTAGGTCAAGTAACTGATTACTACCTGTCATGCTGGCTTTACAAATAAAATAGTTGTTTGGTTTTAATTTAATTTGTGATATGTCTACTCATTGCCAGCTTCTTTTACGCTCGTAAATTGACGCTGGTTTCTTGATATTTTGTTGGAATAGTAAAGATGATGAATTAATATAATTGAAGCTGTTCTATTAACTCGTCGCTCACATATAAAAAAAGACGCTAGGTTGGAGGTGCTAAAGAAAACTTTTGTTGCCGCACATATAATTTCCCATTGTTTAATGGATTACTATTAATGGTGTAATGGACGATCTGTTCCGGGAATGTCGTTATTCAACCTCAGGTATTGAGTTGGCAACTTGGCAGTAGCATTTCACAGATGGATAGATAGATTCTTTGGTCCTTATCATGAGTGCCTTTTCTAAGCTAGCTTCAATCCTAATGATAAAAAGCTATTATAAATGTTTTATACTTTAACATCTAAAAGTATGTTGCAGGCATGCAGTGGTCACCCACGCCCACTGCAACAGACGTCGCAAGACGATCTCCGGCCACCGCAGGCGCGGGCATGCGGGCGGTGAGTTAAGGGGCAACTCGCTGTCTGACCTTGGACCATGCCCGGGTCGAAGGCGCGTTGTGTTCCACGCGCGCCCCCCTCTAGTGGTCCAAAGCCTGCCGGGGTCGCGGGACTTATCTCATAACCGTGAAACATAAAGGACTATTGAAGGACACCGTGGATTTTAGTCAGTACGAGACTGACAGTCCCTCCCGCCCTGCCCGGGGTGGGAGGGATTTTAACACGCTAAAAAAAAAGTATGTTGCAGGCATTGAAAATCGTTCCACTTCAGCTGTTGGATCATCGGACACGCCACAATCGCGGTCAGAGCTCTATTTTAGGTGTAGCTGGAGAGGCGATACGACGTCTTAACCTTCCGTCTAACCCAAGTCCTCATGGGTTGTTCCTATGTCAAATTCAGCCGAAGGATGGGCATTGGTGTTGCTACTGTTTGGAAGACTCGGAGGATATGCTAAATCATACGATAGAGGTTTCCCCAGCAGTAGTGGACAACCGTGGCAGCGACCTCTCGAAGCTCAAATGCTGTTGAATTTTTTTAGATTATTAGTACTAGTGGACATGAAGTGCAATTCCTCAAAGATGGATTATAATCATTAGGTTAAAAAACTTTAATTAACTGTATCCTAACATGAATTGCGATGGCATTCGTAACTAAAATATGGAATATCCTCTTTAAATATTACTGACGTAAAATAAGAGACAATAATTATAGGTATCACATTTTTTAGACCACCATGTTTAAAACCTTATTCTTTATTTCAATCATCCCTTTCCGAGTACTTTGACACAGTTTTCAATAAAATCAACGCTAGAAGCGCCATGCAAACACTACGTATGGCTAAAACATCTAAATATTCTACGAACTGTAACAGGTTGCCAGTCCATCGGAGTACATCGAAACAATCTGTTCCAACTGACGCTCTCTACTTCCGCAGCTTTGTAAAGTAATTGATACATCTGTGTTTATGTTTTCCTGGATCGTTTTAGGAATCAATACGAATAGTCGGGTACTGTTTTAGGGAGGATTTTACGACGTATGAATTTTGTTTATCACGGTGCAAAATTTTCATGTTTCAGGACATGGTGTAAGTATCATCATGTGCCAGCCTTTTCCCAACTATATTGGGGTCAGCTTCCAATCGAACTAGATGCAGCTGAATATCAGTATTTAACATGGAGCGAATGCCTGTCGGACTGTCTGACCTCCAAAACCCAGTAGGTAATACAATACCCCATGGTAAGACTGGTTGTCAGACTTTTATAGCTTCTGACTGACTACACAAAAGACAACGACTGATGATGATGATGATGATGAACATATAGGAAAAAGTATGATTATTAATAACGATTAAATAATAAAATTTTATTAAATTAACCATAAACAAGGATATAGTGTTCAAGGAAAAGGGAGATGTAAAGAGGAAAATCAATTACCGAATTCTAGATCTTCAATTTTTATACGACAACAGGGAGTACTCATCAGGTTGAACAACTCTTGCTAAGACTTCATTACTGTATATGTAATAGTATAGCTGGGCTCTTGGAGTTCCACATCAGGTGTTCCATATCTTCAAATTTATTTTCTCAGCAGAAAATGCTCATCACGTGGAACAATTTTTGTATCTCTTATAGTTTAGCTGATCTATTGCAGTTCTGCATCAGGTGTTTAAGTTTCCAAGACAAATTATAGCCTTTTATGTTTCCCAGACTTTAATATCTATAATAACAAAAAAAAAAAACAATAAAATCCGTCCAGTAGTTCCGAAGACAAGCGTGCATGGAGTAACTTCTCCCGTTTTCCTAACATTTCCCTTCACTGCTGTGCTTCTATTTATTGTAGCGTGATGAAACGTATCCTATAACTAGCCAAGGAGTATGAAAAATAATTGTACCAAGTTTCGTCAAAATCCGTCACGTAGTTTTTGTTTCTACAACGGTTATACAGACAGACAGACAGACAATAATTTTACTGATTGCATTTTTGGCATCAGTATCGATCCCTAATCACCTCCTGATAGTTATTTTGGAAATTTATTTCATGTACAGAATCGACCTCTCTACAGATTTATTATAAGAATAGAATAGAAGATAGATATTCATAGAATTCATGAAGACAAATATATATTACAAGACTAGAAATAATAGTTTGATGATACAATAAGCGGCTGAGGCAGGAGTTCAGCCCCCCTAGACAAGTCACAAACGATAATCGTTAACGCTCGGTTCTCCCCAATAGATTTTCAACCTTATTCCTTCGAGTCTTAAGTTGAAAATCTATTGAAGATTTCATGGCGTTGTCGTTCGTTCCAGACGCTAACGCTTAGAAATCCTAAATGTCTAAGGGGGCTGGACGCGCATGGCTCGGGCGATCACCAAAGTTAAGTAGTATCGAGCAAGATTGCTACTTGGTTGAGTAACCGCTTAGCCACGCGTCGGATGAGGAGCTTATAGTGATCGATAAAATGGGAATTTTATGGATCACTAGAGCCTCAACCAAGAGGAAACTGTACTGGCTAGGTTTTCTCTGCTATTTTCCTACGCCACTGCAGCTCCACCGCAAGATGAGGTTGTGGGGAATCACCGTAATGATGCAGTACAGTACAAGCACAAGTCGGGCCACAGCCGCACAATAAGGGAGCCGTTTGGGATTTAAAGGCAAAAATTTAAAAAGATAGATACTCTTGTATTGTATACATCGAAAAGAAGAAATAAATAAATAAAAAAGTTTAATGATATAAACTAGTTCTTAGGAATTAAGTACACTTAAAACTAATATCCGTAAACGTTTCCATAGTAATAATAACTGCGTGTTATCAAAAAGTAACTATCCGAATTTTGATCTAAACTCTTGCAGTTTATTACGTAGACTGTTTTGAATCGATAATGTATCTTCTGTTATCCAATCTTTTTCACGGCCGTACTCTTCAACATATGCCAGTAACACATTTCTTGCATTTTCATCTAATCCTGGTCTGATAGTTGCTCCCGCGACATCGTAAGCTCTAGCTCTTGATCCGGTTAATGAACATATGGTCAGTGCACTCTTAGTAAAAATTGCGACCAATAACATTCGAGCTAATGATTTGCAATCTTTTGACAATCTTTTGCAATTACTCAGCGCTACGGAATTGATATAGACATTGGTATGGGGCATGAGTTCAACAAGTCCCGGAGCCGATTCACGATGCTTTAAGGTCCATCTTGAGTCGTTTTCATCGTATTCCGGAGGTAAACTAAATTTGCGCTTCCGAGAACGTCTTTTCTTAGAAACTTCATAAGTATCATCATCACCATGTTCATCATATTCTTCTTGTTGTTGCTGTGGCTTACTTTGGTTCATTTCGGAAATAATCTCAACTTCCGTTGTAGTATTTGTTAATGGAGATGTGGTAGGAATATCGCTGTTTGAACTACGGCTATTGACGATTAACTGTTTTACGTCTCTCAGTGCATCTGTATTATTAATTATTACTCTACGTAAGAAATCTATCAACGTATATGAGTTAGTAGAAATCTTATGTAGTTCCTTTAAGGATGTAAAAAGATCCTTGAAAAATGAAGGGTCAACTATTACTTTAGGATTTGAACCAGAATTCGTCGAATTCGAAAAGTTCTGATTAACAGATGGACGCTCCTGTTCACTGTTTTCAACGCTGTTTTCTTTTTCTTCGACACAAGTTCTGTTGTTCGATTCTTCGGCAGATATTTCTGATGAACACGACTTTCGCATCGGAAAATCTTCTCGAGGTGGTGAAGGTTGACTTTCACTCAAGCATTCGAATGCTTGACTCGGATGTTCTGCGGCGTCGCTAACAGATTTAGTTGGCTCACCTACTTTTGACTTTTTCAAAGCAGCTTCTGTGCTTGGAGTAGGCAGCGCCGCTCGCTTCAGTCGTTTTGTTTCAAATTTGTCATTATTCCTTGAGGTTACGACTAAATCCAGAGGTCTTCGTGTTTTTTTCTTCACTGGTGCTGATAATTCTTGATCTAAAACGGAGAATTATTGTCATTTATACATTGTGTAGAAAAGACATTCAAACCTTTTTGGCTCCACTGTAGAAGACATTACGTCGATTTAGAAGCTGATATTTTTTTCTGTATAGAGCTCGATAAGTAGTTCAACGATTTACTAAAATATTACATGTCGAAGCTTCATAGTTTTCGAGAAAAAAAATCTTGAATTGATGATTAAGGTAATGGATATTTTTCCAGGAATTTACAAAAAATGTTTTTAACCTCAAATCAGATTAAAAGCGTAATGCGTTTCTAGGTGAAACGGAACGTTAAAATGGGCGATCGACAACCGAATGTGTAATATTATTTGTCGTCTGTGGTGAACAAAATTCAGAGAAAAGATAAGATAACAACCAAAAGGGTCAATATTAAGATAAAAGATTAAGTAGATCTAGACTTTTTGACCCTTGAGTTTAAACCCTTCACATAATTTTTCCCACACACACTAACATTCCTACCCACCTCGAAGGAAACTTTTTTTTCTCAACCCCTATGGTTTTTCACAAGTTGCCGATTTCAAATTTACAATAGAAAAGGTATAATCACAGATATCTTAAAGAAGGAGATATGGCGTGGAGTTTAAAATGTATAGAAAACCGGTGAAGCCGCAACAGCCCCACCATAACGATAATATTGCATATGTAGTTCTATCAAAACAATACTACGAACAAGTGCACACACGCGCCATCGATAACTCAGTCATTTAAATATAAACCTTATTCTTAAAACCACAGCGTACTCTTTTTCCGTGTAACTTACTCACACTAACAATTATCATTGTGTGTTGTCGCGACACGCGAGGGGCGGTACTACTCCCGCTCAAATACAACGGACGCACCACGCGACATTACGGCTTGTTGAGGTATCGTTATGTTAGCTTGCTGGTCCAGTCACTCAGTGATAATGTGAGATCGTTGTAAAAGAGCAATGTATTTTATGAAAAACAATACAGTCGGAGTAATAAAGGAAACAAAAATAAAGTAGTCCAAGTCAATAGCTAGCCAAAACGCTCAGGACCTGGTGTCAACGACACGCCCCCTTACCACTTCTCCTGTTTTTAATATTTCTGTGGGTATAATATACAAAAAAAAAAAAAAAAAAAAAATTGACGATTTAAAATTCGACGTCACGTCTTCTAGAGTGCTACCACCATTTTTTTTAGTGTGCTGCTTAGATTTATTTTTACAGTGAATTCATATTTTTAACATATTGAGAGTATTTTTAGAACATTCAAGTAGAAACCGCGATTTTTATAATATTCTATGGATATAAAATTATTTATTATAGGTACAGAGCTTAAATGTAAATTATAACACAGGTCTACAGCATTTTTGCGCACGGGTTCTACATAAGTTATTTTTATTGTTTGTTTAACTTTAAAAAATAATTTGAACAAAAACAAAGTTCTGAATTTGCTTTTATGAGTAAAAACTGGGCGAATTAAAATCAATGAAAATGTCCAAAAATTGACACGGAGATGAGTTATTATAAAGGAAACCGTGTATCAATAAAATTCACGTTTTTTTTTTACAAAAACAGTTTTAAAATATAATAAAATAATTTAAAAATAACAGTTTAGTTTTCCTGTTTAGTAGAAGTTTCTCTTATTAACCCCCAAATATAATCTCCCATCATGTCCTTTACAGTACTGGCCTTGGTAACGTCTGTCTCTCAAATGCTTGTCACATCTCAAATTGTCTTGATGGAAGCGTTCCTCTTGTTCTTCCGTACAAGCTTCCATATTGTTATCTTTAAATTCATCCAAATGAGAACGTTGCATATATGCATCTTTGGTGTGTTTTTAGAGGCATTCCACTTCCGATGATGGAAAAAATTCGTAGCCGTGTCAGTGATCAGCTCGATAAAACTTTCAACTCTAGATTACAATAAAACCATGAACCTTAAGGGTTACACCACATCTGGCAGCACGGAATCGCATTTTTCCGTCGCCCTTTCTCTTTTTGTCGTTTAGAACTGCCATTTGCTAGACCGAGACAGAAAGCATAATGCGTAATAAATGGCAGTTCTAAGCGACAGAAAGAGAAAGGGCGACGGAAAAAGGCGATTCCGTGCTGCCAGATGTGGTTCAACCCTAAAACTGTTCCTGGCTTATTTCTCTTAAATGCTTTAGTAACTTCAGGAAAATATCACAATTGTTTTTTTTTTAATTGTGCGCCCACAGAAACTCGAGCTTTAGCTTTCGCTTCTGAAAGCTTTGAAAAAATCTCTAAAAGCAAATTAATATTTTTGATTTGTGATCACATTTTTTAAAAATAAATATGCTTGTATAATCAGAATGTAATAAGTAAATCCCATGCGCAGATTTTTTTTTTAATTTGTCGACCTGTGTAATTTACAATAAATGTACCTACCTCTGTTATTTAGATTCGAACATTTATATTCACAATACACATCATTCAACTTTCTGTTGATAAAAATTTTCGCGTATTCGTACAAATCTGGAAAAGAAAATAACATTTAATTCCAATCGCATTTTTCAATTTAAAGTTTATCACTACGTATTAATCATGTTACACTATGTCTGAATTGAAACACTTAAAAATCTTACCAGTGCTATATTTCACAAAAGACAAATATAATATCCAATCGTCTAAAGGTTTTTGTCTTTTTTTAACACGCTTCGCAGTAACTGATGGATTTTCAACAGGATATGATACCATTACTTTTTGATCTATTTTTCTGCGGAATACTATCCACGACCATGGAACGCATACATATTCATCAATACCTTTGTAAGGTAACTCCAAAAATTGTATCACATAATACTTAATTTTTTCAGTGGGTTCCATCTGAAAATAAACGAAGGAAAACTAAAATCACATCTAAGTCATAGCCAGTCATAAACACAAATAAATGATGTCATAGTCAGCAACGTACTTTTATTAGCATTATATCAGTTGTCCTTGAGAGGCCTCAATCCGAACGGACGGGGAATCGTTAGTGATTTTGTACTAAAATACAAATCAAATCTTACCTTGAAGTCTTCAAAATTGTTCAATCGAATAGGTTTAGATTTGCGTGTAATCAGGATTTAATGCAGCTCATATTTCACTCCCGTATAGTTGCCATTACGCTCGCAAGTTGAACGTTGAATCACAGACTACTAAGAGATACTACGTATCAGACTGCCAACTCCAGAACAAAAATTTTCGGCGTAGCGCCATTTTGAGTTTTAATGTCGTGTGACGTTTCTTTTTTTTTAAATCACTGTTGCTCAATGGCAAAGGAATAATCGTATTCAGCCTAAAACGCCGTACTCTATATTGCTATACTACTGAAACTTTTCAAAGTTAATTTTGGGAAAAAATCAAATAAAAAAAACTATTACATATTAAAACATTTATTTTTCGATTTCCTTTTAGATAATGCTTATTTTTGCATCGCAGGCAAATGGCGAAAATCGATTTTTTTTTTGTAAAATTATCAAATTGCACCAGTTCATTATTGTAAACTATTTGACGCAACATTTTTTTATGAGCATTGTGTTCCAATATTATGCATTTGTTATTTATATCACTGTACCGAAACACGTCATTGCACCTTTGGATGGGTAATTTAGTCTTTTTTTTGCTGCCGTTTATTCTCGATGGTTTATCATTCGCCTCTTTCCAAAACGATGGTGAGGTGATTTTTCTACATCTGCTATCCTCAGGATTTTCACAGGTCTTCTTTCATCTGCATAATGAGCTGGAAAAGAAGAAACATTATGTTTAGTATTAAGAAATATTGTGAACCTCGGAGTCGGTGGATGAGGGAGCTTTATGTAGTCAGGTAGTGCAAACCAGTTGAGTTTTATGCAAACATTATGTTATTATGTATGTAGTAAAACATATTAGTTTAGCATGTAACTGTACAATGATTTCTCTTTAAAAGATCTATTAAACTAAAGGAAAAATATATCTCTGCCTCCTACCACACGGTCAAAATTTAGCAGCCCCCATAATATAATATAACAATTTGCATACTAGCCATCGCCAGCGGCTTCGCCCGCGTTAATGACGAAGAATTAACAGGAATTTAAGCCTGGGATAAAAGGTATCCTATTATTTTAAAATAATCTGAGTACTGTTACTCCATTACTGTAATGGAATGGATGTGTGTACATCCATCTTGTCTCCTCCTTTGGTATTTTATAATATTAGTTAAAGTAAGGTTAAGAAAGCAAGAAGTAATGATAGCTGATGTTTCATCATAATACTTACGCATACTGCCAAGTTGTGTTGTTCCACTCAAAATCTCATCTTCAGTAAACAGGGAAGGATAGGTAATGCCAATGAGACGAGATTTAGACGTAATGAACTTCTTTTCGTGCTTTGACAAACAAAAAGCTTCGGAAGTTGTTCAGGTCACAAGGATTGCAGTCTTGCAGATCATCACGGTTTAGTTTAGACACTTTAACCACACAGCGAGTCTTTTCTACACGGGAAATGATGCCAAATCCACTCGTAATACATTTTGAAAGTAGCAAAAGTAATAGTAGAGACACTGGGGCTTTAATAATACAGAAAAAGTGGACAGGATAAACAATAAAGATCAATAGTAGCAACAGCAGTAATGTCAGACATACGTCATATGACGCAAAAACAAATGGCGGCCTGCCAGCGTCTGCGACGGCCAATCACAGACGACCAGAAACGTCTGTCGACATTAAAACAATATGGCGCTACGTCGAGCGTTTCGTTGTACGAAGATTATCACCCGTGCGTTGAATGGACAAGCCCACAGAACATAAATACCCTAACGGGAATAATGTCAACTTCAAATAAACAAACTGCACCCATAAGGCCGAGACTCCACCAAAGCTGTGCGAGTCGAGACGTGTTTTGAACAACCAATAGAATTACGTTATTGACACAGCTCCACTCCGGCACGACTCCGGCAACGCAATTCTATTGGTTGTTCAAAACACGTCTCGACTCGCACAGCTTTGGTGGAGTCTTGGCCTAATGCGCGTCATCTCTGTCGTTCCATCTCAAACTTTATTGGGCGGGAATTTTGAATCGTATTAATCTTTTTGAGCGGGAACTTTGAATCGTCTAACTATATTTGTAGGTAATTTAGGAGAAAAATGGCATATAAATGTAAAATACCAAAGGGGTTTTTTTTTCAATGATATACCTCATTATATTTATTGCTAAAGAGGAATTCTTCATTTCACGCTCATCGCATTAGAACGTGCACATAAATGCATTATTAAAAATAAATTAATAAAAGAATTTTTCTAAAATAAAAGTAGCCTAAGTTACTTCTTATTACATCAGCTACCAGCCAGTACAAGTCCCGTCAACATCGGTCCAGCCATTTCAAAATGTTACGTGAAGTTGTGATACCAAGTGCACATTTCGGGCACGCCGCAATTGCGGCGGTAAGACCCCTCTTTGAGGAGTGGCTGGAGAGAAGTCATGGCGTCCTGACCTACCGCTTGACGCAGGTCCTCACCGGACACGGAAGTTTCGGGAGGTACCTGTGTCTGATGCGAAAGGAGGAGACGCCTGGGTGTCACCACTACGAAGATCGCCCGGAGGACACGGTGGAGCATACGGTGCAAGACTGCCCAGCTTGGGCGGAGCACCGACGTGTCCTCACGGCTGCGATAGGCGGAGACCTCTCGCGCCCGGCATTGGTTGCGGCCATGCTGCGGGGCGAGACGGAGTGGGAAGCGGTCAGCTCCTTCTGCGAGGCAGTAATGCTCGTGAAGGAGGAGGCAGGCCGCGAGCGAGAGAGGACAGCGTTCTCCCTCCGCCCCAGCCGCAGTGGTAGGCGCCCACGGCGACGGACGTCGCTTGATGATCTCCGGCCACCGTAGGCGCGGGCATGCGGGCAGCGAGTAAAGGGCAACTCACTGCCCGACCAAGGACCATGCCCGGGTCGACGGCGCGTTGTGTCCCACGCGCGCCTCAAAGAGCGTTAGCATAATTACGGGGCGGGCCTCTCAGAGGGCCAAAGCCTGCCGGGGTCGCGGAATTATTCCCTTACCGTAACCCCGGAACATAACAGGCTATGAAGGACACCGTGGATTTTAGTCAGTAGAAGTCTGACAGTCCCTCCCGCCCTGCCCGGGGTTGGAGGACTCATTTGATGATTTTACGACGGAAAAAAAAAGTGCACATAACCAACCACATAAATGCATTATTAAAAATAAATTAATAAAACATTTTTCTAAAATAAAAGTAGCTTTAGTTACGCCTTATTACATCAGCTACCTGTCAATAAAAGTCCCGTCAAAATCGGTCCAGCCATTTCAGAATGTTACGTGAAGTTGTGATACCAAAGTGCACATAATCCAATTTTTTTCTAAAATAAAAGATGTAACTACAATAAAAGTAGCCTAAGTCACTCCTTGTTACATCAGCTACCTGCCAATAAAAGTCCCGTTAAAATCGGTCCAGCCATTTCAAGGATTAGCCGATACAAACAAAAAGACAAAACTTTAAAAAAATGTTGTTTTCGCGTGTACGTAAACGGGTTCTACAATACGAAAAAAAGAGTTAGGACTCCAAAACAAATAAAATAGATTTATTTGTCAAAGAAACATGTACCTACAATGGACAAGAAAAGATTGACTGAATAAATGATTCTATACTATTAACTACCATCGTATCCCATCATATAACATCGTATCCAATCGTATCCCATCTTATCCCATCTTATCCCATCCTATTCCATCCTATTCCGTCCTATTCCGTCCTATTCCGTCCTATTCCGTCCTATTCCGTCCTATTCCGTCCTATTCCGTCCTATTCCGTCATATTCCGTCCTATTCCGTCCTATTCCGTCCTATTCCGTCCTGTTCCGTCCTATTCCTATAAAGGTTATCTACATTGCCTTCGTACGTTTTACGTGATAGTGGAACAAATAAACAGACAAAGAGACAAAAATTGCTGGAAATGGGTTCTGTTGGTTGTCTTTTAACACCCTAGTTATTTTTATTTTTTTATTTTGATGAACAAAAACGATTTTTCTACAGTTTTATTATAGGTATGTATAGATATAGATTAAATAAGACCTAATGGTGAATTAATAATAAAGTGAATGAACTGAGCGGCGAACTTAGTTTAAGTGATGACTAATGACATTTTTAAATCGAACATTGCATTTGTGAATATTAATTTTTAATTAGGAATTCGGGGATTTAATGTCGGGATTCGGGGATTCTTGCAATCGAAGAAGTATGAGGATAGAATTTTATTAAATTAACCATAAACTAGGACATAGTGTTCTAGGAAAAGGGAGATGTAAGGAGGAAAATCGAAATATTTATTTATTATTATAGAATTTATTAATCTAATGTCTTTAAACGAGCAATTCTTGTATATTTATTTATATTTATAATCAGGAACTCGGAAACGGCTCCAAGGATTTTCATGAAAGCTACAGGTTAGGGGATTTTCGGCAGGTCCCAGGTTCAAGAAAAGCTCGGTTCCCAAGATATAGTAGACATTTCAAACACCGAGCGAAGCTCGGTCAACCAGATATTGATACTTAATCATAGAATTTATGAAGACAAATATATATTACAAGACTAGAAATACTAGTATAATGATACATTAAGCGGCTGAGGCAGCAGTTCGGCACACGCAGTCGCGCATGCCTTGGGCGATCACCAAAGTTAAGTAGGTAGTATCGAGCAGGATTGCTACTTGGTTGAGTAACCGCTTAGCCACGCGTCGGATGAGAAGCTTATAGTGATCGGTAAAATGGGAATTTTATGGATCACTAGAGTCTCACCCAAGTCGAAACTGTTCTGGCTAGGTTTTCTCTGTGATTTTCCTACGCCACTGCAGCTTCACCGCAAGATGAGGTTGTGGGGAATCACCGTAAGAAAAACAGTACAAGCACAAGTCGGGCCACAGCGGCAAAAATGTAAAAAGATACTCTTGAATTTTATAAATTGAAAAGAAATAAACAAATAAAAAAGTTTAAAGATACAAACTAGTTCTTAGCAAATAAGTACACTTAAAACCAATATCCGTAAATGTTTACATAGGAATAATAACTGCGTGTTATGAAAAAGTAACTATCCGAATTTTGATCTAAACTCTTGCATTTTATTACGTAGACTGTTTTGAATCGATGAAGTATCTACTGTTATCCATTTTTTTTCACGGCCGTGCTCTTCAACATATGCCAGTAATACTGTTCTTGCATTTTCATCTAATCCTGGTCTGATATTTGCTCCTTCCACATCGTAAGCTCTAGCTCTTGATCCGGTTAATGAACATATGGTCAGTGCACTCTTAGTAAAAATTTCGACCAATAACATTCGAGCTAATGATTTGCAATCTTTTGACAATCTTTTGCAATTACTCAGCGCTACGGAATTGATATACACGTTGGTATAGGGCATGAGTTCAACAAGTCCCGGAGCCGATTCACGATGCTTTAAGGTCCATCTTGAGTCGTTTCCATCGTATTCCGGAGGTAAACTAAATTTGCGCTTCCGAGAACGTCTTTTCTTAGAAACTTCATCAGTATCATCATCACCATGATCATCATATTCTTCTTGTTGTTGCTGTTGCTTACTTTGGTTCATTTCGGAAATAATCTCAACTTCCGTTGTCGTATTTCTTAATGGAGGTGTGGTTGGAATATCTCTGTTTGAACTACGGCTATTGACGATTAACTGTTTTACGTCTCTCAGTGCATCGTTATTATCACTTATTACTCCACGTAAGAAATTTATCAACGAATGTGAGTTAGCAGAAATCTTATGTAGTTCCTCTAAGGACGTAAAAAGTTCCTTAAAAAATGTAGGGTCAACCATTACTTTAGGATTTGAATCAGAATTCGTCGAATTCGAAAAGTTCTGAATAACAGATGGCCGCTCCTGTTCACTGTTTTCAACGCGCTCTTTTTCTTCGACACAAGTTCTGTTGTTAGATTCTTCGGCAGATATTTCTGATGAACACGACTTTCGCATCGGAAAATCTTCTCGAGGTGGTGAAGGTTGACTTTCACTCAAGCATTCGAATGCTTGACTCGGATGTTCTGCTGCGTCGCTAATAGATTTAGTTGGCTCACCTACTTTTGACCTTTTCAAAGTAGCTTCTGTGCCTGGAGTGGGCAGCGCCGTTCGCTTCCGTCGTTTTGTTTCAGGTTTGTCATTATTCCTTGAGGTTACGACTAAATCCTGAGGTTTGCCGATCTCATGATTTGACTTCGGGTTTCGTTTGGTTCTTCGTGTTTTTTCCTTCACTGGTGCTGATAATTCTTGATCTAAAATAGAGAATTATTGTCATTTTATACATTGTGCAGAAAAGACATTCAATCCTTTTTTTTTAGTGTGCTGTGAGTGTGAGTGTGTTATGACGTATTGAGAGCATTATTTAAAGCATTCATGTAGAAACCGCGATGTTTATAAAGTTCCATGGATTCTTATTAAATTATTTACTATTACAGAGCTTAAAAGTAAATTATAATTCACAATATGTACCTCTGTTCATCTCTCCGTTGATAAAATTTTTCGCGTCTTCGTACGAATCTGGAAAAGAAAATAATATTTAATTCCCATCGCATTTCTCAACTAAAAAGTTTATCAGTATTGATCATGTCTATCTGAATCAAAACACTGAAACGCAAGTATAAAAAAATTCTTACCAGTGCTATATTTCACAAAAGACATATATAATTTCCAATCGTATGAACGTTTTTGCCTTTTTTTAACACGCTTCGCTGTATCTGATGGATTTTCGACAGGATATGATACTACTACTTTTTGATCTTTTTTTCTGCGTATTACTATCCACGACCATGGAACGCATACATATTCATCAATACCTTTGTAAGGAAATTGCAAAAATTGTATCACATAATACTTAAATTTTTCAGTGCGTTCCATCTGAAAATAAACGAAGGAAAACTAAAATCACATAGTCATAGCCAGTCATAACAAAAACACAAATAGATGATGTCATAGTCGGCAACGTACTTTTATTAGCATTATATCAGTTGCCCTTGAGAGGCCTCAATCCGAACGGACGGGGAATCATTAGTGATTTTGTACTAAAATAGAAATCAACTCTTACCTTGAAGTCTTCAAAATTGTTCAATCCAATATTTTTAGATTTACGTGAATAAAATCAGGATTTAATGCAACTCATATTTAACTATCGTATAGTTGCCATTACGCTCGCAAGTTGAACGTTGAATGGACAAAGCCCACAGAACATATATACCCTAACGGGAAAGATGTCAACTTCAAATAAACAAACTGCACCCATAATGCGCGTCATCTCTGTCGTTCCATCTCAAACTTTATTGGGCGGGAATTTAGAATCGTATCAATATTTTTGAGCGGGAACTTTGAATCGTCTAACTATATTTGTAGGTAATTTAGGAGAAAACTGGCATATAAATGTAAAATACCATAGGGTTTTTTTTTGTTTCAATGATATAATTATATTTGTTGCTGAAGCGGGATTCTTCATTTCGCGCTCAACGCATTTGAACGTGCACATAAATGCATTATTAAAAATAAATAAATTAACGTGAGCAAAAATACTGACCTAGATTTATAGTGACTCAGATTGTTTATGTAAAATAATGGACTGACTACACAAAATGAATTAAAAGTGTTAATTTAAAATATGGAAGGATTTTTAGCCTTTAATCGGAGCGGGGTGTTGCCGCCCAGCTCTGCGTCTACAACAACAAGACCACCTCAACAACCGAAGCAGATTCAAGAAGAAGGCGTTGAAGCAGTCAGCACTCCGGAGATCCAGAACTGGTTGGGATCTATTGAGCAGTATTTGAATGAGGTCTGTGCTATTCCTTCTGATGGAAAACTTAATCCTGACCAGAAGCTAAGAATTAGCAATCTTTGCCGGAAAGTTGGCCACGGAGTTTCGAAACTGGCTGTTCAATACCAGTCGCTAAACTCAAGAGCCATTCAAACCCATACCTCCTTAAACACCATGACCGAAGCTCGAGACCTCGCGGACTGTCTTAAGATATGAACCGCACCATTCAGGAGTCCTCTGCAAAGTAGGAAGCTAGTAGGTGAAGACATGGTGAAAAATTAAGGGATCCAACAGTTTTGTTCGTACGAACAAAGTTAGCTCTGTTGCAATTTTCCCTTGCGACAACTCAAAGACCAGTGACGAAACCAAGAACATGGTCCTAAACATTATCTGCTCTGGTGACATGAAGCTGAAAGTGCGCGTCGTACGCAAAATCGGAAAAGGAGGACTAATTATCAGCACTGAAACTATCGATATCTTCGAAATATCTTCGAACTTAACGATATGAGAGTAGATAGAATCCAATACAAAACATGATCTCAATGACCGTTACATTAAGGGTATTATGACTGACTACACGAAAGACAACATCAACAACATAGGTAGCTGAAGCAGCGGCCTTAGCCGAAATCGGTCGGATCTCATCATCATCATTATGACTGCTACTGTCATCAACTCATCACACATCTTTTGCTCACTCCTTGTTCATCTGGTCATATACACATTCTGGTTGCAAATGCTACGAACCTGACCTTTATGAAAAATATTATCAATAAGGTCAGTGACCTAATCTAGGGCGTGCCTTCGCGGCAACTTTTCATCATGCAGCTGTCACGATATAAATAAGATTTTTTAGGCCCAGAAACTGGCGCAGAGGTGACTTTGACTGAATATCTTGAAGTACAGAAGAATATAGCTGTCACAGCGAATAATACATAAATTATGTTCTTGATATCTAATATCTTTAAACGAGCAATTCTTGTATATTTATATATAATCAGGATCTCTGAAACGGCTCCAAGGATTTTCATGAAAGTTACAGATTAGTGGTATTTCGGCTCAAGGAATCGATTTATCAAGGTCCCAGGTTCGAGAAAAGCTCGGTTCCCAAGATATAGACATTTTAAAAACCGAGCGAAGTTCGGTCAACCTGATATTACTTACGTTTAAACGAGTTAGCACTAAAATGAAACACGTTTACAGTATAGTGTAGTCTGCTTGTAAAATCAACCTCGTATAGGTACCTACTAAGAACTACAAGCCCGAAGCAATTCAATAATTACTCTACGACTATTTTAATTAACAGATGATGTTATTAAATCTTATAAACTAAACAATTATTCCCTTAACATTTGAAATACCCAACTTAATTCAGTGTACGAATATAAATTCTATTTGCTAAAATTCTCCCGCACATAATGATGACGTGTTTGTGCCAACAAAGGAGGCATTCAAATAGGTTTGGATTCAATCATAATTCGGATCAGTGTCAGACCTTACAAATAGAAGACGGGTCGTATTTGAACAGTTCACACACGTTATGAGAAAATGTAGAAGGTACGCGATCTCAGAACAACTGTGACAAAGGTGAGAAGGTAATAAAAAAGTAATTTGTCTCGCTCTGAATTGATTTGACATGCAGTTGACTACGTAATTTAATATTATTACGCATTTCAAATGTTACCGAGTTGTGTTGTTGTATACAAGTGTTTCTACAGCATGTCATGTATGTTAAAAATAAATAAAAACTCGATGTTTAAATATTAAACATCGGCCAAAATACTAGGAGTAACACAATATTCTTTCTGTTTTTTTCGTAATAGAATCAGTTTCACTGTTTTGATTTGTTGTTGATCATTACAATGTATTCCATAGAATAAATATTGTCAGCACAGCCAAATGATTGGTTAATTTTTTTACATCTGTTGTCTGAAATCTCTGCTTATGACCATATTAATATTTTTTTTTGTCCACAATATTTCTTTTTTATAATTTTGTTCTGTGTTTAAACTCAGAGTAAACCTTCTCTCAAATATTTTCCAGGATCCCGTCACGCCAACACCTACGAAAGGCTGGATCTTTGCCAGGGGGACCGCGCTGTTTGAAGTACCGACGTGCATTTACTAGATTTATTAGATAAGATTTATATTGAAAAGTGTACGTATCTCCTTCTTTCTTGCATTTCGAGGCATATTGCCAGGGTTTGGTTTGCTTTGAAGAATTGAGGAACTCGTTAGATATTGTACCCTTCGAACAAACTCTAGGGGTAAAAACAACTCTAGGGGTAAAGGAAAAATGGTGTAAATGATGACGTTACGTCTGATACAGGAGAATAGAAGAGAAAACGTGTTGCTCCAGCCTTTGTAGAATAGGATAAGTGCAGGATTATACTGCAAACACTCCAGCACGCGTAGCATGATCAATTTAGTATCTCATATTAAGAAAAACAAAAAAACATTCAGTGTCCACCATTTCACTATTGTACCTCTCCTTTCGATTCTAAAGTTCGTTGAATTCATGAATATGTGCGCTGATTATAGCAATTATTATTCGGTTTATCCCACCATCATGTAGGAAGATAAGAAAAATTGCAACAAAAAATGGACTTTCGACGTCATGACGTGATGTAAAGAACATCTGTATATTAATAATATCGAAAATGTTCGCGACGAAGCGTCACCAACAAACCTAAGTGTTTACAGTGTTCATAGTGCTCATAATAACTTAGTAAAATTATAGACAATTACGTGAAATATAGTGTTTATAGTGTTTTAAATAGAACTTAACTGTTAAAAAATCCGATGTAAAACCGTAAGTACAGTGCATTTTGTAGCCTCAATTGAGTGGGTTTATAGTTAAAGTATAGCTTCGTTTTTGTATATCCAGGTAGCCTAGACTGAGACCTAGGCCTGGACCTAACTTTTAAACCCATAAACCGTTCGAAAACCCACTCATTTGACGTTGCAAGATGTCCTGTACACAATTTGTTTCTTTAATAAAGATTATTTTTTTTGTGTCTATCATTACTCAGGCCCTAGACTCCTGAAATACATAGATATATCGTTATAAATGTTAGATCTCGTTAGGCTGTTACCCAGGCTACCTAACGAGACCTAAATCTGTGGAATAACCACCAAAACTCCTGAGATAGTGATCTATGAAAATGTAATTTAATTAAAAAATTTAATAGTTTTTAGTTTTAACTCGTCATAACTTTTCAGTCCCTTCAGTTACAGTCAAGGTCACTATGTCAGGAGATAGGTAATTTCATAAGGATTATAGTGATACCAAACAACACGTAATCCGTTCTTAGAAAAATAAGAAATTCCATTGTTAAATAGTTTTAAGATAATAAAAATAAACAATAAATCAAGGAAGCGATTTGCGGCTCTCGTTAAGGTAAAGTTCAGGGGTACAATAGTAATTCGTAATTTCGGTCAAATCGTAGTCAACGGTGCGGCACAATATCTTCTCTCTCTCTCTCTCCTGAAAACTCAAGCAACTCGCTTCCTGAAGACTTATGAAGACTTATCAGTTGTTTCATTTACTCCGTTCCTACAAAATCGTTCTACACGTCCCTGCTACTCAAGACTTCAGGCCATAGCACAAACAGCAAGCAACCATCGGTACAGGACGTCAACGCCGCTCCGGACAGCTCATCGAATCATCGCGTCCGGGCGATCACGTCCGTCCCGTACATCTGCTGGTCCTGTCGACCCGGATGTTTGTGAAGATTCCTGAAACCTGAAGAATTATCGTCGCAACGAAATCAACATGCCGATGACAAGATCCCAGGGGAAGGCGCCTGAAGCATTCACCGTCGAAATGGGGGAACCTAGTACTACAGCCATCCGTCACGAAGCACCGCCGCGTTCACCGTCCACCACCACCACCACCGAAGGCGACCGGCAGCGGCTGCCCCCCCCACACCCGCGGGGGGGTGAAGAGTTTTCTGCGCCTACCCACGGTGTAGAATTTTCTGCACCTCCTACCCACAGTGAAGAATTCTCTACGCGTTCAGCGCCTACCCACATTCAAGAATATTCTACGGATTCTACGCCTACCCACATTGAAGATTTCGAGCGACCAACCGCGCCCAGGCCCAGGAAGGGAACCAGATATGAAGAAGAATCAGATAGAACAGTGAAGCCATCGAATAGCCGTGCCGTACCGATGACTACCCGGGGTGACGCCCGTACCGAACATAACCGACCGCCGCCGTCGACTACGAATAGGACGACGCGATCAACAAGAAAAATTTCAAAAGCACGTGAAGACTTATTGAAGATTAAGTTGGAACTTGCACAATTAGCACTTCAAAGGGCCGAAGAAGATTCGGACGACGATTATTTAGAAGATAGAAATTCAAACAACGAGTACGTGCGTTCCTGGCTCGAAGAGGCACCCGAACCTGAGCCACCGAGGGAGGACAACGTCGCCGAAGGGGACATAGTGAAGAATAGGCGCCGTCAACCAGCGCCCCCGACTGCGAACATCGACAATATAGTGGACCTCCAAACGCAACTACCGTCATCGAATTTAAACAACCGCATCGAGTCAACACCGAAACCAAAAGAAGAAGACACCAAGGGGAACATGGAGCTCCGTCCGTTTATAACGGAACTCACGTCCGCTATAGCGTCGCTCGCCGACAAGAAGACAGAACATTGGACATCGAACAACCCCTCGGCATCGAAGGTCATCATGACACTACCGAACTTCAGCGGGGCACACACCGAATGGCTGTCATTCCGAGCCATTTACGAAACAACTCGAAGATATTTCAACGACGTCGAAAATACAGCGAGACTCAGAAGAAGCCTGCATGGACGAGCGCTTGAAACAGTCAGCTCGGAGCTCATCGGCCACGCCAGACCTGATGACATCATGAAGGAGTTGGAACTACAGTTCGGCCGACCAGACTCAATAGCTCAAGCCGAAACAGAACGACTGCGAGGACTACCACGCTGTGGCGAATCACCAAGGGACATCTGCACGTTCGCAAGCCGGGTCAGAAGCGGTGTCGTCACGCTGCGCGCACTGAAGAAAGAACATTACCTCATCAACGCAGAACTGGTGCGCGCACTCACCGAGAAGATGCCGAACTCCCTGCGTGTACAGTGGTACAGAATCTACACCGAGAAGTACCAATCGCTACCAGACCTGTCACTCTTCAGCGACTTCGTCACCGAGCAAGCCCGGTTCTGCAGCGCCTTCGCTCCACCTGAGAACATCGCCGCCACCGACGCTCCATCAACCAGGCGCGTCACGCAAAGAACTCATACAGCTGTTGAGAAACCGGTAAACAAATGCCGGATCTGTGAAAAGGAGGGTCACTACTCGTCTGACTGCAAGAAGTTCAAAGAAGCCTCAAGCGACAAGAGATGGGAGCTAGCGAAGAAACATAGTCTGTGTTTTCGCTGCATGAAGATTCGCCGTGCCAGCCACACATGTCAAAAGAAGAAGTGCAACGTCAACGGGTGTACAGCCACGCACCATCAGCTTCTTCACTATGACAAGAAGCCTGCTGCAGAGGAAGTCGACAAGCCCGCCGTCTCAACACAGAAGTCAGAGTCAAAAGAAACAGTGGCCAGTTCCCGAGCAACTTCGAGTCAAGCCTACCTGAAGATAGTACCGGTCCGGGTCATCGGACCGGCGGGAGAGGCCTCCACCTACGCTCTCCTCGACGATGGGTCAACTGTGTCACTCATCGACGAAGACATCGCAAAGCAAGTCGGGGCGGAGGGCCGCATCGATCCGCTGAAGATAGGTGCGATCGGCAACACAACGATCGACACCCCTTGTTCGAGACGTATCACCGTCACACTCGCAAGCCAGCTGCAGAATAGGGTGCCATTCAGAGCGCGCACCATACCCGAGCTTCATCTCACACCGCAGACAATCACCGAAGAAGACATCGCACACTGCGAGCACCTAGATGACCTCAAACAACAGTTAACCTACAACACCGGCGCACCAAAAATCCTCATCGGCCAGGACAACTGGCACCTGCTGCTGGCCACCGAAATTCGAAGGGGACCCAAGCACCAGCCCATCGCATCACTCACTCCCATGGGCTGGACTCTCCACGGCGCGCACACCAGAACACTGGGTCAGAGAGTGCACTACGTAAACAAACTCTCGACGACAGACGACATCGAGCAGCAGCTGCGTGAATTCTTCGCAATAGAATCGCTGATCATCAATCCGCGACGTCCAGACTCTGATCCTGAGAAGAAGGCAGAAGAGATACTGAATCGTCACACGAAACAATTAGAAGATGGCCACATAGAAACCGCTCTGCTGTGGAAAAATGAAAACATAGAAATGCCAGACAGCTACGGAACCGCAATGAAGAGACTTATCTCAATAGAAAAGAAACTCGACAGCAATCCCACACTACGAGAAAAATATACAGAACAGATGGAGTCGCTTCTCAAGAAGGGATACGCTGAAAAGGCACCCAAGTCCAGCACACCGGGAAGAACCTGGTACCTACCTCACTTCGACGTCTACAACCCGATGAAGCCCGAGAAGTTTCGAATAGTACACGACGCTGCCGCCAAGTCAAGAGGAATGTCACTCAACGACTACCTCCTCACGGGGCCAGACCTGCTGCAGTCGCTGCCCGGCGTCATGATGAGATTCCGCCGTCACCGCATAGCTATCTCCGGTGACATAGCGGAGATGTTCATGCAAGTGAAAGTACGAAGAGAAGACAGAGACGCACTCCGTTACCTGTGGCGAGGCAACAGACGAGAGGGAGCCCCGGACGAATATCGCATGACGTCCATCATATTCGGCGCAGCCAGCTCACCGTGCACCGCTATATTCGCAAAGAACTGGAACGCGAAGAAACACTACACAGAACACCCAGAGGCAGTCGAAGCAATCATAGAAAATCACTATATGGACGATTATTTAGACTCCTACAGAACAATCGAAGAAGCAACGCGCATAGCAACAACAGTAAAAAACATACATGAACAGGCGCGCTTCAACATCAAGAAATGGGTGTCAAACAGCTCAGAAGTTATAGAAAACATAGAACCGTCGCAAAACCGCACTGAAATCGTCAACATCGGCAACGCAGAGAACATAGAGAAGATACTCGGCCTGATATGGAAACCGAGTACGGACGAGCTGGGTTTCAACCTTACCCTCGCTCGCCTACCGAGTGGCGTCCTAGAAAAGGCAGCGCCCACCAAAAGAGAGGCGCTAAAAATCGTCATGTCACTGTACGACCCGCTTGGCCTCGCTTCGCCTGTCACAATTCGAGCCAAGCAAATTCTTCAAGAGGCATGGAGACGAAGTATCGACTGGGATCAACAAATCGACGAAGACCTGGCGGCCCAATGGAGAAGCTGGATACTACACCTCGAGCAGCTCAAGAACATCAACATACCCAGGTGTTACCCGGGTTATAGTGACGCCGCAGAGCTCCAGGTCCACGTATTCACCGACGCTAGTGAGATGGCCTACGCAGCTGCGGTGTACTGGCGAGCTACAGCACCGAGCGGCGAGACATTCGTCAATCTCGTCGCGGCGAAGGCGAAGGTGGCACCACTCAAGCTACATTCGATACCGCGCCTCGAGCTACAGGCCGCGGTCATGGGAACTCGCCTGGCCACCGCCGTGATCCACGAACACCGACTCAAGCCCGCCTCAACCACGTACTGGTCGGACAGTAAGACCGTACTCACCTGGATTAAGAAAGGGGCACGAGCGTACAAACCATTCGTCGCTCACCGCATAGCTGCCATCGAAGAAAACAGTAAAGTCGAAGACTGGCGGTGGATACCTACGAAGTTAAACGTCGCGGACGCAGCTACCCGTGACGTGCCGCACCACTTCAACTCGAAACATGAGTGGTATTGCGGCCCCAAGTTCCTGCATCAAGACCCAGCGTCGTGGCCGTCGGAGAAACCGCCAATCACAGAACAAACAGGGGAAGAAAGAACGCTCACCGCCGTCGAAGAAAACACACTCAAACAAAAGTTATCAGAAGCAATTCCCGATCCAGTACGATTTTCAAAGTGGGAGCGATTATTACGCGCAACAGCGTACGTTCTTCGCTTCATATCGCTCTGCCGCAGACCCTCAGAAAAAACGTTCTACAAGAGAACAAGAAAAAACACAGAGAAAGATCCAGATTGGAGAAAAAAGAAAAATTCGTTAACGCCTGTCAAAAGATTGCCTGCAACAAGTCGTCAACTCTCCGCTACAAAACATACGATGGAAAGTATATTCACTCGCCAGGCTGAAAACATACTCGTACGTGTAATACAAGAAGAGGCGTTTTCCAAGGAAATAGCGGACCTACGAAGAAACAAACAGATAAGTCAAGATAGCCGGTTGCGACCTCTGCAAATAGAAATCGTGGACGGCATCATACGACTGAGAAGCCGTATCGCGGCCTCTCGAGACATAGAAGAAACCGTGAAACGGCCGCCGATAATAGACGGGAATCATCGCATCACACAGTTATACATCGACTGGACCCATCGTAACCTGCAGCACAGTGGGACGGAGCTCACAATCAACGAGATACGTCAACACTACTGGGTCATCAGAATGCGTCCGAGCGTCAAGACGGTAATCGCACACTGTTTGCCGTGTCGCATCCGTAAGGCGCGACCAAACGTGCCTCCCACCGGCGACCATCCGAAAACACGCCTAGCTCATCACCAGAGGCCGTTCACATTCACCGGTCTCGACTACTTCGGCCCCCTGTCCGTCACCGTCGGTCGTCAACATCAGAAACGGTACGTGGCGCTGTTCACGTGCCTCACAACCAGGGCCGTGCACCTCGAAATCGCCGCCAGCCTCAGCGCAGACTCCGCTATACTAGCGCTGCGCCGCTTCGCTGCTCGCCGAGGCTGCCCCAGCGAGATCTACTCTGACAACGGGACCAACATGCACGGAGCCGACAAGGAGCTACGAGACGCCTTCGCAGAGGAGGCCAGTCGCCGAGGCATCGTGTGGCGCTTCATCACGCCCTCCGCGCCATTCATGGGGGGCGCTTGGGAGCGCCTCGTTCGCTGCGTGAAGTCCGCACTGTACACCGTACTCACAGAAAAACACCCACAAGAAGAGGTGTTGTCCACACTGTTGTGTGAGGCAGAGTACACGGTAAACAGCCGGCCTCTAACACACGTATCAGTCGACAGCGAAGACGACGAGTCAATAACGCCGAACCACTTTCTACTCGGTGGTTCAGCTAGACTACCATCACCCGGCGTGTTCACCGAGCACGACATCGACAATAAGAAGCTCTGGCGACGCTCACAGATACTCGCCGACATGTTCTGGCGTCGCTGGGTACGAGAATACCTGCCTGAACTTCAAAACCGGCGGGAGGCCCACGGACGAGGACCTGAGCTGCAGATCGACGACCCGGTCCTCATCGCAGACGGCCAGCTGCCTCGCAATACATGGCCGCGAGGCCGCATAGTCGCCGTGTTCCCCGGGGCCGACGGAGAAGTCCGGACAGCTGAGGTGCGCACAGCCGGCGGCACCCTGAAGCGTCCGGTGAAGAAGCTCGTTCCGCTACCAAAGTGACCCAGAAGTCAAAGTCTGGGCGGCGGGCATCGCAGCGGAGGACAGCACGACAACAGTCGTCGCTCACCGGGGTGATGCAGCGCCGCGCCGACATCGCACCGAGCCATCGCAGCGCTGCACGGCGGGAGAAATGTTCGCGACGAAGCGTCACCAACAAACCTAAGTGTTTACAGTGTTCATAGTGCTCATAATAACTTAGTAAAATTATAGACAATTACGTGAAATATAGTGTTTATAGTGTTTTAAATAGAACTTAACTGTTAAAAAATCCGATGTAAAACCGTAAGTACAGTGCATTTTGTAGCCTCAATTGAGTGGGTTTATAGTTAAAGTATAGCTTCGTTTTTGTATATCCAGGTAGCCTAGACTGAGACCTAGGCCTGGACCTAACTTTTAAACCCATAAACCGTTCGAAAACCCACTCATTTGACGTTGCAAGATGTCCTGTACACAATTTGTTTCTTTAATAAAGATTATTTTTTTTGTGTCTATCATTACTCAGGCCCTAGACTCCTGAAATACATAGATATATCGTTATAAATGTTAGATCTCGTTAGGCTGTTACCCAGGCTACCTAACGAGACCTAAATCTGTGGAATAACCACCAAAACTCCTGAGATAGTGATCTATGAAAATGTAATTTAATTAAAAAATTTAATAGTTTTTAGTTTTAACTCGTCATAACTTTTCAGTCCCTTCAGTTACAGTCAAGGTCACTATGTCAGGAGATAGGTAATTTCATAAGGATTATAGTGATACCAAACAACACGTAATCCGTTCTTAGAAAAATAAGAAATTCCATTGTTAAATAGTTTTAAGATAATAAAAATAAACAATAAATCAAGGAAGCGATTTGCGGCTCTCGTTAAGGTAAAGTTCAGGGGTACAATAGTAATTCGTAATTTCGGTCAAATCGTAGTCAACGGTGCGGCACAATATCTTCTCTCTCTCTCTCTCCTGAAAACTCAAGCAACTCGCTTCCTGAAGACTTATGAAGACTTATCAGTTGTTTCATTTACTCCGTTCCTACAAAATCGTTCTACACGTCCCTGCTGCTCAAGACTTCAGGCCATAGCACAAACAGCAAGCAACCATCGGTACAGGACGTCAACGCCGCTCCGGACAGCTCATCGAATCATCGCGTCCGGGCGATCACGTCCGTCCCGTACAGAAAAACTTTTGTTTCTTAACGAGAATATAGCTTTATTCGCATTTACTATTTGCATCACTGCAATGACGTCAATTTCAGCAACGCATTGAAAACATTTCATTTTGCGCTGTCCGGATTCCAGATTAAAATCCATAAAAGATTTGAGTCAAGGGATTGACACAAAGCCACCTAGCCGTGATGGATTCATTTAAAAAAAATAGTAGTGATATTTCACCTGCTGTGGAATATGTTTCTTTGTTAATAGTATCGACTATACTGTCAATGAATATTGACAGTTGGTACGAACTGGGCATGGAATAAACTACGATCGATAAAAGTCTAAAAGCGTAACTCTGAACGAAATGAACGAGAAATTCGAACCCAAACTTCAGTATTTTGACAAGAATTCGAACAAAAGAATTCAGCCACGCTGATGTGATGTGATATGGTAACGCGTACTCGGTATAGTCGCGTGTACGCAGTATTGTCGCGTGTACATCGTATTGTCGCGTGTACGTCGTATTGCCGCGTGTACGCGATGTTTTCGCGAGTACGCAGTGTACGAGTGTAATGGTTATTGGTTTGCGCCTGCTGCATCATGTGGTTCATGGACGATGTTATGCATGTGTGAGAGGATAAGTCATAATAGAAATGTTAGTATTTTGGTACTGCCCTTATTACATTAATTTAATTTAACTAGTACGTAAAGTAAACTGGAAGTTTGACAATTTCAAATTGACAATTTTCATGGAAAATCTTAGTTCCTTCTTCGCACACCAGAGGCGCTGTTCGATTTTTTCATACAAGAAGCGCCGCAAATACTGGAAAGACACTGTAAATTAAAAAAGGTTGAAGATTGTTTGCAATTACGTCTCTCGAGATTCAAGTGTTAATAGCAACTAAATATCTTTGATTAACTCAAAACAATACGAACAGTGACGAACACTATTCTCTATAAATCACACTTAAAAGTCACTTTCATATATCAAAGCTAATTATACCTACCCTGATCGGTCATACTCCAGGTTCCGAATATGACCCAAGTTGTAATAGAAAGTTCTAGAAATACCCTTGGGCTTTTATGAAGTTCCATGGAAAAAAAATGTTAAACCGTCCAGAAATATCCAATTTCATCTGAAATGTTCTGTCACTCTAATGAGCCGATTTCTGAAAAAATTATCAGCCAAAATAATTTGGTTACTTTCCTGGCAATTTCAGAAATACATGAGAATTCCATTCCGGTAAGTATTTTTGTTGTATTCACAACTTTATGCAGAAAAAATATTAACGTACGTAATCGCTTCCTTTACTGTGAAATTATGTGGTAAGGGGAGGGTGATGTTATTTTATATGGCATGTTATGGTTACAGTTGGTATTTCTTCTCTTGATACTCGCATTACCTACTTTTTTAACTTTGTATTCTTTTCAATAATTCTAGGTAGGTTGTTTTATCATTTCTGCACGCAGGAATAGTTTTTATACTCTTACTTAACTAGTAGCTTTCTTCATTTATGTTTACGAGAAGGGTCTGTATTTAACATTTTAAGAGCCGGAAAATTCATACAGTTTTAGCAGTTATCAGAGTTTGTTTAACCTTTGTGATATTCTGCTAAAATCAAGGCTTGAATACGCAAGGAGAGTAACAGCGTAGGTACATAAGTAAATACAAACAAGAATATTAATTTAGGGCGCAATCGGGAGTAGGTTAATTAAAACACTTTCCCGCAACTCCAAAGGGATTGTCTTCTAAGTATTTTGGGAACACAAAGCTTTAATAGATTCGATTATAAATTTAAATTTCATGGCTTAGAAGAAAAAGTCGTGAATGGGAAGGAAACAGGCTTGGAATTATAATTATTCATTTAATAAAGCTGGCTGTTTATTGCTGAGTGAAGCTTATGTCCTTGGAATGTCATTCGTCCACGTTTCCCAGTTTTTATAACAAAAGCTTTACATAAAAAATTAAAGAAGAAATATGAAAAGGAGGACTATGAAGTTGGAACTGTGCCCAAACTAGGTTGACTGTGTTTTATCCTAATTCTGATATCAACAAATAAGTATGACAACTTGCTCCGACCCTAGGAATACTAATTGACTGGGATAATAAATTGGCCCTGACTTTGTTGCTTTGGCAGCTGCTTATCAGCCTCTTAGGTCGCTTGACCTCCGTCACTTAATGCTTGAATTAAAAACGGCAAAAGACAGTTTCTTTATTATCTAAAAACTAATTTGCAAGCCAACAAAACTACCGCCCGTTTAAAGTGCACAATGTGAACATGCAAAAACTGTAATTATCTTACCGCTTTGCAAGCATGCCGTAACAATTTCAAAAATAATTTGTTCACGGATAATGTATACAAGAAGCAGCAGAGATACACCACGCCGCACTTTATGCATTCATACGTGAATGTAACAGAAAAATCTCGGTTTAATATACATAATGTAGTCATATTTACATAAATACGTAGGAGTCTCGTCTTATCGCGGGGCATCGGACTCTCCAAACGCGCGCGACACGCGGCTTCGCTATGAAATCTGCATAAATTTGCAGTTTTCTTGTTGTTATACACGATTTATGATGTGGAAAATTGTTTATTTATTGCTATTTTTCTTTATGGCGTGTATATTTCAACATTATAAAAATTTACTTCTCTGTCCGCGGCTTGATTTGAGTCAACTGTGAAAACCGGAGATGAGTCCGCTTGTTTTTATTTTCAGCAGAAAAATAAGGAATATGAATAGTGTATGTTATCGAAACGATTTTGAGAAATGAGGTGCTATCGAATGTGGTGACGTGTTCGTTCTCTTTTCCACATGGTCATATTTATCTGTCTGGTTTTCAAGCTACCCCTTTAAAAGCGAGCTAGTCTTTGCGGTTATCTTTTATTTCAAGATCTCGAGAAGCGAAAAATTATTTTTCTGACCTAGTCTAACTTTGGCTCGCATAATATTTCTTTATCGTAGCTTCCGTAATAATCCAGAGATACTCATCTAAGTGACAAATAATTGAATTAAACAGGTCTGCACGAAGGTTCTGCGACGAAAGTAACTTTCATTTGTTCATAACGTGACATTACACGTACATTTTCTTAAACCCTCATAATGTTTCCAGCCTTTGTGTAATAAAAGAATAATAAGGAACAGAGATGGGAGGTATGGTGGTATAATGTCAGCGCTTTGGCGTTTAATCTACGCACTTAGGAGCATGATTGTGGGTACGGTACTTTACTTCTCCGCGCCAGGTAGTAGGGTCGTCCTATACGAATGGTTTTATGAACAAATGGTCACATTCCGAGCCTGGATAAAATCATAGTGGTAGACGTAACTTTATTATGGAAGGGTATGTGTGAGCAATGAATTTAGTGCAATAAATTATTCTGAGCACGTGAAATAATGGTACTTACTGTATGTTGGTATAGATCACTTCATTTGATCAAGTTGCGATTCAAGCTGAATCTTTAAGAGTACCTATTTTGTTTTTATCTACAAAACACATATTTTTCTAACAATATTGTATTTCAATATCTTCTATTATGTAAAGTTTGTAGGTCAGGGCTCTCGAGTCTTACAAAATCATAATAGGATAACAATAGAAGATTATTATTGTCCGTATTTTCACGTAAAATCGACGTTGAAGAACACAATAGGTAATAATTTTGACGTAACAGAGACGTTACGAGTCGGGCTTATCTAAACAATGGAGTTTACGATTTAATTGTCTTATGTAGGAGCTGATAACAATGTCATAATGAAATACTCTACTAGACGTGAATATTTTGGGCCAAATTAGGCGTTTTACATATTTTAATATTGATTGATTTAGTATATACCGTACCCATGGACCTAAAAAAAAAGCCGGACGGAACTTCACTAAGAAACAAGTGAAGCACCAAAATGGCCGCTGCTTTACTATGTGTGGGTTTCTAAAGGGTTGCCAGATGAAGGAAAAAATTACCCATTTTCAAACAATATTTTAATAAGATCTCCCCTCGAACTTAGTTTTAATCATGGACCTAAAAAAAAAGGTCCATGGGTTTAATTACAAGTTTTTGTGACGTATGCCTATTGTTAAAATAAAGATAAAATAATTAAAACAAGATTAAAATAATAGTAGATTGTATGACAAAGTAATATTTTTACGGCGAGGGCGCTATTTTGTATCCAGAGCGAAGTGAGGGATTCTACAGTAGAATCCTGAGCGTAGCGCTCTTATAAAGAGGATTAAAAACTCATTAGTGCCCGCTAAAAGCTTCCTATCAAAAGTGCGCGGCAAAGTTATTTGCGGCGCACTTATAAAGAGGATTAAAAAGTCATTACTGCCCGCTAAAAGTTCCCTATAGAAAACACCAGTTTTGGGCGCACTTAAAGGCGAACCAAGTCGTCCTTTTCGAATAGGTGGAATGAAATAGTAGATTATTAACCAAGGGGATAAAGCAGTGTCTTCTGTCGCGGGTGACGATTTAAATCGCGAGCATAACGAAGGACTCGAGGCTTACTCCCGAGCGTAGCGAGGGTGTTAAAAACTTAAATCACGAGCGAAGCGAGGGATTTAACACGCGTCCTGAGTGTAGCGAGGGATTTAAGTTCACCCAAGACTAAGACAGCTTTATCACTGAGGAAAATACTCTACTTTTCGTACCACTTGCGAAAAAATTAACATAATAATAACATGAGATAAGCATTATTTAACCATTTAAATTTAACAATAATTTATTTAAAAAAATAAATTAAAACAAACTAAACGTTTATGTATTTGAAGAAAACAAAACGCGGCAAATTCCTAGTCGGAAAAGCAAAGGCATCAAGATCATACGGCCTCTTCGGTTTTAAAGTTTATAACTAAGAGGTTAGGTTGTAAGAAGAGGACCTTAAATTAATTGAAATTTTAATTACCTTTGTTGGTACGGCGTAAGCAACAACGCGAAGAAGTCCGCCTTTAGTTGAGTACAAACAATGCTTCTCAAAATGTATACTGCAGATTACACTAGATTTTGATGGATTCCAATTATTTTCACGTCTACACTCCCTTATTAATTTAATCCAATCATTTTTCCAATCATCATTTGTGGGAAATCTCTAAAAATATAGAAGAATACAATAGGTAGCGATAAATAGTAACATAAAATATAAATCTCCCCATTTTAAAATAATTTGAACCTTGAAATAGTTGCAACACTGATTGATTTCGAGATGTTTATTAAATTTATTGACGTAAAATCGAGAAATAAGCTTCAAATTGACATGCTTACCTATGAAAAGTGATCCCCTGGCTTTTTTTGATTGAACCACTGTGGTTTCGGCAACTTTTCACAACACATGACGGCATAGTTTGATTTTTATTAGACAAAATAACACCGTATAAAACCGCGAGTGTCGTTCGAAGCGTAATGGCCGACGGCCGACTTACTATGGTATGAATGTGTGTGTTCTAGCGTGTACATGTAAGCGCACTGACTTACTATGGGTGCTTCACTTGTTTCTTCGTGAAGTTCCGTCCGACTTTTTTTTTAGGTCCATGACCGTACCTATTTCATCAAATTCGTTTTTTTTTGCTATTTCGGCACTGTTGCAATTCGCCATGATAATATGTGAACGTATTTCTGTGTTAAGCACAACTCAAAACAAATAATATCCTATTTTAAATCCTGGTTATACAGAAAAAAATCCATCGTAAAAAAATAAATAATTTTGTTTTAATTACATCATTATTGGGGTGTTACTAAAACCGTGGCTGAATTGTCGAAAATTTTACGTTCCAAATCGATCCACTTGGAAAACATGGAGTAGCTTGACTGCAGTAATAAATAGGTATGGCTGTAGCTATCTTAAGAAAGACTTTCACTTAGAGCTTTATACCTGTCGTCTTTTAAAATTTAAAGTACGTACGCTAAGGGTCAGTTCACGCTGAGGCGCGACCTGATACGACGTGATGCGACCAATTTAAAAGTGTATCTTTGCTAGTGAATAAAGTTAGATTTTAAAACGCTGTTAAAAGTGCTCGAGCGTCACGCTGCGTCGCGTCGTCGATGAAATGTATATATCTTCTCGGTGGGGATTTTGCGTCGCTCTGTCGAAATGTGCGTGCAGCGTCGCGTCAAGGTGTGAATTGACCCTTACCACTACGTACTCCATACTAACCGAGACTTTTACGTTTATCCAATTAATGTTCTTCATAGAGAATTTTTCTTTCAGCTCTTCGCTACTTTTATTTGATAATAAAAGTTTTCGATGACTTAATTTAACTTGAATCATAGGGTTGGATATAAAAAGAGTCTTTGATAATTTCAAAGAGTTCTAATGTAATTAGTTATTTTCTGAAGCTATTTCGGAATATTTATTCAAGGTTGGTTTTCAAATAAAATGGCGATTTATTTGATTGTGCTCTTTTATTTTGTGAAGAAAAAGATAAACCTTTCAGCTTAAAAATACCTTTTCAATTTATTTTCCAAGATACAAAAAGCTTTTGATTAATTACTTGTTTAATTGAAACAGAAGTGTCACTAGTAAAAAATACGGAGTTAATTCATCTTTTCTGTTTGACTAATTATAACGTTTGAGGATGCTACTTGGCTAATGGTAGCCATACACCATCCTACCTATCGTATGACGCTTGCAATTGTTTCAAATTGGCAGTTCGTCCATCCATATACACCGTACACCATACTGCCTATCATACGATTGATTTGACACAACTTCAAATCTGCAGCAGGGATGCCAACTTAGCAACCTTATAGCTAGATCTAGCTATTATTCGGTAACCGATAGCTACAAATTTATAAAATTGTAGCTGTCGTCACCGAATAATAGCCAAATGCATCATTGCTGCTCGATTTGATGACCTATCAAATTGGCATGTCATGCCATCAAATACAACAAAACAATTGCAAGCGTCTTATAGATCGTCGATAGGCAGGATGGTGTATGGCTACTATAAACGACACACATGTAGCACCACCAGTTTTTAACTATACAGTCATACAGTAGAAAGCCACTGTTTCTTCATGGGTATCTTGATAATTAGGCATGCAATGATCAATTTCAAAATCACATTTTTTATAGGCTACCTTTTGTTGGAATGCTGACTACATTAAACATTTTTGAAACAATAATTACATGCATGCAAAAAAATAACAGTGGAATAAAATCCTTCATCATCATCATCATCAGCCGAAGGACGTCCACTGCTGAACATAGGCCTCCCCCTTAGACCGCCAAGCCGAACGACAATTCGCCACTTACATCCATCGGCTGCCCGCGACCCTAAAAAAACCTAAAATCCTTCACCGCAGTGGAATAACTGCCAAAATATCTATCAGTGTCTGTAGTTGTGGTATCTTACGACGACTCCACTTGAACTGACGATTTTCATCGGCAAGACTGATTTTTTCACCTAAAAGTCACCGACTACATTAGTGTAAAACAGTAATATAAAAAAATAGAAAGTTTATTTCGCAAACAGTACCCTTAGCACGAATTTTCACTCTTTTACTTACAGTATTTACCTACAGCATGAAAAAATGGAACAGCGCCTCTGGTGTGCGAAAATGAAACACATTTTTTCCTTAAAAATTGTTAAATTGAAATTGACAAAGTTCCAATTTACTTTACGTCTCAAATACTGAAAATTCGTGCTAAGGGTACAGTACTGGAAAAACAAAACAAAAATAGGCTTTGCGAGATTCTTAGCAATGATGTGGTCAACGTGAATCCCGCTTGTCTCACTACACTTTGTTGATACTATTCACTCTTGACATTGCCTGAAGCTATGTAATTACATGCACATCATCATCATCATCACTAAAGATATACAGTCTGTCTATAAAATCATGAAACTCGATGAGGGCGCTGCTGATGATTTCGACTTCTTTTTGGACTCGTTATCTATTGCATTTTCAAGTCTATGGTGATAACGAATCGCGAAACATTTCGCCTACCCTCCATACCCTACACCTCGATTTAGTGCTGTCCTACTTTGAATAATTTTAGTTCCCTCAAACATCGTTTTCATAATTTACAGACAGACTGTAGCTACCTAAAAGTTATATTTAGTTATACTGTGAAATCTCAAAACCACTGAGAATTCTCCCCTTTTCAATCACCGCAAGAACTCCATGAAACAATTTGCATCATATCCCCAATGGAAGTCGAAGCCAATAAATTATGATAATTGTTTTTATAAGTAGCTAGAAGGAATCCTATATTTCGTTTATTATTTACAGCCAGTTTCAATGGGCTGAAGCAACGAGTGTAAATCAGAGGGACGGAGGTACAACGTAGATTTATTGCTTTTCTTCAGAGTCCCTCAGGAGGAATACAGGAAACCTTTCTATTACGTACTTTGTGATTGTGTATTTGTTTTCTCATTTATTACAATTAGAAAAAGTGGGAAGAAACGAGTTGTAGCGAAGGAATTATAGATTTAGTTTAAAACGATTAACTATAGATTGATTACGCATTGGAGGACATTTTTTTTGGAAAAAGAGCTTTGGTCTTATGCCATAACTGATCCAATTTACCGTTTACAAGGTAGCGGCGGTGGGCGGCGCGCGGCGTGCCGTAAAATTGACGGTATAGACATGGCTATCAGAAGTGAACTTGTCATGCACACTGATAGCCATATAGCAAAAGTAAATGTGTTGGCGATTGGCTCATGTACCTACTGTTAATTTACGTAGTAAATTCATTCTCACTTCAACATTACGTGTAGGTACGTATGGTGAAAAAAACCATAAAAATTAAATTCATCGAACGTGTGATTATTTTTTTACACAACCATGCATTTCACCAAAATCAAATATATAAAGCTTCCCTTTCAACGTTCGCAAACAAAGAACACCGAAGCAATAACAGAACAAAAGTATACAAACACCTCGCTCCGCAACGATCGCTTACAACGTCTATTTACAAATCCATTTAGTCCAATATTCGCGCGAACAATATTTTCCGTTGTCAATTGTCACCATACCACGCCGTATTATTGAATTATGACTATCTAAACACGGGACTATTGGAGAGGGAGACCATAAATTCGGGGGGGACTTGTTCCCGATAATTTATGTACTGAGAAACTTGGAAACGTCCTTACACAGACTTATTCATGCTCCCCCTTAGTTAATCACTTGACACAGCGGGAAATTCATAAACATGCTTAACGGAAATTGCGTATATAATGTGGAATCAATGGGCGGAAAGTCTCGCGGTTCGCTGTTTGATGTGTGTCTGATTTTGGAAAATGTCACGCATATGGTACCGTACTGATATTCGGTAGTTAAGAAGTGGTTAAAGTGTTCAAAGTTTGTCGTGATCGCTTTTGATGTAAGTGGCTTACAGTGTAGGCGGTTGAGTTGACAGCTTTCTTAGAAAGTAATGATGACATGTTAATGAAAATTTGGTGTATGATTACTACGATTACAATATTTGATGTAATTAGTACATATTTCCACGCTTCATCATCATCATCATCATCAGCCTATATTGTTTCCACTGCTGGGACACAGGCCTCCTCTCTGTGAGAGGGAGTGGGCCATAATCCACCACGCGGGCCCAGTGCGGATTGGTAGATGTCACAAGTCTTTGAAGTTTTGGTTCTCAGACATGCCGATTTCCTCACGATGTTTTCCTTCACCGTTTTGAGAGCAGTGGTGATGAAACAGATTACACAAAGTAATGCGCCTGGCGGGGATCGAACCCACGACCTACAATTTGTAAATCGAGACCAATACCACTGGGCCATTACTGCTACACACACATTCACACATTTCCACGCTTGGGGTCTATCTATGATCAGCTGCAGTGTTGAAATGATAAACTTAATTAGATGGATGTACAATATAAATAACATATTGAACCTTGTAGAATACAGGACAGTTACAAGTTTTCACAGTCACAATTCAATCGAATCGTGAATTGCAGAAATCGCCTGTCCGTAAGCTATAAATAAAGCACACAGTAGAAAGCAATAAAATCAACTGAAACCAACGACAATTCAGGCTATTCTCAGATAGTTGTTTGAAGCAACCATCGAAGCAGAAAATAAACTGCATCAACTCTTTGTGTTCCTTGTCCACTTAAATACTTCAAGACGATCCAACATTGCCACAACAAGCTTAATAGCTCTTTCTTTTCAGAATAAATAAACAACGTTATGAAAAAGTGTGTTAAAAACCTCTGTGTAAAATGAGCAGCCGGACGCCGAAGTGAAATGATGCAAAAACAGGCACAAAATGTATAAAAATGTAAAGGCGAGCGTTATTACAAAGATTTTTGCCTAATAGCTTCCTCCTACGTGGCCGCTCTGTATTAAAAATAGCCTTTGCACAGAGTAACTAGTAATAAGAGCTTTAAATAACACCATTTCAGTGGGCTACCAGCTTGGTTAATGGGATTAAAAGTCCTGTGGTTCCTATTAGTGGATTTTGTGCTTGAATATGAGTCTCTGTTGCCAATTCTGTGATATTAGAATTCAGAATTACGAGGACGGAGGCGAGGGTTTGATTCTTTAGCGTAGAAGGATTTCCCGACCAGACAGTAGTTTTTATCTGGTGGGTTACTGTCCGACAGATGACCGTTTTTATGTGTACCTAATGGGTTTGCTCTTGACTTTTCACTCCTTTCACTCTAACTTTGAAGAGTTTAGGGTTGTAAAAATATGTGTTCGGAAACAGATGCAGGAAGAGAGTTCCACTCCTTCGTAGTCCGCATTATAAAAGACGTTGGGTCTTTAGGCTTTTTTTTTTAACGTGGTAAAATCATCAAATGAGTCCTCCCACTCCGGGCAGGGCGGGAGGGACTGTCTGACTCTTACTGACTAAAATCCACGGTATCCTTCAATAGCCCTTTATGTTCCGGGGTCACGGTGATGGAATAAGTCCCGCGACCTGGGTCTTTAGGCTAAGATTGACAAGATCTTGCCTCGTCACTTTTCTGGTGGTAGCCACTGATTCTGATAATTTTCGCAATGAGTTCTCATCAGTTTTAAAGAAAGAAAAAACAATAACAATTTCATTTTTTTTCTTTCTTCTTTTCTTTCTTTCTTTTGTATGGCCTTTCCGTTTATTCAACTATCAACTTACTGGGAGAAATAACTGTTGAAACGTGAGTGAATGTATGATGATCAAAATGCTTTCGAAACTGTAACTTTCGAACTTTAATAGCGCAAAACCTTTCGCGGGGTAACTCAGCCCATGTTACTGAACAATGTTTGTTCTAAGACTTTTCGTTCGAGATCAATTTCTCATTATGTATGAAAAAGCAAAAAAAAAATTTTCGAATTTCCAAAAGTTTAACACGTTGTATAATAAAAAAATAAATACGAATTTAAAATTGTAATTTTAAAATTGGCTTTTTCTGTTAAAGATTAATGGAATCAATCGCAGTAATTACAAAAAGCTTTTATCAAGAGAAGATAAAAGCTTGACCATTAAAAAATCCTATAACGATTTTACCGAGTGTCATTATTTTTAATTAAACAAATCGATATCTCGTCTGTATTCGGACGTTATCCGTCGGATGGTCGCATCATTAATCACCCCATAATATATTGTTAGGCTCCTGAAGAGCCTCATCGGTTTTACGAACGGGGACATCAATTATTTTCCTTTTTCAGATTGAGTTGCTCAGCATGCTTGGTACAACTCTATTTATTAGATTTATGTTACAACACTATTTACAACATGTTTCGAAATGGAAAAGTGGTGATTGATTATGCTTTAGTACGCCATGATTTGCAAAATAAAAATACTATAATTGACAAACTATGTAGGTAGGGTAAAAGGAGATTATTTTGTGAGACAGGCAACTCAGTGATACAGTCTTAAAAGTCTCTCAAAACGTTACATCCACCACGCGGGCCGAGTGCGGATTGATGGATGTCACATGTCTACGAATTTTTGGTTCTAGGACATGCCGGTTTCTTCACGATGTTTTCCTTCACCGTTTTGAGAGCAGTGGTGATACTACAACTCGTAAGTCGGGACCGATTCCGCTGGGCCACCACTGCCCCCAATGCAGTTGACAGATTTTTTAGACAACTGTTCAACCGATGGTTGAACTTCCCTGTAGTAAGACCATTGAGTAAGGTAAGACAGTAAGCGTTTAAAATGTATTATGTCTAAGTCTTTAATTGGATAACAATTTATGATCCGTTTACTAAACAGTCAAAATCGATAGAAATAACTGAACGCGTTCCAGATTTCATTTTGTAATTATTATTTTAACATTTCGATCGGGGTCGTAAACCTTGATCAGAATTAAACGTGTAATGGATGTCAAATACGGTTATTTTGAGCTGTTTCATGAAAATATCCAATTTTTATTTACAAAGCTTTCCAAAATCTACGTAATTAGTCTGTATCAGTGAGCAAAGGAATCATTAACTCGACTGTTTTTGTTCGTCATTGGACCGTTATGAGCTTATTTAATTACTCCTTTTACATCATTTATATTTAAAGGTCATTATTGTATTTCAAGGGATCGTGTTCAGGTTGAAACGGAGATCAAAATTGCTATAAAATTAAACGAAATTATTACTTAAATAGTATTTTTTATCTGAGCCACTTTTGAGACTAAAACGCCAAAGAAGCGCACGAGTGAGTAAAGAAGGTATATAAGTGGATGGAATATACACTGTATGTATAATAAATAAAATAAAATCCTTTTTTAACACGGTCTAATTTTTGGTTAAATGTAGATACTTTGTAACCCTGATAAATTCAAAGCATTGATATAAGGAAATTCGTTTTCCAAAAATGTTGTATATTATTAAATTTATATTGTGTTACTGTTATACAAATATATAATATTTCAATTTGTATCTTTTCCCACTCAAACAGGAGTTTAGTTTCCGATGGTAGCTTGACTCCAAAATGTCCAACCAAACTATACTTATGTAGATGTGTTATGTAAAGCAAACAAAAAGTTTGTATGTCACTATTTCTATTAATAGTTGTATATGAATTAAAAAATGACTTCAAAAGTGAAATATTAGGACATTATTTATTCTTACAAATTATTTGTTTTTACAGAAATCAACTAATTTTCCTGTTTTCTACAAATGTTGTTGTTTTGTTTGTGTTTGATATTATTGGACCAACAAACATTGTGAAAGCATTGAAAAAAAGATATGAATATTAATTACCATTTCCGCTACAATTTTTGTAGCGTGCACCATTCATATTTCACAATTTGCTAAAAGGAAAACTGCAGGCAGCGTCCACTAAATTCTGGGATATAAAACACCCTATTCAAAACATTGCTTTACATAGTCTTTGTTGTGATTTTCCTTAAAATTTTGTATAAGGTTGGGGACACAATGAGCGACTTTTTCGTCAGTCTAATTTTTAGTTAAATCTGTCGCACCTGTTAAAAAAATTAGAATATATTTGTGCCAAAAAATTAGTACATGGTGTGAAAAGTTCGACACAGGTAGGAAAAGTAAACCTGTATAACATTAGAAAAGAAAAAAAACGATGTCACTTTCTAGCTGTTTAGAATCAGGACGGCGCGGTGCGGTTTCTTTTTATTGTGGTAAAATCATCAAATGAGTCCTGCCAGACAGGGTAGGATGGGAGGGACTGTCAGACTAAAAATCTATGGTGACGGTGATGAAATTTACGGTCCAGGGTCACGATTATCTGATAAGACAATTCCGCGGGCCCTGGGCGGTGCGAACCTTGTGAACGATTAATTTACATTTAACTCGTAGAAAACCTACAGCAGAAAACTATTTCAGCGTCTTTCTAGTATTTACAGCGTTTTTGTATGAAAACAAGAAAAGTGAGTTTATAAAAACCGGCCAAGTGCGTGTCGGGCCACGCACAGTGTAGGGTTCCGTAGTTGCCCATCAAAATACTTATGCGAACTAACTAAACTAAACTGATTCGCTGAATTTAATTTTAAAATGAAGAATTTTCAAAATCGGTCCAGGAGTCTTTGAGAAATCGGGGAAAATACATAATAATAAAGATTACGACGAATTTAGAACCTCCTCCTTTTTTTGAATTTAGTTAAAAGTAGTTGACGATAAAAACCTACCTATCCCCAAAAAACATACCTATAAAAGCTTTACAAGTTGACAAACTTACATTTGCAGTTGTCTCCGATACATTTTGTTTAGAAAATTATGATGTCCAAGTACATTTTATAAGTTGGTCGACTATTACTCGTAAAGTTGTAAAGCCTACTTAGTCATGATAATTTTCTTTTAAACTTCGTTATATTTACTACTATCGTGAATTTTTTCACACCCCCAAACATAACCGTTTAGCTGGTAGAGGGGGGGGACACTCGAGTCGAGCAAAATTTAACACTTTAAAGCTTAATATTTCACAAACGAATTTTTTTATCAAAAAACTGTTAATGGAAACTATCAATATTTTTTAAAGACCTATTTAATGATACCCCACACAAAGGGGTACGCGAGAAAAAAAAAATCCTCACTTTACGTGTAAGTACTGGAGGTACCCTAAAAATAAATATTTTACGAGATTCATTTTACCACTTTTTTGGCACAACAAATCCGTATATTTACACCATATGTTATAAGTATTGCGTCTCTAGCAAATGTATTGCGGACCAGCACGGACGGACGGACGGACGGACGAGACGGACGGACGGACGGACGGACATGGCGAAACGTGTTCGAATGAAAACGTTAAACAGGCCTAAGAATGAGTACTAAATTGCAAAATTCCAGTACGTCTCAAATCTGAAAGCTGTGGGGTCAATAATTGTCACTTTAATGCGCATTCAAGTGGTAGCCCCAATGTAAGATTTACTTACAATGTTGCAAGCCCATTAAATTCTTATAATTTAGCAAATGCATTGCTGGTGAATCTCTTTACAAGATTACGTGTCTGAATGAATTAAAAGATAAAATGGGATTTTTCCGTATCGCCTGCGGGTCAAAAATCGTCTTTTAGCAATTTTGTTTTTGTTTGCAATGTTGCAAATTGTTCTTAACCAATTATTTATCCATTTTTTTGATTGAGCAAAAGAATAGAATTTGTCATTTAGCGGATTTTATCGCTTTAATTTTGCGAGTAAAAAACGCCACACTAGCAGTGTTGTTCCTTTGCAATGTTGCAAATTGTTCTTCATCAATTATCTACTCTACTGCTTGAGCAATAGAAGAGAAATTTGCATTTTATGAATTTTAAAGCACTTTAATTAGCAACATTGCTACAGTGGCGGTTTAGACCAGCTGTAATCTTTGCTAATTGAACGATTTATATCCTTGCCTGTTATGTATTGTTAACTTTTCTGTCTGTTTTTTGCTTTTCAATGCAGTTTTCATTTATATTTTAATGATTTTTGAAAGAAAAGAGTTTGTAGTGTTTTACTTAGCTATTTTGACTACATCTTATCAATCGTGATGAGATAAAATACACGGACTTGAACAATTAGGATTTAATTTAAATTACTGTAATTATCGTTTTTCTTAAAAACGATTGATTAAATCCTCAAAGATATGGATCGAAATTCGTGGAGCCGTCAAACCATTTGAGGCAATCCCTTAGTCCCTCTCGAACGATGCCGCATTATGTATCTATAACCGTATTACCACACCAAAGAAAGTAGACAACTCGTTACATTTAAGACCTCTCTCTACCAAATAAACTCTTGTTTGTTAATTTGTTCAAAGGCTTACAGCCGTCACCGACTAATCACGGAGGCGCCGTATCGACGTCCCAACTGTTGACGGGATGAATGCTAAAACACAGACACGGTCTGACGTCAGACCGTGCCCTATAGCCAAATGGCAAGCGACATTCGCAAACGTTCAGCAGTCGCTAATACATTTTCAACTTTATACCCCATCGCATAAAGTTGAAAATCCAGTTAAGACTGCTGGGCGATAGCGAACGAAACAAACGAAAACGATCTTTATCTTTGATAGATTTTCAACTTTATGCAATGGGGTATAAAGTCGAAAATGTATTAGCGACTGCTGAACGTTAACGATTGCCGCTTTCCATTTGGCTACAGGGCCGTGTCACGTAACAATGCTATGTAGTGCCGTTAAAACATAATGATACCTTTCTGACCCATTCATATAGCTTTTACTATCTTACCACCATTATAAATGTGATAGTTTGTGATGACGATGGACTTTTTTTTTCGCACAAAAACTACAGAACGTATGATTGCTTTTTTTTGTGCACAGATATAAGGGTACATTTGCAAAAGGTACATTTTGCGAAAGGAACATTTTGGGAAATGGGACATTCTGCGAAAGGTACATTTTGCAAAAGGTACATTTTGCGAAAGGGACATTTTGCTACCTGTGGACATTTTGCGAAAGGGATATTTTGCCCCTGAGCCATTTTATGGCAGTACTAGTGGCCCGGTACGGTGCTTCGCTACTTTGACAGCAAAATCCCAGTAACACAATGATCCACCATTTATTGAATAAATAAATGTGATAAATAAAGAACCGCTCGACCCATTTTGTGCAAACTTCACAGTCACAAACCATCAACTGAATAGTCTGAACAAAGCCTTAAGATTTGGTTAAGATAGGTGAGCCCATTCTTGAGTTATAAAATTACAACGAAAAGTGGCATTGATTTTAATAATATAGATGTTCCTGAATTACCGAATTTCAAGAGGGCCACAACCCTACGCAGACGCATGAGCTTACTCTGCATAAATGCTCACAGATAAACTTGATGGTGACGATGATGAGATCCGACTGTTTTCAGCCGTGGCGATTGCTTCAGCTGTAGTGGCCACGGATGAACTTGGTGCATCGTGCAAGGCACAATGTCGTGCCTTTCTTGTCGGTTGGTGAATTTACCATCGTCATAGATTTTCTCAACCATAAAAAGTATCGTCCGACTTCTTGACGTCCACAGTGAGAGATTGACGATACTCGTATTCGATTCTCGTATATACACACACATATGACACAGGGATACATTTTCTCCCTAATCCGCCTGTCGGGTTCATGGCAAACAAGGTTAATGAGAGTAAGCGCCGAACGTGTAAAGACGTCGAAATAATAGTGTCTGGACGTTACAAAACGTAAACTAAGGCACAATGTGTGTTTGTAGAGGCTCCGGCTTCTTAGGTAAGACAATTTGAAGCTACAATTTACGAATGCTGTTTTGTTTTGCCAAAATAAATGATATTACTACATAAGTCCCTATCTACACAGTAAGAGGTCTATTTCTCAAGCTTAATACGTAGTTGAGGTTTGCTTCATTTCATGGATATTTTCTGAGGACAAATTAAATAATCTTATTGTTCTAAGTTGGGTCGACACCAAATGGATTGAGTTCATAGGATAGGAGAAAATATCACTTGAAGGCATGCTCAGCTCATCAGTCTTAGGGTCATAAAATATAACGAGATGTAACGTAATTTCATTACTTCTGAAACCTGAAAGAAGATGTCATCATCATCAGCATACAAAAGTTTCCACTGTTGGGACACCGCCCTCCTCTACGTGAGAGGGATTGGGCTATAATTTATTATGCGGCGCCACCCACTGCGGGTTGGTAGATGTCATATGTGTTCGAATTTTTGGTTCTAGGATATGCAGTTTTTAAAGATGTGATATGAAGTTAATTGTCACAAAAGGGCTAGCCAATAGGTATTGGGTAATTAAACCTTTGGTTGCAGAACTGCAGACCTATATTTTATATATTTTTTGTCACAGAAGACTTCTTAAATATTCATGATCATACATCAAGCAATATAATTGCATATCTCGTACAAATAAAACTTACAGAGTTATAACGTATCGTGGAAAAACCAATGACGCTATGAAGATGACAAGTGGTGGGTAATACATTGTATTATTACTATTTTTACAACATGTAGGCAATCAAAATTGGACGACACTAGTATTGTATTTTCGTTATATGTTACGAGTAGTAATAACATTTTTATGTTAGCAAGTTAGTGCTTATCGCTGTATTATTGTCTCAAAAATGATATATTTGGCACAGTAATTTGAGCACAAAGCAAATATGATTTATTTAATTCGAACTGCCTTTAACAAAATACTTACTTTACTGCGACTGCTACTAAGGCGATTAATTCTCACACGACATTACTCGTCCGCGCGGACTAGCGGATCTTGACGCGCGGATGGATATTATCTGCTTCGCTGCTTCTATTCAACCGCTCAGACGACCGGTATCGCATGAGAATTATCTGAGATACTAGCTTTTAGTACCAGCGTGGCCGACAACCCACCCTGGTATACCTCGGCCATTCTCCAAATAGGTGTTATTTGCCTAATTACCGTGCCGTTTTTGAATTTCACTGATATGACGTTAAACACATTAGAATATGAAACACATTAAAGTTAGGAATTCAATAGTTATTTTGGCATTCTACTATTACTGATGGTTTTCTAGATATTGAGATTTAAAAAAAAGTTGGGTATGGTAATTAGACAAGTTGAATATTTGATGCTACGGTAATTAGAAAATATTTTGTATCTCCATACTTGTATCTTTATTTTCTTTCATTTCCTCAAAATTGCTTAATAATGACAAAGTACTTGTAGAAGAAGATGAGAGAGCACTAGTTGGACGCGGAGTTGATGTTATTAAGGTAAGAATGGAAGTGTTGGCATCACCTCCGAACTCTTAAAAACTACGGGCCAACCTATGCTCGGCGAGCTTAAGAGGCTGTTCAACTTCGTCATAGCCAGTGGGATTACCCCGGAGGCGTGGAGCAGGGACGTGGTGACATTTTTTTTTCAAGAAAGGAGACAAAAATCTCCTCAAAAACTATATAGACCAACCCCGTTCCTGTGTCACGTCTACAAGCTGTTTTCGAGGGTCGTCACAGATCGGCTTTCCGCTAGATTTGACGTTTTCCAGCCACCGGAGCAGGCTGGGTTTCGCAAAGGCTATAGCACCTTAGACCACATATAGACAGTGCGGCAGGTTATACAGAAGACAGAGCAGTATAACCGGCCGCTCGCGCTGTGTCTAGCCTTTGTGGACTACAAAAAAGCCTTCGATTCCGAAACCTGGGCTGTTCTGGAATCCTTGCAGCGATGCCAAGTCAATTGGCGGTACATAAAGGTGCTCAGGAAACTATATTATAGCATGGCGTCGATGTCGGTCCAAGTACAAAACCACCATCCAGCTGCTAAGAGGTGTGAGACAGGGAGTTGTAATATCCCCTAACTAAACTGTTTACCAACGCGCTGGAGGATTTGTTCAAGAACGCACTGGAACGGACTGGGTATCAATGTCAACGGTGAATACCTAATGCACCTACGTTTTTCGACGACATAGTTATTATGGCGAAATCGATGCAAGACCTGTAACAAATGCTGAACAGTCTCATGCTGTCTCGAGACGTGTGGGTCTTGGGATGAAACAAGAGCAAGGCGTGTTCAATGACCATGTCATCCCAGAACCAATTTCCGTCGAAGGTATAACACTCGAAGTTGTCCAAGAATACATCTACCTCGGGCAGGTATTACAGCTAAGTAGAGATAAATTCAAGCCGAAAATCGCCAGAAGAGTGCAGCTTGGCATTTGGAAAAATGCGTCATATCCTCGCGTCGCCACTGCCACAGTGTCTGAAAAGCCGGGTGCTCAATTAGTGCGTCCTTCCAGTCCTAACCTACGGAGCCTAAACGTGGAACATGTCAGTCAAGCTGGCCCACCAACTTCATGTCACTCAGCGTGCTATGGAAAGGTCTATGTTTAGAGTTTCACTAAGGGATAAAATCCGGAATGAGGTACGGCACAAGACCAAAGTTATAGATATTTTCCAAATCTGTAGCAAGCTGAAGTAGCAGTGGGCCACGTCTGCCTCAGAACCGACGAAAGTTGGAGTAGGATGGTTCTTGAATGGAGACCGCGTGTAGGTAAGTGTAGGGTGGGACGCCCTCCAGCAAGATGGACCGATGACCTGAAGAAGGTGGCTGGCAGTGGCTGGATAAAAAAGCAGAAGATCGTGCTCTGGGGCGCTCCCTGGGAGAGGCCTATGTCCAGCAGTGGACTGCAATAGGATGAGTTGATAAATGGTCTTGACAGAGTTTCAAGAGGATCTGATATGCTGTTATCAAGCACGTCTAGATCTATGACTACTTCTTCCTCGATTCTTTCCAGGTTTCCCTTTTCCTTTTGTCTTTTATTACTCTCTAGTCTGATTTTTTCTGTATAAGTTTTTCATACGACGGTAATTATTAACACATGGTAATTAGTATATGGTAATTAGAAAACGATAGACTTTCTTCAAAATTTCGAAAACCAACAATATCTGCAAATACTGGCTTATCATAACATACGTAAGCCAAAGTACTGTTTCATTTACATTATCAATTAGGGTCTAACTTCAAAAATCAAGTATTTAAATGAGTATAACGGTAATTAGAAAAGTTTTGAACCAAGGGCTACGGTAATTATATACTCAAGTGCTTCTTTGGCGCTACAGTAACGTTTGAAACGTACGACTGCTAATGGGCTGCAGCACACCCTAAGAACATTCGACGCGTGCGGTACTGATGTGCCAAATACCGATAGTTAGGCATGTGCACCCGAGAACAGATACTGTTTTTTTTTTTTTTTTTTTTTTTTTTTAACGTGGTAAAATCATCAAATGAGTCCTCCCACCCCGGGCAGGGCGGGAGGGACTGTCAGACTTGTACTGACTAAAATCCACGGTGTCCTTCAGTAGCCCTTTATGTACCGGGGTCACGGTGAGGAAATAATCCCGCAACCCCGGCAGGCTTTGGCCCTCTGAGAGGGGGGCCCCGTCATTATGCTGACGCTCTTTGAGGCGCGCGTGGGACACAACGCGCCGTCGACCCGGGCATGGTCCTTGGTCGGGCAGCGAGTTGCCCTTTACTCGCTGCCCGCATGCCCGCGCCTACGGTGGCCGGAGATCATCAAGCGACGTCCGTCGCCGTGGGCGCCTACCACTGCGGCTGGGGCGGAGGGAGGACGCTGTCCTCTCTCGCTCGCGGCCTGCCTCCTCCTTGACGAGCATTACTGCCTCGCAGAAGGAGCTGACCGCTTCCCACTCCGTCTCGCCCCGCAGCATGGCCGCAACCAATGCCGGGCGCGAAACAGATACTGTTACGGTAATTATAACTTTCTATCGGACACGCGGTTATTTAATTATTATTATTTATAGGCTGGTTCTATTGAGTCCATATTTTAGTAGATGATACACGTTGCTTAGTATTGTTTAAAACGTTGAATGGATCAAAGTAAATCTGCAGGTTTGAGAAATTACAAGCAAGTTTTGTCATCAAGTTGGAGTGCGGACAGGCTTCGGTAATTAGAAAAAAGAGCTTTTTCGAGCAGAGATTCAATTAATTTAGGCTAACTAGTTAAGAACAGAACTCAATATTTTGTTTACGGCTAGATACGGTCGTAATCTAACATACAAAAAAAAACCACGCTTGAATATGATCATGTTACGGATTAAGTAAGCGCGGACAAATAAAAACTTGCAACCGGAGAATGGCCGACCTATAGTAGGCCAGTCAATATCGACATCAAACATTGCAAACGCGCATGTAAGTACGATTTTTTTATATGTTGTTAAGTCCCTTGAGAGTAGTTAACACCCAAGTTTGCAACACTGAAAACCCTGTGCTGCCAATGTTATTGTCGAATCAAAATCCGTTCAGTAGTTTTTGTGTGTCTCATAAACCGTGATAGCTAGAGAGTTGAAATTTTCACAGGTGATGTAATTCTATTGCTGCTATTACAAAAAATACTTAAAATGGCAAAAAAACCATATCTGTTGTTCGACTCGCACTTGGCCGGTTTTTAGTATTTTTTGTTATAGCGGCAATAGAAATACATCATCTGTGAAAATTTAAACTATCTAACTATCACGGTTCATGAGAAACAGCCTCAGAACATTTAGGATCCATTAATATTAGTCATTTTACCCGTGGTGCTAGGCAACTGGGCTTCTCCCAGTTGTAATGTCCCTTTGTAGGCCTTGTTTTGTTCTGTCTCCGGCTTGCATGGAGGGAAGTGGGAACATATATTTTTTCCTACTCCTCCACTATTTTTTCTGATTAATTTCATTGCAGAATCCAAGACAGGTAAATTCATTCTCCGGGACACGTCGAGCTTAATTGTCTCGGCGCTTTTCTGGTGGTTGCCACAGTTGATTCTGGCTTTCAGGAGTTGCAGTGGTTGGGAATAGTGTGGTGGGTTTGTCCCAATAAAAAAAAGCCCCCGAACATTATCTATAAAAATCACGTTTTTTGTATGGGAGCCCCCCATAATATCTAATGTATTTTGGTTTTTAGTATGTTTTGTTATAGCGGCAATAGAACTACATCACCTGTGAAAATTTTAACTCTCTAGCTATCACGGTTCATGAGATACTCGTACACACACAAAAACTACTGAACGGATTTTGATTCGACAATAACATTGGCAGCACAGGGTTTTCAGTGTTGCAAACTTGGGTGTTAACTGCTCTCAAGGGACCTAACAACATAAAAAAATCGTACTTAGATGCGCGTTTGCAATGTTTGGTTTTTTTTATGTCGATATTGACCGGCCTATAGGAAGAATCACTCGAAATCCTTCCACTCCACATAATATGATTTGGCAGAAAACTTTAAAATACAGGCAGAGATATTTATCTATCATTTATACATAATATAGTATGGATTTCTTATCTCTGAAGTATGTCACTAATATTTTCTTTCTTCTTTCATGAAACAAAACAGTTTTTAAATAACCAAGGCCATAGAATATTCAAGTAAAACAATAATAAAGTTCAAAATTAATGAGTCCCGTCTGTATGTACAGTCGAGTACAAACTAAAAAGACAAATTGGGGCGCTGAACTACACATCAGAAGTTAATTAACTGGCAACGATATGTTCAGGGCTTGATTATCAGGCTTTTAGCCTTAATTACGTTATGCGGAGCGAGTGTGTACTGTGTACTATCTGCTTTATTGTCATAGAAAACTGGGACAAAATGCCAGTTCAATAGAAAAAATTTCATACAAAAGAATAATGTCAGTCTCTGAATATTATAATACTTGTACAGAAGTACTAAATAAGCTGATGTAATTGGTAGATACACAACATGATGTATTAAAAAGGCGATATCAGTAATTATTAGAATTGTATTTATTTGTCTTCAAGAAGACCTTTAATTGCAAACAGAATTAGTTGTTGAACTTGTTTCTTGCAACTTGCACGAGACTTGCAACTGATACGCGATCACTGTCCTTTTGGAACGACGTTTTCACTTTTGTCTACGACTGTACAGTAGGTGTAGATTGTAACGCCAGATGTCGCCAGCGATGCCAGCCAAAGCCAGGCAAGCCTGCCAACGCCAGCCAGCCAGCCAAAGTCAGCAGTCCAGCTCGCCACGTCACTGCCCTACCACGTGAGCCATCCCCGCCAAATTCTGAGCGGAGGAGGTGAAATAGCCGCCAGCCGGCGAGCTATATAAAAGCGAGGAGCAGTGATTTTGGTGTGTCTCGCCGGTCTGCTATACAAGTTGTCGCAGACAGACGCGCCCCGTCGATTGGTAAAGGTGGTCTCCTCCTTCCTCTCTAACAGGACCTTCAGGGTGGTGGTTGATGGAGCGCTGTCAAGCGCCCGGCCGGTAGCGGCAGGCGTGCCGCAAGGCAGCTGCGTCTCGCCGCTGTGTTACTCACGGTTCACCGACGACATTCCCACGACCCCAGGCACCACGCTCGCGCTGTACGCCGACGACGCCGCGTACATAACTACCTCGCTTAACGCGAGACACGCGGCCGTCAAGATGCAGCGCGTGCTCGACCTGCTGCCAGAGTGGCTCGCAAAATGGAGATTGTCGGTGAACGTGGGTAAGACGCAGGCCCTGCTCACCGGCGCCGCGCACCTCCCACCACCCCTCCAGCTGCAGGGGGCAACTATCGAGTGGTCGCGCCAGGTTACGTACCTAGGCGTGACCATCGACCGCCGACTCTCCATGGGTCCCCACGTCCGCAAGACCGTCGCTAAGAGCAGAGTGGCCCGCGCCCTGCTCCATCCAGCGCTCTCCTCCTGCCTCCCGCTGCGAGCCAAGCTGGGCGTGTACAAAACGTACATCCGCCCGCTGCTCACTTACGCAGCCCCAGCCTGGCTCGCCCTCACGAGCGAGACCAACAAAAAACTACTCCGCGCGCAGCAAAACCTTGCGCTGCGGAAAATTGTCGCCGCCCCTCGCTACGTGAGGAATGACATCATCGCGCGGGACCTCAAAATCGAGAGCCTGGATGACCACTGCCGCCGCCTCGCGTCCAACATGTTCGCGCGTGCCGACGCTTCAGCCTGGCCACACGTCAAGCACATAGCGCCCTGGCACGCGCGCCCGCCAGACGCGAGGCGCCTACCACGCGACCTAGTCCTTGCGGACGACTCAACAGTGCCCCCACCACCGGATTTGACGCCACAATAGAGTAAGTCGTTCAATAAAAAATACACGCGACTTACTCGCACAAAAGACTCCACACACATTACATACACGCGGCACGCATCGCGCGCTAAGTTAATATAGGCGCGATGCAACCCGCCACAGACACCCGCCACGTAACAAGCGCAACCTCACGCGACAAAGGGCAGCGCGGGCTCCCTTCAGTCGCTCACATGAGCGGTGTTACTCAGCCATTGCCGCTCAAACACATACAAACACGTCGACTCACTGCCTGCGCCGCAACCGGCTAGCTCTGGAAGCGGGGTAGGCAGGAGTCCCCCACCCCTCTGCAGGTGCGTCGTAAGTCTGTACTCCTGTCGCTGGTTGTTCCTGCCGAGCCTCCCCCAGGTAACTGGGGGTCTCACTTGGCAGGGACGGACCGCCGGGGTACAGTGAAGCAAGCGGTATTGTCCGACAATACCGTGGCGCGCCTGCAGCAAGAAACATAGCAATCACTCTCACAGGCGCGCGCACAGGCGCGCGCGCCCGAAGGCAAATGTTGGCCTATATGGCCGCCCCAACGCGTGTGCCCGTTGTTACGGGCACAACACAGACCATCGCGGGGAAAAGGACCAAGTCCATGCCCGCCAGCCGCGCCCCCTTACGGGGACGCAGCGACTACTCACGACTTTTGGTGTGTCTGTTTATAACGATAATTGTAAGGGAAAGCTCTGCCCAAATAAAAAGCGTAAATTAAGTATTTTCTATTTATTTTCATCTTTGTCGTTTCAATTCAGAAGTGTGATAAAAAAACCTACGTTAAAACGACGCTCTGCTACACATTAATCTCGACGGTCGTCTTATCTGGAGGACGAAGATTCTGCTTTGGTAAGCCAGACTTCTGAAAATAAAAACGAAGAAAGGCGATGCACACCACACGCAAGGAAAATATTGAAGTCTCCTTGCACAAGAAGTTGAAAAATCATCAACCATGATCTGGATCACGAAGTGTCTACCCTCACGTCGGAAAGAACACCATGCCGCATCGTTTATTCCGTTAATGATCGAGTTTCAAGAAGCATTCTTCTCGCTACCAGCAACGCTTCTCGGTGGAAATGAAAGCTACCTCAAAGTCGTCAATAGCGGATCCAAGGACATCGCAGGCAGGACGGATTCGTCATACTTCGCGCCGAGAGCTGCCAGGAATCATGCTTAAACAATCAGGTCAGTCATGCCATGCCAATGTTTGCAAAATGCCATTAGCCAAATGTGTTTTTATATTTGAGTGCCTCGTGTGTCGATAAATAATCATAACATGCCATTGGTGACCTTGACAAAACTAGGGTAAGCCTGATAAGCAAATCTGATTGTAATCAATTTATTAGTTTACTAGCTGTTGCCCGCGACATTGCACGTGCATATCCCGTTTTATTCCCGTTCCCGTGGGAATATCCGGTTACCGTATAGCCTATAGCCTCCCTCGATAAATGAGCTATCTAACACTGAAAGAATTTTTCAAATCGGACCAGTAGGTCCTGAGATTAGTGCGTTCAAACAAACAAACTCTTCAGCTTTATAATGTACCTACTATAGTAAATAGTAATATGGTATATAGTATAGATATAATATTAGTATAGATTATCTCGGTATAAAACTGCTTTGCTAGCTATACTAGGGAGCTGGGAAGTTGGAATATACAGATTTAGTCCAAATGCGCATTAAGTACACGTAGGCCTTAGGAATAGATAAGCACATCACAAACAAGAGATTGTTAGAGTCAAAATTAATGAGCCATTGAGCCAGCAGGTATTATAAAAAGAACCCGAATTGATGTATGCCTCTCTTATTGTTTAGTTATGAGAAAGAACGGAGATAGTTGCCTATGTGTCGATAACAGAGCCTTAAATGCATTAATTGTCCGCGATAGATAACCATTTTAATATAATATCGATAAGCAAACTAAATTATCTGGTAAGAAGTACTTCACCAGTCTGAATGTAGTCCAAGGGTACCCATAAACTCAGCATCCATCCTAAAGATACATTTAGCGCTCCCTCAGTTTTTATGCGCTGAATTAACAAGTTCGTAGATAGTTTAGTAATTTCAAAGTAAATTATCAAATAAAAGTAACTCCAATAATGTCGTCAAATGGTCGGGGTCAAACGCAGAATTTTTATTTAATTATATACATGTGGGTAAATGTAAATTTTTACAAAACAGGATTTCTTATTTAGCTGTGTTATTTAGTGATGAATTATTATGTTCATGGCATTGAACCGGGTGAATTTAAGTTTGCAGCTGTGTCTCAATTTCCCGTTCTGAGTAACATACACAAAGTGCGTCAGTTCATTGGACTATGTAGCTACTTTAGGAAGTTCATCCATAATTTTGCAATAATGGCTCGTCCACTAAAGGAATTATAAAAAAAAAAAAAAAAAATGAGATGTGGGTATGGTATAAAATCTTAGTTTTGCCAATAGAAATTCACACGGATGCATGCAAGTTACCCATAGCAAGTATTCTTTTACTAATACGGATAGGCGGTAGTTTGAGCTCTGTCTTGTATTTTAGTTGCGTTACAAGTAAAAAAAAAAAGTGTTTTTCACAGCGTTATTACGAAGTTTTAGAATCTGTGTTGTGTAAAAATGTCCGTGTAGTTACGGATTGTAGTGCAGTTCGCGATACAATGACTAACGTGATCTTATTGCACGCATTGCCTACTGGTGACTTTCAATTCGAGACTTCAAAATTGCCGTTGACTATTTTATAGACCAGGTAAGCGCTTAGAGCATATCAACGCCTTGTGCAGGAATCCGATAGATGCCGTTAATGTGTTCCGTTTAAAAGTAAACTGTTGGTTTCGAAGAGTGCAACGTATATTGATCTATTGTAAAGTGGGTGCACAGATAGTGATACTGTAAATAATTATGGGCTGTCTCGTAAAACGCTTTACGATAACCGATCAGTTGTGCCAAATTTCGCGCGTAGAAAATATTTCAAATGCATCAAAACGATGGCCATTACATATAGGAAATATGTGACGTCGTGTTTACATTGTGCGTACGATAAAAGAGAATACGGTTGAAAAGAAGGCAAATTACATCGAATCCCTAAACCTACTAAACCAATGAAAATGGTAGACATCGATAATTTGAGCCCTTTTGAGCAAAATTAAAAAGGGGTGCCAATAAGTGTTAGTTTTGACAAATTCTTTCTCTAAATTCGTTGTTTCTGAGCCTACACGTATTGTCAATTCTGTAAAGACAATTAGGTACCGTCTTATTACAAAACTAGCACTTTGCCCGCGACTTCGTCTGCGTGTGTTTCTAATTTCGAACTCAGTGAATTTAATTCCCGCTCACCCTCCTTATAAGAAAATCTAAAAACTCAATACAAACAAACAATCAATCGTAGTAGACTAACTGATTTTCTGATTTTCACCCCGCTAGGGATTGATTTTTCAAATATTTTACAACCTTTATTCAATTGAGAGATAATTTATGCTAAGTTTTGAGTTTATCAAAGCAAGCAGTAAACTTAATCACCCCTTTTCACCAATTTAGGGAGTGATTTAGAAAAACCAAAAAATGGAGGGTAGTTATAAAAAAACTATTAATGACCATCGTTTTTATTGACTTATACTCATATTCGTACCAAGTTTCAAGTTTATAAACCCAAGGAATAAGATTTTTCATACAAACGTTTTCACCCCTTTTCACTCCCTTAGAGGTAGATTTTCGCAAAATCCTTTCTTAATGCTTACCTACATCATAAATTGCAACTACTATCCAAAACTCAGATTGCTAAGTTACTGGTTTAATATGCTCCCCTTAAAACTTGAATACCCCTTTTCACCAACTTGGGGGGTGATTTTCGAAAAATCCAAAAACACGTGTTTGATTAATTCTTATCTAGTATATAAATACTGATTTTCAAATTCATCGGCTCACGCGTTATGATTTTCCCATACAAACTTTAACAACCCCTAGAATACCAATGGAGGGTAGTTTTAAAAAAATAGTGGTGCCAATCTTATTTATTTACTAATGTTCTTATTCGTGGTAAGTTTCAAGTTTATAAACCCAAGGAATACGATTTTTCATACAAAAGTTTTCACCCCTTTTCACCCCCTTAGAGGAGGATTTTCGCAAAATCCCGTCTTATTGCCAATCTACATGGTAGACTGCAAATGCTGTCCAAAATTCAAGTTTCTGCGTTAAGCGGTTTCGGCTGTAGTCGTGTCAAAAGAAAAACCCCTGTTCTTTTATATATATAGATAAAAGCGCGTAAAAAAAAGGGTTTAACTAAAAACCCAGGATTGAATCTCGTAAAACGGTTTGCACAAACGTTATTACATGTCGTGGTTTTGTGATAAACCATGGTCTAACAGTAGTAGCTGTCAAATGTGTGTGAAAGTTTCTGATAGTAACTTTTTCATTGTGTTGTTGATTTTATGTTAATTTCAGCCAAAATGTATTTAAAAATTGTAGATTTAATTGTTAAGACAATGGTTCAAAAAAAAAAACGGCACTAGGTCAGGTCAGGGTTTAATCTATGTTTTGTATACGGAGAAATTTAAACCGCGGTTCCGCAGACAAGCCTGAACTTGGTAGTCCAGGTTTAAAGTAAGGTTTATTCAGTTTTTGTGATTATTAGAGTTTAAACGCATTTCTAGTTTACTTAGTTTCCCAGATCACGTAGTTTCTGTCCATGGTAAGGCCTTTACCAGTAGATACTTTAAGAAGTTCGCAACAGAAAAACAGTTAAAGATAAAGATATTTTATTTGTTCAAAACATGCGTTTACACACAAATTAAGCATGCAAGTTCTTATAATTTAGTTTGTCCGTACATGTTTTACCTGGTGAGGTTCACAAATTTTGCTTTTTTTACAATTTACTAGATAAATTACAGGTTTGTCTATTGTTGTACGTGTGTAGTTAAATACATGTTAACAGCTATTGCGTGGCCTAGGTGTAATGGGCAGGTAGAACGCTCTAATTGCACAATTCTCGATGCGTTGAGAGCCACGGAACCTATCGAGGCCTCTCTTATTTGGGACAATAGTTTACCAAAGTCATATGGAGTATTAATAATACTGTTAATGATTTAGCAGGCTATAATTTATACGAGTTAATGTTTGCTCGTGTAGGTAGATCTGAATGTGATGTTTCCATCCCTGGTTGGTTTATGAGTCAGTGCGATCTAGACGCAATAGGGCTATATTATAATCGAATTAGAATAGCTAGCAAGAAAATGAAACGTAACTGCGATAAAAGGCGTAAAAATAGCACAATTTACAAAAAAAAGCGATTAGGTACAGTTAGTAAGTACGTACTTTGTTGCCAGGCTCAAACTCCTTGCTGCAATAAGGTTAATTCCAGCCCGTGGTTAATTCTAAGTTAGATGATCTATATTCTGGCCCATGTGTTATTGCCTAAGGATTTAGGTAACATATAATAGCTGTAATATATAAATGTCTTAGAGGATACAAGAAGTTCACAGGCCCAATATGCGCTGATTTATTACGACCATATCGTAGCATTGCTTTTATACCCGATAGCGCCAGTAGTGTGAATCAACAGTAGGAAAACGAAGATCTCGTAGATCTCCTAGACGGCTAAATTATAGTCCATGTTATCGATATGCCATTTGCTCTGAGCTGACTTGTAATCACTGTTTTGTTGTTCCCATTGCGGGAGCAATTGTTCCAGGATGGCCGATTGTAACGCCAGATGTCGCCAGCGATGCCAGCCAAAGCCAGGCAAGCCTGCCAACGCCAGCCAGCCAGCCAGCCAAAGTCAGCAGTCCAGCTCGCCACGTCACTGCCCTACCACGTGAGCCATCCCCGCCAAATTCTGAGCGGAGGGGGTGAAATAGCCGCCAGCCGGCGAGCTATATAAAAGCGAGGAGCAGTGATTTTGGTGTGTCTGTTTATAACGATAATTGTAAGGGAAAGCTCTGCCCAAATAAAAAGCGTAAATTAAGTATTTTCTATTTATTTTCATCTTTGTCGTTTCAAGATATATCAATAAAATTTTCAAGATTTACGAAAACAAAGAAAAGAAGTAAATACAGCTCTGTGTTCGTAAAAAAATGTATAAAACCGCATCACAATATTTTGGCCAGAACAACAGGGAACTTATTTCAAGCAACACTTTATCTTAAAGAACCCTTTCTGAAAAAAAGTAAGGTTATTGCTCATTGTTACGGATTTATATTTTCCCTTTATAAGAGCCGTTAACTCCGCTAGAGAAATTAAAAAATAACAATAACGATAGATACTTTCTGCTGGGTTGGCACACAAAGGTTCGCTGGTAATGCGTCCCATTTTGCAGTGAGAATTTTAATTAAAATTAAACGAGTTTGAGGTTTCGGGTTTTTGTCACCCGCTTTCGAGTTAAGTAGCGTTTGACGGGTTAGGCTTTTTTTGCATAGATTTTTTTTACGAGCATTTCTTTTTTCTGTTCAACCCTATAGAATTATACGTTCGTAATTTTCAGTTTTTTATTACAGTGATTATATTGTCATGGTTTTTCCGAGCTGCATTGAAGTTATGTGCCTCAACGCCTAAATAAAATAAACAAACAGATCCACCGTTAGAATTTTCCAGAAAACAGTGATTTCTATGATGACAACAATCATAATAAATCATTGTTCTATTTTAATGTACAACTTAACACTGGACATTATTTTTCAATAGAATTTAATAAAACATCTTCATTTACGTTATAATACAAAGACTATTTTCCTTATATACGTATTTTCCTTAAGTACACAACAAACGTTTTAGACTAGAGTCATTACAGTAGAAGGTTGTTAGGTATTATGATTCATAAAACGTACACACATCGCAGTAATAAATCTACTAGGACGTTATTTATTCTAGAGTCCTAACAAAATACTTATGAAGTATTTACTGGATGTAATAAAACTAAAATTTTCGTCGTGCTTTGTTTGATTTTTTTTTTGTAAAAGTAATTATTTTTTATTACTCACATTATATCGCGCATTCTATAAATACAAAAAAAAAAAAATGGTAAATAGCCGAAGCATCGTCTAAGCTACAGTTGTGATGGCATAGAAGTGGCTCTCGCATAATGTACCATCACAAGTTGAATGATGTAACAAAGATTTTGTTATAATTTTGGCGATTGAAAAAGCCCGTTCTTGCCCGTTCTTCTCCATAGGGATCTACGCTTTGGAATGGGCATCTACAGTACTTTCACAGTTTTTATGTGTAGTGACTGGGACTGTAGCACCGTAACTATTTTATTTTACTTTTGTCTTTTGACAATTCAAAAGTGCCTTTATCTGGCCTACTTGAAATAAACGATTTGATTTTAGTTAACACCTCGCCCCTCCTGTACAAAGTTGTGAGTTCATCTGGGCAATGTTTCATTTTCAATAAATATCTACCTTCTTATGTTTACCTTGTACAGAAACCTAGACTTAAATTATCAATATATAGATCCAAAGCCGTAATAGAGGTCTGTTCAGAGAGACGCGTAGACGGCTTGACTCCGACACCAGAGGGTGGCAACAACTTCACATGAAAAAAAAGAACTAGAATGAAAATAAAACCAGAATTACACATGAAATCGGACTTTATTATATAGCAGAAAATCCTTTTGTGTACTTTTTCATAGTAAAGAGAATAACACTCATCTCAGCTAAATAGAATAACGAGACAATCCTTTGAGTCCAATATTTCCTTCCATGAAAACAATTCACTTCAAACTGCTAACAAGCTTTTAATGAAAATGAAAAAGTAATTATAGTTTCATACAAACTTACGAGCAATTAATTCACGCCTGGTCCGCACTTACCTAATGGAAATGCATTCAAATTGAAGTTTTTAGAGCTATTCAAAAACACGGTATTTCTATAACTCAGCTCAGTTTTTGTTAGCAAACTGATCCACGGACTCTGTAGAAGGATTTTAATGAAATTCGAGACCGTGTCGGGTCTCGTTCAGTGTCGTTTCAAAATTATTAAACTAAGTTAAAGTTTAAGTTGAAACTTGTGCGATGTTACATTTTCAAAAGTTCTGTATGAAAAATGATTCTGTTGTACCACGGATAGATTTAAAGTTGAAATATTTTGCTCTGTTTGTTTGATGTTATGTTCTGTGTGCTGAAAGTTTATGTGTGAAGAGTTACTTTGTTTAGGTCTTAATGATGTAGATCTAGACGTGCTAATTAAAATGAAATATAATGTTCATAAAACCTTGAACTTGACTAAGATTTACATGGAATAAGTATGAAGGTAAGTCTTTATTTTATGTATATCCTTAGTTTTCATCAATCAGTGAAAAACAGTATCATGCTTATTTAATGTCGGTTTTAGTATCAAAAATTCCACCAACATGGTTAGATGGGGTGTAACTCAACTCATTTGGACGAGTGTGGAGCCACAACACAACACAGGATATGATATTATGATAATTATGATATGCTATGATATGATATGATATGATATGATATGATATGATATGATATGATATGATATGATATGATATGATATGATATGATATGATATGATATGATATGATATGATATGATATGATATGATATGATATGATATGATATGATATGATATGATATGATATTGTTGAATAGGCAATGGTTAAATTAATAAGTTATCTATAGCCTGCGTGAATTGGCAACACTCACACTATGGCAACCCTGTATGTGTGTGTCTGTGATCTAAGTTGTTCGCTGTTCTAGATTTTTACAAGCCTAAATAAAGTGATTAATCCTGCCACATTTCTTTCTTTTAAACTCTGCTTTGAACAGGTTATGGGCCCAGTCCCTACCTGATTCTTATAGTTTTTGTGGCAGGATAAAATTAGAGTTTTTTGGAAATAACAAGCACGAGGACTGAGAGGTTAAGAAAAAGTATTAAATGGCGTATGTCCCTCTGCTTTAGAAGTTAGACTTGTAACAGCGAATGGAATTTGAAATGGAAAACGCCTTAAGATTACGAGGATCAGAAAATTGGACAGTATGGAAATTTCAGACTGAAGTTGTTTTGAAGAGCAAAGGATTATACAGTATAGTGACAGGAGAAAAATTAAAGTCTGAGAATGATAAAGAAAAAGAAGAATGGTGTAAAAGTGACGCCAAGGCGCAAGAATTCATAGTTATGAGGATGGAACAAGGTCCGCTTACTCATCTACTCTCTTGTACGTCATCTAGGGAGATGTGGTCAAAATTAAAATCGGTTTACGACAAGGAATCCGTTGTTAGCGTTCACCTCCTGCAGCAGAGATTTTTCATGAGTGAATTTAAAGATGAAAATGTATCCACATTCTTGTCAAAGCTAGGCGAGATTAGAAACAAACTGAAACAAGCTGGAGAACCCATCTCGGACAAGATGTTCATAACCAAAATCTTAATGTCTCTTCCAGAACCTTATAAGCATTTTAGGTCTGCATGGGAATCAGTACCTTTAGAAAACCAGACCACAGAAGAACTCACTTCTAGGTTATTGATTGAGGAAGAGCGTCTCAATTCTAGTGAGGACTCGGTGATTGCTCTGGCAGGGACAAGCAGAGAGACAAAGAAGATGAAATGTTACAGTTGTGGACGAGAAGGACACATAGCCAAATTTTGTTTTAAGAAAAATAAAGAAACCAGAAGTTGTTATTACTGTAAGAAGAAGGGGCACTTAGCAGAAAATTGTAGGAATTTGAAGAATAAGAGAGAAAACAGTGCAACAAATAGTGTTAATGCTAAAAGTGAAAATAGTGCGACAAAAGGTGTTAATGATAAAAATGAAAATAAAAGAAACTTTAATGCGTTCATGAGTCTACGCTGTTGTGTTGGACCATCTCAAGACTGCTGGTACATGGACACTGGTGCGAGTGAACATATGTGTGGTGACAAGACTCTTTTTGAAAAGTTAGAAGAAAAGCTCTATTTAAGTAAAGTAAAAGTAGGAAATGGGGATATGTTAGAAATCAAAGGAAAGGGGACTGTTGTGGTTTTTGCATGGAATGGTAGTAAATACATAAAAAGTGTGTTAAGTAATGTTTTGTATGTTCCAAACCTTAAATTTAACCTATTTTCTGCTGGATATGTATTAGACAAAGGATTTCAATTAGTTTCAAACAATAAATGTTGTGAATTTGTGGATAGGCAGAATAATGTTTGTGCGATAGCCATGCGGGAAGATAAATTGTATCGTATGAAATTCTTAAAGGAAGAAACACTTAGCTTAAATTCCAGTACTATTTCCGAACGAAATGACTTTGACATTTCATATTGTCATTTGAGTAGTAGAGTTGAAAGTTTGTTTACATGGCACAAAAGGTTGGCGCACCAAAATATCTCTCAAGTAAGAAAGTTTTTGATTAAAAATAATATTAAATTTTGTGACAGTGAATTCATATGTGAAAGTTGTTTGGCAGGAAAACAAAGTAGATTGTCATTTCCATTGAGTGGGTCCAGGGCTACCCGTCCACTAGAATTAGTGCATGCAGATGTTTGTGGCCCAATGGAACAGGCATCTATTGGAGGATCAAAATATTTCTTGCTTTTAAAAGACGACCACTCAGGTTACAGATTTGTGTATTTCATAAAAAATAAATCAGAAGTTAAAGAGTGTATAAAGAAGTTTATAGTGAGAATAGAGTCAGAAATATCAGAGAAAGTGCACACAATACGAAGTGATAATGGTTTAGAGATTGTGAATACAGAATTAAGTGATTTTTTACAAAAGAGAGGAATCATACATCAGAGAAGTGTTGCTTACACTCCACAGCAAAATGGGCGCGCTGAGCGTGAAATGCGGACACTTGTAGAGGCAGCTCGTTCGATGATACACCAAATGCATAAAAAGTTTTGGGCAGAGGCCATCAATACGGCAGCGTACACATTAAATAGGACAGGTTCTAGTCCTGTGTCGGGGTTGACACCCTATGAGTTATTTTATAATAAAAATACACCTGAAGTTGTATTCAAGGAGTTTGGTATAGGAGCGTCAGTACACATTCCAAAAGAACGAAGATTGAAATGGGATGATAAAAATGTTATAGGAATTTTTGTGGGTTATGAAGAAGACATAAAAGGATTTAGAATTTATTTTGAGAAAGAATCTAAAGTGGAAATAAAAAGAGATGTAATATTTATAGAGCGGAGACTGACAGAAGACAGTGAAAATTGTGTACAAATAAGTTGTGATGAAAATGAGGAACAAAGTGAGAAACAAGAAAGCATGGAGAGTGGCCAGGTAGAAGAAATTGAAGAAAACTCACAGATTAGAGAAGAAATTGAAGAAAACTCACAGATTAGAGAAGAAATTGAAGAAAACTCACAGATTAGAGAAGATATTGAAGATAGCACACAGACTAGAGAGGAAAGTGAAAAAAATAGAGAAGAAAGTTATAACTTAAGACCAAGAAGAGCAAAAATGCCATTAAGATTTAAGGATTACCACATGGGCTTATTGTCTGTAGAAGAGAAAGAACCAACAACTTATGAGGAAGCATTATCTAGCAAAAATAGTAGTAAGTGGCAAGAGGCCATAGACAAAGAAATTCAAACATTAAAAAACAATGAGACATGGACAGAAGTTATTGTACCAAAAGGGAAGAAAATTATTAGTAGCAAGTGGGTGTTTAAAGTAAAGAACAGAGGACAAGAAAGTGAAGTGTATAAAGCGAGATTAGTGGCTCGTGGTTTTGAACAAGAGTGTGATATGAGTGATGTGTATGCGCCAGTAGCTAGGTTAACTACCTTTAGAGTGTTTTTGGCTGTCGCTACATGCCTTAAGTTGCCTATTTACCAAATGGATATTAAAGGAGCATTTTTGTATGGGGAAATTAAAGATGATATATATTTAAGTTTACCAGAAGGAATAAATACTAGTAATGGGACCAAAATTGTTAAGCTTAATAAGTCCCTGTATGGTTTAAGAAGTAGTCCTAAATGTTGGAATGAACACTTTGACAAATTTATGTTAAAAATGGGTTTTAAGAGGTCTATGACTGACACATGTTTATATTTTAAAAGTAATGATGATGTGAAGCTTTATCTATTGCTATATGTAGACGATATAATTTGTTTGGAAATTCAGAAAAACAAGTAAATGATTGTAAACTAGCTTTGTCAGAACAATTTTGTATGAAGGATATGGGGTTGATAAATAATTTTTTGGGTATTAAAATTAATCAAAATGTTGTAACTGGAGTAACTGAATTATCTCAGGAAAGTTATTTATTAAATATATTAGAAAAGTTTGGTATGGATACTTGTAAACCGATAGCTACTACTCCGATGGAAGAGAATTTTGATCATAGTTTACTGAAAAGAGATTGTTCAGAAAGTGTAGAATTGGAAGATAAATGTAGAAGAATAATTGGTTCATTTGATGTATGTTATGCTGTGTACAAGACCAGATCTTTGTATATCTATAAGCATATTAAGTAGATATCAGTCATGTGCAAGTGAGGATTTATTGCGAGCGTTAAAACGCGTTTTACGTTATGTTAAGGGAACTGTCAATTTAAAATTAACATTTAAGTGTGAAGATACTGATTATCCTATAATTGGTTTTGTAGACTCTGATTGGGCTGGTGATAAAGGTGACCGTAAATCTACTGGAGGTTACATTTTTAAAGTTCTTGGTTGTACTGTATCTTGGATGTCTCGTAAACAGTCAACAGTAGCCTTGTCATCCACAGAATCCGAATATGTAGCTCTTAGCATGGCTACTTGTGAAGCTTGCTGGCTAAAGAACATTTATAATATGTTTTCATGTAAAGAGATTTGTGTGTTATTATATGAAGATAATCAGTCAGTGATAACATTGTCTAAAAATCCTCAATTTAATCATAAATTAAAACATATTGACATTAAAGTTCATTTTGTACGCGATAAAATAGCAAATAATATTGTCAAGGTAGAGTATGTTTGCACTAGTGAACAGTTGGCAGACATTTTCACAAAGCCTCTTGGTAGGATAAAGTTTGAAAAGTTTTGTGTAATAATAGGCTTGCTAGAGTGAGATTTTAATTGTTTAATGCTGTTGTTAAAATAACTTTTAAGGGGGTGTTATTAATTTAAATATTAAGGGAAAGCTGTTGTAATTTAAAATTGCATAATTTTTTGCTTTGATGTGATTTTCTTAATTTAACCCTTGAGGGGGTGTGTTGAATAGGCAATGGTTAAATTAATAAGTTATCTATAGCCTGCGTGAACTGGCAACACTCACACTATGGCAACCCTGTATGTGTGTGTCTGTGATCTAAGTTGTTCGCTGTTCTAGATTTTTACAAGCCTAAATAAAGTGATTAATCCTGCCACATTTCTTTCTTTTAAACTCTGCTTTGAACAGATATGATATGATATGATATGATATGATATGATATGATATGATATGATATGATATGATAATTATGATATGATATGATAATCACATGATATTTATGATACGAGAAAAAGAAGAAGCAACATAAAATATCGACGAAGTGAGGCTAGCACATATTATAAAGAATCGTAATTTAAATATAATTATTCAAATACTTATATTTGTAATTTGCCATACCCAAAAACCAACAATAATAGTTGAATAACAGTCACCTTAATGGTCGTTGGTATCAGGCACCTTTTTGGTTTTTACTATCCAACATAAAGGGTCACTGAACTGGCAGTTTGATTTTCTCACGAAACGTTACTGTTACATTTTATGCTCGTTAAATTGCTTGAAAGTTCGACTCTATTAATTGTAATACTCACATTAAACTATTGGAAACACTGATGGGTCTGTCTAAGCTAAATATCGCATCCTGGAACATAAAGGGTTTGTGAAGGAACATGGTGTTTTTTATTCTGACAGTTCCTTTCACTATGCGACTACTTATACCCAGGGTTCCAGGCAGTATGAATGAATGAATGAATGAATGTTTATTTGTAAGAATATAGGTAACATATATAAGTTCTTAGATCTAAAAATTGGTTTCACTATATTCGACATACCAGCCGTACAAATATTTAGGTTTACATATTAGTTGAGTAATCATAGAGCAATGAGCATGCTTTTACATAATTTGCAATAGATAATTTAATTAATTATATTATGATTACAATTCAAGTACTATATAAAAAAACGTTTCCTTTTAATTTAATTAGTTTATCACGGCGTTTCCTTTAGGTATGCTTTGTATACAAGTATGATGTCACATTGGTATACAAGTTGCTTGAATTAAAAAAAAACAAAATGTAGACGATCAAACTACCTACTTGCAACTTGTAATTTGTTTGTTCAAGTTGCATACAATTTGCCCCTTGTATACAAGCAACTTGGGTAATGGAAACGTGGAATTTCTCGTATTAAACTTTAAAACCATTTCACATTAAGTAGTTGAGTACATTAATCTGTCACATATACCATTAAAATGAATGAATGTAGAATTTCCCTTCTGATTAGGTACAATAAGACGACAATGCCTCTCAATTATGAAATGTCTCCTCGTGTCAGTAGAATTTTCAAGTAACATCATTTTTTTATTAGTTCTGATAACCTCATGCTTACCTAAGTATTTAATATTATAGTTAAGTACAGTCACCAAATTAAATTGTTGGTGCAAAAGTTTGGATGAATTTTTGTTAAGTACTTTAATGCGTTGGAATGACTGAACTATCTGTCGTTGGTGTCTCAAAGACCTGTCAAAACGAAACCCCGTGATATTTAACAGGATGTATCTTGTTACAGGTATTTTCTTGTTATTACATACAAGTGAAGCAACTGGCAACAGTTTGGATGCCGAAGTAATTAATTTGATACTAATAGTAAGAAATTACTTTTAAAATATTATGTCAACTGATATAAAATGTACACGAAGATATAACAATATTTTTAAATAATTGCTCCAATATTTTTATTTTTACATCAAAGGTGGACAGGAATATTTTCAGGTACTAGGTACTTATGTGACCACGATAAACGAAAATGTATATGAACTCCGTCTAAAAAATTTGTCACTTGAAAATTACGTTTAGCAGAAAATTTCTTTGTGAAAATAAATTGTCACTGTTATTTGCCACCTTCATTATCTTGTTATTGCCATTTTCTTAGGATTTTCATGTATTTAAAAGTGTCAAAACATTACGTCACAATATGGTGCCTTACAGTATCATTCTTAATGTGGTCGCATAGTAGGAGTATTAGATCATTAACACTTTAAACACGTTTCCTTACAACATATAATTGATAAATCAACTTAGAATACCTAACAAATCCCACAGTTTACGTCCCTCAATAAAACGAAAACTGTTCTAAAGATTGCACGCGATTTAGACTTGATTTAGATTGAGAACTATTGAGTGAAATGCGAGTCTCAGTTAAATGTGGGGAGGTATGAGGAGGCCATTGTAAGCCCGGTAACGGAGGCATCCGACCAAATTGTGCCGAATGTGGAGATAAGTGAAATTTATGTGTAATGATATCGACTCCTGGCCTTTATATCAGTATGTTTGCTTCGATGGCGCGACTAGATAACTCGTAATTTATAGCGGTTGACAATTTGTATTAAATTGACCAGATAATGTGAGAGTATTTCATGTCAGTATTCGTATATGTTGTACACTAGTTATTGGTTAGGTTAATTAGAATTTCAAATAGCTCTCTATTGTATGAATTTTATCGGTTGTTGCTGGATGTCATAAATATCTTGTTTTAATAGCGTAGGTATAATGTATCGCGGTAGTGTTTGTCTATTGTGTTTTATGCGAAATTTTGCTAAATAGGTCAGTGTGATTTTACATAAAATTACATATTTATTGCATTATTAACCTGTTCATGGCTGACACTAGTTTAAGCTTACACTGGCCAATCTATCTATGTTACATCTATATATATAAAATTCAAAACTGACTGACTGATCTGACAACGCACAGCCCAAACCGCTGGGCCTAGAAACTTGAAATTTGGCATAAGCCCTCCTTTTACCACGTAGGTGAGCACTAAGAACGGATTTTGCGAAATTCGGCTCCTAAGGGGTTGTTTTTGGGCTTGATAGTTTGTATGAAACTTCGTTATTACAGGTGCTAGGAATATCAAGTTTTGCATGAGGTTTCTTTTTAGGACGTAGATGGTCACCATGACGGGATTTTGCGAAATTCGACCCCTAAGGGGTTTTTTATTGGGGTTGATGGTTTGTATGAAACTTTTTTCGTACAAGTGCTAGGCGTCTCAAATCTTGCATGATGGTACTTTTTAAGATGTTAATGCTCAGCAAGGTAGAAGTTGGGAGAAATTCGACCCCTAAGGGGTTGTTTTTGGGGTTAATAGTATTGAGATTCAAATTTTTACATAGGGGTTCTTTTATTGGACTTAAGTAATACCTGAGACGAGATTTTGCGAAATTCGATCCCTAAGAGATTGTTTTTGGGGTTGACAGTTTGTATGAAACTCTGTTTCTACAAGTGCGTGGAGCCTCAAATTTTGCACCGGGTTCCTTTATACGACTTGCATGCACACCATGCGCACCATGGCGGGATTTTGAGAAATTCGACCCCTAAGGGGATTTTTCGGGGTTGATAGTTTGGAAACTCAAATTTTGCATAGAGATTCTTTTTTGGACGTAGTTGCGGGTGTTTTGTGGAAATAGACCCCAAGGGGTTGATATTTTTTATGACTTCGTTTTTACAAATGCTAAGAGTATTAAATTTTGCAAGGTTGTTCTTTTATGACGTAAATGCACACCAAGGCACTATGATCTGAAATTCTACCCCTAAGGGGTTGTTTATGGGGTTGACAGTTTGTATGAAAGTTTGTTGCTACAAATGCTAGAAGTTTCAGCATGGGTTTTAGGACCTCGGTTCTCACTAAGACGACATTTTACATAATTCGACCCATTAGGGGTTGTCTTTGGTGTTTGTAATTAGAGAACTGAACATTGCAGGGGGGTTCTATTTAGGATACAGGTTCTCACTAAGAGAGGATGATACGAAATTCGACCCCTTTAAAGTTTGTATTGGTGTTGATAGTTATGAGTCTTAAATTTTGCATTGGGATTATTTTTAGGACCTAGGTGCTACCTAAGACGGAATATTGCGGGTTGATAGAATTTTTGTTGAATATTGATTTAGTTTTTCCAACAGTATCCCATAAAGAGGGTGGCCGGGACTAGAAATTCACAAAGGCAAAGTTCGAAAATGATGCGGACGAAGTCGCGGGCGTAGTGCTAGTTTAACATAAACTGTACAGAAAACATTTCATGAAAAAGGTAGCTAACTGTGGCAAATCTCATTCCCTCAAATGAAGAACACAACTGAAGATATTAAAAACGTAAATTGGAGAATATAATAATGTCTGTGAAGTCAATGAGTTTGGCGTGCAGCCAGCAATTACGACAGCTACCCTAGAACTTACGCAATACTAAGTTTGAGCGAAACAAACAAATGAACTTCGCCCTATATTGGAGGAGCTATTCCTGTCTCCCTTGTGTGAATTAAAAGATCGTTATTCCGTGTTCCAGCCACCTGCTATACTTTGTAAATCTCGCTAATTATTATTGCAAGACTTGTTACATAAACAGTGTATTATAAATAAAATTATGTACTGTATTACATTTGCAGTAAATCTAAGCAGTTTTATTAGCTTTTCACATCAGAATTCCTTCGTCTTTTATCGCACATTTAACACGAAAAGAACAATGGTTTCATGTAATACATGCAAGGGTAGCTCACCCGGGCGGTGAGGTAAGGAACATCTGACGGTGCCTCGGAAACTTTAGAGGGCTGCAGGGGATTGTCTCATCAGGTAACCGTGACCCTGGAACGTAAAAGGCTATTGAAGGATCACCGAGGATTTTAGTCAGTACTAGTCTGACAGTCTCTCCCGTCCTGCCCTGCACGGGAGGATTTATTTGATAGATATAGATTTTACCACGACAAAAATAGGTTAGGTTGCAGTAACATTGTTTTGTTTTTTTAATTTTACGTTCATATTTACGCACGGTACTATAACCTGGCCTTAAGGCGCTGTCACATTACTAATGGGGTCCAATAGGGCTAAAAGTAGGGCTAGTGTTCTAGAAATACCTTAAGAGATTGCTCTCGTCTTGAAACGTAAAAGGAAATTGATGGAACAGGGTGGGTTTTGTCAGTAGGTTATATACTTAGTATAGTTTTTTACGCTCTATTTAAGGCAGGAGAAGTCATTAGATAGATAATAATTAAATCCAAAAAACCGGCCAAGTGCGTGTCGGGCCACGCACAGTGTAGGGTTCCGTAGTTGCCCATCAAAATACTTATGCGAACTAACTAAACTGATTCGCTGAATTTAATTTTAAAAAGAAGAATTTTCAAAATCGGTCCAGGAGTCTTTGAGAAATCGGGGAAAATACATAAGAAAAAAGATTACGACGAATTTAGAACCTCCTCCTTTTTTTGAATTTAGTTAAAAATAGTTGACGATAAAAACCTACCTATCCCCAAAAAACATACATATAAAAGCTGTAAAAATTAAGTTGACAAACTTACATTTGCAGTTGTCTCCAATACATTTTGTTTAAGAAAATATGATATCCAAGTACATTTTATAAGTTGGTCGACTATCACTCGTAAAGTTGTAAAGCCTACTTAGTCATGATAATTTTCTTTTAAACTTCGTTATATAAACTACTATTGTGAATTTTTTCACACCCCCAAACATAACCGTTTAGCTGGTAGAGGGGGGGGGACACTCGAGTCGAGAGAAATTTAGCAATTTAAAGCTTAATATTTCTCAAACGAATATTTTTATAAAAAAATTGTTAATCTAAACTCACATTATTTTTTAAAGACCTATTCAATGATACCCCACACTAAGGGGTACGCGAGAAAAAAAAAACATCCCCACTTTACGTGTACAGGAGGTACCCTAAAAAAAAATATTTTATAAGAATTAATTTTACCACTTTTTCGGCACAACAAATCCGTATATTTACACCAAATTACAGCTCTCTAGTACTGTGCGTCTCTGAGCTAAACTGCGGACAGACGGACGGACGGACGGACGGACATTTTTTTTTTTTTTTTTTGCGTGGTAAAATCATCAAATGAGTCCTCCAACCCCGGGCAGGGCGGGAGGGACTGTCAGACTTCTACTGCTTAAAATCCACGGTGTCCTTCATAGCCTGTTATGTTCCGGGGTTACGGTAAGGGAATAATCCCGCGACCCCGGCAGGCTTTGGCCCTCTGAGAGGGGGGCCCCGTCATTATGCTGACGCTCTTTGAGGCGCGCGTGGGACACAACGCGCCGTCGACCCGGGCATGGTCCTTGGTCGGGCAGCGAGTTGCCCTTTACTCGCTGCCCGCATGCCCGCGCCTACGGTGGCCGGAGATCGTCGCGCGACGTCCGTCGCCGTGGGCGTCCTACACCGCGGTTGGGGCTAAGGGAGGACTCTGTCCTCTCTCGCTCGCGGCGCGCCTCCTCCTTCGCGAGCATTACTGCTTCGCAGAAGGAGGCGACCGCTTCCCACTCCGTCTCGCCCCGCAGCATGGCCGAAACCAATGCCGGGCGCGAGAGGTCTCCGCCTAGGACGGACGGACATAGCGAAACTATAAGGGTTCCTTGTTGACTACGGAACCCTAAAAAGTACAAGATTCAACCCTGTTTAACCATTCGGGGAAAACAAGGCTTCATATTGCATATTCGATGTTAACTTCTTATTAGAACAAAGTAACTACGCAGAACTTTATTATTAAAATCTTAGTCAGTCTACTAGCAAAATTAATTTCACATCTATTTCGTCTATGGCTCTGGCTTGGAATTGTGCCCAATAATTCGCTATTATGCTCCACACCTACCGCATGAAGTTTAATATTGTCATCAGCGAGGGATTGGAATATGATCGTACTTATCTACATTGAGGAGGACTAAATTAGAGCTGATATAAAGATTATTAACGATATCTATGCAGCGATGAACAGACTTAAATCGAGACTAAATAAATAAACCCAACTACGACAGTTATAGTACACCAGTACCCTTAGCACGAATTTTCAGTATTTGAGACGTAAAGTGAACTGGAACTTTGACAATTTAAAATTGACAATTTTCAAGGAAAAAATAGTTCCTTCTTCGCACACCAGAGGCGCTGTTCCATACAAGAAACGCTGTAAACACTGGAAGACGCTGTAAAGTAAAAGAGTGAAAACTCGTGCTAACCCTTAGCACGAGTTTTCAGGTACAAAAGTCGGTGGTCCGCCCTATTCCTCATATATATAGGTAAATAAATAAATATGAAGCGCTACCTTTGAACCGTCCCTCTACAAAAAGTTGAACATCTGGATACTAAAAGATGTTTCAATTATTTTTTAAAACGTTGCCCACACTAGGAATTTCTCCTGTATCATGGGTGCGTTTTAAAAACTTATAAACTCACATACACAAACACCCAGAACCGGAACAACGACTTGCAGATCATATATAGGTATAGGTAAATATTTGTTACCTGCGGGGATCGAACCGTGACGTGCTCAGCCATGCGCCAACCAGCCTAAAAACATCATATCCAGCTAGAACCATCCATTTAGGATCTTGCCATTTCATCCATAGAAAAGATACTGCAAAGGTGCGCAACTGAGGTTGTTCTGGAAACAAAGGTGGAGTTTTAGACAATAACAGCCTTACTACTAAAACTTAAACATCTGTTTAACACTTGTCTAAAAAAAGTGTGACTGCAAAACGGACATTATTTCAACGTCATAATCTGTTTTTTTTTTACACATGATGATGAGACTCCCTTTTCCGCATTTAGACTCCCATTCGGTCCGTTGTACGTGGTTTAGACAAGTGTTCAATAGTCGTTTAAAAGTTTTTGTGGTAGGAGTCCGGCAGTCCCACCGAGAGGCGTTACCACAAAAAAAAAATAGTGTGATCGCTTATTACAGTTTTCAACGGCTGGTCTCAATATTTGAGACTGATATAAAAAGCAAAGCTACATTGCGTTTTAGATCTAAAATACAATTAAACTCAATATAATACTGTTCTCGCACGTTGGTCCCAGCCCATCCGTCGGGTAATACCGCCCGTTATGCGGTGTCTCGGCTAAGCCACTTGTTTTCATTTATGGCCAAATGGCCCTCATTACAGCATAGAGCGAAGTGCTGTACGCCATTACACCTTAAAACGAACATAACTCTTGGTTTCGTCTTCGCTCCAAACTTTTACTTTGGTACGTGGTAGGTAATTTGAATTTATTTTTTAATTTTTCAGTTTATTTTGAGTTATTAATGTTTTTGGAGGATTTAACCCCCAAAAAGTAAGCCACCAGATATAGCTGTTTGTCAGAAAAATATTAATCTACTTTAACTAAAATAATGAAAACGAAACGTTTATGATATTGATGAAAAATTGACTCATATACAGGTGTGAATTAAAGTACTCATTTAAAAATGTATAATTTTGCACCAACATCAGACGCGTAATTTTAGTACTTTTTTATACGGGAGAAACCCACCGCTCTATTCCCAAACCATTGCAACTCCTGAAAGCCAGAATAAACAGTGGCAACCACCAGAAAAACGCCGAGACAATGAAGCTCGACGAGTCTCGCACAATAAATTTACCTGTCCTAGATCCTGCAATGAAATTAATCAGAAAAGAATAGCGGAGGAGGATAAGGAAAAATACATATCCAAAAATATTTTTTTTCTAATTGTAGTACGTGAAAATAGAGCTTTAGATATGACCATACTTTTTTGATAACATGCTGCAAAAGCAGACTAGCTTTGCCTACGGCATCACTCGTTACGCGATTCCACTCCTTTACCCTGTAATTGTTTTCAGTGAACTAAAATTCATCATAATCGTTTTAGCAGTTTTGGGAACGAATGCGTGACAGGGGCAAAATTCACTTCCATATTCAAAGTTTCCATACAAAATATTCGAGAGCTGAAATATTGAAACGTAACTTCATATAATACGCTTGCAAAAAGGCTTACAATCACTTCTTAGCTGCATAAAAATACAAAAGAAAAAGCGAGTATCTCGTTGAATCCATATCATAATAACATTGTTACCCGAAACTTTATACAACTCAATAACAACGTTAAGAAAACTTCACATTTCTTCATCTGAAACTTTAATGGTTCCTTCGACCGTTTCAGTTTGGAGTTTGTGCCCGTTGTAACCGATGAAAAGAAACCCATTAGGGCACGTTTTAAATTCTCATTTGGATGTTTTGGTGTAGCGTCTAAAACGGCGTCTTTAAGCAATTTTTTAAGTGATTCACTTCAGTTAGTTAAAACAGTCACTTTAAGCAATTCCTCTTTAGATTCACTTCGCAAATTCCTAGCAAAATCATTAGCAAGTCTTCTCACATTTTAGAAATAGTTATACGCACTAGCATAATAACATTTCATAATTGAACAAAGACTTACTTAAAGGTATCATAGATGGAGTATTAGCTGTTTAAAATCGCCACACTCTTTAGAAAGAGATATAAAGATTTGAAGAACCATATAACTCTTATTTGTACCCTAAAAGGTTTATCCCAGTTTTTGCATTTCATGGAACTTTATAACAATTCCTCCTACAAAACTGTCAAACATGAATTTTATGCTAGCTATTCATAATTACGAATTGTTAAATTAGTGATCAGTTAACGATTTTTCTATGATTCATATTATGATACTATTGTGATATCGCTTAAGTAGCATTATAAGACCGGTAGAAACTGCTGAAAGGTGTACCGTCTCCACTGATTATGCTAACGATAATGTGATGCTACTGAATTAAGTTGTCGCGTCCACAAGTGTTATGGAGGGCATAAATAAGCTATATTGTCTTTCAGGTTGACGCTCCTGAAGTTATAAGTATAATAAGCTGGATTTTGTAATGTAGAAAGTAAATAAAGAGTGTTCCCGTGTAGGCTAACCGTTGTACAGGAACTTTAAAGTGCAAAAAGTAGTGGATCCACTAGTTTTTACACTAAAACTTAACAAATACTATCTATAATATATTTTTTTACTTGTCTTATTGGTGATGAGATATCAATGAGTTACATCTCGTTTATGAAGGTTAATCAAATAATAAAAGGAGTCATCAAAACTTTACGACTATTTAACATTTGCTATGAATAGCAGGTATGTTAACTTATTGTTTTGTCAGAAAACATGGACTGATATTCATCATTGCCGTTTAAAACAAAATATTATTAGATTAAATAACTGGTTATTGCCAGCGGTTTCGAAAATTTTTTACTGGCACGTAATCCCGCTTTTAAGGGTATCCTATTCGAGACTATTACCTATTTCTACGCCGAATTTTGTCATATCTGTCAACCCGTTCTGACGTGATTGAATAACTTAAATCCTTCCTAACATTCGCATTTATAATACAAGCCGTTGCCAGCGGTTTCACCCACTACAACTCTGAATTTTATCTGAAAGAGAGTAGGTACCTAGTAGGATAAATAAAGACAACTACTAAAATAAATAGAAACAGTTATAATATTGCTACTAAACTCGTGTGTAGACAAATTTTATGCAGATATGAAGTGAGATTAAAATGGAATAAACCTTTAAAACAGTGGGTCGTTTGCTTAAACGCTGTGTGCATTACCTGCACGCGGGGGCGTTTTCAACTAAATATTCAGCATAATCCCCTAATGTTCTACTGAAACATGAACCAAACATAATAAAAATGGATTGTTCAAAAGCTTTTATCGTATATCTGCTACACTGAGTAACTACAAACACTCTGTGTTAGTGCCTGGCTGAGTAAGCAATTAGTAACTTATCAGAAAAGAAAAAGAAAAAAGAACCGTTCGATCCAATGAGAAGTTTCAAAAAAAGAACATCGAGATTGGAAACTATAGAGAATATATACTTTTTGCAGCAATAAATCTGAAAGTTAATTCACTAGTTTGCTACTCAGTCATGCTGAAATTGCTGCAGCGATTCCGATGAAACTTGGCACTAAAGTGAACCGTAAACTAAACCTCATTTCTTCTGATATTCTTAGCCGTAATATCTGCAGTAATGATAAAATTCTATTGCGAGTAAAATAAATATGGCGCTATAAAAAATACGTTCATATTTGAAAAGCATGTTGCTGTACTAATATTGTAATAGTTATAACCATTGATGGTTATAACTATTACAATATTAGCAAATAAAGCTTTGTTTTCATAACGCTCCGCAAAATCTCATTATTGTGCTGATATTATTATTCAAAATGACAGAGCCTACGCATTTAATACTTTATTAAAAGCTAAAACAGCTCTCTAGCACCTCGTTTTTATTTAAATGCGGGTAAATTAAGTTCATTTATATTTATTAGTGAAGCAGAGATGATGAAAGCTCCAGTTGTTTGTCATTTCCAGTAAGTTTTAGGAGTCATAAAATGGTAACAGTATTTGTGGGTTTATAAAATGAGCTATATTTCTTCATCATGTGGATAGGAAAGTGTATTCAGTTCTATTCGTATCTATCTAAATATACAACAAATAAAATCGAAAGAAATTGATCGGGCCCATCAGTTTGAAAAATCTTTTTTTTTTGTGAATTTCCAAAAGTCTTAGAACAAACATTGTTCAGTATCATGGGCTGAGTTACCCCACGAGGTTTTGCGCTATTAACGTTACACCTTATATAGTAAAGTATAATATTCACACTATACAAATTACAGATACAGAGTAGATCTTTTAAATATGGTGATACATGCGGTTTTATCGCTGAAAGCGATACTTTCAAGACACCTTTGGATGAAATAAATCTTTATTTTTCAAAATTTGTCTCATAAATGAGTGTAGTTATCAAACTTAAACCGTTTATTTCAATTATAATCGTATGCTGAGTTTTATCTGGTTACAGTTGATCAGCTAGTCAGATGTTTGAAGTGGGACCCATTCCAAAATGCAGATCTCTTTGTTTTAATGAAAAGTCGCTGACCTATTTTAATTGGATCATTGATAACAAATCTCATAAGTGAGCAATCATATTAATGGCATGGTGTTGTATTTTCTACAAATACAAGTAATTAATATAATACTCATTTTCTTACTTTACAGTATTTACAGCGTTTCTTGTATGAAAAAATGGAACAGCGCCTCTGGTGTGCGAAGAAGGAACTACTTTTTTCCTTGAAAATTGTCAATTTGAAATTGTCAAAGTTCCAGTTTACTTTACGTCTCAAATACTGAAAACTCGTGCTAAGGGTACAGAATATAAAAAGAAGTGACGCTTCCAGTTACTTCATTATCCGTGTCTGTGACACGATCTGTGCAATCTTCTAGTTCACTGTTATCACGACAGATGGCACCGCTTGTACTAGAGCTGAACGTTACTCTAAAAATGTTATTACCCATCTCATTTTTAGGGTTCCGTAGTCAACAAGGAACCCTTATAGTTTCGCCATGTCCGTCCGTCCGTCCGTCCGTCCGTCCGTCTGTCCGCAGTTTAGCTCAGAGACGCACAGTACTAGAGAGCTGTAATTTGGTGTAAATATACGGATTTGTTGTGCCGAAAAAGCGGTAAAATAAAATCTCGTAAAATATTTTTTTTTAGGGTACCTCCAGTACTTACACGTAAAGTGAGGATTTTTTTTTTCTCGCGTACCCCTTAGTGTGGGGTATCATTAAATAGGCCTTTAAAAAATAATGATAGTTTCCATTAACAATTTTTTGATAAAAAAATTCGTTTGTGAAATATTAAGCTTTAAAGTGATAAATTTCGCTCGATTCGAGTGTCCCCCCCCTCTACCAGCTAAACGGTTATGTTTGGGGGTGTGAAAAAATTCACAGTAGTAGTATATATAACGAAGTTTAAAAGAAAATTATCAGGACTAAGTAGGCTTTACAACTTTACGAGTAATAGTCGACCAACTTATAAAATGTACTTGATATCATATTTTCTTAAACAAAATGTATCGGAGACAACTGCAAATGTAAGTTTGTCAACTTTATTTTTACTGCTTTTATAGGTATGTTTTTTGGGGATAGGTAGGTTTTTATCGTCAACTATATTTAACTAATTTCAAAAAAAGGAGGAGGTTCTAAATTCGTTGTAATCTTTTTTCTTATGTATTTTCCCCGATTTCTCAAAGACTCCTGGACCGATTTTGAAAATTCTTCTTTTTAAAATTAAATTCAGCGAATCAGTTTAGTTAGTTCGCATAAGTATTTTGATGGGCAACTACGGAACCCTACACTGTGCGTGGCCCGACACGCACTTGGCCGGTTTTTTGTTTTTTTTTTTGGAACAAGATTTTTAATACAAGCAACCGTATCTATTTCGAAGTAATGCATTTTTTTTAAGCTCAATATTTTTGTATTGTTGAATTCAGCGCGAGTTGAGACGTCAAGTCCAGTGAAACATGGAATACAATAAATTTTATAATTTCGAATAGATTATGGTTTAGTAGAAGTATAGTAATAGATAAATAGGAATTTCATAAAAATCTGCTATTTTCTTAAGAGTATAAATAACAGTGTAAACTGTTTTCCTTACGTCAAAGTTTACCAACGACAATATCCAGCGCAATAACTCCTCCGCTACGGGTGACGCCCACGGCATCGGACGTCGCGAGGCGATTTCCGGCCACCGTACGTGCGGGCACGCGGACAGTGAGTACTTAATGGGTGACTCGCCGTTCGATCAAGGAACATACCTGGGTCGACAGCGTATCGTGTTCCACGCACGTCCCAAATAACTGTCAGCTATTTGACGACGTTTAGAGGCCTGAAACCTGCCAGGATCGCGGAACTATCTCCATAAGGTAACCGTGAAGAAAACCTGGAACGTAAAGGGCTATTTAGGTATCACCGTGGATTCCCACAAGTCTGACATTGCCCTGGGTGGGAGGATAATTATATTTGATGATTTACTAAGATAAAAAAAGGCCAATACTTCTGGCCACAAGCGTATCAGTGCTTACTCTAAGTGCATTTTAAAATAAAATTGGGCATGCGGAAATCCCACCCTTTCATGTTTTCCTTCTTTCGCTTAAGAAAAGGTTCGTTATACATTAACCGTATCGAGTTGAACCCTTTTCGGGACTTCTGTTTCGCGAAAAAAAAAACAAAAGGAAAACGCATTGTGTTAAGATACTCTTTGGTTTTATTCAAATGGTTCTTTCACTTTAAATTTTTAATTGAAGATGTATACGGAATGCTGTAAGTTCGCCACAAAACTTACCCCTCGAAAAAAAATTGATTCTGTTCAGATTCCACACTTTGTCCTCATTTTCGGATTTTATAATTTAATTATTCTGCTATCCCCGTGCGGCAACAAATGGATTGAATGTCATCATCATCATCTCAGCCATAGGACGTCCACTGCTGAATGTAGGTCTCCCCTTTAGATCTCCACATAAACCGGTTGCAGGCGACCTGCATCCTGCGTTTTCCGGCGACCTTTATATAATTAAACATACTTTGGGGACTTATTTTTATGGCGAACTTACAACAACCCATCTATACAATCATCCTGTATTATTAGTGTCTAAACTAAGGCACGCTGAAATTATAGTGTTTGAAATCATTATTGGAATTTCAGTTCAACGCCCTGAGTCCAACGTTGAAAATTCAATGGAGCGCTTTTATTTAGGCATTCATTTACATTTATTTTCATTTCTGTTATGCTTACAGCGTACCTAGACTATGATCAGAAAATAGAATATTAATTAATTAGTCTTAATACAGGACTCAAGTTATTTTAACTAATTATTATAGCTCTGTCTCATTCCCACAGCTTAAACTGAATTGCGTTAAAAGCTTGTGGTAAGGCTCCAGTTCTGTTGCAGTATCTATTCATTTTCATAGTTTCTTAATGGGCTCAAATATGTTAATCTGAAAAAACATATAGGTAAGCTGATTTCAGACTACGCTATAATACGAGTATAATAGCATATAGTATAATTATATCTCATAGCACAACAATGACGCGCTCCATAATAATAATATTATAATAATAAATTCCACAACTATCACACAACGCTATCAAGTCCCAAGCTAAGAAGAGCTTGTGTAATGGGTATTATACAACTGATAAATATACTTATATATTTCTAAATACATACATATTATAGATAAATTACACCCAGACACAGAACAAATGATGCTCATTACACAAACATTTGTCTTGGGTGGTCAATCCAACCCACGACCCCCGGCATAGCAGTTAGGATCACTAACCACTAGGCCAACAGGCCAGTCAAATACCATACATTTGTTATGGACACGTTCACATTGTACCTACTGTACTATAATTATTATTTATTATTGGCTAGCTAACATTAGGTCCTGTTTTGCTATGCTTTTTAACACAATGCACCCTGGGATGCGGGTGCACCCTGGGATGCGGGCAAAAACTCTTTCCTAAGCACTGTGTGCCTAAGTGGTCTCTTTGCCCGTATGCGAATAGCCTGTCGTGTGGACGCTCCAACGCGTGTCCCTCTGATTAGCAGAGGGCACAGCGGCGGAGCGGGCTTGCGGACGGTGAGTGATGGGTAGCTCGCCGTCCGAAGGACCAAGCCCGGGTCGGTGGCGCGTCGTGTTTCGCGCCGAATGCCTGCTGGGGTCGCGGGTTTTTTCTTAACCCAGGATACCGTGGCCCCAGAACGTAAAGGGCATAGGAAGGAACACGGGTGGATTTTAGTCAGTAAGAGTCTGACAGTCCCTTCCGCCCCACCCAGGGCGGGAGGACTCATTTGATGATTTTACCACCTAAAAAAAAAAAAAAAAAAAAAAATGCTTTTTAACACAATAGTATAGCGTAGTCTAAAATCAGGTATAGGATATCGTTTGGGAAAATAAGCAAGGGAAAATTTTCGAGCGACGCGGGCGGACCCGCTGGCAACATATAGTTTACTATAAAGGTATGTTTCTCAAGGTTACCCAATCAACCTTGGCTAACGAAGGAAAACAGAACTAATTTAATTAGTAGGTACAAAATCGATGAGTTAGTTTCACTTGTTTCTATCTGAAATATTAATTAGTAAATTAAGTGTCTGTGTATCTTGAGCTTTAACAATAGGGCTTCTATTCAAATATCACGTAAATTGAAAAGAAGGCTTATTGGGTGATATTGCAGAAAAATCTCGAATGTAAAGAATTCCCAGCCGATGGATGCAAGTGGCGAATTGTCGTTCGGCGTGGCGGTCTAAGGGGGAGGCCTATGTTCAGCAGTGGACTTCTTCCGGCTGTTGATGATGATGATGAAAGAATTCCCTGTAAAGAATGAAGAAAGAATGTATAGAATTCCATTTATATCGGGAGTCCTGAAGATTGACCCTTCAGCGCCATGGCACCTTACATAGATTAGACAATCCACAGTTTCAAAGCACTTTTTGGTTTGACTGAGACATACTGTGATGCCAGAAAGAAGCACGTTACAACCAAACAAGCTCAATTTTATAATACTATAGACCCTAACTGCCAAAACTTATTTAATACTAAAACATAGAAGTAAATCATACTTACTTCCAGGAAACTAATGGGTTGAGACGGTATCAGTAATGGTAGGTAAGATAGCTTTGTTCAAGTATCGTCATTAGTTCGTTGTTCCGTTGTAGATACTTATGACTTCGTCTGTTTGTTTATTCGAGCCGATTCACGCGACTTACTTATAGTAATTAGTCTGCATTACTTAATGTTGAAGTAGAATTATATGGAAAATACACCAAAGTCAGTCAAGCCTTATCGCTGACGTAAATCAACGATTGGATAATAGTGTAAGGGACTTTATATACTCACGGGTACGCCGCAATTGCGGCAGTAAGACCCCTCTTTGAGGAGTGGCTGGATAGGCGTCACGGCGTCCTGACCTACCGCATGATGCAGGTCCTCACCGGACACAGAAGTTTCGGGAGGTACCTGTGTCTGATGAGAAAGGCGGAAACGCCTGGGTGTCACTCCTTCTGCGAAGCAGTTATGCTCGCCAAGGAGGAGGCGGGCCGCGAGAGAGAGAGGACGCTGTCTCCCCCCTCCGCCCCAACCGCAGTGATAGACGCCCACAGGTCGGACGTCGCAAGACGATCTTCGGCCACCTTAGGCGCGGGCATGCGGGCGGCGAGATATGGTCAACTCGCTGTTCGACCATGGCCCATGCCCGGGTCGACTGTGCGTTGTTTTCCACACGTGCCTCAAATAGCGTCAGCATAATGACGGGGCCCCCCTCTAGAGGGCCAAAGGCTGCCGGGGTCGCGGGTCTAATCTCATTACCGTGACCCCGGAACATAAAGGACTATTGAAGGACACCGTGGATTTTAGTCAGTACGAAACTGACAGTCCGTAGCCCGGGAGGACTCATTTGATGATTTTACCACGCTCAAAAAAAGATACCGTGATTATAGAAATACCTAAAACTTTCAGTCCGAAATCGTAAATGATTTAAGTATTTACTTTACCTGATCAAGGACTCATAACGGACAGTTAGTTTAAATATATTTCTCATCAAATTAAGCTGAAGTGTGGCATAAATATAAAATATATCTATTTGATGGAGGCGTGGATGGGAACATTAACGGAATATAATTATGAGGTCCAATAAAATCGGCGTTTGGCTCATTTTACGACCGTCTCATAAACGGATTTAATTATCCTACTTGTATGCTGACGTAATATAACGGAATTTATTACAGTCCCTGTTTACATATTTATTATTTGTACATATTTGATGTCCATAGATCTGTTTGCAGTGCTCTAATAAGCCTTTTATTGTTTCCACGGCCTTTTGATATCTGTAGGTACTTACAGCCTACACATACATATTATACAGGCTGTATCAAAAACCCTGTTGTTCCTTTTAGGGACGTATACATATACCTATAAGGATAACATTTATGAAAATAGAATTTAAAAAAAAACAATATTTACTAGTCCGTTTGTCATAATCAAATAACTAGTAAAATCGACATATTCAAAAAAATGTTTACAATCTCTGACTTTAAAAGTACATTTTTAATAATAAATAGCCAACGAGCTCCGCGGCTTTCTTTGACTTTGACAAAAAATGCCGACAAACGCTACCGCGGGCGGCGCACGTGCCTAACTAACCCTTTATCCCCCGCCCTCCGCCCCGCAAATCACTTCCTAGTTCCTTCTTCCTTAGTCGCCTGCGCAACTTCCTATCGAACGGATGTGATTGTTGACCCGCGTAGTGAGTGACTTGTGTTTTGTTTACGTAAACATGTCTTTTTCTAACGCAGAATATTTTAATATGTTGATGTGTCTTGGGAAGTGTGATTGCAATTATGCAGCAGCACGCAGACTCTACCAAGAACGTTTTGCGAATTACCATTACCGTCGGCGATGGCATTCCAACGTTTGCACATTCGCCAGTTCAATACCGGCAGTGTCCACGGACGAGACCAACATCGAGCTGACGCAGGCAGACCGAGGACTCGAGACGATATTGAAGAGCAAGTCTTGGATTTGTTTGAGCACGATCCAACGCGAAGTACGCGATCAGTGGCACGTGAACTCGCAGTAAACCATATGCGCGTGTGGAGAGTCCTCAAAGAAGATGGCCAGCACCCATTCCACTATCGACGCGTCCAATCGTTACTTCCCTCCGATTATGAGCCAAGACTACAATACAGTAGATGGGTACTAGACAAGTTTGCAGAAGATAATGATTTCCTGAACTCTGTACTGTTCACCGACGAGTGCTCATTTGTTCGAACCGGTGTGTTCAATTCACACAATGAACACGTATGGTCGATCACAAACCCGCATGCTATTAAACCCAGTCATTTTCAACATCGGTGGCGGATTAATGTTTGGGCTGGAATTATTGGTGATAAAATTATTGGACCTTGTTTTTTAGACCAATCAATGAGCGGTGCCAACTATCTTCGTTTCCTTCAAGAACAGCTGAGTGATGAACTGGACGAATTAGGCCTCCATATCGTGCGACGTATGTGGTTCCAACATGACGGCGCGCCGCCACATTTCTCCCGCGATGTGAGAAGCTATTTGGATACCGAGTTCGGAGACAGATGGATTGGTCGCGCCGGACCCATCAATTGGCCTGCAAGATCACCTGATCTGACGCCATTAGACTTTTTCCTCTGGGGTACTGTAAAACAACAGGTATTCAAAACGGTGTGCGATACGGAGGTCGAAATGCGTGCACGCATAGTAGCAGCATTTGACCACATCAAGTCCGATACCTCTGTTCTGCGAAGCGTGCGCGAAAACAATATTAGACGTTGTCACAAATGTGTAGAGGCAGAAGGTGGTCACATCGAACAGCATCTCCGTGGCCGTCAAGTTGATGTCATAATAAATTAATAGGTACATTCGACACACACACTCGACGACATTTTAAGTGTAGTGAAAGTGATAAATGTAATTTTAAAATTAATCAATTGTGCATAAAAATACCGCCTACTAATCCAACATTATCAAAAACTGTTTCGTAAAAGTGATTATAGCAACTTGTGTAGAAAAAAATTTGGATACCTATTTGCGCCAGCGGCGCGCGGCGGCGGCTCAGCGGCATCGATCAAAGAGAGTGGCGGTAGTGTCATATCTCTTTGTAGTTTCGCGACATCGCTTCATGCAGTATTGCAGCAGAGGTAACAAACCAGTTAAATATTACAAACATTAATAATTAAATATTTATTTTAATTAATTTTATTAATAGTTTTTCATAAATTACTCACTTTATTACGTTTGCACACCAATTCTTAAAACGTAGGTAGAAGGAACAACAGTGTTTTTGGTACAGCCTGTATGTTAAGGCATTTTATTTTACATTCGTTTTGAATAATTAAATGAAATTCTGTACAGGACAGTATTATTAAGACACGATACTAAAAACTTTATAACGAAACAGTAACCTAAATATTTAGATATTTTAAAGACACTTTTTTTTTTTGATAATTACTAATTTGTTATCGATTTGATTTGCGAGGAACTTTGTAAAAGGTGAATTTACTGTTCATTTTAACAAAAATATTCAGGTTTCATTCAAATAATCATAAAGGTTTTAGCCATGTTACGTCAAGTCTGCAACAACAAGCAGAATAAAATTTAAAAAAATATAAATAGGTACGTCTCTGTTAAAGATGTATGTATATTTTTACAATTTTACAGCCTGAGTTCACCCATTTTCTTTTTATTCTGCAAGTCTCATCCAAGATTTTCCCCTTCAAGATTTTATCTTTAAAATATACCCAGCTAAAATTTTCATTTACAGAAATTCCCAGCTAAAGGAATGTTTTGTTTAAAAAAAAAAACATTTCCTTAAGTACATTTAAATGAAAACATTCCTTTAACACAGCAAATAATAGCGTAAGTAATAGATAGCACTTAATTTAATAAACATGACATTTCATACACACGACATATCGAGCAAATTAATAAAGCTAATAGAGAAGCGCTCGCTCTCTGTGGTTTTCATTCAGGGGTTTATTAAACATGCCTCTATAGAGCGCTTCCAAGAATCCCGAATATGAAATAGATATCTCGCTTACCGTTCGACTTATTGTCGCATGTCAAACGGTTTTTAAGAATAGGTTCCTAAATGTAATCTGATTGAATGTTATCGATTACCTTGCACACCGTTTTGTAATTCAATTCGACGAGTACATTTCAAAACTATGATAATAATAATTAATGGGCTTAATAAATAATTCTGTTACGTAAATGGAAAATATTAACATTTTATAATATGAAGGGGTTTGTTTTCATTTTGTCTCTATTTACATAAAGTTATGGGGACCTCATAAACTAGGATTGGGTGACCATTCGTAAACCCGACACCTATCCTTCATGAAGGGTCTGTCCTCCAATTTGTTAGAACACACCAAACTAACCCCTTCTATGGTTCATATTAGGGTTCACCTTGCCCTACTTCGAACATCTCTTGCAAGTATTCAAGCTAACAAATATTTACAGAAATACTCAACTTGACAAATGTAACAACTCTCCACATTACATTATTTGCGTACTGAAACAAAAGACGCGTGTATAATAAAGAATCAACAATATGGAGCTAAGTTTTCGAGATGTCGAGCTACACACGCAACATTAGCTCCACTCAGCAAATAAAAAAGAGAAAAAACACTGTAGGAATACGAGTCAAACATTATGCTCGGTGACATGCTATCCTATAAGAGTTGGGGAGTTAGAGTAAACTTCCCAATACACTTACTGAGGAGGCTAAGTTTGCAGCATTTGACCTCTTATGGTAGCCATACACCATACTGCCTATTTGTCAATTCGGCATAAAACTGCCAATTTGCTCAAATAGAATTGAACGTGTATGGGGGTGGAATGCCAATTTGATGGCATGACATGCCAATTTTGATAGGTCATCAAATCGTTTTTGACACAACGTCAAATCGGCAGCAGTGATGCCATCTTAGCAACTTCATAGATAGTTAGCTAATTTTATAAAGGTGCTAGAAAAAAAGCTAAAAAGTGTAACTTGTGGCTAAACTTTTTAGCTACTTTTCTACAGGGACGGTTAGGCCACGTTCACACGGCGATTATTTTCCCGTATACCATACACGAGATTTTATCGAATAGAGTTGACCAGTTTTAGGACAATTTTGCACGGTACACGGTAAAATATTATATTTCTCAAACACGGGATTTTCCCGTATGAACGCCGTTTAAACTATTTTTAAGTTTTCATTTGTGAACTGTTATTACTGCTCTATTCGATAAAATCTTGTATACAGTATACGGGAAAATATCGCCATGTGAACGTGGCCTTACCAGGAAAACTGAGGCTTTTCGCACATGGATCGCATGTACACTCGTAAAAAAAAGAGTTATTCATTTTATTTTAAACCAAAATACGATTGAAAACTTGAGAGGTGTCAAGGGACCACGAAAGCAAGTTAAAAAAAGGTTCATGCTATTTTCGACCTTATTGACATTTATGCAAACACCTGATTTTAATGAAGGAGCAATGTTAACGAATGAGAATGTGAGAAAAACAAACTAAATTTTAAATGTCGATAAGGTCGAAAATCGCTTGCACCACTTTTTTTAACTTGCTATCCTTAAGCAAGTATTTTCCGACCTTCAAGCGATTTTCGACCTTATTGACAATGATGCAAACACCGGATTTTAATGAAGAAGCAATGTTAACAAATGAGAATGTGAGAAAAACAAACTAAATTTTAATGTCGATAAGGTCGAAAATCGCTTGCACCACTTTTTTTAACTTGCAATCCTTAAGCAAATGTTTTCCGACCTTCAAGCGATTTTCGACCTTATTGACAACGATGCAAACACCGGATTTTAATGAAGAAGCAATGTTAACGAATGAGAATGTGAGAAAAACAAACTAAATTTTAAATGTCGATAAGGTCGAAAATCGCTTGCACCACTTTTTTTAACTTGCTATCCTTAAGCAAGTATTTTCCGACCTTCAAGCGATTTTCGACCTTATTAACAATGATGCAAACACCGGATTTTAATGAAGGAGCAATGTTAACGAATAAGAATGTGAGAAAAACAAACTAAATTTTTAATGTCGATAAGGTCGAAAATCGCTTGCACCACTTTTTTTAATCTAATTCGATAGTCTCATGATGAAATGAAAAGGTGCTAGAAATTGTAGCTGTCGTCACCGAATAATAGCCAGATCTAGTTGCTGAGTTGGCATCACTGGTGCAGATTTGAAGTTGTGACAAATCTATCGTATCGATAGGCAGGATGGTGTATGGTGTATATGGACGAACTGCCGATTTGAAACAATTGCAAGCCGCAAATCTATCGTATCGATAGGCAGGATGGTGTATGCCTACTATTAGTCGGCTCTCTCCGCCAAATAACGCGGTGTGTCGGGAAGCCTAGATCCCCGCCCCTCTCCAAGCGGGGTAACGCATGAGAAAGTTTCTGCCTAGCTTTAAAGTTAATTAAGTGTCTCTACCCCGCCTCTCCATGTTTTGTGAGATGTGTGGCACTCCGGATGGACTAGATTGGCAGTTTCACTGTCTCCTTGTTGAGACGACTTTGCAACTTTTGCATAATTGTGTAAGCAGTTAGTCTCAACTGTCCAACTAATTGCGTCATTTAACAACGTAATTTTAGCAGCATTTATTACAGTCATATTATCCAAATAGCTTATCAAATTCTCGTGTAACAAAGTTTATAATTGTTACAAATCATTTTGACATTATGTAAAGTTGTTTACAAAGTTTACCTAAGAGCGTAAATAGTATTCATACAAATATAAGTAAGTTATATTAATAACATTTACAGAAGTTTTTATTAAACAAATCTATTTACGACGTTGACTAAAATGTATCGCACCGTTGGGAATAAAAAAGGTAAAGCCCTTTTCGTGTATGACAGCTGACGAATAAATCGTCCAAATTGTGGCAACAATGAGCTGGGCTATAACCAGCCATTGTCTAGCCTGTAAAAAATGAGACGTACAAACGTTAAAGGTGAAAAAGCGAGTAAATAAAGCATAACGGTTGGGCTAGAGGTGAAAAATCACTGACAAACCACACAAAAATCATTCAAGTTAACGGCATACAACGATCCGCACTTCGGTTGCTCGTGACCTGTGACTCGCCCATTTTTCCTCCCCGGAGCGACAGCTAGGCCTCTGTGAAAACAAGCAAAAATGGAAGGGAAAAAGAAAAGCCAACCACGCTCCACTGATATTGAAAACGAGAACAAGCACTCTGTGATTCTTTCCAACACACAATAGTTTGTGTTAACTGAGCTTCAAGTAGACTTACGATACTCCATACAGGTTGCACACTATTGACTAGAGCCTCTATTGTCATGTGAGCGATGTTTTATTTTATTGATATTTCGAACCGTTCTCAGACACATTATTTGTGGTTTGAATTCTCATTTCTCACCATCTGAAAGCTTTATTTGTTTGATCATGAACAAATGAAAACACCCAATATAAAATTCTTCGGAAAAATCCGAATCATGAAATGGAAAAACAGGACAAGAGAATATTTTTTAATCCTCCTTTATTTTTCCAGGTGTTCCATAATATACCTATTACCTACTGATTAGCCGTTCTTAATTAAAACAGAACAAGCAAAAAACGTGTATTACCATTCACACCCTTTTCCCTTTCGTGATGGAACGCATTAAGACAATCGGGTTGAACATTTTTTCCGAGGGCTCAACGCGCGGGTAGTAAGTACGCGTATTAGTGATACGCACATAGGGTTATCTCGGGAAATCCGACATCTCCGGCGGATGCTGCCTCTGTCTACCCTGATAAGTACCCCTACCGCGATACAAGTGAATAGATACGATTTTGGGTTATTCTCTGTTACGTATTTCTGTATTTGTTGGAATTAGCCGGTATTTGTAACAAGACTGTTGAAATCAGAATCAGTTTTCTCGTTTTAAATGTTTAACTGGTATTGCTATTATTATACTCAAAGCATTTATTTAAATTTAAGTATAGATACAAATTACAGGCACTTTTGTTTTTATTTCTAAATATTTTTTTTTATTATTTATGTAGAATGTAGGTATGTACAAAAGTCATAGTCAGAGGGCATAATAACTTGTAAAAGTCCTACTGTACATCATTATTATTAAGCTTCATAGTAACTGGTATTAAGCTGTATAAGAGGAGTTTGCGAGAGTATTAAATATTTCGATTTAACGTTGCAAATACTTTTTCCCCACAGAATATTTACTGAAATTTGTTGATTTATTTACATTATACATAATATTTATGCTATGGGAAATTTATATTATTATTTTCCATTCAAAAATTGGTGTAATGAGTTTAAGTTGTCGTCATGCGTTCATGCGTAAGTTAGTTAGACTGAAAGCCGATCCTTACTACCTACCTTTGTCTTGGCTTCTCAATTCAATCTTTAGCTATTATTTTCCATGAAACATTCTAGAAGTTCGAAGCCCAATCAATTAATTAGTACTAATTACTAAAACAGAAACAATAAGACTCCATTAATCAAACATCCAATTCATTATTTTGAAAACATCACAAATTAAGTATTTGTTTCTCAATATAGTCTCGGTATACCTACTTGAAACAAATTAATTTCAATAACAAACAACTCGAAAAAGAGGCTACAAAAGTTTTATTCAAAGGGTTTCATGATACAAAAGTTTTGATTATTTATTCGCAAGTTTGTAACGAATTTCAATGAAAATGTTGAACATGAATTATAATAGTTTCATGGAACTAACGAGGCTGACAAAAAAACATGTTGAGAAAATATTCTAAGGATTTTTCAATAGTCAGATACTCGTAACTTTTATCTGAGGAATAAACATGGCGGTTTGACAGCTTATCTTTAGAAAATATGTCAAACCGCTATTTTTATTCCTCAGATAAAAGTTATCTGACTATTTAAAAAATCAGCCCTTAGACTTATTTTAGTAACATTACAGAGGTATTCCTCGAAGCGCTCCCGTTTCGAAACGCTCGAGCTCCCACCTACATATACAACGTACTTGCATAGTCCTTAAAATCCGCTTATAAACTGCAAATAAATAAAAGTTCATAATAATGTTATGATAATTCAGACATCAAATTAAATGTCTATACGAAAAACGCCATCAACGACAGCATCCACGTCTTCAAGAATATCGATTACTTAATTAAAATAAATTTTCCTTTATTTATATTTCATCACAGAACACTCGCAGGACATCAGACAAAAGTTAACCCTACGAATTCCTGGAACTTTAAATTGGTATCAAAGATTCATCAAGGCGCTTTTTGTTTTTAAGGGTTTCAAAGGGAGGACCGGCTCAGATGTTTACCAAGTCTATTGAATGTCAACCCTACACAGCGGGGTCACTAGACCTTACACTTCTACCAGTTTTGTTTCAGACACTTGATTATCTAAACTTTGGTTCTCCATAAAATTTTACAAACCAACTTCGTAAGACTGACTGATTTTCTGTTTAATTTCAAAGGTAAAACAACGCTGGTTAACGAAGTAATTTGGTTGCGAGTAAATTGCCTATGTAATTAGAGGTAGGTAATTTGAATTAGCTTGTTAGTTACCTGACTACCGTAATATTATATACGGCACGATATTTGAATTTTCTACTCGAATAATAAAAAAACTTTTTTTTTTGTTTTTCCTTTCGGTTACTTTATTAAATGAACAACGTTACTTATTATGATGAATTAACCAACTGTATATAATTCTTCTATGTAATTACTTTGAGATAAACATGAACAACACTTCGTGCGCTGTACCTGCCTGCTTCTCATAGGCAAGATTCTTTCATTAAGTGAAATTGCATTATGTTTTCAATCACGACATTGAAATTGAGCAGAATACATGAATTTCAATTTTCCTCCACGCATATGAAGACTTAATCCATTTATACAGACATTGTGAGGCCTGTCTTTTGTGTTGAGGGCCTGTGTCGACGACAGGTCTACAATCACGCGTCAGCTGACGTAGAATGGCATCATAGACAAAGCGGCGATTTGTTCAGTCCACACACACTGGCTTCGCGCCAGACACCCATTCTTTGAGCTTTACACCACTATTCCATTATCCTAATAGAAGCTGGTATGGAGAGCGGATGCATGGCGCAGTTACAGGGTTAATGAATGTGCACCAGCGGTATTATTTTACGCTGAAACTAGGCTTTCGTTGCAATGCCTACTGTCGTTTCGCTCCCAAGTGATTTTCACGCCACATTCCGCTTTTGTAACGAGTTTTTTGGAAGTGTCCCCAAACATGTGAATCGACTTAGCGTGGGCTGTTTCTAGTTTTATTTCTTGAATTGTTACAAGGATTTGCTTTTGTTTTAAAAGCCCTATATGAAAATAGTATTGATATTACGCAATAATGTTAATAAGAGACAGCAGTTGTGTGCAAGTAGTGACAAGACCCTCGGGTTCCGAACACCATAATAATACATTTTTCTGGTTGAGTCGTTGAACGTGCATGGCTTATGAAACAACAATGATTTTCTTTTGTTTTTCTGAGTACACCAAATATTGGCATAAGCTTAGTATTCAAATGAAGAAGATACAAGATAAACGGAAACTAAAACTACGTGTTATATTGGTGTACTATTTTTAATAATATAGAATATCATTCTATTATTTATGTGGAAAAACGAGGCCGATTCATTGCGAAAACTAATTTAAGCTATTAATAATTATTATGTAAGTACTTAAATAAAATGAAATTTACCGCTACTAATGGTTTTAGTACAAATATTTCATTCAATATTTCAAGGTGCATCGAAGTTAGATTTCGGAGATTTTAACATGATGCAGCTTTTCTATGTGAGAGCTGATGGAGCGATTTTTTTGATAATTTTTATATTTAAAATTATACTTATTATTACCGCAACTCATATATTTATAAAGTTACAACATGTCACTGGCCTGCAAATTGCAAAAAACGTAAAAATATTTGAATTTCCCGGGCTGGTTGGAGCATCCCCCTTAACAGCCTTGCTTGTATGACAAGATTTGTATGGACGAAAACTAGGCGAAAGAGTGTGTAAGGGTGCAAGTCTCATACTGTGTTTCCATGGGAAAAATGCGAACCTAAGGGACTTTATTAACCCATGGCGCGATGCAACGCGATTCGACCGATTTCAACAAGTGAAAATCAAACTTGAATTACAAAATAATGATGCAATTCGATTGACTTGACGTCGTCGTGGCAATCGTGTTTTGTTTTTCATTTACCCGTAGATAATAACGTGTTTTATGTCATATGTCGTAGTGGCAAGGTTGATTTTCACTTGTAGTTGGAATCGTTCGAAATGCGGGACGGGTGGGACTGTCAGTCAGACTTGTACTGACTAAAATCCAAGTGTGTCCTTAAATAGCCCTTTAAGTTCGAGGGACGCAGATACCTGAAAAACTTTCGGTGTAAAACGGACACAACAATAAAAAAAAAAAAACTGGCAGCTACTAACGTCAGTGGATTTGTACATGGTCATCAGTGCTGCCAACTATCAAAATATCTATAGTGTTAGTTTCACACCGCGTTGTCCGTTTCATTCACGTTTCATTGCGAATTTCTTTATACGCCTATCTTCCTCCTTTCTATGGTTGTAATGTAATGCACGTCGTGTCATAGGTTTATTTTAATGCATTAATCAATCAACGTTTAGTTTTGTTAAAATTTCCTCCCGAAGATTACCCTGAAATATGAAGGTGAACATAAAGATCTCTACTGCTAAGCACAGAACAAAACATCGGAATATTTTTTACTCAACACAAAGTCAATAGTAACTATGTTATTTGACAAAATAGTATTATACTAATATTATTTTCTAGATCGTCTCCAATATCGTAATAAAATTTGTATTTATGCAAATAGATATACCTACCTAGGTAACATAGGTTAATTTTAATATTGATAAGCATAAGAAATTTTAAAAGAAATTATTTTAGAATACAGGTAATTAGTTATACAAAACAAAATGTAAGAAATAATTTCAGCATTTTGATAATACCTACCAATTAGTGAGTTACCTAATCCCCATTTTTGTAATGGTCGGAAATACACAAAAGTAAAATAAAACAAAATTATATAAAACCTACATTACCTTACAGACTTGAAACGAGCTTCTTTATTCAAAATAATTACCATTTAAACGAACCATTTTCACAAATTTTAAATTTTTAAACGTAAATTTTCTTACGTTTGAGTACGCATCTGGCTGCGTCTATCCGGCATAATGACGAAATGATTAAAATATGAGCGTTCCCGGCGCCTCGGTTTGTCTCCCTCAGAGAAATAAACGTTGTTCCATCAAGAAAATTTACTGACGGAAAGGGATGTCGGTCGTCACAACAAAACGCACCAAAAGAAAATTTTATTATAAACCACGTTTTTTCCTTTTCTCACAATTCCACGTTATTCATGGCAAGAGTTATTATCCCATACGATATTGAATAAACAACTCGTTCATGACTGTTGAGTTATTTGAGAAGGAAATTATTTTTTTTATCTGGCAATGTGTTTGAATGTATTGTATTAAGTGCGTACTAACGATGTTAATGCCTTTTACGACGGAATATACAAGAGCCTTTTTGAAGACTAATGAGAGTACTCGCGAATGAAAAAGAATAAGAATTTACTGAAAAGCTGCCAATTTTTTTGGGGTAACTTGAAATGAGCACGTTTGTTAATAAATAGAGTTAGTTAATAAGAAAAAAGTTTCTTTTTCGATGAATATTCAATTAAACAAATATAGATAATTTATCTACCTTCGTTTAAAACAAGAACCAGCATTTATAGTTTCAAAATAGAAACAGCATCGTCCACAGGAACGGTTCAGTAATTGCCAGAGACTCGGAAAATGATTTCGCGTCCAACGTCACTATGAAAGTGCAAAATGGAGCGAAACAATTAGTGAGACCGCAGAATACATCGTCATATCAGGCTAACAAGCGCTTAACTCAGCAAAACAGCGCATCACACCAAGTAATAAAGTCTTAAACATAAATCCAGCGTTATCTCCAGTGGCAAACGTATACGCACAGCACAGCTATGAAACGAACCCAATCTGCATAAATTTGCAGTTGACCCTGTTATAATACTACACACAATTTATGTACACGACAAATTTGATGCCGTTTTGCTTCGCGAACGGTTTGAAATGATTCTGTACGTGAACTTCGTGCTCGTTGCCAAACTTGTTTACGCCGGATGAATTTTTATTGAAATCAACTGGCGTTTTTACATAAATTGAGTACAGGCTTATTGAGTTGGCTTTTCGACTTTGTCGATAATAAATTGTTGTAGCGATCGCCTTTCAATTGAAAAAAAAAAAAAAACTCAGCATTGTGTCATACGCATAGCTACCTCGCACGTTTTCCATTCCATTTTCAAAGTATTTTTCTCTATTTTTTATTCTTTTGAATAGATTGACAGGATAAATAAAGTTTAAAAAGGTATAGTTTGACTGTTCAGACTTGTGACTGGTCGATTTATTTTACTTTTAAAACATGCCTAATAGTAGCCTTAATACCTCTTTATAAAAGGCTTTCAGAAATACCCTGAGAGAGGAAAGGAAAGAGCGCAAAAGGGCAAATGAGAACAATCCGCTTCCTTAAACCAATCCTTTTCAAAGAGTCACTGAGTAGGCAAGTACCAACTTCAAGACGACGTTATTGTAAGAGAGTTCAATGTGTCTAATACTACAAAGAATTTGGTTCACGGTTAGCAATTTTCCACTTTTAATATAATGCGAGAAGAAAACTTACAGCTGAGGCACGTTTCTCTTGTGTAAATCACTCCGAAAAAATAAACAAAAATTAAAACGGAAACATTTTGAAATTGCAAATAAAGATATTCGATTTTTTAAGTTTAAATCTAAGCTCATTAAAAACAGAATTGGAATTCTCTGGTGTTCTACATATTATAAGTTTGGAATATTATATATTCGATGAAATATAGTGGAACTGATTGTCTTTGGTGTTGTTTTTCTTTTTTTATCGAAAGGAGACCATAATATAGCTTGAAAACTTATAAACATTAAAATGAGCTCCTGTAAAGACATCCTCTTTTCACTAGGTACATTAACGTTAAAAGAATAAATTGTAGTAGCATGAATAATGCAATATTTTTCTTATACAATTTGTATGATTTGAGTGGAAAGTGTGCTAAAGGCATTAGCTGCTTCACTGGTTGCAGTCGCTCGTTGAACTGCGATACTAATTTTACTACTCGGAATTTATTTGTCAAATTGAATGTTTGCAGCGTCATAATTTAGTTTTCTACGTCAGCTGCCACCATCAACATGGGTTTATGTACTGTGATGCATTTTCACGTTGTTATGACAGAACATAAAAACTCCACTGATACTAAAATGTTCGTCCTGTTTTTGTACGTAACGTGGTAGTATTATTTCGGTACTTGTCCAACGATATTTTTTTCAATTTGCATTTTAAAAGTAAATGGAAAAATATTGACGGCCACTTGTCCGTGCCATAGCTGTTTCTAACAGAAACATTTACAAATGTTTCTATTTATTTTGTAAATATAAAAGTTTAGATTAGATGTGAAAACGTGAAGACACAAAGGTCTCAAATACGAGAATGATACGTTGTTTCAAAAGGTACAAATCGATATGAAACTACATTGTTTATGAAGGGTTATTTAAAACAGTAACCTTTTTTTAGAAAGTCGCAGAAAAGTGTAAGGTGCCATTTAGAAGAAATCGCGGCTAAATTAAGCGTTTATGTAAGTTAAGACACACGTCATTAACACAAAAGATGCCTCGTTTATCTATCATAAACAACCTTTCATCTTTAATAAACACGCCGGTTGTAGAGATTCCGAGGAAACAAGTTTAAGTAAGAGTGGAATTAAAACCTCATCTCAAAGAAAATTAAACCGCGAATAGTTAATGGGTCTTAACTCGATTTCGAAACGCTAACTTTGTCGAGACCGAGTCGTTGGCTTCAATAAGATTCAGGCAAGTTTGGGAAAATTTGCTTCCTTTTAAAACGGTTCGCCATTTAACCATCGCGGAGAAAGCACTCAAAACAAAACTGGAGCGCGCTTTTATTTTTCACGAGATCCCTTCTAGATGGTTTGCTTGTAAAAAAAATAATTGTATTGTTATTGTTCGAGTTGGAGGACATTACACCTTTTGGCGTTTAAAATAAATTCGTTGAGAAAGGCAATTCGTTCCGTTATAGCTATTGTTCTTTATGTAATAGCTAGGTATTCGTTTTGTTTATGTTTACAACGCTAATTATCGTAAAACCTCCTCCTTTAAAACAAAGTTCCCAAAGAAAACTGCAACCGATACGTCTATTTTCTTGTTCGCCACAGACAATAATAAAGTCCTCTGCTCTCCACTAGAACTACAAAAATAAACTTTATAAAGAAACACAAGAACTTACGATCTTCACAAAGCGAACATCTCTGGATGATGTCGAAGTTACAAGATGGCGCCGACATGCAAGTTGTTGTTCATTAGCATTGAGCGAACATTTAAATTAACATCTCTAGTATTATAATTAACTAGTAAAACTTTAGGTATATTATTAAAAAGTTCTGCATTCGTTCGCCGCTTTTTATTAAACTTGTTTATTCAAAAACGTCTTGTATTAATATAAAAGTCAACCTCTTAACATGCATTCAAAAGCAAAGGCATTTAAAATAGGAACCGAGAGGAATACGTATGTATATTACGACCGTGGGTTTGCAAGTGGCTTATATTTACGTACGCAAAAGCATTTGTGGCTTAAGGGCCATTTAATTAATGAGGAACCATCAAAGCAAACCTCATGAGGTCTTAAATATAAGGATCTCTTTATAAGATGTTGAAGGATCGGCTGCAAGAATTAAAAACACATTTTGTTTTGTAATAAGGCTTTTGTTAATCTCTTGTTTAATTAGGCGTTTTAATGATATTGAATTCTTTTGACTCGACTTAGACGGAAAATAATATTATGTTGGCTTCCTTAAGTGGCTTAAGAGAAGGAAAAGTTCAGTAACGTTTCTGTTAATCTTGAGATTAAGAGAAATATAGCACTTCTTCTTGTTTACAGTCATAAATTACAACCGTTTTCTAAGCTAAGTAGGTGAAAAAGTGGGGTGCTATGACAGGAAACCTCCACGTGCGCCCGTGGACTGGAGTTCCCTCTCGGATACGTCCGGGGGGTAGACCAGTTTTTCGGGCCGGTGCACCCTGGGATGCGGGCAAAAACTCTTCCTTAGGCACTATGTGCCTAAGTGGTCTCTTTGCCCGTATGCGAATAGCCTGTAGTGTGGATGCTCTAACGCGTGTCCCTCTGATCAGCAGAGGGCACAGCGGCGGAGCGGGCTTGCGGACGGTGAGTGATGGGTAGCTCGCCGTCCGACCAAGGACCATGCCCGGGTCGGTGGCGCGTCGTGTTTCGCGCCAAATGCCTGCTGGGGTCGCGGGTTTTTTCTTAACTCAGGTTACCGTGGCCCCGGAACGTAAAGGGCATAGGAAGGAACACGGGTGGATTTTATTCAGTAAGAGTCTGACAGTCCCTTCCGCCCCACCCAGGGCGGGAGGACTCATTTGATGATTTTACCACCTAAAAATAAAAAAGTAGGTGAAAAAGTAGCGATAAAACATAAGACAAAAAATTCTCATTTGCCTGGGAGAGGTAGGTGTGGAAGCCGAAGTGGGCTGGCCGACACTTGCTGAGGTATTCCACATTGTAGAGGAGACCACGTACCCAGAGGTATGGCAACCGTTGCATTGGCACTTGGGCTAATGGCACTAACTATTCTACATACGGTTCCTATCTAAAGTTTTCTCAGGTGCCTAATGCGGAACCTAATGTGGAATACCGCCTCTCACAGAAAAGACAATCGTTGGGAGTATACGAGACGTGTCCTTGAGTGAAGACCGAAACTAGAAAAAAATAGTGTAGGAGGCTCGCAGGCTAGGTGGAGCGACGAACTGCGCACAAACCTCCTGTCTATTTATATGTCCAGCAGTGGACGTGGACGAATGCAGGCTGATGATGGTTAAAAATGTGTTGTTTGGGGGCACGGCAGAGCTCCCGCCAAACCGAGCACTGAAAGCTACACGGACATATCATCCTTTTCTCAAAGCAGCTAATTTGTCGTATATACATTAAGCCAGTTACCTACAAAACGACTAAACTGCCATACAGCTTACGCTACAGCTACAGCTTTATCTTTATTGTAGTCACATATGACAATAAAGATAAAGCTGTACTAGCACCATACTGTGACGTTATGCACCTTCTTAAAAAAAAATGAAATAAAAACCTTAACAAGATAAAAACGATATCAAATAATTTTATTAAAAACTAGCAAACCCGGAGAACTCCGTTTCGCCACCAGATGGCTTCGTTTTCTTTGCTATAAACCTCACGGAGCCCGAGATCTTTCCAACGAATGTAAAACCGTGAAAATCGGTTCGTGCGTTCTGGAGTTATATCGTCAGGAAGGAAAACCCGAATTATTTTTATATAGTAGAATAATTTGTACAGAGTTTTTACTAAACGTTTTTTAAGTAACCATTAACAAATGGACGTGAATGACGTTTTCACTTTCTTCATTCTCCATCCATTCTTATTCCAATAACTTTAATTCTTTTCGAAGAAGCATCAGATGAAATCAAAACGAAATCTCTCCCTCTACTTAAAGTCTACCGAACCTCTTCCTATGAACTTATCATAAATATTCATTAGGGTGACCTCTCAGCCTACAGCCGAGAGACTGTACTACAACTATTTATAAGTACGGAAATGGTCACCCTGTATTGCCTACCTGGCGTTTGTAGATCGCAGTGTTCGCAGTTAAGCCGTGTGGTCAATGATGTCATTAGGCTTATCGCGATTAGTAACCACACGTTAGGTTACACGCAAATTCTGAACTATGTATTTGTAACAGTATTAATTATTTGGCCATAGGGGCGGTAGTGATAAGGAGAAAGTTATAAGTACCTACATTGTAGAATGGATAGGTGGGTCGCCCTAAATGTAAGACTAAACACAATATTAATGTTTACTTATGAAATTTTCTTTAGAAGCAGCTTTAAGCTTTTGGCTTTTGCTTTTTTGCTTTTGAGCCGGTAGGTAAAGTAAAGTAGCTTGAGAGCAATGGTGGCCCAGTGGTATCGACCTCAACTTACGGGTTGTAGGTCATTGGTATGAACACAGCCAAGTAGGCTGGGTTAAAAAAATGCCACAAGTAAAAAAAAAATTTTTTTTTGACTTGTGGCCCTTTTGTATTCTAGTAGCGGTTTATAGGCTGATGATGATACTGTAAATTTTTTGTCATTATAATCTTATTAATTTGCTTTAAGTTATGGTAAACGTTTATTAAGTATTAGAAAACACAATAAGAGCCATTAAAGTTTCACTGTTATCGCTGTCTCGGATATATTCGGTAGATAACACTTAAATTGCTACCTTACACCAAAAGCAAGTTGTTTGATCAGAATGTAGACTATATGTTTAATACTATACGTTTTCAAGTATTTGTCATAAACAATTTATGGGATTTTAGAAATAGATAGTTTTACTATTGATCGAACAACTGTCCCTTAAATTCATTCTTCTAATGTGCGAAAATACCATTAATATTGAAAAAAAAAAGTAAGCTCACTGATTTTTCAAACCACAAAGGCAGATGGCATCCGGGATGACCTCAACATTTGATAAGCATATTTACCCAGTCCATGGTCGCTTGTCAAAGCGGCTCAGAAATTATATTTGGAAAAATAAAAAGCGAAATTAAACGGCGCGCGGCGGTGTCATTGCCATAGACGTAGCTAAGCGAATGTGTGAAGTCGAAAACGAATATGCAACTTTGATATTCGATTTGCATTTTTACATTTTCGACTGAGAGCATTTTTCCCATGAGCGTTATTAGGGGTGATAAAGGGATTTAAGGGATTTGCTAGCGGAGGGTACTTTACTAATGAAATTCCGACTCTAATTCAAAATGTGAAGGCTGGTTATTGCTTCTCATCTTGTTTTTGTCTAAATTTCTCCATAATTTGTTTTATGAATGAATAAATATTTTCTTTATTCATTTTCTACGCCTATAAATTACTTTATTAGATATTTTTTAACAAAAAAAAAAAACTAGCTGACTTGGCAAACTTCGTACTGCATCAGAATATTTTTTTTTTCATATTGCCTCTCGTTTTAAATCACTTAAAAAAATAATTCAAACAAAAATCAGCCAAATCGGTTTAGCCTTTTTCGAGTTTTAGCGAGACTAACGAACAGCAACAGATTTTTATATTATACCTAGTACCTACAGAAGAAGACAGTTCTCTTGAAACCTCCTAACAGTACGCGCCGTGTCTAAAACTTCTGCCAATCTTATCAATGATAAGGTACAAATTCTGGTGGGAGGAAATACAGCCGCTGGAGTTCAATTTCGGTAACAATCTTGGCCGACTTCAGTAGTAATAAACCATTGTTTAGTTCTGTCTGAAAGAAAAAACAAACGCTGTGAAAGAAACCAAAGTTTCCGTAACGGATATAAGACACAACTAAACCTAGAAACAGAAGTAGAACGGAAGCCAACCAAGAAAAAAAACTTAATGATAAAGCTAATAAAAACCAACAAACAAAAGTTAAAGTATTAATTCGACAAAGATGTAACTTGTTTCTGTTGTTTTTTCCCAGTGTAGCAACAGCCGGGCACGCCGCAATTGCGGCGGTAAGACCCCTCTTTGAGGAGTGGCTGGAGAGAAGTCATGGCGTCCTGACCTACCGCTTGACGCAGGTCCTCACCGGACACGGAAGTTTCGGGAGGTACCTGTGTCTGATGCGAAAGGAGGAGACGCCTGGGTGTCACCACTGCGAAGATCGCCCGGAGGACACGGTGGAGCATACGGTGCAAGACTGCCCAGCTTGGGCGGAGCACCGACGTGTCCTCACGGCTGCGATAGGCGGAGACCTCTCGCGCCCGGCATTGGTTGCGGCCATGCTGCGGGGCGAGACGGAGTGGGAAGCGGTCAGCTCCTTCTGCGAGGCAGTAATGCTCGTAAAGGAGGAGGCAGGCCGCGAGCGAGAGAGGACAGCGTCCTCCCTCCGCCCCAGGCAGTGGTAGGCGCCCACGGCGACGGACGTCGCAAGATGATCTCCGGCCACCGTAGGCGCGGGCATGCGGGCAGCGAGTAAAGGGCAACTCGCTGCCCGACCAAGGACCATGCCCGGGTCGACGGCGCGTTGTGTCCCACGCGCGCCTCAAAGAGCGTCAGCATAATGACGGGGCCCCCCTCTCAGAGGGCCAAAGCCTGCCGGGGTCGCGGGATTATTCCCTAACCGTAACCCCGGAACTTAACAGGCTATGAAGGACACCGTGGATTTTAGTCAGTAGAAGTCTGACAGTCCCTCCCGCCCTGCCCGGGGTTGGAGGACTCATTTGATGATTTTACCACGCTAAAAAAAAAAAAAAAAAGTGTAGCAACAGTAATTTTATTTTCAAAACTATTTAGGGCGAACTGTTTAATGAGTTCTTTACGCTTAAAAGAAGCGTCCGTTACGAGTAGCTCTCTTTCGCAATTCAAAACATTTAGCAGAAATTGTATTACTTTTACAACCCATTACGCAAATAGGCACACCTTTTTACATCGAACACATTTTATTATTTAAAAAAACTCCATTTGTGTTAAAAATAAAGGAAACACGCAAAATGCAAAATAGAAGAATCGAGCAATCAGCTTCATCTATTGACGCTTTGGTAAAAAAGACGAGTTTTAATTGAACGCCCAGTTCCTGTGTAAAAGCTTTTAGAGAAAATAAAAAATGAGAAAAATTAAATGCAAGCTGCTCTTTGCCGGGCGGTTTACACGCGGTGCGCTCACAAAGCGGCACTTAGCTCGGCGCTTAGTGACCACCCTACAGGCCCTTTAAAAAAACTACGGTCAATAGCGAAAAAGAAATTAGAGTTAACGACGACACTAAATGAGTACGTATGTTCTACGCTCAGTATTTTCTGGAACATTCGGTAATTGAAATTCTTGTACCGTTGTTTCTTTTACAGGCGCGGTTTACGTTTGTATTTTTTTTATGTTTCTACTCAAGATTTTGTTCATTACAAAAGTAAAGCCAGTTTGATAAACTTGTAAAAATAAATGTTAAAATCTTTATAGCTTTTCAGCACCTCTCAAAAGAGTAACGATAAAATAAGTTATATATTTTTTGCGCAAACTTTTTGAGATAAAATAGACGGTTTCATTTTCTTTTCGTAAGAATCTAAATTCTTCTTTAATAATTTGGTTAACTAACCGCACCCACGGCCACGGGGCGAAGACTCAAAAGGGTGAACAACGGTGAACTTATTTTAATACTTACCTTTTTTTTTGGGTGGCAAGTCGTCAACTGTGTCCTCCCCCATCTATAGGCATAGCAGGGTAGACTGTCAGACTCGTACTATCTAAAATCCACCGTGTTTCTTCAATTGCCCTTTACGTAAGTGTAAACTCGGCGACAGTCCCGCGACCTCGGATATTAATAGCCCTCTTTTTTTTAGCTTGGTAAAAATCATCAAATCCTCCCACCCCAGGCAGGGCGGGAGGGACTGTCAGACTCGTACTGACTAAAATCCACGGTGTCCTTCAATAGCCCTTTATAGCCCGGGGTCACGGTAATGAGATAAGTCCCGCGACTATATTAATAGCCCTACCGCCACTATATTCACACAAAATAAATCGTTGACTAAGTTTCGTGTACATCGCATCGTGAACAGAATGCATGGTTGACCCTTTACATTTACACCTTGTATACATGTATTGACATGCACAAATACATAATACATCAAACTCTAAGGCATATTCACAGCATAACACAATGGGCTTTTCATGCTCCCAAGATTGTATTTCTCAGTATTAACTCCTCCTATAGAATCTCCAGCTTCCTATTCCATTCATACTTGTGTCCACACGTATGAATGGGACTTACCTACTAACCTACCCTAATAACCCAATCAGTCAATTGCTGTACGTTAGTCTCGCTAAAACTTGAAAACAGCTTAGATCAATTTGCCTAATTGTTGTTTTGAATTATTTTTGGAAGTCCAGGGAAGGTTTAAAAGGTGATTTTGAGGCGGTACGAAGTTTACTAGGTCAGCTAGTTCTTTAATAGATTTCCAACTTTAATAGAAAAGTGGAAGGTTCTTGTTCGATTGGGAAAAATTGACAGAGTGAGATATGTTGACTGCATCTTTCGTCAATATTTCCCAGTGATTGACTGGCCTTCCGCATTCCACTCACCCTGTGTAAAACATTCTGTTGTCAATTGTATCGTAGAAATTGAGATTGGTCGCAAGACCTCACAATACCTGTTGCTTCTGAAATGTATATTTTTTAACTCTGGAGTAATGACCTTTCTGTTCATATCCAATCATTTAAGGTCAAGTCACACCAAATTTTTCTGTACTTTAACGCTATCACTTAAAAGTACAGGAGCCTAGCTCTCGTGTTAGGAAGCCTGCAATGTACTTTTACTCAAAAATGCATGTAATGTGGTCATTATTTTGACAACCTTGTTTGAGCAAAGTCGCCTTTGCCGGAGTGTTTCAAGGAGCGGCCAGTAATGTTTTTGCTGGCCGCTCTACAGGTCGGTAATACATTGCCGGCCGCTATTTTGACGTTTCAACGTTTTAAAAAAACAAATGCAAAAAGATTTTATTTAAAACACAGCTGTTTGTATATAAAGAGGTAGGCACAAAAAGATTGTATTCCATATTAAAAAAAAAATACAAAGAAGTAACAAAAGCGCGGTTCAGCGAAATTTTAATTTTTATTTAGTGACTTTTTTTTTGCTTTAAGTAAGTGAAGAAAATATACCTAACAGTCAAACACCGCATTAAAATTATCGCAAACTATTAGTAAGTAATATGAAACCCGGAAACCCGGTGTTGAATTTTAGTAAGTGTACTTTTCATATTGTTATTTTAATTAATTTTCTAGTTAATATCTATATGTATTTTATTTAAATCACTTGCTGGTTTTATTTAGGTTAGGTACTTGCATTTTTGAGTAAAGCACTATACAAGCCTTGGCCCATTATGACTCTTCGCTGGTCACGCTATGATTGCCTCGAGCTAGCCTAGCTACGCTCTAGGCCTTCCAGCTTGGCCATCATGCAGCACTTGCTGTCCTCACTGTAAAGGCTTCGGCCTCCGGCCTCGGCCTTTATCTCAGCTCGTCCATCAAGTGGTGCATGCTGACCGCGCTGTGTCGGCCTGGAGCTGCGCTAGGCTGCGCTGTCGGCCATCATCAGCGCGACCAGCAAAGTAGCCATTATAGGCCGCGGCAGTAATGTACTATAAACATCGCAAGGGACGCTGCAGAAAGACGGTTAGATGTCAAGACAAAATGGCGACAGTAAGTTGTCTAGGAAGTGGTGTACACTATAAAAAGTACACTACTTTGCTAAGAATGTTTGTTTTAAACTTTGAGAAGGAAAAATGTTTCAGAGAAAATGTTTGAACATATTGTGCGACATAATTTACGAGGAAGGTTTGATGACGCCTTATTGTGGTAACATGTAAGCTTTTTGTCACACTATTTCTTTTTTTGAGCGTGCAATCTCAAAAATAATCAAATATCATACTTTACTGAAAAAAAAAAAACAACAAGAAAATAACATAAACATAATTTGTTTTAATAACTTACTCAAAGTATTTTTCCTTCACGTTGTATTAATTTAAAACGAGATTTTCTATAATATTTTGAAGCTGAAAACAACTTGGTTGAAACTGAACTTTAAAATAACTATGATTTTTTGTCCGTTCTTTAGAATGGATCAACCAGAGCCGTATGATTTTTTTTGTTTTTTGTAAGTGGCCATGTCGGTTTTATAGAGAAAATAAAACCAGAAAAGGACGAACCGTATACCGAGCCGTGCCGTTTAGAGCGCGAGCTCGACTTGGCGAAGGCACTACCGTGCCTCCAAATATTGGGAATTTAGCAGTTATTTCGATACAATAATTTATTAATTTAAATTCTTTAATTGCATGTTGAGTGCTAGCAATTAACACTAAACTGATCGCATTTAATTTGAGTGTTACATAACACGTTTAAATAAAATGTAACTGATAACAGCTTTAAATAAATTTTGAATGAGTTTAATTAATATTTAGAAGTAGTGTATTATGTTACCCACATGTTTGAAATTATTTTGTTTGTTATTTTATGATGTTTAAATTGGAATTATATCAATTGATTGTAATAATCCTATTGAATTTTTATTTTGTTTAAGTACCTACATTTAGTTTAAGACTTTGTTTTAAGACAGTCGTTGGTAAGAGTGGTTCAATTACATTTATTTTTACTTTTTGTTAAAAAAGTCAGACAGTTTTTAATACCTGATTAAGTTGTATTAATATTTTTAAACCTTGATCGCTTTTTACATTAATGGAATCGAAATCCGTAGAAAAATAATTTCATGAAGAATATTGACAGCCGTAATAACTACATCAGCATTTCATTAAAAGTTAATTATAATGGACATCATTCAAAGGAATTTCAGAAATAAATTACAGAAACGATGCACGCATGCATTTTCTCGTCTCTTTCATTTTTCAATCGTGTAACACATCATTAAATCAATTATATAAAATGAAAGTATTTCAAATAAAATGAAGTAATACAAAATGATTTTAAAAGATATTTATTTTGCAAGGATTTTGTTAAACGCTTTCAAAAACGCAAGCGAAAAATTTCAGAGGTTACAATCTTTACCACCTTTTGGAGGACACGGTGCAGTTGGTTCTTTGCAGCTTTGTACTCATATATGCTGCTCCATTGGTCTTGTGTTCTTAGGCGCAACTGCTAATCGATGGTTCCCTGGGTTCAATTCTCTGATCAGGCGAAAAGTGATTTTGGGTTTTACTATTAAAATTTCTCAGGAACACTTCGGAGTTTGAAAGTTATCGGTTTTATAAAACACGTAAGTAGATTTAAAAAAAAAACTCACATTCCTGATTTTATGTTGGTATCATTGTTTCTATTTAATTTAATTGTAATAATAAAAACAAAAATGTTTAATAGTAAGATTTAGCTCTTCGTGTATTATGTCATTAAGAAACTCAAAGGTTTTTTATTTCAAGCCTTAAGGACGTAAATACGTTTGAAAGAACACAATTTCTGTCAATTTGACAGCGTGATGCCCACGAATAAAAACAAAACACTAACGAAACATCTATGCCTCGTATACCACTACAAGAGCATTTGCAATTTTTTTACGAAAATTTAAACAGAGTGAGATCCCGTGGCTTCTAGACACTAGTTTATTTTCTCAGTAGGTAACGAATGGATAATACGTTATGTATTTTTGTAAAATACTGCGTTCTTGCCGCAGTAGGATAATTGACCTATTCACAAATATCAGACTAACCGTGGCCGGTTGAGCGCTTGAACATGCCGAAGCCGAGCCGCCAATCTAGTCAGGATCAATGCTGCTCAGACCAAGGCGTGAGTTTCTCCGGAAAAAGGAGCCAAATCCACCCGGTTCTATCTTTTTGAGGTGTAACAGTAAAAATTATGGACCATCGTGGCCATGATTACTCGTTAGTCCCGCGATCCCGGCAGGCTTTGGCCCTTTTGGTAATTTATTCAGCAGGTTGGTAGAAATTTTAGTACTTATCTATCTGTTGTTTATGAAGCCTACAGAGGTGTTGATGCAAAGACAGTTAGATTCACACTTGTGTATTCGACGCCGCCGCGCCGTGAATTAGTATATAGCGTAGGGTAGCCATATCTACTTATAACTAGATACTGAATCCGTGAATTCTCGGCACAATACCGACACTGATCGGGGAACAGGCACGAATGCGCGTGAACCCCGCGAAAACCATCCACATTATCGTTCGCGCCTGGTTACGGGGGTTTACGGCACTAATGTGAAGCCGCCATCACAGTGTAAAGCCGGGTCCAGACTGTTGTAATGTAACGTGAATCCATCGTGTAATGTAACGCGAATTCTAGGTGTGGACGGCACCGCCAGCATTACATGTAACGCTCGCGGCTGATCCATCGGCTGTCGGTTTTTGCGCGAACACAAAGGCGCACGCAGTATTCGTGTTCTCAATTTGCTTTGAGTTCGTGTGCGGTCCACACTTTTCATGCAGATTACACGTAATCGTAAGATTCGGGCTACACCAGTCTGGATCCGGCTTTAGTAACCATACTCTTCCGAAACGTCTTGACCGATTTCATGAAATTTTATAGGCATATGGAATAGGTCTGAGAATCGGCTACTATTTATTTTTCAAACCTCTAAGTGATAATGGTTATCCACACCTAAAATTCTATTTTTATTTTAGGACTTTTTTAACATGATATTGATCCTTATCCAAGTAAATACGTTATTCATTAGAACAGTGGCGGATACAAGGGGGGGGTCATGGGGGTCATGACCCCCCCCTGGGCGACAGGCTAGGTCTGTGGCCACTGCAATTGCGAGCGGTTCAAATATAGAATCCTGAGCGTAGCGAAGTTTTCAAAAGTACGAGACGCAGAATAACTTTAGTGCCCAGTGCAACACACAACTTGAAACCGCGAGCGAACAGGCCTTCGCTTGCTCAGTTTTTAATTCAAGTACCTATTCGCGCCAAAAAACAACTTTGCAGCCTTACATAACAAGTAACTATTCTTTACGAATAGTATAATTGCTAGATTTTTCCGGTGACACCGGTCCACCACCAGGTTAACTTCGCTGCAGTGGAGGACCAATGCAATCGACCCCATGAAATCTTATTCGTTTAGCGGTTTCAACGTTACAATTGAAAAACACACTTTCGCCTTCCTTTAAAATATTAAGTATACACCGTGACTTTTTAGTCGTCTTACAAAAGCAGCCCAGTTCATGTACCCAATGACTAGAACACGTTTATAATAAAAAAAAATAGGTATTTAAGAGATTTGAAAATTTTTAAAATAAAATTTTAATTCGTTATTATGACGCAAGGTGTAGTTAGAAACACCCTTGTCTCATAGAAAATGGAGATAGAATGATCTGCCCGACTATTGCGCTGGGTAGGTATACTTTACAGCTAGATACGTAAACATTTAACAGGGTGTTTCATATTTCTAATGCACCTATTTATTAAAAATAAAAATTATTATTAACGATTAAAAAAAAAAAATAACTTGCCTAGAGGTATTTTAGGTCGGATACATTAAGTGGACCCTTTTTGTAAGACGACTAAAAAGTCACGGTGTATATATCTCGGGCACGTCGCAATCGCGGCGGTAAGACTTTGAAGAGTGGCTAAACAGGCGTCACGAGAGACGTCCTGACCTAGCGCATGACGCAGTTCCTCACCGGACACGAAAGTTTCGGGAGGTACCTGTGTCGGATGGGGAAGGAAGAAACGTCTTGGTGTCACCACTGCGAGGATCGCCCGGAGGACACGGTGAAGCAATACGCGGTGTAGGACTGTCCCGCTTGGGCAGAGCACCGCCGTGTCCTCACGACGCCGATAGGCGGAGACCTCTCGTGCCCGGCAGTGGTTGAGGGCTCGAGGCCATGCTGCAGGGCGAGAGGGAATGTGAAACGGTCGCCTCCTTCTGCCAAGCAGTCATGCTCGCGAAGGAGGAGACGGGCTGCGTGAGGGAGAGGATAGCGTCCTCCCTTCACCCCAGCCGCAGTAGTAGACGCCCACGGCGATGGACTCATGGACGTCGGCAGACGGTCTCAAGCCACCGTAGGCACCGGCATGCGGGCGGCGAGTAGGTAATGGGCGACTCGCTGTCCGACATTTTTTTTTTTTAGCGTGGGAAAATCATCAAATCCTCCAACCCCATACTGTCAGACTTCTACTGACTAAAATCCACGGCGTCCTTCGATAGCCTGTTATGTTCCGGGGTTACGGTAAGGAAATAATCCCGCGACCCCGGCAGGCGTTTCCTCCTTCCGCATTAGACACAGGTACCTCCCGAAGCACCCGTGCCCGGTGAGGACCTGCGTCAGGCGGAAGGTAAGGACGCCATGACTTTTCTCCAGCCACTCCTCAAAGACGCTGTCCGACCATGGACCATACCCCGCGTGTAGAGGCGCGTTGTGTTCCACGCACGCCTCAAAGAGTGCCAGCATTATGACCCCCGTCATTATGCTAACACTCTTTGAGGCGCCACACAGTCTGCCGGGGTCGCGGGACTCACGAATTACCGTGACCCCGGAACATAAAGAGGTATTGAAAGACACCGTGGATTTTAGTCAGTACGAGTCCGATAGTCCCTCCCGCCCTGCTTTAAGTGGGAGGACTCATTCGATGATTTAAGCACGGTAAAAAAAAGTATAGCTAGCTACAGTGACAGCTGTCTCCGACATATTGACCCCCCCCTGATGTAAAAGCTGGATCCGCCCTTGCATTAGAAGCATTTGAGTTTGAACAAAATTGCCCTTGACTTCATTTCATTTGAATGAATATCTTATATTAGGAGATATCACAGTATCAAAATACTACCACATCAAAATAATGTCGGGCTGGGCAGGGCATGTCATGATTGCGGCGGTAAGATCCCTCTTCGAAGAGTGGTTGGAGAGGCGCTACGGCGGGCGTCCTCATCTTTAACCTAGCGCAAGTCGGAGATTCGGCTGATTCAGCGGCAGGCAAGGGAAAGGGGAAGAGTCTGAACGTGTGAGGGAATGGACATCCTCTACCTCTCTCCCAGCCACCGCTGCAGACACCCTGGGCGTTGGCAATCGTAGAGCATATTCCAGTCGCTTGCGGACGGGGAGCAATGGGTAGCTCGCCGTCTGACCATGAGTCATGACGCGTCGTGTTCCAGGCGCTCCTTAAGGGAAATAATTCGGACGGGGCCATAGGGCCCAACGCCTAATTTGACGCGAGCGAAACCGCGGGCAGAAGCTAGTATTTATATAAGATGTCTCTAGAAACATAAATCAAGTCGCATTGGGGCATGGACGAGACCATTTTCAATCTTTTTACTTCTGATAATGTCGGTGCGAACTTATACGGTACATAAATTACGACCACTTTTCGAGTTCAGGTAAACAACCAATGCCTCTAGATTGAAACTTTGAAACTAATTAGAATTTACGATTAATATAATAATATAATATTCCACAACTATCACACAACGCCATCTAGCCCCAAGCTGAGCAGAGCTTGTGTTATGGGTACTAGACAACTGATAAACAAACATAAATATATTTCTAAATACATACATAGATAAATTACACCCAGACACAGAACAAATCGATGCCTTAGTTCACAATTGCACTAACTACAAAATTTTCAATTTTCACTTTTTTAGTGCCAAATACACTAAATTTCATGCTCTTTCATTTCCGCGTATCGAAATACCGTTATTCCGTCTCTTTCTGCCAAAAACGTGGTTCACAGTTGTATTAATTGAGATCGCATGAATGTTGTACTGTACTAATGACGTTTATTTTTGTAAAAACAATAAAGACACACTTCAACTGACTTTAAGTTTAACAACTGCAGAAAATTTCAAAACACAAACGTATTATATACATTTGCTATAACTGTGCATATGTTTTAGCAGTGCTATAAGTGTGCATTATGTGATGGTAGTGCAAAAGGATCGAGAAAATTCATGTACAAGTGTGCTAAGTGCGTACTTAGAACACTTGTGCATGAAATTTCTCCTCCCAGTAGATGTCTAATGGAAGTATTACAAAGGTATTCCATCCACTTCTTCCTCTTCCTTGTTAACAATTATTGTGTCTGACAGGACTATTGTAGCCAGGAAGCCTGACATTATGGTCATAGATCGATCTGAGCGTCGCGCAATGATTGTTGATATAAAGTTCCCGCATGACGAGAACCTCGTGAGGTCAGAGAGGGCTCTCACGTGGCAGCTGGCTCAAACGCTTGAATCAGAAGGTAGTACTACTGTACACGGCGCCTGTCATTAGGAGGTTCGTCTCTCAGGAGTCCTGACGACCGATATCCCGGACCCTGTTCCCGATGCTGGTAGACTGCTTTATAAATGTTTAAATGTTTTTGTATTTCTTTATTGTTGAAATATTTAAAAATGTAATGAATAAGTAAACATCGATGAAGATTGTGATGACACTGAATCATCTGGTGATGATCAAGATGAAGAGTCCATTGTTGAATAAATTTAAGTTAAAAAGTTATTTTTTTTTATAAAAATTCTTATTGGAATGATTCAGAAACGTTTAGATGTCACGGTTGGCGCATTGGTAGAGAGATCGACTGCTGCGCAGCGTGTCGCGAGTTCGATCCCCGCACGAAACAAACATTTGTATGACCGACAAATAGTTGTTCCGGGTCTGGGTGTTCGTGTGCGTTAGTTTCTATGTTTGTGAACGCACCCACGACAAAGGAAAATTCTTAGAGTATAGCAAAGCTTTATTTTTAATTAAAAACTAAAACTAATTGGTTTGGACAAAACCTAAAGATTGGATCATATAATTGGGCAGTAACCTTTTTTTTTTGTTTTTACTGTGGGTTTGAAACATAATTAATTAATTTTTGATTGTCCACAATCAAAAATTTAATAATAATAATAATATTCCACAACTATCACACAACGCCATCTAGTCCCAAGCTAAGCAGAGCTTGTGTTATGGGTACTAGACAACTGATATACATACTTAAATATTTCTAAATACATACATTTTATAGATAAATTACACCCAGACACAGAACAAATGATCGTGCTCATCACACAAACATTTGTCCTGGGTGGGAATCGAACCCACGACCTCTGGCATAGCAGTCAGGGTCACTAACCACTAGACCAACAGGCCAGTCTAAAAAATTAATTAAACTGTAACTTTTTTTTTGTTTTTATTGTGGGTTTGAAACATAATTAATTATTTTTTGATTGTGGATTAAACTGTATTATATAATAAAAATAAGCATTATGAATATGGATCACTGGTTTATTACTTTATCTATTTGATGCAATACCCATAATTATTATTATCCTTATTCTTGGACCTTGAACCAGCCTGGTAATGCTGTTAAATATTTTTGAGTTTTTCACTTAGTACTGATGAACATAATCAATCTTAGTGCACAAATTTATTAACTGAGGGGTTTTATATTAGCTATTTTGAATAGGTTATGTTTAAACTAATACTTCAATATTGTGATATGATGGAGTTTAAGGACTAGTCTTATGAATAAATGCATATTTGTTTTATTATCTTCCTTGGTTTTTGTACTATTCTTGTCTAAAGTTTAAAAAACTTTAAACCTCTCTCCTCAAAAAAGTGAATTTCGTAGTTAGTGCAATTGTGAACTAAGGCGTCGAAATGATCGTGCTCATCACACAAACATTTGTCCTGGGTGGGAATCGAACCCACGACCTCCGGCATAGCAGTCTGGGTCACGTCACTAACCACTACACCAACAGGCAGGATTGATTGAAACCTCTTAGTAGCAGTGATACACAAATCTCTAAGTGTTTGTGTCCGCGAGAATGCTCATACATTGGCCGAGGCCATGTGAGGCGTGACGGATTGGGAAGCAGTCACCTCCTTCTACGAAACAGCCATGCTAGCGAAGGAGGAGGTGCGACACGTGAGGGAGAGGACAGTCTCCACCTTACGACCCAGCTACCCCTAAAATCGGCAGCATAGACAGGCTTCTTCCTAGGCGGACCGACGACATTGTGAGAATCACTTGCAACCGATGGAAGCAAATTGCGAAATGTCGTTTGGCGTGGTGGTTTAACGCCGAGGCCTTTTATGAGTCTTTATAAAGAAAAAACAAAAAAAAATCCATGAAGTGCTTTTCCAGTATGATATGCGCTCAACGCTTGGGACCATAAAAGATAGAATTTTTTTATGATCGTTTACTCCTGCATGCATTTGGGTACTGGTATCGATGCAATACCCGTGATATTGCAGGTTTTCTTTATTTTTTGGTTGCTTTTTGCATTGTATGGTGGAAACTGTTCTCCTCCTCCCTTACGCGTCACGCCTCCTCCTTCGCTAGCATCATTGCTACGCAAAAGGGGGCGACCGCTTTCCATACCGTCTCGCCCCGCAGCATGGCTTCGACCAATGCTGGACGCGAGAGGTTGCCGCGTATCGCCGCCGTGAGGACACGATGGTGCTCTACCCAAGCGGGGCAGACCTGGACCGTATTCTCCAGGCATTTCTTCCTTCCTTATCAACACACACAGGTACGTCCCGAAACTTCGGTGTCCGGTGACGACCTACATCAGGCGGTAGGGCAGGACGCTGTGACGCCTATCCAGTCATTCCTAAATTAGGGGTCTAACCGCCGCGATTGTGGCATGCGTGCCCTATGGAAGTCAACGCCAGGTTCGCTCGACGAAATTATAAAACACTAGCTGACCCGTGCCCACTTCGTTGGGCTGTAAAATATACATGATATCTTTATAATTTATAGCCTATAGCACTCGTGAATAATATAGCTTTTGACAAGTGAGACAGTTCTTAAAATCGGTTCATTACTTCCGGAGATTATTATTGGTGTAAATACGGAAATAACAATTTTTCCCAGACATGGAACATTTACCTAAATTGATTTTTCGTCCCAATAAATACTTATTCCAAATTTCATCGTAATCGTCGGAGTCATTTTCGTGAACCGTAAAATATATTTATTTTTATGCGCGTTTAATAATATAGGATAAGATACAGTTATGTCCGTATTCAACACATTGATACATTTACATTAGAATCTGATCAGAATTAAAATAATTCAAAATATTAATTTGTATCAAGAAAGGTTGGTTACGCTGTACTCTTTGCGATTGGAAAAATTCCTGGCCACCATTCATGACCTACGAAAATTCGAGTTACTACATTTTTCAAATGCAATTTGATGTTATGACGATGAAACTAGCGCCGCGTCTAAAGGTCATGAATGGTGGCGAGTATTTTAAATTTTAATGATTACGTGACTAATGTCAAAATGGTTGCGAGCGATACGTCCTCCCTCAATAGGCGCCCCGCGCCGTCTAAATCAAAGAACAAAATGGTCTTGGTTTTATATTGAATTTTGTCATTTCTTATAATAATTGTTTACACTATTATTTTACTTTTAAATGAACTCATTATTTTTTTGATGCAAGGTAACATAGTAACCTTAGTTATTCAGTACTTTTAATTAAATACCCATTAAATATTGATAGATAAAAAAATATAATTTCTGACGAAAATTTGTCAATATCTTCCTGTTTTGCGGAATTATTTTTGGTGTATTTCTGAATGAAAAATAAAGAAATTTTGTCTATGTCTTAAAATAGACTATATTTGCCTACTTTCAGTAGTATTAGGAATATTAAAATATGTTATTTGTGGAACAAAAAATGCTCCTAAACACAACACGATATGGTAAACATGTCAACGGCAGATCGTTTTTAAAGTATTTAAAACTATCATTTTCAAGAAAAGCGTGTCTATCCTGGGTAGATAAAGAACCAATCTGTTTATATTCGTTATTAGTTTTATTCGATTTGATTCAGTTTAGTAAGAACCGGTACCGAAAAAAGGCATAATTTTGTGTCAATTGTAAACGCGTCCTTAACGCTAAACGCATAAAGAAAGCCTGATGATATTATTTACTATATATCTTTTCAGGAGTTTTCACTAAGTAAATAAAGAGCAAAACAATTTCCACAAATAAATACCTCGAAACCCGACAAAGTAACATTATAAAGGAGAATACGTCGTAAGATCGAATGGAGACGCTCATTTCGTACTTCGAGAATTCCAAATCGTTCGGTAAGCAAATAATTTATCAAAGTCATGTCAACTAAGAGCCGGCTTCCGTCGAAAGCAGAGAGAAACACCTTTTTAAGAAAGTTTTCTGGATCGAACCGTACGTATTTAAATATTCATAAACATATATATATATATATAAACATGTGATTGATGTGAGTGTTACATATACAGTGTGTCCGGGCACGGGTTAGCGATATTTGAAGGGGATATTCTAGGCTCTTTTTCATCGACAAAAATGCTTTTAAAAAAATTCTTACTCCAAAACTTCGCGTATGGCAGCTATTTTAATTTTTTGATCTGTCGAACTGGGGAAATAAAAATATCTTTGAATCCAAGAGACCTACATTCATGCAAATGATTTTATTGTAAAGTTAAACGTTGAGGCTTATCAAAAACTTACAAAAGTTTTCTAAATAATACGTAAAATTAACCAAAAAACATGGGCAAACACGAAATTGTACACAAAAATTACTGAATAATTTCACATTTTTAACTCTAGCTCGATAAGTACCCCTGAATTTTGATAAGATTTTTGCATTAAATTAAAATTATTTGAGTTTGGCTATAAAATGATATCAAAACGATCACTCTACGTTGAGTATCTTAGGAGTTATTCTCACTTGAACATCACTCTTCCTTAGCGCATGTACCCCAATATTACAGGTGTCGTATTCTTTGGTCGAGCTAAATGTTTCCAACGAATATTTATCAGCTGGAATTATTGATCACCATAATCCATAAACTGAAATGGTACATTTTTTTTATTATATGAAACCACTTCTTGGAATTATTGCTGCGGGGCGAGACGGAAGGGTGATGTTTAAGTGAGAATATCTCCTAAGATACTTAACGTAGAGTGATCATTTTGATATCATTTTATAGCCTGACTCAAATAATTTTTATTTAATGCAAAAATCTTATCAAAATTCCGGGGTACTTATCGAGCTAGAGTTAAAAATGTGAAATTATTCAGTAATTTTTGTGTACAATTTCGTGTTTGCCCATGTTTTTTGGTTAATTTTACGTATTATTTAGAAAACTTTCGTAAGTTTTTGATAAGCCCCAACGTTTAACTTTGCAACAAAGTTATTTTCATGAATGTAGGTCTCTTGGATTCCAAGATATTTGCATTTTATTGTACACACCCCAGTTCGACGGATAAAAAAATTAAAATGGCTGCTTATCGCGCAGTATTGGAGTAAGAATTTTTTTTAAAGCATTTTTGTCGATGAAAAAGAGCCTAGAATATCCCCTTCAAATATCGCTAACCCGTGCCCGGACACACTGTATAAGTATCGGTTGATTGATGAAAGTCGGTTAGTCAATCCGCAGCGGTGACCGTTTCGCGTATTTTCCTAATTTTACTTACACAGGCGTAAGGGTTCGTTGATGTATTTCTTACATTTCTTAGTACTTTCGACTATGTTGGAGCAAGGCGAAAAGTCATTAAATACCTAGTAGAGTCATGATTAACTAAAGATTGAGTTGGCTTTATGTGCTATTCTTATTCTTACTTTCCTCTCTATCATTTGTTTTTTTTTTCGAGGTAGAAAATCATAAAATGAATTTTTCTGCCGAGACTTTACTAAGAACTACCATTTTCCTTCAGTAATGTTGTGTAATGATTCACTGTCCGACCATGGACCATGCTCGGGTTGAAGGCGTGTTGTGTTCCACGCGCACCTCAAAGTTTGTCAGCATTATGACGGGGCCCCTCTATAGATAGCCAAAGCCTGCCGGGGTCGCGGGACTAACGAATCACCGTGACCCGGGAACGTAAAGGGCTATTGAAGGACACCATCGATTTTAGTCAGTAGGTACGGGTCTGACAGTCCTTACCCCACCCTGGGTAGGAGGACTCATTTGATGACTTTACCACGCCTAAAAAAAAACTGTAAATCGTTCAAGAGTTTCGTGTCTTTTTAGACAGCAGTCTCCCGACTCATCGGTCCAAATGGTAACGATAACCTCCGATGTTGTTAGAAACTATTTTTTCCTGAAGTAAGTGAGATCGTTTTCTGCAATTATTATTTCAAAGATTTCTTGTTATAAAAACATAATATCAGGTTTGTGATTGTTTTAAACTACGAGCAGTCATAGCTGGGTTGTGTCGGTTTTTGATTTGTGTTATATTAGTTGGATTTCGGATATTTAACCAATATTGCAGAAAACTATTATTTAATATAATATTTATAAAGTATTAATTGTTATAATTATGGTTCCAGAGAATAAAAATCCAAGAGACCTACATTCATGCAAATGATTTTATTGTAAAGTTAAACGTTGAGGCTTATCAAAAACTTACAAAAGTTTTCTAAATAATACGTAAAATTAACCAAAAAACATGGGCAAACACGAAATTGTACACAAAAATTACTGAATAATTTCACATTTTTAACTCTAGCTCGATAAGTACCCCTGAATTTTGATAAGATTTTTGCATTAAATTAAAATTATTTGAGTTTGGCTATAAAATGATATCAAAACGATCACTCTACGTTGAGTATCTTAGGAGTTATAAAAATAAATAATGGCTTTACAAAAATATATGTCAGTTTTAAAAGTTGTAAAGTGATATCACTCAATATCGGAATCGAATGCAGTTCATGTACGCTTTCTTTTTTTTATAAGCATTTTATAATTCAATGTGGATACGTTTTAAAACAAACTCCAAAATAAACAATGTAAAAAATAAAAAGAGTTTTTAAAACTTCATTAACGAGGTATAAAGGTAACCTTACGCGCTTTTGAGGTATCTAAGCCTCGTTTAATGGTTAACTAACTGGGCCCGTGGTTTTGCTCGCATAAAATGGCATTTTATAACAGGAATGACAATGCCAGTTGAGTGAGAGTAGGTATTCTTTTCTATACAATGGTTCTTTTACTGTGAATTTATGTCAAAAGCGATTATGGAATTAATGATTCCGATTACCACAAAACCAAACAAATTTTTTAACACATGAAGTCTGGGGTGCTAAGACAGGAAACCTCCACGTGCGCCCGTGTACTGGAGTTCCCTCTCGGATAAGTCCGGGGGGAAAGACCAATTTTTCGGGCCGGTGCAACCTGGGATCCACCTAAAAAAAAACACATAAAGCCTTTTGTGAAATTCGCAAGAAGAAACTCTCAATAAGTTTCTTCTTGCACAGATAAACTCTTCTAACAATTTTATTATTATTAAGTAAGTTTTCTCAACCAGTAAAAGTTAATTAACTCGAAATTCATGGCGTGACCTGAAGTTGGGAGTAGGCGTTACACCGTAGCTTTTTCAAAGGATCTTGCCCAAAACTTTGTATCGCGAAATATCTCGGACGACTCATTTAAAGTGAATTTTGAAAACCGTAATGGTGGAATATTTGGAGTAGCTTCTGCCCACAAGTTGGTTATATTGTTTTTGGGGTTTGGTTTGTTACTCTACTCTAATGATTTACATGTAGTTTATGGGTGCTACGTTAGTTATATAGCATTGTAGTGTATTCCAGCTTTGTCGAGAAGATTTATTTTCAGCACCGCGTCCACGAATTGTGATTTTTCTTGTAAATAACCAATAGATAAACGACGAATAATAAACAGCTAGGTGGCGGAAACTGTTGTAAAAATACAATATAATAGCTAAAAAGAAAATTTCGAGGAGGAAAAGAAAACCGCCCGCACCGAAAGATAAAACTCAGACAGGTAAAAAGGTATACAAAAGATCCCGCATTGTATTAAAATTAAAGATATCAATGGTTACCTATCTTGCGTTTTCAAAGGCGATGTAGGTACAATCTTTTTCAAGATAGATCAGCATTTTCCTTTAAATAAAATTAGGGGTTGCTGTAGGAACCCGCATGTGGTTACAAATAACTAAGGAAATTATCTGTATTAACAATCTAGTATTTAGGTACTCTCGCTTTTAAGAGTTTTTGAGAAGAATGTATAGTTTTGTAACATTTGAGTTTTTTTTAATCATGGTAAAATTATCAAATGAGTCCTCCCACCCATGGAAGCACGGGAGGGATTGTCAGACTGTACTTGCTGACAGCTTTTTGAGGCGCGCCGTAGACCCGGCCATGGCCCATGATCGGACGGCGAGTTACTCGTTACTCCTCAACCGCATACCCATTATATGATGGTAGCGTCTTCCGTGACTTTCTAGCCTGGATATTGAGAACTTTGATGTCACGCTCGACAGTGTTTCAACTTTGCTCAAAAAACACCGTTCACATTCACAAAGCAAACTGAAACATATTAGCCGTCAAAATAATGTCAAAAATAATTGGTTGAGTTTTTGGGCTCTATGGTGGAACATAAAGAATTTGACACGTTTCAAACATACATAGACAGCAGACAGGTAAAATCATAACCTTTTGTTTTGTCGCAGTCGAGTTATTATTTGAATTGGAAATTGTAACAGTACCTATTGTGTGTACTTACTACAGAATGCAAATTACAACTGAATTTACGAGTTGAATGTGTTTCTTTTCAAACAGCACATTGCATTTTCTACGCACAATTTGGACCGAATTTGAAGTGTTATCGTATTTCAGCAACATCGTAAAAAGTCATGTTGTACTGCGAGGTTTAAAAAAAAACTGCATCTCAATCCTACTCCTATTAATGTTTGTGAGGATGTAGGTATGTGTATGTGTCTGAGGTATGTTTGTTACTCTTTCACACAAAAACCACTGAACTGATATGGCTAAAATTTGGTACACAGATAGTTTATAACCTGGATTAACACATAAGATATTTTTTATCCCGATTTTATGTTCCCGTGGGATAATTTTCGAGTTGTAGAGAGTGAAGCTGCTGGCTACGGATAGTATTATAGTACAGTAAGAAAGATACGGTATGGTAAGGAAAGGAACATAAAACTACAATTTCTAAAAATGAAGATGTTACCAAGAAACGAAAGATTCCATGTTATAACAATCACAAACTTTTTATTTTTCCAACTAGAGTTTTCATGCTTGGAAATTGAAATTAGAATGTTGAGTTGGACTCTAAATAAGGTTTTTAGTGAAATTATGAAACTTTCTCTTAGACTGCAGTTCTTCGAGGTTGGATTTGGTATTCACCATATTTAAGTTGAGAGGACGACTCAAGACAGACAAGAATAAATGCACGGCTGGTGCCCGATTCCTAATTAATGAATACTGGCAATCCCCACTGATTCTACCCAGAAGCAATTAGCAAAAAAAAAAGTATAATAGGAAGTAATAGCATACTCAGGAATTATGTAGCCTTGTGAGGAGAAACAATTTTCCTAGTAAAATTTTGATATTCGACGTTCAAAAGTTGCCCTTTGATGGCCCAATTAAAATAAATGATTTGACTTTGACTTCAAAATCGGCTTAGTAGTTCTAGAGAATATGTATATAATATTGAGTAATTTTTCTCAACCCCTCTTCTAATTCAACATCTGTCTTTAATAGTAGCCATACACCATCCTGCCTATCGACGATCGATTTGACGCTTGCAATCGTTTTGTTGTATTTGATGGCATGACATGCCAATTTGATATGTCAAATCATCAAATCGATTTGACACAACGTCAAATCGGCAGCAGTGATGCATTTGGCTATTATTCGGTGACGACAGCTACAATTTTATAAATTTGCAGCTATCGGTCACCGAATAATAGCTAGATCTAACTATAAAGTTGCTAAGTTGGCATCGCTGCTGCAGATTTGAAGTTGTGTCAAATCGATCGTACGATAGGCTGTATGGTGTATGGTGTATATGGACGAACTGCCAATTTGAAACAATTGCAAGCGTCATACGATAGGCAGGATAGTGTATGGCTAACATTACACTTTTCGAAAATGCACTTTACACCCCCATAGGGTTTCGCCTTCCCTTTCATAGAGCCTTTGGAATTCGAATACATGAGAAAATCCAGAGACAAAAGGCTTTTAAAAAAATGATAGACAGCTGCCACTGCGTTCTGTATCTATGGCGATATCAAATACAACTTTCCAAATGCGAAAAGGTAATAAATATGTTTTTGCTCAAAATTACAGACATTCTAGAGAGGATACCTCGAAAACTATGCAAGATATCGAAATGCGTACTGAGTCAAACTTATGGGAAAATGTTCAGCTTTTATTTCGTTACGCATAATATGCAGCTAGAAAGCATGGTTTCCGAGATATAAGCGAAAAACCAAAAAATGGGCGGGGACTTTTGATATGTTCACCCCATAACTAGGCCAAACAAAGTCACGTAGTCAAAAATTCTGTTCCAAAAATTTCCCTCTATTCCTTGTTTTGATCATTCGTTGACTCGGCCATATGACAATCGCCACGTTCATAAACAAACCGACCAAGGTTTGTTTATGGTTTTATTCTGACAGTTATCATCTCATATGCTTGGATTCCCTTGGGACTCGGAATCATTCGTGAGTCCTCGGTTATTTTATGTACAATCGACCAAGCGGAATTATGACCCACGCTTATTTTCCCAGAGACATTAAAATACAATTAGGTCCACATTCGCGTAAACATACATATCCATGGTAACAACTTTGATCTTTGTCAATTTGACAGATTCAAACGATTTATTGTCAAAATGGGTCATGATTCCACTTTGTCGACTGTACATGTGTTATGTGTTCGAAGCATTATTGATGTAAAACGTTGTGAAAACTTTAAAAGTGTAGAAACTGACACGTTAGTTTGAAATGTTGTTTCATACTAATAGGTGCATTTTTTCTGTGTATTTTATACTCTAGTGACTTAATTGTACGTAGGTGAAAAACACGAAGATATTTCCAGGGGTCTTAAAAGCTTCATTGATTTTTATTTTCAATTAGGAATTGAATATTCTATTCAAGAAAATAATCAAAATATAAAGAACCAGATTTCTATAGACTAAACTTCTTCTTTCTTAGATAAAAAATATTCCCAGACATATTATTACACTCAGTGGAATATTACAAGTTGCGTGCGAAGATGAAACGCCGAACTAATACAAACTCGCAGTAATACCTACCTATATTACTTAAGTAAGGTACAGTCGCGAACACTGTCTAGTAACGAGATAAGACAGGTGTAAAATAACCGTCGACATTAATAAATAGGTAGCCCTTGACTAAAAATGAAGAATGTTTTGAGCCATTTAATAGTACATTGTTATCCGAGAGGTGAAAGTTACTTATTTCAGTCCTGAGACGGGATTTGGCACCCGTAACTTAGTGAGGGCGCTAATAGTTCGAGGGACTAAATAAGTAATTTACCCGAGGTAAACATTGAGCTTTTCATTAAGAATAGGTAAGGAAAGTAAAACCAAATACATTAGCTCAAGAAAAAATGAGTGTTGATCGGATTGTCGCCATCCCGCTTATTTTGTTTTTTTTTCTTATTTTAGTCTGTGTTTGATAACTTTAAAACGGCTAATCAGACATTGTAATGACCTACATATTTTCAGAGTATGAGCAATGAAAAAATTTGATACGACCAACCCGCAATGAGACCATAACCTGACTAAGCATATTGCCTGCAGGGTTTACAGAAAACCCTACCAAAGCCTTAATTTGGCCCTACAATGCAATCAACAATTAAATTATTAGGTATTGAAAGAACTCGGTAAGTCTTAGTCAATACGAGACAGACAGTCTTTTCACCCCCACCATGTATGAGAATAAAAAAAAAAATCATAAAATACAAATAACCGCCTTCAAAAACAACCACAAAAAAGGGTAAAATAACCTACAAAATAACTTTTCTTTCGGAACTCGATGGCTTTGTATTTTTTTGTTTCGTTGTCTTTTTTGCCACCAAATTCCGAAAGAAAAGTATTATATTTGATCTTACCGCTCGCAGCGGTACGGCTGTGAATGAGCCCTTAGAAAAATTAGAGGATCTTTGAATAAATTATTTTCAAATCAACTGAATCTGTTGAGAGTGGAATGTTTTTATCAAATCACTTGCTGGAATACTAGTTCAGGCTTCCGTTTCCTAAAAGGCCCGTTTAAACCATGTATGTATAAGGGGTTATGACTGTACCTACAGTCCTCAAGGTACGTTGCTTAAACTTTAGCTCCAGTTGAAGAGTTCTTCTCATGCTCTGTTTACTTTCCAGAAGGATCACGGTAATACATTATGTATCTTTGTGAGCTGCGGTGAAACTGATAAGTTTGAAAACTATTTTCTTGAAAGGACTGCCGTTTTGGACTGTGCCATTTAGTGTTTTCTGCCTTTGCAAAGTTGGTTTTAAGGTTAGCGTCCACAGGTCGCGGCATCGTAAGTATCGGACGCATCGCATCAAACGGATTTATGTATCGGTTGCGATTGGATTGCCGACGCGAGTATCAGCAATCGGATTGCCGATTGCTGATACTCGCGTTTATTATTTAATTGCAAGTTGATTATTGTAAACACTTTTACACGTCGTCTTTTTACAAACTACATAGATGAGGTCAGTGTTTTGTACCTGACTGATGGAGTATCTAAGTGATAAGTTTTTATTTCAATATGCTAAATACAATGCCAGCTCCGAGCCCCTCCGTAGGATATGTTCTATCTCCTTTCGTACCCTTCTTGTCCAACCTCCTACACCATCCAGGATTTTATCGAGGCAAACGACAGAGCTGTGCAGTTGGCTACGTATTGGTCGAATACCATTTAAATACAGCAACATTCAACGAAGAAGTACGCTAAATGTACAGAATTTTTGTCATATAGGGTGACTGGCAATTAGTATACTTAACTAATTGCCAGTCACCCTATATATGCCCATTTAATTGCTTCATGAAAGTCCCCGTATAAAAAGACAATATATTTATATTTCTCACTAAATTAAATATATATTTTTTCAATTTGGTTTTATAGTGTTTTAATATTGTTAATATAATATATACACAGATAACTAGAGCTAGATTTAAAAATAAATAAAACTATAATTATATTTACAACTAAACTAAAACTAAAACCAAATACAGCAAACATGCAAAGACACTTAGGCGTCAAAGTACTCCTCCGCATCGCTGTCATCCGGAAACGTGCCCAGAAGACTGGCAGCATTGCCACGTTGGATGGCAATGCTTATTCTTTGACCAAAAAAGGAACCAGCCCTCTGGTCACGCGAGCGATATATATTTATATTACAAATTTACAACAAAAAAAAAACTATCTAGAAGGCATACGGAGCTTGAGTAAAAAACCAAAACAAAAAATTAACGCTGCTGAAATGTTTTCATTCCCATGAAAATTTATTTAAAATTAAGCAGCAAATATAGCAAGTTTGGGAAACTACCAGCTTGTTACACGTATACAATTTTGTTCATAACAATACAGAAGCTGGAAAGTTCAGTTTTTCAGTAACAACCAAACCAAGTAAAGCAATCACAGTAACACAAAACAAACTTACATTTTTAAAATTGCCATCCATATTATATTCGACGCTAGTTGCCAACTTCGGTTAATACAGTTTGCTAAAATTGCTGAAACATGGTTTACATGCTGTATGTTTACAGCTTTAAATAGCGCCATTGTTCTACGAAATCCTGCTATTTTGGGATAAAAATATCCTATTTCTTATTTCAGGTTAAGAAATATAACCAGGTTATAACCAGGTTAAATATAATCAGGTTAAGAAATATATTTTATCCGATTCCGTTAAATGGTTTTTGCGTGAAAAATACATTATATGTATATCCTCACAAACTTTGTACGTTTAGGTCTTTCAAACTACGCACCGAATTTTGAATTTATAGCGGATTTTATTAGAGCACTATGATAAATATTTCTGTTCATATAAAATGACCGGTTTTTATCAATACTGGACCAATTAATAACATCTGGCCCCATATAAAATCACTTTATGGACAAGTAAGATAGCTAATTGGCAACTTAATTTTTTTTATCCCTTTTTATTTGTGGCACCCTCGTTTCTCTCCACTATCGTAAGTAGTCATGGAATCGTGAGAGCACAAGAGATAAAATAATTTGATTATTAATTTAGTTTACCGTCATCAAACCTACGGAGATAAAATAATAACAATATCCAAACTATATTGACCACATGAGATCAAAAACACAAAAGTTTCTAACAAGTTAAATAAATGAGATAACAATACTTAATGAAGATAAATTGACATTAGTGTTTTAAGCATAAACTAAATAAATCCAACGGCGTCGTCGTCCACAAGAATTCTTTTCAATTACTTATACTTAGCCTAAGTGTCAGATATTTTACTTTTTCTTAATTAAAACATTGTTCATTAATCAACGCCTGAGATAGACCGCTGAGGGCCGAAACGTGATATTTAGTACATACCCCTGTCTTACGGTTGGTCTAGGGATAAGTAAGGATTTAGGTACCTGCGTATCTTGAAATACTAGATGCCCACTTGCCCAGGGTTTTGAGGTTTTATTTGGGTTTGCCTAGCTTGTAATTACTGACAAACGGTGAAGGGAAACATCGTGAGGAAACCCTGGTTTAATTAATAGGCAACACTTAGAGAAAGGCTACTTAATCAATGGTTTAACCCTTCTCATTAAAACTTAACCCTGCACACAGGGACTTTATTTTTAAAGACACGTAATTTTCATAATATGGTGACCACCATGTAATGAAAATTGCGTGTCTTGACTCTCCAGTATTTTGAAACATTTTACCGGTACAGTTACGTCTAAAACTGTTCAAATTCCAAAATGCATTAGTCAGGGTAGAATAACGTTATACGCTCCGATTCGTTTCCTTAAAACGAAAAGAGTAATCGAAGGAATAGAGTGTCTTTGATGATTACAAAATTTTAACAGAACTTTGGTGTTTAAAAAGTTGGACAATATCTAAAAAGACAATACTCCCAAACTGGATTTAAAAGCTGACCGGTCCCGGGAGACGCGAAGTAGTTTGGAATAAAATCGGACATAAATTCCAGTTGACTTTGATTAATAAAATAAGCGAGCATGGGATAGTTCCGTACAAAGCTTTAGGGAATTTATTGCATGCAACGTGTTTGAGTATCCCTGAAATTCGTGTGATGAAATGTTTGTTTGTGAAAATTAGGTGCTTTCTAAGTGTTTGTGGATTAAATGTGTTTGCCTAGCGTTCTGGTTAGTTTTACTTAATTGTACCACTAACCAGTTGTATACTTGTTAGGTCGCTAGTGACTCTCCTCTGTGTCTCGAATACAAGTTAGCCCCTTCGAACACAAGTCTTGATACCTTACGACTTTGACGCGTGGCTGGGTATGAACCTCTATTGATTTATATTGCGAAAGATATGGATTTTTTGTATTACTAAAGTTTAAGGTATCGCAGATTTTCGTCGCTTTGTGTACGAAGTAGCTTAGTTCCGAATGAAAAAAAAAAATAGTCACCATGAGACGTTAGAAATGGAAGGAAGAATTCGCCGCGGCAGGTAAGATCCTCGGTGGCTCGGTTGGAAATGAGCGTCGGATGTACTGAATCCGAAGGCCGTGGGTTCGAATCCTGCCCGCGGATCGAATTTTTCCTTTCCTAAGAAAATCTTTGAACCAAAGGAAAGTACATAAATACATTGAATACTTGAGAACCTACCGATTTATAGTATTACACTTAATACTCCCGCTAGCAATCTGTCATTTTCTTCCGCATACCAACCCACATGAATTTTACATGAATTTTTCTTGGAAAATCTGTAAATATAAATGAAAAGACTACTCCATTGGGACTCCACAATATCAATAAATAAATTTTAAGTACAAACAGACGTATTTGTGATGCACTGATTTAATTACAGTTATACTGCATTTTCGTTTACAGAATAAGGTAAACCTTTTTACAAAGTTGTGGTGTAGGAATTTGCTATCTTGCAGCTCTGTATCGTCCATTACGTTACTATGTTTAATAGTTGTATATCTTATCAATGATAGATAAGTTCATGGCTAAATAATAATGGTCGATCTACCGTAAGGTCTATTCTATGGATGGGTGACCATCTTTTACACACCGAGTGACACAGCCATTGAAATGGCTGTCATATTTTGTAGATATTATAGCCCAGAAATTTTGACAACCTGTGTTATGGAGAGTTTTTTTTTAGCGTGGTCAAATTATCAAATGAGTCCTCCCAGCCCGGGCAGGCGGGAGGGACTGTCAGACTGTCTACGGTGTCCTTCAATAGCCCTTTATGTTCTGGGGTCATGGTGATGGAATAAGTCCCGCGACCGCGCCCCGTCATTATACTGACGCTCTTTGAGGCGCGCGTGGAACACGACGCGCCGTCAACCCGGGCATGGTCCATGGTCGAACAGCGAGTTGCCCTTTAATCGGCACCCGCATGGCGCCTATGGTGGCCGGAGATCGTCTTGCGACATCCGTCACCGTGGGCGTCCTATACTTAGTGAGTACTTAAATTGGGCTGTGAACGTCGTGAAAGGCAGTTGCTTTTACAACTTTCCTATACTCATGGCGTTTTCAGGTATAGAATCCTATGGAACAAAAATCGTTGTTGCAATCCATCATCGGAGGCGTATTTAAAATTGTAGTTATCATTATCATTGGTATGCTTTGGTTAGTATAATGTCGGTAGAACTCTCTCTTCTCTTACCATATATGAATTACGAAATGGCAGGATGTTATCTGTATAGCAGCAAAAGCTTCCGTTGTTACCCGTTTGTGCGATATATAAACGGAGCAACATATCTGATTGTTCCCGAAACCAAACTCCGAGAGAAATTTACCATAAACTGTTCCTAGAAATGCATACGTAGGAGCGTTTGTTGCTAGCGTTCAGAAAACAAGCAACAAAGAAGTCTGGAACGAACCGTTTGCGTTGTAAATAAACTTTTTCTAGTTTATTGCTAACCCTTAGTCAATACTAGCTGAGTGTGTCAATATTTATCTTGCTTTGAATCTGAACTTTGTTTAGCTTTCTAAAAGAAACGTTTTTAAAAAATTGGGCTGTATCGGGTTGAAAGATACGAGGCGATACTAAAATATCAGCCTTTATTTTTCTACCATCGTTGCAGTTTCGTTTTCAAACTCTGAGTGTTGATTTGATAAAGTTCTTCAAATAAAATCGCGAACCGCCAATGAGATTAGAAGTTAGTTTTAGATCGCGAGTTCAACAGTTTCAGTGTGATCAACAGAAATGTTTCAGATGAGTTAAAACAGTTTTAGTTTTGTCTAGTATTATTGAGACTGAAAGCCGTTGCCGGCTTGAAAGCAAAGACGTAGTAGGAACAAGATTAGGTGGATTATGAATATTATGATACTGTTAATTTTGAATATAACAAAACACGTCTTGTCATTTACGCTGAAAAATTTGTCAATTTTGATTCCGATCGTTTTTAGGGTTCCGTAGTCAACAAGGAACCCTTATAGTTTCGCCATGTCCGTCCGTCCGTCCGTCCGTCCGTCCGTCCGTCCGTCCGTCCGTCCGTCCGTCCGTCCGTCCGTCTGTCCGCAGTTTAGCTCAGAGACGCACAGTACTAGAGAGCTGTAATTTGGTGTATATATACGGATTCGTTGTGCCGAAAAAGTGGTAAAATAAAATCTCGTAAAATATTTTTTTTTAGGGTACCTCCAGTACTTACACGTAAAGTCAGGATTTTTTTTTTCTCGCGTACCCCTTAGTGTGGGGTATCATTAAATAGGCCTTTAAAAATAATGATAGTTTCCATTAACAATTTTTTTATAAAAAAATTCGTTTGTGAAATATTAAGCTTTAAAGTGCTAAATTTTGCTCGATTCGAGTGTCCCCCCCCTCTACCAGCTAAACGGTTATGTTTGGGGGTGTGAAAAAATTCACAATAGTAGTATATATAACGAAGTTTAAAAGAAAATTATCATGACTAAGTAGGCTTTACAACTTTACGAGTAATAGTCGACCAACTTATAAAATGTACTTGATATCATATTTTCTTAAACAAAATGTATCGGAGACAACTGCAAATGTAAGTTTGTCAACTTTATTTTTACAGCTTTTATAGGTATGTTTTTTGGGGATAGGTAGGTTTTTATCGTAAACTATTTTAACTAAATTCAAAAAAAGGAGGAGGTTCTAAATTCCTTGTAATCTTTTTTCTAATGTATTTTCCCCGATTTCTCAAAGACTCCTGGACCGATTTTGAAAATTCTTCTTTTTAAAATTAAATTCAGCGAATCAGTTTAGTTAGTTCGCATAAGTATTTTGATGGGCAACTACGGAACCCTAAACTGTGCGTGGCCCGACACGCACTTGGCCGGTTTTTTGTAATCAATCAAGCCGAATTTGCCTCTCCGAACCTCAAGCAAGTCCGGCCTCAATCAGCCATCAAAGAAAATGTATCTATCTAGATTTGAATTGAGTTGCAATTTTAATTTTAGACTTTAGTAATCACTTAATCAATGTACATAACTGGCCGTTCGCTAAGATTGGCAACCCCAACATAAATATCTGAAGCCTTATCACCACGTCGCAAGACGATCTCCGGCCACCGTAGGCGCGGGCATGCGGACGGCGAGTAAAGGGCAACTCGCTGTCCGACCATGGACGACCACGGAACATAAAGGGCTATTGAAGACACCGCGGATTTTAGTCAGTACGAGTCCGACAGTCCCAGGAGGACTAATTTGATGATTTTATCACGCTAAAAAAAATTGCCTTATCACTACATTTCTGCTCATTTTATTTGAAGCGTATTTGAAATATTTACTTCGCCACTAGTGTACGAACGATGAACAATGTTTTTCATTCAAATTTACGTCAAGTTTAAGTTTACGTCTCAAAATCGGGAAAAGTGAATGATAGTCTTCTGGTAGTAGAAAACTAGGCAGATAATGATATTAACCAACAAAAGTAGAAACACCAAACGAGAAAAAATCAAATGCACAAAAACTTTCAAGTGGAACAGCGCGCCAAAAGTACTTTTTAATAAAACCATACGTTCTCCAATATGCTTTTAAAATAGGCAGTATTTCAAATCGTATGGTTCTCCAAGAAATATGGACGGCACATGTTTTAGGTTACCGATTTCGTAACCATGTACCTCTAGTCTAGGCTATCTGAATTCTTCATATATCGAAGCAGGGGTCTACTCTTACTCTCTTTCACTCTTAATCTATCAACGAAAATACGGGTCCATATACTTTCGTATGGACCTGTATTTTCGTTGATGGATTCTCACTTAATAATAATAATAATATTCCACAAATATCACACAACGCCATCTAGTTCCAAGCTAAGCAGAGCTTGTGTTATGGGTACTAGACAACTGATAAACATACTTATATATTTCTAAATACATACATATATTATAGATTAATTACACCCAGACACAGAACAAATGATCGTGCTCATCACACAAACATTTGTCCTGGGTGGGAATCGAACCCACGACCTCCGGCATAGCAGTCAGGGTCACTAACCACTAGACCAACAGGCCAGTCAAGAATCGTTACTTTTGAGTAAACCCTACAACTTGTTAATACAGGAGTCGGGACAACCTGTCCTATATGACGTCACCAATTTTTAGTTCGTATCACTAATAAATTTTAAATAGAGATAAAGAATAAGAAACGCCCGAAATGTCGGCCGAAGCTACGGGTTTCGTGCTTAGAAAGTAGTACCCTATTTTCGAATCGTTAAAAATAGAAGTCTGCCTTGTGATGCTCCTAGTTTACATAATTCAGGATACCGCAGAATAGTTGATTGACAGTGCGAACGTAACGTATGACATGAGAAATGTTGGTAGTTTATTCGCAAGTGCCTGGAACATTTCCGTTTCGAACTATTGACGTAAAACGAGTGTGTTTGTGTTACCACGAATTGTAATGTTAGTGTATGTAGAAAAAATAACGTAGAGAATGAGTTAACTAAATAATAATAATGTTTTTTTCAATAATCAATTTAATGTTTTGATTTAAGGCTTTGTCAAGCCATTTTATTTCTAAATGTCTCTTACATTCAGCGTGTCTAAAACGGCCACTTAGCAATATTTTAATTGATGATTCACTTTGTGAATGACTAGTCAATGACATTGTTGGAAATGTACGAATTTAATCATTTGGAATATTGTTTAATCGCGGCTCTGTCATAAATCGGCATTTCGCAATGCCCGCTTATGAAACTGAACAAGATTCTTGGTATACTGAAATCACAAATTCAGATTTACTACAAAATAATTCGGAGAAAAACAGTCAAACAAAAAAACGTCACAGTGTAATTATATAACGGAAAATCAGCAACGTTTTAAGAATTCCTCATTGAACGAAGTAAAATTACTTCGTTCAATGAGGAATTCTTAAAATGAATCCAGATTATAATAATAGAATGCAAATGACGTAAAGGCTATACAATTGAATTCATCGAAATTAAGCTATACCCAATTGATTTCCCATAAGTACGAAAGTGCGCTGGAATGGAGTATGGCGCGAGTTTCAAAAATGTCAGGATTGCGCCACGTACAGTTATTAAATTTCAATTTTAAGCTTTATGCTTCTGCCCGATAAGAGGATTTTGATTCCCGGCGCGTCCCGTTTTTGCGAATAAATGCAGGGTTGTTACTGTATGATGGTTAAGGATTGCTTGTTCATTGTTTATTTTAAAAGTAGACTTTAAAAAAGGATCAGCATGTTTCTGAAATAATATTTAAAATATTTAAATGATTCTTTGAGATTAACTTCGAATTGATACTTAACTACAGTGCTTAAAAAAGTATGACTTAATCGTATCTTTTTATAGACGGGTTACACTTACGATATTTTCCGTTGATTTTTGGCATATAACAGTTTTTAAATGTTTGTTAAAACGTCCTTTATAGCGATAATGAACGGCGATTCCCGTAAGTGTGTCCCTAGCGTTAGAAATTCTAAAATCTTATAACCATGACATGACATTTTTACCATTCAGAAATAACATATTACGTGTAAAAACTCTTTCTTTTATTGGTTTCTATCAAACTTTTCAATTTTCTAAAGAGTCTAGACCGTTTAAAACACCAAAGAACTCTAAAAGCAACGGTCAGAGTTTTCGTACTCAGTGAAGTACGAGTATTATCCGGATCTACGTAAATCATTCTCCGAGCTTAGCCCAACGCTTAGGGAAATCAGATTTTCAAAGCATGACGTATCACTGGCGGTTCGAAGTTTCATTGGTTTCACAAGTCTCAACCCTTTCATTAATATAACGCCTGAGAAGATGAAAAAGCTGAAATTAAGTTACCAATTTAATGAAGGTTTTGAGAAAACTGCCAGAATCATTGTTCATGTGAAAAAGTCACCTAGATACTAAGCCTTTTCTGAACTATCTTAAGTTCCATCAACAGTTTAAAAAATGCAACTGAGCAGTGTCTTACACAAGACAGACTGCTTATCTGACCAAGAAGCCAGTTACTACAAATTATCCCACATAAACTGACAAAAAAGACAACATACCAAAAAGTCACAATCTGACCAAAAACATTACACAAAAACCAAAAACATTACGCACTGGACCAGACCGTTACAGGAAAAAAAAATGTGTTAAACACATAACACATAATTTAGCCGGTTGCTCGTATTTGTAAACTCCGGAACTTAGTGAGCCACATGTCATCAGTAAGGTCGTAATATTATAAATTGGCGCCGTAATTTTGAGGCAACCCTGTGCCACATCTGCTCGGCAAAGCGTAAAAACGGGCGTCCTACACCCGGTACGGATTACTGTGTCAATGTAAACAAGATCAGTAGAAATATTTTTCATACGAGTGACGTAAATGGCAGTCGTTCCATCATTTCGCTTCATCTCATAAGGGATCCTAACATTTATTTCATCTCATTGTTTTGACGTTGTTTGGTGGAAGACGGTTTGGTTCAAAATTACTCTTGGTACGAGCATTCCTCTGTATTATCCTGGAGTCAATATTTTTGCCTTCTTCATGGCAATGTTTCTGGCTAGATGGATGTATTTAAAAGGATGGCTGAATCCGTATTGGATGTGTTGCAGTGCAGCTTGGGAGATAATGATGCTTAATCTATCACTAATCTACATAGTTAACTGATTGACGGACATAAACTCGTCCCCTGAAATAATACGAAAATTAAACGTAACTGGCAAAATATTTGTCAAAACCAACCGGCAAAATGATTTAATCTAATATTTCTAGAAAATTCTTATCGTTTAAAAAAATGTGAATAAATGTTGCATTCAATTTGTTGGTTCGTTGTGTACCCGGTTTTCTGTTTATTGCCCCAGTGATGTTTCAATTTGTAAATACCTTTTTCGTTCTTGTTAATACAGTGAACACTATAGTCCGATTCACTCAATTAAGTTTAACAGCATGTATCGGAAGAGTTATGCAACACGATTTTTCTGTTCCTCTTTCAATTTCACACGGTTTTCATTGTTTGTTCAGACCAACCATTTAGTTTTATTTTATTGGATTAGGTATTTTGCATTTTTTTGCTTGGTTCAATTATCAAATGAGTCCTCCCGCCCTGTGTAGAGCAACTGGAACGGTCGGACTAGTACTGACTAAAATCCACGGTGTTTCTTTAATAGCCCTTTACGTTCCAGAGTCCCGGTTACCTGTCGCGGCCCCGGCAGGCAAATATTTACCATCAGGTTTAATTTTAAGCGAAATTCTTCACCTTCTGCCTTATATTTAGATGAGTAAAAGAGTTTGTAACCTAGGATCATAAAAAAGTAGCCTGCTAATTAATTTAAGTTTCCGAACAACTAATAAACGTTACATTGTTTCTTAGTTATAATCCGTTTACAGCTTGGCAAAAAACAGTAGAAAACCGGAAGTCGCCAATGTGCTCTCGCTACCAGCACTTTGAATGATTTGATTTGATTTATTTTCACTTATTACGTTAGTTTTATGGCACAATAATAAATCTAACAAACCTGCGTCTCTGTTTACATTAAATATCAAAGATTTTAAAACGTTGTCAGCAAACTAAAAGATTAGTTCCGTTTCAAGACGTTCTGGCCAAGCTGTACATAAATGATAAAAATATCTTGAACAGTAAAAAACAGATAAGTAATCGTTGATAATTATACGACTTGTACTGACTAATGCCCGTTTTCACCAGTAGCCCCTAATCAGTCACATAAGTAAGGTTCCCTTATCTTAGGGGACCCTTCAAATCATCCCCTTACCTAAATTCTGTTTCACCATCCTAAGGGCTACGTAGGTAAGAGTCCCCTAGTTAGGTAACGTATAGTGCGGAGGTACTGCGGAAACGCTTATCGATAAACTATTCGAGTAAACGATTTTATTGATATTTAGGCTAATAAACAAGATATAACACGTAATTTCACTCAGTTTATGTGGAACTAGTAGGGTCTGCACCTTTTAAATATTAGATAAATAATAAAAAGATAAAAAATTACTTTTTTGGCTGTATGGCGAACGCCATTGCCTAATTCGCAGTGACATTTTGAAGTTACGTGACTAGACTAGAATGACATTTTGTTTGTTTGTTGCGTGATTGCGTGTTCTTTTTCTTTGGTTTAAACAGTATTTTGTTACTTATCAATAATAATGGCAGAAAAGAGGAAACGTGGACAAAACTTTTCACTCGAAGATAAAGATAAGTTGATAAAGTTACTGCTCCATCACAAAGACACTATTTTAAATAAAAAGACAGATGGGGCCACAAATGAGGCGAAAAACAGTGCGTGGATATCCATTACAAATTCTTTTAATTCTACATCGAACACACACAGGTATGAGAAATATACGTTCCCTATGTATATTGTTCCATAAGTACTTATTACATAAATTACTCATAACTATTTATTTGATAACAAGTTAAACACATACAACATTTAAGCTTAAAATCTAGCCACTAACTCCTAAATTTGTATTTTTTTTAGAAACAAGGAGTCTTTGATGAAAATGTGGGAGAAATTAAAAAGCGAGAGCAAAAAATATTATGCTCAAATAAAAAATAACACCACACAGACCGGAGGTGGTCCATTAATTTTGAAAATTGACCCTGTACTGGAACAGGTGTGTTCTATTCTTGGCCGAGGGTGTACAGGAATATTAGGGGTACCAGATTGTGATAATGACTCTGAACCGGAGACAAAAAGTTGCATGTAAAAGTGGTTTGCACTCAAAATGATTCATGGCAAACTGCGGAAGAAGCAAATGTGCAAGGAAGTGAAGCACCGATAAACTTGGAGGTATATTTATGTTGCTATCATAAACTTCTTCATCATATTAAAGTTGTTGATTTTATAGCCTACATTTTATGAAAAAAAATATTTTTCAGATACAAAGAGAAGAACTATCAGAAAAGACCCAGCCGCAAATACATATATGTCTCAATACTGATGACAACCTAGCCGAAGAACCTAAGGCTGATGTAAGTGGAAAATACTGTTTGTTCTGAATAACTTTCCATAAATTGATCTATATGTACATAAAAACATAATTATTTTTATTTTATTTCTTAGAATATACAAGAACTTCAAAAGTTGCCTACTAATAAAACACCATTGTGGTCACGAAGGCGGCCACATATATCAAGTTATAATGAGCGGACTGAGGCAACTTCGTCAGTTTCCTGCAGTATACAAAATGTATATAAAAGGAAGGAAACTGTTGAGGACCTGAAGGAACAGATATTAAGGGAGGAGTTGGAATTCAAAAAAAGTTGTATGATTTACAATTGCAAGCAGCAACCAAAGAAGTTGAAATTAAAACTGCAATTTTAGATCAAATAAGAGGTAAGTCTTTATTAATTTTATTATACTGTAGGTACACTTAAACTTAAAATTACAGACTATCAAAGTATTGAGTCATTTGACTTCTTTGGAATCCATAAACAGGATCACTTATAGTAGTCGGGGGACGGGGAATTTGACCATTGTTAATTAGTTCTTCTAAATTTGGAATAGAGCCGTCATTTATAGGTTCACATTCTTTACGAATTATACATATGTTATGTAAAACACAACATGCCAACATGACATGGATAGATGTTTCCAATCGCAGTCTGATACCCACTGCTAGCACTGGAAATCGTCTTTTCAGGACTCCATATTGCCGTTCGACTACATTTCTTGTTTTAATGTGTGCTTCGTTATACTTTTGCTGACCATGGGTTACAGGATTTAGATATGGAGTCAGAAGATGGCTCTGAAAATATTTAAATCATGACTTCATTTTTTACTTGAATGGGCGTTTGGCCCAGAGGTCCCCTGCCTGTTTTTAATTATGTAAATTTATCAGTTACTTTGCAATATCGCAGAAATTTTATTAATAAATCCTTTATTTGTTTCAGGTGGAGGCTTTCCTTTAAATAATTTATTTGGGGTTCAAAATGGAAAAAAGGATTAAATTTGACTTTCTTACTTAAATAAAATCATTAGTTTTATTTTTACCTTTAACGGATATCCACTGTCTCCTAACAAATAATTTCCTCTGTAGTCACCTCTTTCAAACCTAGAATACCTACGACTACTTTGGTAAATGGTAGCATCATGGGTTGATCCCGGCCAGCGTGCCACCACGTCTGTTATCAACAATTTTGCAGTACTTATTGTTTGCATATTAATAGACATGTAGCCTTTTCTGTTTCGAAATAGTTCAGCATCATCTCCTCCTAAAATTTGCAACAAATGTAATTAAGTTTCTAGTTCATACAACTAAATAAATCAGAAAACGAAAGGATAACCAACCTGGCGATTGAATTTTTATGTGTGTACAGTCTATACACCCTAAAACATTCGGAAATCTAGCTATTCTGTAAAATTCTTCTTTTACTATTTGTTGATCTTCTTGAGTATCTGGAAATTGTATAAATTCACTTCGCAAACTCACAATAGCTTCGGACACTCTCTTTATGATTCGGCTGCAAGTAGAAATACTGATGCCGTTTAGATCTGCTATTGATAATAATTGATTGCCTGTCGCATAAAATCTAAGGGAACACAGTAGTTGGTTCATCGGTGCCACAGATTTATTTCTGTAAATAAGATACAAGTAATTAGGTACAAAGTTACATAAATACAAAATTAAGTAAATAGCTACCTACACGTAAGTAGTAGCACGCACTTTACAATTCACTATAAAGCTACTTATATGTACTTACCTGTCATCATGGAATTCTAATAAATGTTCAATTTTTTGCAATATAAATAAAACACTCTCCTTCGATAACCTATATCTTATAAAAAAGTCTTTGTCATCATATTTGTTAAAATCCTTCGATCTTTCACGATAAATACGAGGTCGCCTTAGCAAACTTCGGTTACTTAATAACTCTATATCTTCAATTGCTTCTAAAGCTTCATATACATCGTGGTCACTATCCATTTTTATTAACTCGTTAAATAAGAGTAATCTTGGTCGGTCACAAAATAACCTAAAAATATGTGTCACCTAAGTGTTACGGGCTCGACAATTCAACCCCTAAATTTTAAGGACCCCTTAATGCTTTAGGTGTCACTTAACCGTTGGTGCAATCAAAACTTGCGTTAGGTGCCTCTTATATTTGTTTAGGGGCCACTTAAATTTTAGGGGGTAGTGGTGAAAACGGGCATAAATCCACGGTGTCCTTCAATAGCCCTTTACATTCCAGGGTGTCAGTAATTTGATAAGTCCCGCCACCCATGCTGAGGCACTTTTGGCATTTTGGATTTATTTATATTCAGATTTAGAATATTTTAATGCTTATGGACATATCAAGTTACTCGTAAAATTTTAAAGCATCAACAAAACCAGAAAATATTAATATGAAAATCGAAAGTTCAACAAACAAAATTCTACCATATTACAAAGTATGAATACTTGTTCTTATCTTCATACATTCAATAACGAATCCCAGTTAATTCTAAAACAAAATACAACAATTACTTTCGCAAAAAAAAAAAACCCAACAATCGCCAATGAGAATTTTTGTGTGAAAAGGTAATTACCTACTACTGTTGCCAATTACTGAGCTAATTTTAATTGTGCTAAAGAGGCACTTAATTGATTATTACGTAGCGCGTTAATTAACATGTCGTCTCCACGTTCAGATTGCCTTGTTTTAATTACGTCAGCTTTTTTCGAGGTTCTGTGTGGGCAGTAAAAACTGATGCCCCGAAGGTCTATTTATCTGCACGTCCATCAAATGCAGGCTGATCACTTGATCAGGATCCTCGTTAACTTATTGGCATATCTAATTTTTCTGTTTATTACGTACTTAAGGTACATTATATTATCAGTAGGTCCGTCTATGGGGACATAGGACCTCAAGTGAAGGGCAAGACTTGCTGCTACGGAACCTGTTTTTATGTATCGATCATTCCAGAAAATAGTGGAATGTGTAAATACAGTAAAGTGAAGCTTCCAGATATATTTAATTAATTAAAGGGATTTTCGCTATCGAATAGCAGTTTCTGTGTTAATTAGCCGAACAATTGCTATATTCAGAGTTATTAATTATTATTACTGGTCGCAGGAGTTTTTAATCATTTTCTATCTATTTTTTTTCCGAGCAAAGCAGAATAAATGTCGTGTAAATTATTGACCCATTACCACATTACCCATTTTAATTATTTACCAGTTAAATGGTTTAACATTATAAACCTCATCACAAAACAAAATTTTTGATTGGTAACTGTTTACCGACGAAAATTAATAGTTTTAAAATATCAATGTCGTTTTATGTTTCGCGTAAAATTTTAAGTTTATGTTGCATCCGAAAACGAAACGAAACGGAAAAAATGATATCCACCAGGCTAATAAAGTACGTCAATTACCTATTTACAGGGTGATTTGTAATTCGATGCGGCGATGACATCGCATCGTATCACAAATCACCCTGTATATATACAATGTGTTGATCTGCAACCTAGTCAAATTCAAGGACGTGATTATACTCATGATTCTTGACCCAAATCAACAATAAATTAGGTAGGTATTTTTTTATTTTATTTTTCCTTTTTCTGAAATCCGTAAGTGAGAACTAGTTTCTTCAAGAGTAGTAGATTCAATTCACGCACACCAGCTGCTCATCGCTGTGTGCGTACGCGCGGACTGTGTAGTCGGGTGATTCTCTTTCATTTGTATTGAATTAAGGGTTTAATTCTAAAATACTGTAAAATTTCAACAACAAAAAAAAAAAGCAGCCCTTATTAGTTTTGCCCGGTACTGTACTTTCAATTGATTATTTATGACTTTTGTGACAACCACCTGAAGTTTGACGAAAATGCAAAAAAACAGCGTGTATAAGAATCCATAATTATGTGGTTATTGCAGATAAGATTATGAATGTCAAATCATTGGACTGATAAAATTTTCTAAAACCGGTGCGGTGGGTTCTAGCATAGACTTAGTCTAATATGGAATGGACTTTTCCTAGCCAAATGTTTATTTCAATAGTAGGTACCTAATACTCTAAAAAAAAAAAACCGGCCAAGTGCGTGTCGGGCCACGCACAGTGTAGGGTTCCGTAGTTGCCCATCAAAATACTTATGCGAACTAACTAAACTGATTCGCTGAATTTAATTTTAAAAAGAAGAATTTTCAAAATCGGTCCAGGAGTCTTTGAGAAATCGGGGAAAATACATAAGAATAAAGATTACGACGAATTTAGAACCTCCTCCTTTTTTTTGAATTTAGTTAAAAATAGTTGACGATAAAGGTTTACCCTTGTTTGGCAGAACAACTTTTCGTCGAAAATCACTCCGGCTAATTTTGGTTACTATAAAGTCGTTTAGTAGAATTATTCATTTCACCGAATAATTACTTTTTACATTTTTATTTGGCCTATTTATTTCTTTCAAATAATTTCATTTCACCGAATTTTCAAATGCACTAATTTAATTTAAACTAATGTTTCACTAGACTAATAATGATTTAGTCGAAATATCGTATCGAATTTTCAGTTAAGAATTAATTATTCGTTTCCTTTCATTGTCTATCAATCTTACTAAGGATGCAAGAGCGAGCGAAGCGAGCTCGGGACTTGGGGCACCCCGACTCGGACAGGTTAGGTTCGAAGGGGATGGCGGGGTCTGAAAGACCCCGCCATCCCCTTCATGTTAGGTTACTTTAAACCTTGCAAACAGAAATAGGAGCCCCGCGAAGCGGGGCTCCGTCGAGCTACCTTGGTAGGTAGTAATCGGCAATTTGACTAAGGGCGAGCGTATAAATTACTAATTACCACCTACCAAGGTAGCTTGACGGAGCCCCGCTTCGCGGGGCTCCTATTTCTGTTTGCAAGGTTTAAAGTAACCTAACATGAAGGGGATGGCGGGGTCTTTCAGACCCCGCCATCCCCTTCGAACCTAACCTGTCCGAGTCGGGGTGCCCCAAGCCCCGAGCTCGCTTCGCTCGCTCTTGCATCCTTAGTCAAATTGTTGTTTGCTACCTACCAAGGTAGACCGACGGAACAAATATTTACAATGTTTTCTTTTCTGCATTACATTACACCAATCGAATATTCGATAAACTAAATGTTATACCAACTGAACATTACGTCAAATGAACATTATACCTTTTGATCATTAGTTCAAATGTTGTTATCGGAAATGAATATTCGATGAAATGAAAATTAAGTGAACCGATATTATACAAACTGATTATTTTCTCAAACGTTGTTCGAATTAGTAAAATTATATCAAAAGTTGTTCTGCCAAACAAGGGTGAACCGACGATAAAAACCTACCTATCCCCAAAAAACATACCTATAAAAGCTGTAAAAATAAAGTTGACAAACTTACATTTGCAGTTGTCTCCGATACATTTTGTTTAGAAAATATGATGTCCAAGTACATTTTATAAGTTGGTCGACTATTACTCGTAAAGTTGTAAAGCCTACTTAGTCATGATAATTTTCTTTTAAACTTCGTTATATATACTACTATTGTGAATTTTTTCACACCCCCAAACATAACCGTTTAGCTGGTAGAGGGGGGGGACACTCGAATCGAGCAAAATTTAGCACTTTAAAGCTTAATATTTCACAAACGAATTTTTTTATCAAAAAATTGTTAATGGAAACTATCATTATTTTTTAAAGGCCTATTTAATGATACCCCACACTAAGGGGTACGCGAGAAAAAAAAAATCCCCACTTTACGTGTAAGTACTGGAGGTACCCTAAAAAAAAATATTTTACGAGATTTTATTTTACCACTTTTTCGGCACAACAAATCCGTATATTTACACCAAATTACAGCTCTCTAGTACTGTGCGTCTCTGAGCTAAACTGCGGACAGACGGACGGACGGACGGACGGACATGGCGAAACTATAAGGGTTCCTTGTTGACTACGGAACCCTAAAAAGAAAATGATTGGAGGAACATCTATCTCATAGTATGATACAAAATGACAGTTTTTTTTTTCCAACGTTAAGGAAAGAGATAAATGGCCTACAACTATTTTTGTTTCTTTCTAGAGAGTATGACAGTTATTCTGAGATTATTAAGCAGATAATGCTCAGTCCATGACTATGTCTAGTTTTTGTTCTAGTATTTTATATAAAAAATCTATTACAGATTTTAAAAAACTTTCATGTAAAATCATAGAGTAATAAGGTTGTTAGGTTATCTGGTTGTCCGTTCAAAACATGCTCACCACGCGGTGCAGCGCAGCGCCCCCGAGCAACCATTGCTTCCTGTGTCGTACACTCATTGCTAATAAATAGGCAATAGGTGCCTATTATATCCAACGTAAGTACTGATATAGGTGAAGAGCTATGCTGAACATAATATAGATAATATAATATCATTTTAAAAACTTACGTTATTTATTATCAGTAAAAAAACTCTCCACAACTAAGTAATAAGATTCCATAATCTTATCATTCCTCAAAACATGACGAAATATATTTTCGTGTCAAAATATTCTTTAATAAATTAAACCTTTGGTCCGGCTTGGCCCCAACTTTACAGACATCGACAAATTAGATCAACAGACTGTCGGTCTCTGGGGTGCAAAAAACCCACCGTGTTCCATCAACCCAGTTACGAGTATTTTCTTTTTTTGCGAGCTGTACTGACTCCTAAATTTTCCTATGAATACCGCTAGCATTATCTGGGAAACAGACGTACATATTCATAGCCCAGTACAGATGTTTTTTCGATCTTTCTTTTTTGTAGACAGAAAAATGGAAACCTGATTCAGTGTCGTTTCATTTTTTGTCAGAACTTTTTGGTATCTACATTTATGGATAGAAATTTTAATAATGTGACAGACACATTTTTGTGTTGGAAGCAGCACGAGTTTTTACGTTTTTTTGACGTAAAGGAAATGTGAACTTAGAAGTTTAGTTAGTTTAATGGCCAAAATTAGCTCCTCGCAATTTAAGCACAAAGTGGTTGTCATGTTACATAGTAGAATTCATGCTAGGGCCTCGGTTTGTTTAGTTAAAGGGAGGTGAAAGATTTGATAAATTAGATTTTTATTTTGCAAATAAGGTTAGTATTTTACTATTTCACCTTGGTAAAATTTTGATTGAGTTAAGATCGCGGTGAACCAAACAATAGTCTTATGTTTAGTTATCGAACAATAGACTGTAGGTACATAAAGTTCAACAGATGTTTCATTAGACATTATTTCAGCAATTCTCGCGGGATTGTCCATTGAGGATGCTAGAAAAGGCCTTGAAAGGCAAAGGGCATTTGAAGAAACGGGGTAGCTTTTAGTCAATAGGTAAGGAAGGAGAAAGAAAAGATTTCCAAACCCCAAAAAATGAGGAGTCTGATATTTTCCGCGACTCATTCTACTTCTGACCTATGCAACCCTTAGGGAAACCAATTACCACTTTTGTAGGAGCAGTAGACATTTTTAACTTTGTAACGTAATAACATAATACCGTTATTTTTCTTCACTATTTTCTCTGCTCCCATTATATCATAAGAAGTTATCCTCTCCACTTTTGAGTGAGGTAATTTATTATTCAGTTTCATGCAAAAATGTTTTAGGTAAAATCTTCAATTAGTCTTAAGATTATTAGCATTTAACAGCAAGAGCGTGTCAAGAGTTTTTCAAAGAAATTAGATCGTCTCGCATTTATACTGATTTCCTGCGGGAGTCTTAAAGTTTTTCTAGGATAATAATGTAATTTAATCCTGTCCCGAGCAAGTTTATTTTGCCACTTGACATTCTTCTATTAGCCCATAATTTTGTTTTGTGAGGTTTTATTATTGTACTTTGTAGTCTCTTTTCTTTATGTGCCTTTTGTTTTCAGCGGTTTTTCTAGAATTTTGGTAAAGTGGGTTATGCTATTTATTTAAGTTATGTAATAACTTACACACATTTTACAGAATCTAGAAGTTTTTACATCATCATCATCATCATCAGCCGGAAGACGTCCACTGCTGAACATAGGCCTCCCCCTTAGACCGCCACTGCATCCATCGGTTGCCTACCCTCACGATGTCGTCGGTCCACCTAGTGGGAGGCGTACTTACGCTGCGTCTTCCGGTCCGTGGTCGCCACTCGAGAACTTTTCTTACCCATCGCTTGTCAGTTCTTCGAGCGATGTGGCCTGCCCATTGCATTTTACATACATAAATAATTTTTTACTTTCCCTATGAGGGTAGACTGAAAGTAATTTCAGCATCTTAGGAAAGGCGTGAGTTTGATACGTGTTTAAAGAGATGCCACTAGCTATGATCCTGAAATATTCCTGTCGTCTCGTCTATATTCATCATCTTAAACACCCAAGCCAGTTGCAATTAATATGCACTTCCACTTTTTGATAAACATTACCAAGAATTCAGAGTTTGTGACGAAATGTTGTATGTTACGTACAGCGTAGGTATGTTCATAATATAACAGCATCATACTGTACACGAGAAAACGTCCATCAACAATTTAATATGTAACACAACCCTGTATTCTGGCCAGTAACCGAGTAATACTACTGAGGAAACTCCCTGATGTACCAAACAAATTATGTTGCTCCAGCCAAAAATACTTTTAAAGAATATATGAGAAAACTCTACCACAGTCCGTTCATCATGTTGTCTCACACAGAATTTTAGGTAAAACAAATGAAGAAGTAGAAAACGTACGTGGCTCAAGCAAGCAATCTTACCTATTTTAAAATCGACTCATCCGAAGAATAAAGTCCGATTTGCAAGATTGATGGTTTTCAGTAGAGCTTGTAGAAGTGGTTGACTTGTGTATCTCTGTGTAACTCTAAAACTACGATACTTGACATTTTGATTTTTTGGTATGTTATTATATCACCCTAGACCAGTTAAATGACAGGTTATGTATATTTATAATCCTTTTAATACACGATATAGTGAGTTCCATATCAACATAAGACGTTTTATAGCGAAAGAACGAAGAAAAAAGTGGGTCCGTAGTGAATATTAGACGTTGTTTTACGGAAACGCCTCAAGTCCTATGAGTCCTATCTGACTACCTACCTTGAAATATTAAGTATAATTTTTGATGTGTTAAATAATTACATTTCCTTAGAGTCAATAAAACTGATATTATTATTTCAAAAGTTTATTATATTTAAAAAATCTCAAATATGTAGCTTAACATAACCGTTACGCCTCTTTATTAAACCTTCCTCTGCTTGAAATTTATAGGAATACCTAATTCAGGCATAGATCATTTTAGTGAACTTGGCTGCGTGCCCTTGTTTAGTCAGAAAGGAGAAACGAGATTTCACATCGCACATTAAAATAAAATTAAACTCTCCATTATTTTCATGACGAAACTTCAGTGCATGCTTCGAACACCTAGTTGCTTTTCAAAACATATGTCTGACAAGAGTTTAAGATGTTTTAAGTATAATAATGTTGACCTTTGTGCTTTTTTGAACGAAAAGAACTGACTTCAAGGGTGAGGACCGAAAACAGAACCACACCGTACCAAACCATTTAGTTAGGTTCCTATAAATAATGCAGGCCGACCCCAGATAGTAGTCCCGCCAAGTGAGGCTCCGTTGACTTGATTCAGTCTTGCGAAATAATTGAGGGTATGTAGTGTCAGGGTTCGGCAGTGTTGGCGGAGGCGGGGACTTTGATGCAGGGTGGTCTATGTCAAGTCAACAGAGATGCCTATTGCTGTCTGAAATCCTTGGGGTGCCCTGACGTTGACCGTTTTCTTTTGGTTCATAAGCGTAAAAAATGGGTTTGTATTATGCAATGTTTAAAATAGAAATGCTGATAGGTATTACCATGGAATTGAAGGAGAGGCCAATCAAAATGGCAAGCAGGCAACTTTATGCATGCTTTGCATTCCGATCTACACACGATTAGTCCGTATGCGTACTGGCACTGAATGTTTTGGAGAAGGAAAGTAGCAATAGCAAGGGAGTTTGTGGCGCGTAATGACGAAAAAGGAATCGCAGAGAAATTGTCTACATGAGTTATCGAAGATCGAATGAACAGTGGTAGGAGTAGGCTCTGATAGTTTTAAATAACTGGGGTAGATACTCAATATTACGATGAGAAAATTCTAAGTCCTCGTGTTGTATCAATGTTAAAATTTCGAGACTAGAAGGCATTCCAAAGAAAATGTACTAGGTTGATTACTGTAAATATATTCTTCTGTCTGAGTTGACGTGACAACCTGTTTTTAGCTATCACCGATGATTTATTTGGTATTATGATCTTCACGTAGAAGTTCTTAATTTAATATTTCTGCTAATTATTGGCTTATTTCTTTTAGATCAGGATGCAAAGGCCACCAAAAGGACTTATTGATATTTCCTTCTAAATTGACATATGAAATAAAATAAAACTGTAAAATAGAATATTCAAGAAATATCATTTATGTGAAGTGCAAGACTTTGCACGTAGGAATTAATTTACCCACTCATAAATACATTTTTTTAAATATTTAGCAAACATTTTAAACGAACAACGTCCTAATTGATTTCATTCTACCAGGAACAACGTCCCATCTTAACATGGAACCCATAAATCATATCACTGATTCCGTACAAAAACGTTCTATTTTAAAATGAAACGCTTAGAAGATTATTTAAATTCGTATAACAGCGTCTTAAAAGTTCATGAGTGCCAGTGAATATTTATAAAAATAATCATACCATCGAAAAAAATGAGTTTCTGAACATTTCCGTCGAAAACCGTTCTATGTAAACATCGATAGTCTACAACTGTTTACTTAGACTAAAAGTATATAAACGTGATGTGTGACTTAGACTATACAATGTATAAAAATATAAGATCATGCAACGAAAATATTCTCTCTCCAACAAACAGTGGCCGATGTGACGAAGAGACGTGCCCCCAGATGCCTGCGTACCGTCACTTATACACTTCGTACGTTGTTCTGCGGAACGAATTTCAGATGAGACGTTATTCGATTCTATATTTCCGGAACTAAATAAAATATCAAAATTCTAAAAACACACGTTTGTAGAGTTTTAATTGCTTATCTCAATAAGCTATTAAAGTGATTTTTGGCCTAAGGTCACATCAGACTTTATTCTTCGGATGAGTCGAAATGTTTATTCAGAAGCAAAACGTCGGTAGCTACGTAGGTCCCTACCTACCGTAACACGCCGGGAAAAATAACGTCGTTAAAAATGCTACATATTACCATTTTTATTAGAAAATATACTTACAGGGTATATACGAGATAGGATACCGCGAATAAATTGCGCGACTTTCACGACGGCATTTGTCACCCTTAGACCCTTGGCACTTGTGAAATTGTGCTCATATTGTAAGGGCTAATCCTCGACGAGAATTCATCAGCTTCTAACGTTGCCCCTTATCGGGCCGACCCTCGCTTTCAACATTCATCCACATTATTTTTTGTCACACTATAAGTTTATAACAAAGTTAACGTGTCTCCGGCAAACTGTGTAATAAAATTTCCCTCCTTTGACTATAACTTTTCTTCAAAGTATAGCCGCGTATATGCTTTGTGTGGTTTGTTTGCGAATAAACTCTATGGTATATTCTTGTTATGTTCGATACAAAAATACATGAATAGAAACAATGTGTGGATTTACTCTCGTATTTTGCGCTGACAATCATAAAATAGAGTACCAAGAAAATGTGATAAATTCAATCATTTGTTCCGATGATTAAATTTATCATATTTTCTCGGTATTCAACGCTTTAATCGTTAATTATATAAATATGTTATATTCATAAATAATAACAAAACTACCGCATCAATTCGTCTTTAATTTAATATACAATTAATACTGTTCCAACATTGTGTTAAGGTGAAAGCAATTATAGGTCATGTTTATACAATATTATTACTGACTCTTACACATAGTTTCGTAGAACACACAATTAATTCTGAAAACCTGACACTCTAAGAAAGGGGTTGATGTTATTGTTCTAACAAACAAGGCTTAAAATCTTTGTAAACGTTAGTAATTAATTTTGATTCAATCAAAGATAAATAGCTGAAAATGAAGTAAACATCTTTTCATCAGGGACGTTCTCGGAGAGGCTTAAGTCGTGCCCTATTTAAAGGGCTTCAATCCATAATAAGTGATATAGGTACTACATATAACAGTTCCCATGGTCCTTTGCCTCATCCAATGGTAGCCATACACCATCCTACCTATCGTATGACGCTTGCAATTGTTTCAAATTGGCAGTTCGTCCATCACCATACACCATACTGCCTGTCGTGCGATCGATTTGACACAACTTCAAATCTGCAGCAGCGATGCCAACTTAGCAACTTTATAGCTAGATTTAGCTATTATTCGGTGACCGATAGCTACAAATTTATGAAATTGTAGCTGTCGTCACCAAATAATAGCCAAATGCATCACTGCTGCCGATTTGACGTTGTGTCAAATCGATTTGATGACCTATCAAATTGGCATGTCATGCCATCAAATACAACAAAACAATTGCAAGCGTCAAATCGATCGTCGATTGGCAGGATGGCGTATGGCTACTATAACAAAACATTAAATATAACCGCTGTTCAGCCAGAATTTTCCCAAAATGGCCACCTGATTGTCACATCAAAACCATCTGGGTGACGTTAGGTGATAACACAAACGACGGCGCGTGATTAAAACGCCGATAACTCTTGTCTTGTATGAGAACCCTGTATACAACTTAATGAAAACTAGTAAGTAGTGTTCGCTAGAGCCAGCCAGAAATCATTCTGAAAACTCAACTCATCTAAAGTGAATTATTACGAAAAACGAGTCTTACGTATAATAAAGTATAATAGCCCAATAAATTATACAGTCCACTGCCCTTTTCGTACCGCGAACATTATCAACTGCCCATTCCACGTTTTTAATCAACACCAAGAATCCGAATTCAAGTTTCTAAATCCTCGTTAATATGCTATCCATTACTTGGTAGCGACTAAAGTTTGCATTAGCATTAGTATTATCGCGGCAGTGGACTCGTAAAAAGCAAAGTTATCAAAGGCGAATGCTCTCACTTGGAAGTTAATGAGTCGACAGTGCGGTAATGTTTGAACGTAGGCATTTATTTTCACAGTACATTTCGCACTAGAGTTTCTTTGTGGTTTTGCTTCTTGATCTTTTTTGTAAGAACTTTTTTACGGTTTCTGTTTAAATTTTAATCAGCTAATTGGAAGTGAAAGACCATTATATTGAAGTAAAATGTAATGTCTTTAGTTGAGTAAAATTTTCGATTCGTATTGCGTTAAATTCATAACAGTTTTCGCAACTTTTCTTTTTAAATTTCCTCCAACATAACACTCCACAAACGTCTGTCGACTCGTTACATTTTTATGTAAAACAGATCGCACCCCTTCCCGTATAATTCCAAAGAACACAGACTGACAATACATTTTATTTCCATAGAATAAAGACGTATTTATGATGCACTTACCATCACCGTAAAACATTCCCTCAATTTCTTTTGCCATTTTTAACGTACAAGGATTTCCTTTATGTAAATAAGAAAGGCTGGTAACCCAAGAACGTGTGTAATGTTGTTGTGGTGCTTTATATTATTATTTCTAAGATGGCGGACATAAAAATGGGCGCGAATAAAGATAAGCTCCGTTAACTGTGTACATTACACGTCTATTAAAATTTAAGTGGATGTAGCACAGGAATAAAATTATGCTCGTTGGGGAAATGGCAACGTTATTTTGTTTGTGTGAAAATAGAGATGATGCATTAGGTTATTGTCACAAAAGGTTTTATGAGAATAGCTCAAGTCGTGATAAAAATTTATGGCAAGCGAAGGCAAGATTCGGCAAGAGCGACTCGACACGGTGCGCGGGAGTTATTTAAGTACCTACTATACCAGTAAATCATGAGCTATGGCTGACGAGGAGATACTATTCAACTAGGCATATAGTGACAAAGAAAAAAAAAAAACTAAACAAATAATAATACTGAGAACATACTAAATGTAACCCCATAAAATACTTCCCTCACTGATGACTCTAGAAGAAGCCGTTAGAGGTCACTATTAAACTTTATATAAGGTTGACCGTCGAAGAGTGGCATTTGAGAACAACCTGAGCAAAGGGTAGACGCGGTGATTGATGACTCACCTACACTGACATGTCATTAAAGCCGTCAACACACCAAAAGCTTTGCGCCTTCGTGTTTCATTATATTCTGTTGAACACAATTCGCTCGGACCTGCCAACGACGTGCTTCGCTCGCAGCCCGCGTTTAGTGGGACGTCAGCTTTTGTATGAAAAGTTTATTTATGGCTCGAGCTACTGCAAAATTAAGCAGTCATTTGTTTTTCTCATGTGATGTTTTTGAGGATAATGTAGTTGAATAATATCAACAAGATACTCGCGGGACTGTCTGGCCTTGAAACGTAAAGATCAATTGAAAGACACCTAAATGAGACGCGACGCGACGTGACGTGACGCAACGATACTAGAAATGTGTATCTTTTCGTGTAGTAAATAAAGTTAGATTTTGAGTCGCTCTATTGAAATGCACAGCGTCGCATCGATTGACCTTATGAGTGGGTTGTAATCAATTTCCGCTCCAACCAAAATTAGAAGTGTCATTTGAAGATTTCTTACCCATCATAAAAGGTGTACTGTAAATTTAGTATACAGCAATGACAATTTGAACAGTGGTGGCCCAGTGGTAACTTTGTGTAATTTATTTCATCACCACTGCTCTCAAAACGGTAAAGGAAAACATCGTGAGGAAACAAAAATGAACATGTCCTAGACCCAAAAATGCGAAGACATGCGACATCTACCAACCCGCACTGGGCCCGCGTGGTGGATTATGGCCCATTCCCTCTCACAACGAGGAGGCCTGTGTCCCAGCGGTGGGAACATTATAGGCTGATGATGATGAATGACAATTTAAAAGAAATGAAGGTAAACAAAATTTCGCTATTTTCTTAAATTATCAGTAAAACCTAAAAGCCGCTATGCATTTCAACTTTTAAACTGACGCTTTGTAGAAAAACATTAACTTTCACACCTAGTTTTGAAGAAAACGCTATGTACTGCCTGGAAACCTAACGAGATACGACGTTGCTTTTAGAGATACTTCCAGAGGTTGTAGCGGACTTTAGAAAAGACGTCATTATTTACGTAGATTGCCTTGGTTGTATACAAAGCGCATTGTTTACAAAGGAAGTGAAATAAGGTGCAAGTGAATGAAAATGTACCTAAATATTTTTTCTTTGCTACAACTTTAAATACCTGTTTTCTTTTTAATTTCTTTCAAGGGTTCCCAAAAAATGCCCCTATTACTGAGGCTTCGCTGTCCGTCTGGCTGTTTTTCCGTCTGTTACCAGGCTGTATCTCATGAACTGTGACATTGAAACAGTTGAAATTATTACAGATGACGTATGTCTGATGCCGCTATATCAAATTAATCCTAAAAAAAACAGAATAAAATTGTTTTTAAGGGGGACAGTGGCATGAAATTTTTATATAACCAGTCTAGGACATCGCAAGGGACATCGTACGATATTCTCTATAAAAAATCTTAAATTTAAGATTTTTATATTTATAATAATATACTAATATTGGATAGTGTCGCTATGAGTAGCTTAGCACAGAGTAAGCTTTGTCTCAGCGTGGCGTTAGCGCTGCGGCCGCGCCGTTACAAGGTTGTGATTATAGGGGGTAATCTCCGCAAGTAATTAACCGACTTCGTTCGCCCGAATTGTTTCACCTGGTAGAAAGCTACATTATCCGTGAGTGCTACCTACGTCATATAAATTCATAAAGATACCATGCATATCTAGCCAGAAATTCGGCTGTCGCCGATTTTTTAGTCAGTCAGTCAGGTGGAAAAAATATTGCTTTCCAACACAGTCCTATCTAACTATGCGCTGGAATTAACAGTCGTATCTAATGTAAAACACTGGTTATTGGTAGCGTCTTTAGAAACAGCGAGTCGATTTAATGCAGTTTTAAAAAGGCTACTTAGACGAATAATAGACATAAAAAAAATTGCAAAGCTAGACAAAGAAATCGCACTTAATTGAGTTTGTTAGAAATTCTTCAATATTCAATAGACCACTTCTAAGAACGAAATACATCTAAATATTAAACTGCTTCTAACAAGAACTGTTTTAATTAGAATCGAAATTCCTTGAATGAATTAATTTGTTCAATAGATTCTCATATACAAACACGAATGTTAGAGTACCAGTTCATATTTGTTCAATGATTTGATACAACTATTTGATTTCAAACTTAGGAATCTGTAAACGCACGCTACACTTTGAAAAGCGAGATAGGATGTTGTTTGGACCAATTAGGGACATGTTTACACAAGTTTGCAATCCTTAAAAAGTTGCGGAGAATTTTAAATACATCAAGGACTGCGTAATTTTTAATGTGAAACTTTTATTTCATCGTCTCAAACGTTTTCGTCTGTGTGTCGCATGTCGCGTGACGGTCGGCCGCGGAGTAGGAATAAAAAGAAAGGCGCTCATCAGAGGCATTTGGCCAATATGGCGGCTCGCCAATTCGATCCGGGCTGTGAAAGTTTCACTTGGTCCGATGGCGAGTTAAACCACACAGTCCTTTTTTTAACATTCTGCTCTTTATCTCTTTATACATTTCTCGTCGAAAGCTCATTTGACACGTTTTAAGAGTATTTTGAATTAAGCTCAATCAGAATTTCTGTGAGTCAATTGAATACCGAATTACGACACTTAAATTAAAGGCGTGACAAAATCGAATACAACAACAATATAAAACCGTTAGGCATCCAACCCGTAATTAGCCGTTTATTCACCGAATGCGAGTTTCTTTTCCGTAACCTGGTCTGACCAATTATGGTCATGGTCTGGCCATTTCTGCGTCCCTCTAGGGTCTGCAACTTTTGCCTGGACACCGTTGGCGCATTCCTGATTTCGACATCTGCCACTGGTATAAATGATACTCTATTGACGGATGGAACACCTTTTTCTTCTGCGATCGTAGTCCGCGTCCAACACGTTCATGACGTCATGATTAATACGGTATAGTTTAGTTTGGTTAGTGGGCAGACACCTTTAACATTATCAAAGTTAGAATACTAATAAACTCAGACATTGGGCATACTCGTACATTTACCTTAAATTGGAAAGTGTCCTAAATTGTTACCACATGTAAGTAACTACAATGAATGTCTCGGTAATGTACAAATACCTACAAGTATGTCCGCCGTCTTACAAGGTATGTCAGCTTATAGAGGAAATCTAGCGACTCCGACATCACTACCAAAATGGTGATTTTTCTCTGCCGAATAGACCTTACCCCGTTGTGGAAATTCTAGTAGTTTAGAAACTATATACCATATAAATGAACACCCATAGATAACGTTTCATACAAACTATCAACCCCAAAAATAACCCCTCAGGGACCGAATTTTGCAATAATCCGTTTGTTAGTGCTCATACGTCATATAAGGAACGCTATAAAAATTAACCATGCTTCTAAAAGTAGCGAATTCGTTGTTCGCCGATTATCAGTCAGTTTTGAATACTAAATATTTTAATTTATAAAACTAGAACAAATGAATTGAAATGTTTGAAACTCGCCACGAGGCTACGCTCGTAGTGGATTTGCGTATTTACAAAGTAATTAATGCTTTATTTGCATCTGTATACAGGTCAGTAACTAAGTACGCTTCGGCGGCGTAGTTAGCTACGCCGAACTTGATGATAATTTTTAATACTTTTTTGTTCATCACACTTTTTATGAATATTATAGTCTCTCAATACAGTGGTCTAATAAAGACATGTTTTAATAAATTGAGTAAGATGAAAAATAATCTTGCCATCGAAGCCAACTGTAGTAGAGAAAAAAAAGCTTATGAACAAAAAACCATTCGAATATTTTACCAATAACACCGAAAAATATCTATTTCAGCGCCCAAAACTTTTATTCAGCTCACAATTCCCTAATAACAAGAAACATTCGCAATATAATACGAATCAAAAGGTAGGTAAGAATCCAATACAAATGTTTCCGAGGTAGTTTCACCCCACATCTTTCATGTCCTCGAGTAGAAGATAGCGACCATCGACAAACTGCGATAGATTACGCCTTTAAAGTCTATTGATTTTCGAAAGGTAGTCTCTAATATTTGGCGATTTGTGTTCGGACTCACGTTGTACGGTCGGATCGCGACCACGAAACGGAAAGATTCGATACCGGCTTTTTTGTAAGGAATTTCGGGTTTCGCCTTGAGAAGTTTCGTGTAGATGAAATTAGTTTTGGTAGTAATTATTAGTTTTTCTCACTGCTTGGTTTTTGGGTTTTTTTTTGTATAAGAATTTCAATTTGAATACGTTTTAAGAAACTATGTAGACTAAGGTTCGAAGTACTTTTGCTTTGTGTTGTACACACGGCTACACAACAAGCTCTGCAAAACTAGTATAATGACCGTGCAATGTGCGGAAAGATCAAATAAAGCGAGTCCAAGACAAACTTTTTGTATAACTTGATGTAAAGCCGTTAGTGCATACCTAGTGATTATCCGTTTACGCACGGGTGGATCTCTTCAAAGTTAGTGTAAACAGGCTTCGTCTGGATAAGCTAGGTAGCTTACCTAGACGAAGCCTGTTCACTCAAACTTACAGTGTAACTTTGTCTCTGTCACTTTTGACCTAGACTAGAGTCAATAGTAAACTGCCACTGGTATAAATGATAATCTATTGAAGTATGGAACACCTTTTTCTTCTGCGATCGTAGTCCGCGTCCAAGCGTTCATGACGTCATGATTAATACGGTATAGTTTAGTTTGGTTAGTGGGCAGACACCTTTAACATTATCAAAGTTGTTACTAATAAACTCAGACATTTACATACTCGTACATTTACCTTAAATTTCTTAGGAAACCTAAATTGTTACCACATATAAGTACCTACAATGAATGTCTCGGTAATGTACAAATACCTACAAGTATGTGGCCGTCTAAGGTACAGTCAGCTTCAAAGGAAACTAGCGACCTTTGGTACTGACATCACTACCAAAATGGTTTATTTTTCTCTGACGGTACCTATCGTTGTGGATTCCTAGTAGTTTAGAAACTATATACCATATGCCATAGATGAACTTTATAGATACCGTTTAATAGTTGGGTAGGTTTGTAGGTAATCGAACCTTTTCAGCACTTAAGTAGAACAATATTGTGTGTTTTTGTTACTTATACTTAGTAATTTAATTGTAAATAATTATAATTTATAAAACTATATGAATTGTTGTATCAGTATAATATTGCTGCTGTGAGTTGTGATAGCGCGGGGCAGAAAGCGGTAAGATCAAAACAAAACATGTATTGAAATGTTTGGAACACGCCACGAGGCTACGCTAGTAGTGGATTCACGTATTTACAAAGTACTTAACGCTTTATTCGCATCCACGCTCCGATCTACAACGACGGCGTAGTTAGCTACGCCGAAAGTGATAATTAATTTAAGACATTTATGTTCATCACGCTTTTCATGAATGTTATAGTCTCTCAATACAGTGGTCTAATAAAGAAAAAATAAAGACATGTTTAATAAATTGAGTAAGATGAAAAATAATCTTGCCATCGAAGCCAACTCTAGTAGAGAAAAAAAAAAGCTTATGAACAAAAAACCATTCGAATATTTTACCAATAACACCAAAAATAATATCTATTTCACCGCCCAAAACTTTTATTCAGCTCACAATTCCCTAATAACAAGAAACATTCGCAATATAATACGAATCAAAAGGTAGGTAAGAATCCAATACAAAGTTTCCGAGGTAGTTTCACCCCACATCTTTCATGTCCTCGAGTAGAAGATAGCGACCATCGACAAAACGATAGATTACGCCTTTCCGTCTATTGATTTTCGAAAGGTAGTCTCTAATATTTGGCGATTTTTGTTCGGACTCACAAGTTGTACACGGATTGACCACGAAACGAAAAGATTCGATACCGGCTTTTTTGTAAGGAATTTCGGGTTTCGCCTTGAGAAGTTTCGTGTAGATGAAATTAGTTTTGGTAGTAATTATTAGTTTTTCTCACTGCTTGGTTTTTGTTTTTTTTTTGTAAGTATAAGAAGTTCAATTTTTGAATTAATTTTAAGAAACTATGTATGACTAAGGTTCGAAGTACTTTTGCTTTGTGTTGTACACACGGCTACACAACAAGCTTTGCAAAACTAGTATAAGCTGACCGTTCAATGTGCGGAAAGATCTCATAAAGCGAGTCCAAGACAAACTGGTTTTGTATAACTTAATGTGTAGCCGTGTGTACCTAGTGATTCATCAATATAAACGGGTGGATCTCTTCAAAGTTAGTGTAAACAGGCTTCGTCTGGATAAGCTAGTTAGCTTACCTAGACGAAGCCGGTTCACTCAAACTTACAATGTAACTTTGTCTCTGTCATTTTTGACCTAGACTAGAGTCAATAGTAAACCCATTTCAAATGAAACGTAAAAAATAAATATAATATAATAATAATGTTATATAATATTCCACAAGAACAACTATCACACAACGCCATCTAGTCACAAGCTAAGCAGAGCTTGTGTTATGGGTACTAGACAACTAATAAACATACGTATGTATTTCTAAATACATACATAATTGTTATAGATAAATTACACCCAGACACAGAACAAATGATTGTGCTCATCACAGAAACTTGTGTCCTGGGTGGGAATCGAACTCACGACCTCCGGCATAGCAGTCAGGGTCACTAACCACTAGACCAAAGAGGCCTGTGAAAACAGGTGTCTTACCATGACGTTATAAAAAGAAAGTAGTTCCACTGTGCGAAAGAGATGGCAAATTAACTAGACGACTAGTATACCTCTGCCTATTTCCTACAGTGGAGCCACTGTCGCTTTGAGACTTCGTGATGGAACCCCAGGCTAATCTTCTCGTCTGGTAATGTGTTAAATAAGTGCTTGAAACCATCCGGCCAATGGGGAAGGCAAGTCAAAGCTGTTCTCGCACATTGTAGATGGCGCCACCATAGCTTAGTCCTAATCCGACCAATGACGTAGTACTATTTTGAAGTACCTTTAAGATGTGAACTGATTTAAACCAATGACGATGCTTGGAACAAGCTATACTAGCGCCATTAATTCCCCAGTTGCCATCCCCATTTGATTAAAATGTGAATGTGTTGTATAATGTGGTTTCAGCTCCGAAAAATAGGTTAGTTTTAGACCTAATAGTAAGAAGAAGGTCGTGAGTAATTTTACCTATAATAATATCTTAGCAATTATGATACCGTATCAATTTCCAAGGAACAAAATCTCCTCAAACATGACCTAATTAAACCTTTATAACTCGAGTTTTCTCAAGAATAATGGTATCGGTTTCCGTCTCGGCCTCTGATTTTAATCTCGCCAAGACCGATCCCCTTGAACCTTAGGTAAGACATGTAAGTCGGCTCCCGGGATACTCTTTAGATAACGAGCAAACTTCCACCTAAAGATCTTGTAAATGTTCCTTCGCCGCAGCCAGAATTCGTAATTCAACTTCCATTTTGCAAGGACCCATAAAAATAATGTTTTATACAAGACGGTGATAAGCTTCGACCCCCGCTAAGTTGTTTATTGCTATCAGCTCGTTGGTTTATTGAGATGTTCTTGAGTGGGTCTCCGGGAACTACATAGAAGTAGAGAGCACTTGTTCAAGGTATCGGAAAATCATTGAAATTTACTACGTTGTTTTCTTTTTTACTTTATTTCTTTGATAAATGATGTACAAATATGATTCTAGTAATATCCGTTAGCGATGCAATTAAAACCGTTCACGATCCATAAAAAGCTAAAACGTAAAAAAATACTCCTAGTTCACAGTAGTTATTTTAAAATTGAAGCAAACATTTCAAGCGAAGCGAAATGCTGCACCTTCATTAGAATTCAAAACAATCTTCCACCTTAACATTCAACTTACATACATTTAAACACGGTGAAGCAGTCTCCGTATATTTAGTAAAGTCAACAGTTCTAGCGCTCTGTTAAAAGAGAAGACGTGAGGCAACGTAACGAGGAGTCGAATCGAAAACCGAGAGGTATGTGTCCTCCCAGGTACAAGAAAAGGGAGGTACTCACAGACCATTAGCTGGTCACTAGTCACACTGACCCGCCAAAACTGCACTTACAGAGCTGTTTCAGCGTCTCGTAAAACGTAATGTCTTTCAAAACGTATTTTGCTCCGTATTTTTGGCGATATGCGAATTTGATTGGAACTTTGTTGGAAGGACTTTGGCTGCGACGATCGTTATTGAGACGGTTCTTTGAACACTGGAGCGATAGCATGCATGTAAAGCTTTATGGATCCGAGATTGGATGGATTCATGTAAGATTTAATTGGAAAGAAAGACGACACAATATAGCGATAATGACGAAACTTGATAGTGGATTGTTTGTTCGCATTTTAGACGTCTGCAATCATTTCATTTTTATTCCAAAGCAGAAAATACTGAAAAGGAATTCCAAAAAATAAACCATGTTATAAATCGCGCGGTTTGAAATTCATATTACACTATTTTCGAAGGCGTATTCCGGTCACAGTCGAGTAACTTCAGTCTCTTTACGACGATACATTTATATCCATTTATTTGGCGAATATCCCTCGCTGTGAGCCACCAACGACGGAACAAACGGATGGGTACGTTTCTATTGCCTTTGAGATATTTCATTGACTTTTACAAATGCGAATGCCTGAGTGTCATTGGGATCGAATCTTGGTGTGGAATAAATTGCGCCCATAACATTGAATTCAGCCTTTTGTAGGGACACTTTATAGCGAATGGGAGCGATGTTCTTGACCGCTCATGACTAGAGTGTCATTATATGTTTATTTTTATTTAGGGTATTTCGTCATTACTTTTATCGTATAAAACAAGCAGACCTTTTTTTTGAGGAGTAACATATATAAATTTATCTTTATGTTTTCAGGGAAATTAAAGTTAGATAAGCTTAAGACTTTTTCAAAGACAGATTCTACTTATCAATTGGAATGTAAAACGACTGGACTGATTTAGATAAAATTTGGTTTACAGGTTAGTTTGTACATTGCACTAAAACATAAGACTATTATTGTATAAGTGAGATCCCGAGACGAGACTGAATTATACTATAGAAATTCGCACGGATGGATCTCCTGGCATCTAGTATATCCATTATACGATCAAATTTCCCATCTCCATGTTGGTCTAGAATCTCGATAAATATATTAAAATGCTCAGTAATCCCGGGGTTTTGTGGGCGTGAGCAGGTCGCTCGCAGCTGGCCAGCGGGTCGCCGACAAGGAAAGGGTCGACCTACGGAACCGTAGGCGTGTTATCATGGTAATTATGACATCCCGAAAGAAACTCCCCTCATTCAGCGGTAGTTTTTACGACTGCCCCTACTTTTCATGATGACATTTCCAGATAAGGCCCGGTGATTGTGTTTTTTTATTGAAATTTCACGCATATGCTTCAAGTAAGATAACGCAGTCTCATATCAACAGTGAGTGAATCAATACAGATTGGCATTGGCATAACTGAGCTGTAGGTTATGTATTATGAACAATGGAAAAGTACATTGTTCTGGCTGTTACATTTCTATATTCTACGTTACCAATCAATTCTGAGTTCCAGAATAGTTTTGTGTTTCAACTTAAAGATGCGCCCAAACTTTATGAAGACTTCGCGAAGAGATATAACAGAAAATTTAAAAGTGAATATGATTATAATGAAAGATATTCTAATTTTGTTCAGACTTTGAGGTATATTAATAGTATAAATTCACAAGCGGATACGCAGCAAAAGGTTTTACCGAATCAGTATGCGGACTACTCTGATGATGAAAGAAGGGCGTTCTTGACAAAGAATCATAAGCATATAAATCCTGAATTAAGATCCATATTGCGAATGGAAAGCAGACATGGGTATATAATAATTTATTTTATATATATAGTATATAAATATGTATAACTCAAAGGTGACTGATTGGCATAGTGATCTATCAACGCACAACCCAAATCACTGGACGGATCGGGCTGTTTGGCATGCAGGTAGACGTTATGATACATCCGCTAAGAAATGATTTTGATCAATTCTACCCCAAGGGGGTAAAATAGGGGATGAAAGTTTGTGTGACACTTTATCAGTTTGATAAAAAATAATACATTGTTTAGTAACTAAACAATGTTACAATACATTGTTCTGTTCCGACATCCACGTGAGCGAAGTCACGGGCACAGCTAGTTTAAAATTATAAAACTGGAGAGTTTGATTGTTTATTGAACGTAGTAATCTCAGGAGTTACTGGTACGTTATTTTTGTGTTGTATAGTCCATTTATCGAGGATGGCTTTAACACGAACACACCTTTTTTTTTACTCCTCTACCGTCAGACTCGTACTTACTAAAATCCACGGTGTCCTTGATATCCCTTTGTGTTCCGCAGTCAAGCCCTTTGTGTTCCGGGGTCACGGTAATGAGATAAGTCCTGCGACCCCGGCAGGCTTTGGCCCTCTGTAGGAGGGCCCAGTCATTATGCTGACGCTCTTTGAGGTGCGCGTGGAACACAACGCGCCGTCGACCCGTGCATGGGCCATGGTCGCGAACACACCTAGATGTAAGGACGAGTTTTAGATCACAAGTAACTACCTATTAAATCCCATAGAGGGTTTAACCATTTGTTAAAACAAATGTAAATGACTAAAATAGTTTAACGATTGATCAAACTATCTACTGAGCTGGCACTATTCTTCTTTTCACAAGAAGTTAAAGTTTCTGTTGTAATGATAATGTATTTATTTCAGACATAGGAATGCGATGCGGTCAGAACCGAAGAAATCAGAACCAATAAACACTGGATATGGTATACGAAATTATGGGAAAAAGTAGCACTGAAGTCAGAACATGAAAAAATTACGAAATAGTTTATTTTCAGCATTTTTATTAAAACTTTCTCCTATATAAATGGGGTTTCGATTCTCACCCAGGACAAAATGTTTGTGTGATGCCCTTTGTTTTGTTCCGGGTGTAATTTATCCACGGTAATATTATGAGATATATAAGTCCAGTTGCGTACCCCATAAGCAGGCTTAGCTTGGCCCTAAATGGCGTTGTGTGGTTGTGTAATATTCATTATAATGCTGACCCGCTACTTGTAGAGGTGCGCGTGGAACACAACGCGCCGTCGACCCAGTCCATGGCTCCATGGTCGGGCGTGTCGTCAATAATTACGTTGTTGAAGTCACAATATAAATAAATGATAAGAGACGAATTTGATAGATCACAATCAGCTAACAAGTGACTGGAACGTTGGGACTGAAACAGAATTGTTCAATTCCTACCAAATTGTTTAACCATTTCCGTTAGAAGAGTTCAAATGTAAATGAACTAATGTTAGTTTAACGATTGATCAAACTAGCCTCTGCTTGAGCTGGCACTATCAAACTTCTTTTCACGCAAAAGTTAAATATTTCTGTTGTAATGATAATGTATTCATTTCAGACATAGGAATGCGATGCGGTCAGAACCGAAGAAATCAGAACCAATAAACACTGGATATGGTATACGAAATTATGGGAAAAAGTAGCACTGAAGTCAGAACATGAAAAATATTTTTTTTTTTACGAAAGTCAAATTTATTTTCAGCATTTTTATTAAAACTTTCTCCCACAATAAAAGTCTTGATTTACTTATACTAAATCGCGACATAAAATAAACACATGTCATTTTAGGAAGGAACTTTGGATATATAGATCTGATTAGGAATTTTATGTACTGCATATTGTAATATACCTATTTACTATTAGTCGAACATTTAGATCTGGAGTTTAAAATTATTTTTGGCTTAATCAAGACACAATTATTATAAAATACAAAGTATTTGCACATGTGCGGTGACAATAGAACCCGCGACACGCAACGCAGCAGTTTAATACGAAACAAACTGTTTAACGTCTTTTTAGGGTCGCATGTTGAAGTCTCAATAAAATAAATGATTTCAGATTTCTTTTTTGGTAAAATTTAGCTGACCATTTGATCTGACTGAATCAAGCTCGAATCAGCTAAACAAGTGACTGGAACGTTGGGACTGAAACAGATACTATGTTCAATTCGGTCACTACCAACAAAATTGTTCGGATTCAAATCCGGTCTAGAGCTGAGAGTTCTCCCAAGGGAAAAAGTACAGGGTTGCACGTTAGTTTTAGAACTTTATGTTTGTAAAATTCAGACCGAGGTCAGGTGGTTAAGGGTTAAATATACAGAATAGGTACTCATAACTGTTTATTACCAAAAATATTTTAAAAAATAATGTGAAAGATTGGTGTTGCTTCTCATCATGTTTCAGCTCGACAACACAAGTTTTCCATGAAACGACCAACGCACTTCAGCGTGCAATAACAACTGCTTGTGATGGTTTCCCATTTCTTCACAAATCATACCGATTACAGGACAGTAGCATTTGACGTATGGTCCAGATATGACACCGTGGACCCCCATACATATACTGGCGGACCCCCAGGGGTCCGCGGACCACAGGTTGGGAAACACTGGTTTACTTTATTAACACCTTATTTCTTAGTCGCTTTAACAAACATTTTAATTAATTTCGGGTAAACATTTGGATTCATTTCAAATCGAATGCATGCAGAAACTCAATGTACTACTTGTTACAAAAGGAGTGGTAATATTAAAAGTGTGATTCAGACACCAAAATTGAACAATTTTATTCACTGGAAAATGTTTTTATCAAACATACACTCCTCGTAAACTATCGTTAATTAGTAGGAATAAAAGTTTCTGTTACTTTATGCTACCTTTCAATTTTAAAATTTCTTTATAGGCGATGTTTCAATGTCTAGTACAAGAATTCAATAAAGGCATCACATTCTTTATAATAAATGTTCAAAATTGATATAATATTGGAAATATCCGAAAAGCGTGGCATCAGAAACTTCTAAAGCATTCTTTTGTTCTATTGGAAACGGAGAAACATAATCCGCGTTGGATGGGTTGTCAACGGAATGTCTTTGTGAATGACTACGCCACAGATTTAGCGGACCTAAAGCTGTCTTCCTGGAGACAGACGAACATTTTCAATACATTCTGTTAAATTAAGTGTGTAAAGTTATTATTTCGTCCAATTGCTTTTATTTTAACGGTCAAAGGGATGGTCGGGAAGCCTGAACGCGTAAATATTTGTGTAAAAATTAAACTCGTGAAATAATTTCATGAAACAATTGCCTGTGCATTTTCGCGTGTGTCACGAGATATTTCACGCTTCAGCGAGTCGCGATATAAAGCTGCGTACTCACTCACGAATAGTAAAGATACGAGGCAAGATAATTTAATAGCGTTCGCATGTGACACCATCAACGAATACCGACGTCTAACTCGTTACGTACTGATGATATTCCAAGGATTTTCGCACATTTACATACCTTTGACGAACATTGAATATAGTGCTTGACGATTGCGATCTCGGTTTGTATACAACTCGTTAACAGCGTACAATCGTAGATACTTGTGAACAATTTATACATCAAAGACATTGTGTGGACAAGGCGTAATGAAACTCTTTGCCGTGTATTTTTATCGTCCTTTTATTTTGGTAAAGTGCTGAAAATTTTCATCGAGAATCAAATCAGGTCTAAGAAAACTCCACACACGTCATGTTACTTCAACTTTGAAACAAAATTACTCATAGGCTTAAAATATGAATACAGCTTAAACTTTGATCCGTAGAGCTCACGGCTTTTACGTCACGTGCAAACTTTAAAGTACCTTTAATAGGTAATAGGTGGGGCTAAGTATTCAAATTTTATGCTTAAACGTTCCAGTTTTCTCAGGTCTTCGTGCACCAGCTACTCGATAACCGTTCGGTAACCATCACTGTCTATAGAACGTGACTTTTTCCGTAGGAAGACAAAAGCAGCCCCCGATGCATTTTTCACCGGAATAGATTTTCCGCGAGGAAAAATTGCAAATTTCTACAGCGAACCGACACGCGCGGCGGTACCCGTGACTCGGGGAATATTTTCGATAGTTGATTGCTCCGCTTATTTTATAGCGTTTGAGATTGCGATCGCTTATTGCGACTTAAGATTTATATTTTTGGTATTAGTATTGGTTGTAAGTTTACAGATACGAGAACGTTTTACAAAATGTATGAGTGTTATCATGGTCAATACAAATACTATTGATATCTGGATGTCTTTTCTAGACGTAGACACTGACAATTGTTATGAAATGAAATGGTATTTGTTTATGTCCGTACAATAAAAACAATGTACATATCGATGTACGAATTTTTACAAACTAGGATTTAAATTGTAAAACCCCAGTAGAAGAACCAGTCTAACCAAGAGTTTGGTCTCACAGTAACGGATAAGAAGGTCTCTGTCATCACCTGTAGTCGTTCCATTTGAAATAATGGTATATTATGGGTATTTTTCATATAGCAAGCTGCTATTTTATTACAATTGAAGTTACATACTCTAGAATACGGGATAGTGTAAGATTCTCTCCTTGTTTGTTTTGGAGCCATATACAACGTGTAACGTTAAATGCGCCAACCTCTCGTGGGGTAACTCAGCCCATGTTACTGAACAATGTTTGTTCTAAGATATTTTTGAAATCTGCAAAAAAAACATGGTTTTTCATACAAAACGAGAAATTGATTGGACCCATCATCAGTATGAAAAATCTTTTTTTTTTGTGAATTTCCAAAATTCTCAGCTTTTTGTTTTTTCAGTAACATGGGCTGAGTTACCCCACGAGAGGTTTTGCGTGTGCATTTAACGTTACACGTTGTATAATTTTATATAGGTCCTACTTAGCCTACATAGTCCCATCCAACATATAACTTCACATTCTATAATACCTAAAGGTATAATTATATACACAACCAAAACCTGGAATTGCGTTGGCAAACCGATAAAAACGGTTCATACACTAAATCTTATTACACCAAAGGCTTAATAATCTTCAATTTCTCTATAATCTTATTATTAGCTATAATAAGATTAAAGAGAAAGTAGATTGAAATACCTGACCAATTCCTTGTAAAAGGCTTGACCTAGATGAGAGGTAAATGCTGAAGAAATTGGGTCTAGGCTTATGGAATTATTACCTAGGTGCTACGACATAATAAGGACTTCCACAGAAGGCCAGGAGTACTATCATGACTTTTATAGTTTTTGTGATGTAAAGTAAACTAGAAGTTTGACGTTAAATGGAAAAATATGTTCGACATTAGTACACTAGAGGCGCCTTTTCAATTTACCATACAAGGGCCTATAATACACGCCACGTTTTTTTAACGCGCCGTCGACGAGCGTTTCTGAAACGCGCGTCGATGGCGCGTTATTATCAAACAGAGCAGTTTTTTGTCGTTTGTATCGCGTCACACGCACGGCACCGGCACCGTGCCGGTGCAGCGCGTTTGTAATTTATACAGGTGCGCAAAGGTCTACAGGCTGCATCTGACTTGCGTGCGTATCGCTGCAAACGCGATCAATCCCAATCCAATAAATCCAAAGCCAATCCCTTAAAAATGAGTCCAGCTCATCCCGCCATCTCCTTCTGGGCCTGCCGCGTTGTCGTTTACCGCCATTTGGGTTCCAAGTAGTGGTGGTGAATACTTCAAGTACGCTGTAAATAAGAAATCTTGTGAGAAGACCTCAAGTCGCAACAATTACCGAAAACAGACGAACGCATAAACACGATACTCGTACTATGATTTTTTCTCGCCCTTCTGTATGTCTCTCTCTAAGGGTCTGATAGGAAAAGTAGGGTCATTGTCCCCTTTTCTACAGGCGTTTGAATTTACCTATCCACATACGAGCAGTAGTGGCCCAGTGGTATCGACCCCGACTTACGAGTTGTAGGTCGTGGGTTCGAATCCCGGCAGGCGCATTACTTTGTGTAATTTATTTCATCACCACTGCTCTCAAAACGGTGAAGGAAAACATCGTGAGGAAACCGGCATATCCTAGAACCAAAAATTCGAAGACATGTGACATCCACCAATCCGCACTGGGCCCGCGTGGTGGATTATGGCCCACCCCCTCTCACAGAGAGGAGGCCTGTGTCCCAGCAGTGGGAACATTAATAGGCTGATGATGATGATGATGATGATCCACATACAGTTTAACTCAACCCTAAAGCGTATTTTAAGGGGACAATGGCACAGATCAAGTTTTATTTAAACCCAAAGCAAGTCTGTACAAGTGTACAGCAAGTGTAAGCGCTATCGGCATTTGTTCAACTGACCACCGCTTATAAGGCCTAAAACTGCGTGACCCTGTTTTAACTTATTATATGGAATTTGTATGAACTTCTGTACTTCTGTGTTTTGTGATAATATGCTGTTTGTCTCCCTCGAGACGTTACATGTACAAAGCTTGGAAACCACTAGTGAGTGTTTCACTGGGATCTCAGATCTCAAAGTTAGTTTTACATTACTTGCATAAGAATAGTTGCTAGAAGTACCTACTTGTTAAGTAAACTTCATAGCTAATTATTTTTTTCTCTACATTTCTAAACTAGACAGAGTTATTGATGAGTGTGTCTACAAGAAAAAGGGTTTATTACAACGTCAATTTGAGTATGTCTACTTATTTAGTTACTAACCTCGAGATTTTTTTCTAATAAGGTAGGCAGGTCGGCTAAGCGATCCTCGAAATATTATGACTGCACCCATTAAAAATGAGTAAAAAAACCTTTTGAAAAAAAATTAAACCATCTTCATCATCCTAACTTCATATCCCATTCCTAGCCTTTTCCCAACTATTAATGGAGTCAGCTTCTGGTAGAATCAGATGCAGCTGAATATTATACACATTTATATACACTGTATTTCACAAGCACTGCCTATCGGACCTCCACAACCAAGTAACTGGGTAATACGATACCCCATGGTTATACTGGTTGTCAGACTTTTATATCTTCTGGCTAGTAACGACTGTGAAAGATCTACAAACACACAGCCAGGACCAACGGCTTTACGTGCTTTCTAAGGCACGGAGAAACTCGCTACACGGTAAAAAAGGATTTCTTTGAATAAGAAAGACCAATTTCTTGAAATATTTGTTTATTCTAAAAATATATTTACTTAAGCCAATGCAATATTTTTAAAACAAAAATACCACTCGTATTTCATTCAGACAATTTTTTTCTTAGTTATTATGAGAAATATTTTTATTTCAAGACTTATTCAAATTTCTATCAAGCAAAATGACTTAATTGAAATCAAGAAATCTCCAGCTTCTTGCATCAAATTTAAATTATCTTAAATCAATTAAAAGTTACTTTGATTGAGATTCTTTAGTTTTAAACAGAGAAAATCTATTTTTTTTGGAACAACGTAGTCATGGTTTTCGATAAACACAATAGTATTTTACTTTGAGAAATGTATCCCTAACACAAAGGCTTTTAGCCTGATGTCAAGAGTACTTTTTCTTTACACACAACGCAACAAAACGCAAGTTGCAAGAAGCAAGCACACACAGGCGTCATTCTCGATCTCTCGATCGATCGGGCTCTGTGTTGATTTTGCGTTTTTGTGTTGCGCTGCGAGGGCAATTTTTTTTATACGAGTTTAACAAACAACAGGCTATTAAAACGATTTTGTGTGTGAATTACGCGCTATAAACCGTGCAGGGTCAGTGGGTGATCTTAGGACTCAGGGCTGGATGCCACAAAATGGATGCCATCACTTCCTTACTACAAGCCTGGAATATTCCAGAGGAAATCATTAACAACTTTGTGCGTAAGTGATTGTTACTTATTTAAAAAATAAACTTTAATTTGGGAATGAACGAGCAACAAACATTCAAATTCATAGTTATAAGTTATAACCTTAGTTTAAGCATGATATTTTTAACCTTAGTTTTCTTGTCTATCTTTTGCAGAAAACGGAATAACAATAGAACATCTACCGAAATTGAGTCCAGAAAATTTAAAAGAATTGTGTCCACATATGGGCTCAAGACTTGTTTTACAAGAAAAAATTGTTGAGCTGGTCACTGCCCACGTATGTTTCTATTTTACTTTTAATAAGTTAGTAACTATGCTCAAGGTGCTTTCATATAGCCAGTCTTTATAGGTCACGTTAAATAATTATTTTCCGTCTTGCTAAAATACTATAATTTTACAGGCACCAACAGAAACTAACAGCAGTGTATGTAATAATACTCAAGTCCAAGTCCTTGGAGATCCCACTGCCACAACCAGTAATTTTGAGACTTACACCAACAACAGCAGTAGTGTAATAATTTCTTTAGATTCAATACAAGTACTGGATCCTGACACCCAAAGTATCCCTAGAAAAACCTTTCCAAATTTTGACTTAGAAACATTACTGCAAACTTCAGCAGGTGGCAATAGTATTCTAAAATACTATCAAACATATGACTTTTTGGATAATACCAAGAGGAACCAATTAGTAGATATTATCATTAAACATATATATACCTACATTGTCAACTGGTAAGCATAAAAACTTATCTTTGTTAATACCGGCCAATTGAAATAACAGACCTATAGATTATCATTTTTCTGTTTCAGCCGAATAACCTATGAAGAATATAATGTAATAGCAGCGAAAATCATCTCTTTGTTTCCAAAAGAGAACATTGGAACTTATTACACCAAGCCAATTACAAAAAGAATTTCCATAAATGGGCGCTCCACAATTGCCCGTGGTAAACTAGTCGATAAAGTGAGAAACCTTCTTTATAAATATGGAGATAGAAAAAGACCATCAACATCTGAGTTAGAGAATACTCCACCTATAAAAAAACATGTAGAGGACTTGCAGAGTAAGTTATTAATATTTAATAATCATGTTCTTGCCTATGGAATGAATGTATGGTTACTATGCAAATTCTGCTGTGTGTGTGTGTGTGCACTATAGACCATGAATGGGGAATTAATTTGGATGATGTTCCAGGATGATTTAATTTAATAATTTACATTCTTACATACACACTAAACTACTAAAATTATTTTGTTTTAGACTTGTATTCAAGAGATATATTGTTTCTAAACAACAATACTGAGCCATGGGTTGAAGTGATACAAAAATGGAAGAACACATTCAATGTAAGAAAAGAAACTGAATACCAAAATGTTCACAAATTTTTAAAAGAATGGAAAATATTATATGATCAAAGAAGTGACACATTGGTGAGTAATTTAATTACTGATTGATCACCTACTTGACTCTTACTATCCTTATATTTTCGACAACCACAACCCTCTGCCCTCTGCGTAGTGGGTCCCGGCTTTGATTCCCGGTCAGGATAATGTAGCGTGTGTTCACTGGCACAAATATTCCTAATAAAGTTTAACACTTCTATTTCTTTCCAGATAAATATTGACTTTGACTTATTGTATCCAGAAAAAGGATTAAATTTTTATTTAAACTGGAATAGTTTTTTTGAAAAATTAATCACTCTAAGACCGCCACGAGATGAAAGAACTAAAAACCTTATAGAGTCACTGAAAAATCTTGAAGATGATGATAGTAAGTACCTACTTAAAGTGCTGTGTTTATTTCATTTAAGATCTTTATACGATTATGATATTAATTAAATCTTTTTTTTTTTCAGCAAAACTTCCTACTCAGCTTAAAATACTTGCACATCTAGTGCCTCCGAAGGGAAGATTATCAAAAAAAATTAAATTCACAACACAGGAAGCTATCGACTCTTTATATATTTGTGTGCAAGTACGTATTTTTAACCTCCAAGGCAAAGAGGCGATTATTATAAGTTTGACCGCTATGTGTGTGTCTGTCTGTGTAGCTTTTAAACGGGTGAACCAATTTGGATGGGGGTTTTATTATTTGAAAGCAGGTGTTCTAGCGTTGGTTCATAGACATGTTTTATCAAAATCGGTTGAGCCATTTCAAGATCATCAGCTCTTTTCTAGTTTTTGAAGAGATAATGAGCAATTTGTACTGGTTGGATGGACTTCCATAATTCAATATCATGGTAACCTTTACCAGGAAAGATTGTTGAGGATAAATTGGAAATATATTTAATGTTTTTTTTTTACATATACTTAGTAGGTTCAAGTGGGAATTGCAAATTGTTCTAAATGTAGAAATAATTAAATAAAATTTAAAAAACCCCCAACTCGACTAGCTTGGATATGTTACGAGTACTTATTACTTTATAATTTACAACTCATAAACTTAAAGGGCCAATAGATACGTGTTAATTTTAGCTTTTATGACTTAGGCTCTGCCTAGTTTGGAATCAGTCAAGTTTATTAATGTATTTTTTTTTTCTTAACAGAATATTGGCGATATAGACCAGGTCATAGACGAACAAAAACAAAAGGCAGGAAGCAAGAAGCTGCCTGTTCAACCCTATATTATACTACAAGGAACCTTACAAGCATGCAGTTCACCATTACTTATAGTTGATGATGTAAGGTACCAGTTTTCAACCACAACAAAAGCTTTTGATACTCTCTTTAAGCTTTACCATACTTTTAACGTTAAATATCCGAAACCAGGTGACCATTTATACCTGATCATACAAAGATGCGTATATAAAATTGAAACTAATTATGACAATGTTGTCTCGTACATTATTGATGTTTTGAATTTATAATTTTGCCAAAAAAACTAAAAGTACTAATTTTTTTCTATGCGTACTAGGGTGGATAGGTTTATGCATCTTTGAATTGCGATTAAGTCTCAGTATATTCAACATAATAATTCAATTCAAAATTTTTGTAATTGAGAAGCTTTTGTGTATTATTTAATTTCCAACAAACGATTTTTTACCAATTTATACTTACCGTGTTTTGTTGTCATCGAACATGAATCTGAATTGTAATTATTGTCACCTAAAAGTTTGTGATTTTAAGCAGTACATTTTTCACTTGGAAACAGTCCATAAAATAAATAACTATTTTGTGTGTCCTTTTCAGAGTTGCAAAAGGACATATGATAAAAAAAACCGATTTAAAAATCATTTAACAGTGTGTTATAATCTAAATCACAGTAGGGATAGCATTTCTCATGACAATAGTAATAATACGAGTCAGTTTATTTCACCGGAATGCAGTACTTTCCTGAGTACCAATGATCACCAATCTCGTGATACATCGCCTTCAAATGATATAGACTCTGAAAGTGAATCTTTTATAAAATCTATAAAATCATTCTTAAATATATTTGTATGCAATTTATATGGCTTTATTGGTTTACCAAGATCTTTAATACAAACTTTTATAGAATTGGTTTATAACTTAATCAACAACATTACTTTAAAAATATATGATACAATTAAAAACGAACATGTAGATGCCACAAAAAAAATAGATGTTGTGCAAGAAATGATATTAGCATTACCGGACATCTTTAAAGATTATGATACAGAATATAAGCGTTTGAAACAGTTAGCTGACAATAAATATTATGTAGCTCCTGTAGAAGTCACCATTGGATCTACCAAAGATCGACAAAGCAAAAATAATGATTTAACCATGATACTAAAAGAAAGAAAACTCTACATGACACCACTTAGACAAACATTTAAACAATTTTTACACTTACCTGAAGTACTTTCTGACATCTTAAATTATCAGCAAATACTTTTTGATGAAAACAATGCTACTGACTGCGATGTGATTCGAAATATGACTCAAGGATCCTTGTGGAAAGAAATAATGGCTAATAAGGAGAAAGATAATATTTATATTCCTTTAATTTTGTATTTTGATGATTTCGAAAGTGGCAATGCTCTAGGAAGCCATGCAGGCGATTATAAGTTAGGTGCAGTTTATATTTCTATTGGAACTATTCCACCAGAAAAATCAAGTAGGTTGGAAAATGTTTTTGTGGCTCAAGTATTTCATTCTAACGATAGAGTGTATTTTGGCAATGAAGCAGTTTTTAACAAGATAATTGAAGAACTTATGTTTTTAGAAGAAGTTGGCATAGATGTTGCTTTGCCAACCAAAAACGTGACAGTAAAATTTATATTAGTTACTTTATCAGGAGATAATTTAGGTCTCCACGGCATATTGGGTCTTGTCGAAAGCTTTATGGCCACAAATTTTTGTAGGTTTTGTTTAACTACTAAAACAGAATCTGAAACTCAATCATGTGAACTGAATAATCTGCGAATACCTTCAGAATATGATCAACATATTGAAAATCGTATAGGAATTAAAGAAAAATGTGCTTGGAATTGTTTGAAAAATTTTCATATTTACAAAAATTTAACATGTGATTTGATGCACGATCTTACGGAAGGAGTGCATAGATATGGAATGGCCCTTGTCATTCAATGTTTAATTGATAAAAAATATTTCTCATTAGATCGTCTGAATTCTAGAATAAAGTATTTTAAATACAATACAAGTGAAAAAAACATACCGCCACCGATAAATAATCAACACTTGGTAAAAAAAAGTTTAACTATGTCTGCTTCTGAAATGCTATGTCTTGTAAGAAATTTTGTTTTTATAGTTGGAGATTTAGTTGAAGAGAAAGACCCCGTTTGGAATTACTATTTAATATTGTTGGAAATGACAAATATTCTTACTTCACATTCGTTTTCCTCAGAATTAATCGATTATTTAAAAGGTATTATTGAAGTACATCACCAGCAGTACCTTAATTTATTTCAATGTACATTAAAACCTAAACACCATTTTCTTATTCATTATCCAACAATTATTAAAAAAATAGGGCCACCTATACTAATAAGTGCTTTTAAGTACGAGGCAAAACACAAAGAATTAAAAAAGGTATGTCAATCAATAACATCGCGCAAAGATCTTCCTTTGTCTGTTATGAGGCGTTGTCAATTAAAGCAAAGTTTTCGATACGCAACAGACAAGGGTTTGAATGATAATCTTTTATATGGTAAATTTGAATTTGACAATGACAATCGTGAGAACAAAAATTGCATTTATGTTGATTGGTGTGAACTAAATGGCATTAAATACACGGTGAATAATGTTCTGCTGCAAGATGTAAATGATGATATCCCGAAATACTATATTATTAATAAAATAATCATTAATAGTAATACCAATGACATATTATTTAAATGTTTTTTCTTAGATATCGTTAATTATAATGCTCATTTCAGAGCATATAAGGTAATACAAACATTACATAGTTGTACTATCGCATATAGAGATTTGTACACAAATTTAACTTCTGTAGTCTATAAAGTAAACTCAGATTCCTATGTTAAAGTAGATTTTTGATAATTATGTTTTATTATTATTATATTCTGACCGTAGACTAGAAACTAAATATGTATAATACGCTATGGCCGCTTTATATGGTCCAGTGTCGCCACTTCAGTCTTCTTCGGTTCAAATTTTATTGTCTCATCTCATGTTTTTTTCTTAGAATGTCCTTTCTCACAATGTCCTTTACTCAAAATGAAAAATATAAAGCAATGAAAATGCATTGAAAGACATTAATTTGTCAAATTTGTTTACAATAATATACATAAAGTTTAATTCTTTTTTATACATGTCGTTGAATATTTTGAAAAAATGAGTGATCAATAATAATATTTAAAGCTAATTTGAAGCTTACTATAATATATTTTTTCTGATTTCACATTTGACCAGTCAACTAAGTATTTATTATAGGTACTTGCCAAAAATATAACAATACTAAAGATTAGGCAATTACATTTTTTTTAGTGGTGTAACTATTACTGTTCTTTTAATTGACTTTTTTTGTATACAAACATAATAATTTAATGTCATCCAATGCATTTTCATTTATTAATTTTTCATTTTGAGAAAGGGACATTTTGAGATAATGACTTTTTGATAAAGGACATTTGGAGTAGGTGAAGGATATTTTGAGAAAAGGACATTATGAGATGAGACGAATTTTATCCGCCCAGAATTCGTACATGTCTGCACTTCTGTAAAAAATCTAACATACCAGTCTCTAGATTGGGTCCTGTTGTTTAAATAGAAATAGTCTAGCCTGCTATGTATTGTACCTAAAAGCAGCTGCTTTTCGCTAAATTGCTTTCTGTAACTACAGCGAATCATACTTGGCTGATTTAATTGTTTCTAAATAAACAGCAGGACAGCTACAGAGAGAAAGTGTTGCTTTTTAAATTTGGCCTTTTTACTGAGATATGTATTTTTTATTGAAGTGGCGCCGCTGGACCGTATAAAGGCGCCTATGTTAAGATTTATTTTTATCTCTTGAAGATTTTTTTTTAACAAATCTGTTTGTTTTTTTGTTTTTAAAGATTTGTCATCCGTTTTAATTAAGACTGAACTATAAGTTTAGTATTTACTCTGAATAGCTATCATTGTACATAATTTATAAGTACATGTCTGCTAATACATATTGTTAAAGTTGATTTTTTATGATTATAATTTAAAATAAACGTTTTTATAATTCTTCCTAATGCTGTCTTTTTATTATTTAAGTCATTTTGCGTTTAGCAGGAGGACGACATTAATTACTGGTCATGTTAAACAATGTACGAGTACTTTTGTACGGGTCCATTCATCGCCACGAAGAGAAGGAGTAGTGAAGCGAAACATTTTTGAAACGAAACAGATAGCATTTTTTGCTCAAATCCTATGCACAGTTTCGTTCCAAAATATGTTTGTTTCTCCTGTGTTTTCTTGCGTGGGAATATAAATCGATCCCAAACTGGTATCACTGACTCTGGCTTGGCCAGCATCAGGGATTTCAATTTTGATTACACAAAAAAATTGTCGCTAATTAGTCACTTTTACAATTAGTCACTTTTGAAACAGTGACCGACTAATTCTGCTATTTGGTGACTAATTAAGTAGGTAATTAGCGACAATTTTTTTGTGTTATCAAAATTGAAATCCCTGATGCTGCCAAGCCAGTGTCAGTGACGCCCCAAACTGTGCTCTTGTTTTAAACAAGCAAAATGGCTTAAATCAAAAATATCCCGTTTTTTATCGCAAGATAGTAAAATCTTAAATTAATTATATAAATAGATTAATATTAAGTACAAAGTTCTATAACAAAGACATCGACTGCTTTGATACAACAAAACCAACAGTCACAATGTAAGGAATTGTATTTGAACGTGAGATCTTCAATAGCTCACAACAAAAAAATATGAATCTTCATTCAATACACACAATCTCAATTTTCCATTTAATGTTTTTCATCAAAAATCAGTTATTACTTAGGCCAACTAAACGGTTACTTTAAATGAGTAAAATAATAATTTACTCTAAGTAAGGTTAGTCTACAAGAGATAAAGAAAAATGTTGGTATGAAGAATACATTTTACTTGACTGTAAATATAGCGGTGTATTGAATGAAACAACACGTGTCTTGGATTAAATTTATTATTCTTGTAACAACTTAATATTTTTAAGAATATTTTTTACTATTACGAAGAAATTTTTGTCTAGCGTCTATAGGGAGAGAATCATTTTCTTAGATTCAATAAATATGTCTTAATCTAAAGTAATTTGTCTCTTTATAAGAAATCTGTTTTTACCGTGTATGACAGATGATCACCCATCCACAGATCAACCTCGGCAAGAGCGGGTTAACCCGGAAGATCGGCCTGTGCGGCTCTAACTATAATTAGCGACAAGCTTCTAAATTAAACCAACTTCTAAAACAAATTATTATTGGAAGTTGGCGACTTTGTTTTTAATTTCCTTGACATTTTTGGCCACCGACTTCCAGTATTAACTTTTCAGTCAAAAGTTATTTTTAATTTTTGGTATTTTTACGCAGTCGATTACGATACCTCTTCGAGTCAGTTATTTGATATTTAACCCTACATACATACCAGTCTATATTTGCTAACGTGGCGGTATGAAAGCGGTTTACCGCAGTTAATCAATGTCCATCAGAGTATATATCTAGTATATTACAAGCATATACTCGTATAACGGGTAAACATTTGAGTTGATTCCCGAATTTTACGTCGTTCGTTGAAAATTGATCGTACAGATTAATTTTTATTTGTGGTGTAAAAAGTACGTGATTTTACACCGACTTCCAAAAGGAGGTTCTCAATTTCGGATGTTTATAATATTTATTATGTTTGTTCGGGCATAACTTCGTTGTTTACCAACCGATTTGAAAAAAAAAAAGTTGGTTAGGACTTCCTGAATTCTGAATGGGACCACCATTTAAATTTTTTATTGAAATAGGAAATAGGAAACCAATTTTTAAATGGTGGTCCCATTCAGAATTCAGGAAGTCAACATTGTCTACACCGATTACTCCGACGTTTCTGTTCCGATTTCGATGATTATTTTTTGTTCGATACATTATAAATATCTGCCATTTGGTCCCATAAAAATTTCAGTTTGGTCCAGTAGTATTTATTTTTAGTTCATTGTGTACATACATGGGCGATGGATGTTATTACCGGTCCTACGGATTACAAATTTTTTGTGCATATTATGTAAGAAAATTATGACCTTGGCAATAATTAAAAAAAAAACAAAATAACCTACAAAAATGATAGTTTTTGAAATCGATTACATTGAAAAAAAATCTTTTCTTGTTTAAAGCAAACGAATTTGCTTTATGTAACACCTGTTTATCCCAGGGCTTTGTCTGTATGGAATTTGGGTATTGTTCCATAGGGTAATTTTATCATAAAAAAAATAGTATCCTATGACTAAGTTCAGAGCTATCAGTCTGTTTCCCTTATTCAATCCAAATCCATTCAATAGTTTTTACGTTTAACAAATATCCAGCCATGTTTGTTTTGTTACTGTTGTATGGTACGAACTTGACTATCATTGTAGGCATAGCTTTAAAACTTTCATTTAGGTAACAGATTTCGGCGAATATAAATGTAGATAATAACTAACGTACATTGTTATCCCTGTTGGATAATAACACGTTCCCAACCCAGCTGTTACATTGAAGCTCTGTTATTGTGAAAATACAGATAGAGTACCATTAATAAAGTGCCTATAAAGAAAAGTGTTTCAAAATTGGTTGAATTCATAAAACAGATATCTGTGGCAATCGATCAAAATACTTAAAATAATCAATTAACACGCCATAACACAGCATACACCACAACGACAGCATATCATTCACACGATAATTATAATTGAAATTAAATTAATTCCACGGACACATTTTCCGATAATCTCGCGTTGAACCATAAAACGATTTTAAAGCGCAATTTCGACTCAATTCATTTGCAACGAGTGCTCAGTAAAGTTCAATGTTGTATGAATGAATACGTCGACATGCCGTATAAAGAGGTATGGTGTTCGCGTTGTTCACAAAGAGGAATTTCTCTCGGTCCACATTAGCAGCGGTTTCCTGAAGCATCGAATAAATGTGGGCAATTTGCGAGAACGTTTATCACCTAAAGAAAAGTTCTGGCGACGTCTGTAACTGCCGTAATTCCGTGCCGAAATTCGAGGGTTAATCACGCTGGCCATACATCAACGCTTTATTTAATACGTGCAACTTTGTTTGGGACTTAGTTCACAGTGTTCACACCCGTCCGCAGGCTATTGTATGATGTTTTTATAGCCGCTAGATATTATTTTGAGATCGCCATTGTTTGGAATAAATTATGGCCACTAGGCGCACATAAATTTCAAATTTGGAACGGTCTGTTAAAATATTTTGTATTGGATACCGTTTCATCATGCATATATTGATGTATCGGCCCCAATTACGGTTTAAGCCTCGAGCTTTTAGGTAGCGCTCCTGTCATCATCCTGTGGCAATAGCGGCTATTAAGATGGATAAAACAGGCTTGTTGTATCACAAATATTGATTTTTTTAAATATTCTCTTTCGGGAAGAGTACAGTCCAGCATTTCCTTGTCTAATATTACATTACACCTGTAATACCCGAAGGACAAGATTGAGTTGCCCACATTTCGTACTGATTAAGAATTAAAGGGCCTCCTCTAACGCTTAATCAGTTCGACATGTGAAAATGAAAATATGAAAATGAGCCTAATGACATCAATCAGGCATAAATCCAGAGTGAAGCTGCGGTTAAGTAATTCCATATGGAAAAACCAAGGGAAGTCGCGCTTTACTTGCTTGTTGCAACCACACTTAACCTATACCACAGCTAAAACATTAACCAAGTAACAATTCCGGTTTTAAGTCCAACACTAACTTGACGAACTCTAAATTCAGCTTTAAATTCAAGAAACAAAGCACTTAAGTTGCTTAGTCCCAGTACTATGTTGCGGCTGGTTGGGTTAAGTGTTCCAGGGTTAACTTGGGCACAAGTTTGAAAGGTGATTAAACAAGAAGCATCAACATGTTTGTTGGTAAACTGTGTACATCAGTCGTTTTTATTACGTAGCGAGTGGACGTCGAGCGGTCAAAGTGCTGCTATCTACAGCTCAGGACTGGGTACCAGTTTATGTTCGGGTCTGTCTCACAGTTTAGTTAGTTTAAGTAGACTAGAATGGACGATTTTGAAGGTAGGTAAATAATAAAAAGTCAGGCCAAAGGGAAATGTCATAGAAATCCGTCTGAAGGTCAACAACATCGCCTCTAGTCTGCTTGATTCATCATCATCGTCAACTATGCTGGAGGTCGTGGGTACGATTCCCACTCAGGACAAATGTTTGTGTGATGAGCTGGATGAGCATGATCATTTGTTCTGTGTCTGGGTGTAATTTTTAGGGTTCCGTAGTCAACAAGGAACCCTTATAGTTTCGCCATGTCCGTCCGTCCGTCCGTCCGTCCGTAATCTCGAAAAATATTTTTTTTTAGGGTACCTCCTGTACTTACACGTAAAGTGAGGATTTTTTTTTCTCGCGTACCCCTTAGTGTGGGGTATCATTAAATAGGCCTTTAAAAAATAATGAAAGTTTCCATTAACAGTTTTTTGATAAAAAAATTCGTTTGTGAAATATTAAGCTTTAAAGTGCTAAATTTTGCTCGACTCGAGTGTCCCCCCCCTCTACCAGCTAAACGGTTATGTTTGGGGGTGTGAAAAAATTCACAATAGTAGTATATAATTATAACGAAGTTTAAAAGAAAATTATCATGACTAAGTAGGCTTTACAACTTTACGAGTAATAATCGACCAACTTATAAAATGTACGTGGTTATCATATTTTCTTAAACAAAATGTATCGGACATGCTCTTCAACCGCAAATGTAAGTTTGTCAACTTTATTTTTACAGCTTTAATAGGTATGTTTTTTGGGGATATGTAGGTTTTTATCGTCAACTATTTTTAACTAACTTCAAAAAAAGGAGGAGGTTCTAAAATCGTCGTAATCTTTTTTTTATGTATTTTCCCCGATTTCTCAAAGACTCCTGAACCGATTTTGAAAATTCGTCTTTATAAAATTAAATTCAGCGAATCAGTTTAGTTAGTTCGCATAAGTATTTTGATGGGCAACTACGGAACCCTACACTGTGCGTGGCCCGACACGCACTTGGCCGGTTTTTTCCATACAAGAAACGCTGTAAATACTGGAAAGACGCTGTAAAGTAAAAGAGTGGAAACTCGTGCTAAGGGTACAGTACTGTTTTTCGAATTCTGATGTCAGTTTTATCTAAAGCGGATTTCATAGCAGAAACTAAGATTGATCCTACAAGTTTGCGTTCTATAGTCCCTTTCTTAAATAATTGGAAGACCCATGCGAAGAAAAGGCAAGCTGACATTTAGAACCTTAAAATAAATACTAAAACAACACTTGCACTAGCCTGGTACCACAAGTTGTACTTACGTAGGTACGGTTGTTACGAAAATAAGAAGTAATCCTTAACAGAATGCTCAAATGCCTACTATTCAGTTTTACGAAAGGGAACAGCAGTCATTAGATATTTATGTTGGGAACTGTACGTTGACCTATGGCCACATGTTGGCCTCGAGAATTGTTCTATTCTAGAAATGAGTTTGAAAGGAAAATAAATAAAAATTATTTGTGTCATTACCAATCACGTGAATAACAGTATTCTATGACCTTTCGTAATACCCCGAAACCAAAATAAATCCTATTATAATTTAGTTCAAAGCTACTAAAACAGATGTTTATTACGTATTAATAATGTTAGAGAAATTCCTTTGTGTTTAATTACAGCAGAGTAAACACTCATCTTCGATAATGAATTTGTACTGAAACGATACTGTAATATTAACTGAAAGCAATAAATATTTCAAGACGGCTGTAATCTACATAATCTGTGAAATAGGGATTTTGAGGATAATGTTTTGTGGTTGATTCCCCAGATCCATTATATTTATTTCGGAGATAAATCCTGATGAAATCGTTTTTCTTTTTATCAAACCTTTACGAGATTTACCAAAACCTGGATATGACGTAATTGAGATTAGGTTCCCACAGCGTGTTGGAAATATAAAAGAATCTAGAATTTTCCTTCGTAAATCAGTGCTGTCTTAGATATACTTTGGTGCTATATTATGATATCGAGAGAGTCACGTCGGTACGTGAAATGAATTTGCTGAAAAAGATGACATTTCCAAACCCTCGAGCCGGATACTGATTTCAAATTTTCGACAATACTATGAACTGAACGTGTTCCGTAGCAATCCAATTACTTTTTACCAGTAATCATAATTCTCTCAAAGTTGAGAAAAAAAGTAAAAAGAAAGTAGCCAATACTGTGTGAATGCTGACGCCTACGAAAATCCAATAAAAGCCTTGATTGATAAAATAGCGATAATGGTTCTACAGGAGAGACGTATATTCCTTTTGTGGCCATTTTTGAAACGCCAACGTTATTCTATATACACATAATTATGACAGACAAGTAGTTTAATTCTAGTAGTAAGTATGTCCTAATAAACATTGTAGAATGCAAAACTGAAATAATTTATTTTCCTATAGTTTCAAAGATTTTTCCATAGAAGAGAGAATAGTGTAAATAGGTTAACACATTTCTTATATACCGATTCAAGCTACCGATATGAAGCTTAAATCGACAGTGGAAGTATTTATGACCGAGTTACAAAGTACACCCTGACGTTTCGCTGACACTGCGTTCATCTTGGCGCAGCTAGAAAATTTACAATATTTCCTCTGGAAAATCAATTTTCGCCGATAGAGTGTTAGCCGTGAGCTCCTGTCTTCTCATCTGTGAAAAAAGTCACGTATAATGTACGTTGAACGGCTTCTAAAAGAATAATAGCCTCATAAGATGGCTGATCGAGATCATACGACATTACGTACACCTAAACGTAAACAAGCCGTGTTAACGACAGCTTAAAAAAACACCTGTCCAATCATTACTCCAATCATTTTTATATTCCTGTTAATTTGCAGAGATCAAAAATTTTTGATTACCAAAGGGATTTTGATTACGGTTGGACGTTCGCAATTATAGGTCCAGCTCTATAGAGTTCAATAATTATGATGACGTCATTCGTTGCGCGATCCCTTTACGAGCTGATTCGATGGCGGTTTCTCATTTGCGTTATAAAATACCGAGATTTATGCGGTGCTATTATTTGGCAATACATTTTTAGGCGTCGAATCGTTTTGCGGTGGATACCGTGCACCGATATTTCAACAATAAATCATCCGTGGTTTGAGTTTGATGGTATTTGAAAAGGGAACGTAAACATATACAACCAGTCGTATACAAGTTCGATCAGATGAAAAAATGGGGGTCAATACGGGCGTGGACGTTGATCGAAAATATTGATAGGAAGTTTGGTTTGCGACAGGCGAATACAAGTTTTGTTATCTGATTAGTTGACTATTAGTTGTGACATCGTCTACATTGTCATGTTTGTTGGACAACTTTCGTTAGTTTTATTGACACTTTATCTGTTGTAATTCAACTTTCATTGTTATTGTTTTCAACTAAATTCTAAGTTTTGATGTTGATCTTGAAACTATGTCTATGATTTCAGGATAATGAAAATAGTTTATGACTGAAATACTTCATCGTTTGCTTATTACTCTATCTATTTACGTTCCTTAATTTAAATTCATTCAAATGGATGTTGATCAGTCATTTTTTGTATGATGAATTAAGTATGTTATTTTTGTGAATTAAATAAATAATTCGACAGTAATCTAGTATTGGAAATATATAATTATACAACTCTATACCCTCCTACCTTGCACACATAAAAAAAATGTTATAGCTTTTACTAACACCATTAATTATAAAATTCCATCAACTACGTGGTCCTAACGATGGGAAAATTTTAATCGCAAGGACACGACGAGATTACCGCTGGGTCTAACGCATTTAAAGTTCGACCCCTGAATATTATATTAGATCAAAGGGCCCCAAAATTAAATTCGTGCCCTTACTATTGATAGCATAGGTCTTCCTTATGAATATTGTGTATGCATAAACTCAATTATACCGGGTTTGATGTACCTATGCACAATTTTACGTACCTATAGTTCGTACGGTACAAAACAGATGTTTGATATTAAATATTGTTGAGTATTTTTGCAACTTTGAATAGTTCAAATTGTGGATGATATCTGTTACTTGAATTATATATTTTGACTTATTGCATTACACGTTTTTTGATTGTCGAAGTGCAAAGACTAATATTTTTACTATAGAGCTATTTTATTTTTAACAATTTATTAAGATTTCTGTTTAGATCATGGGGAATGAAAAAAACAGAAACAAAATCATGACTTATTGGCTGAAAGAGCTGTCATTGGTGACTTCTGTTATTTTCATAATAATAAAATTATTCATTTTACAAAACTTTTTAGTGCTCTCATCTGGCTAAATTATTTTACTTTTTATTTGTACAGTAAAATGCAAATATTTATATGGATTCGGTCTAGACATCATTGTTTACAGCTGTAAAATATATATTTAGACCCAAAAAGCTCTTGTTACAGAGAAATCTGTTTGTTATTTATAGTTTCAATGACATATATTTTCCAGGAAGGTCGGTGGTGGATCTGAGAAGTCAGTGATAAATAAAGCCTCGTTCCGAATGCTCAATAGGCCCTCTAAGGCCATATTATTTTGCGCCAGCTTTACTGAACCATGATACCATCCTTTTCTCTTTTTGTTTGTAATGTAAATTTTCCCCATTCTGTTGAGAACTCTCACAATCTCTCCTTTTGTATCGATACAATGTCAGATAAGAAGAGATTTAATGAAGACGACTGTTTGCCACTTATAACCGAGGAGAATTTCAATTCGTCTGTCTCATGCTGAATTAGATAGCTCGCGCTGTGATGATATTTGTTTTTGTTTCTTCTGTGTTAAGGTTGATTTTCTTTTAACATTTGCTTAGTCAAGTGTATCTATGATTTCCGAATCGATTAGACGTGTAACTGGTCAGAAAATTCATCGGGTATTACATACCTGCCCGTGTCTATCTCTTCTCAGGAAAATCATTCCTAAAAATATTACAACAGAAAGATTTTTCTTTATAGATAATGATGATGATACAAGAATCCTTCACTTACACAGCGTTGTTTAATATTATCTTGATTTTAAAGATTGTTGATGCGGTAAATAATGAAACTCAAGAAATGTCATTATTTAAACGGTACAAAGAAAACTATAACCGAGTCTATCCTGATACGAAAAGCGAAGGAAAAGGGTATGAAAATTTTGTGACTAATTTGGCTGAGGTAAATGAGCTTAATAAGAAGAATCCAAGTAATGTGGTTGTTTACCAGCTGAATCGATTTGCAGATGTTGATCCCGAAGAAATAAAAGAACGTTACGGAATATCAATAAAACCATGTGAGTGGCTTTTTTGTCAAAGTTTCAGTCTAACTTTGCCCTCGTGTGATCGATAATGAGTTCTAAGGAATGTACAACTAGATTCAAAATCCTATGGTTTTATGGAATAATCTAGGTTTAATCAAATCCGTTCTGTCCGGAAAGCGCGAAACTAGCTGCCCGGTTGCTGCACGGTTTCGGCGATGAAATATCTAGATTTGTTACTAAGGAATTTTCATTCAATTTAATAGAAATAACCGTCGCAAAAGACTTTTAAGACGGCGCGGCGTCAAAGTCGCCCTGGATCTTTAATATTTCTTTTGACAAAAAAAGAAAACTTTATTAATAATACCCAATTATCATGTACTTACTGGCTTTGCCACCCACCTCCTGTAGTCAATAAGTGTATCGTGTCATAATCTACCTCTATAACACGTATAAACAGCTGAACCAATTTTGATGTACTTTGGTGTCAATAAATGGGACGCCGTAGACGGGAGAGAACCAAATATTTATATTTTATTCCAAATTGCAGATGACGACATGGTACATGGAAACAAAGAAGCAATTAAAAGGGAGCATAGACATAAATTTCTCGAAGACATGCATCTTTACGATCTAAACGAAGTGGAAGATTTGTATAAAATCTGGTCAAAAAAATGGGCGAAACCTGCATTAACTAAAAAATTTGACAAAACGGTTAGTTATTTTAGATTCATTAGATCGGTAGTGGAAACCAATCAGAAGAAATATGCAGGAGAAGATGTATCGCTGGAGAAAGATGCTAATGTCGTACGTGCACCTAACCAATATTTCTATGGATAACAAAATATTGTTGTTTTATTCTATAACACTGGATTCATACAAAGTAACCGGGATAAGGTTGTAATTGATATAAATGTTTTATCATTGTTAGTTATGTCGAAATCAGTTTTAATTTTTTCTTTGACGGCTTCCGGGCAAAAAATTCCCACAACTCTGTCCAAATTCGCAAAACATGTGCATCCTTCTTCCTATCTGTTTTCTCTTTGCATGGCTTACCATGAACCCATCTCACCGTCTCAGGACACTATACACTTTCACATTAACTGCTTACTGTACGGTTTCGACAGGTTTCAATGACACGAGGTCAACTGTATAATTATACCTATTATTTAGATTAAAGAATTTCCAGATTTCTTGAAGGTCACTGAGAATTGTAGCCATAAACACGGAAGAAAAATTACCCCCTCGTTTGATTTCTACGTAAAGCCGCGTACAGACATCGCGAGGCGTGCGACACGAATGGTTCGTCTCGCATGCCTCAACCTGAGGCATACGATGTTACATTTATACGTGCGTCCCGAACGAAACATGCTCAAGCTGAGCAAGCAAACCACCACGCACGGTGTTCGTCAGTAGAAAACGCAAACAACACCTGTCCGTCCACACACGGAGCACACGGCTCGTACTGAGGCGGCGTTCGCAACGATTGTATGGCGCGAATGCTAACTGTGAGCACACATCCACACAGCCCGAGGCATGCGAGACGAACCATTCGTGTCGCACGCCTCGCGATGTCTGTACGCGGCTTAAAACAAGTGAAGATCTCCAATAGGAAAATATTTAATGGTGTGCGAGGTGCTCATTACACATTTATAACACGGCATCTAGACATTTTATAATCTAAGACCTACATATTTTGGCAATTTGTTCAGCTATTGACCGACAGAAACGTAATACCGGGATAAAAAGAATATTACGTCTAAATCTATACTGCTTTCAAACCATCCGTGCGCTTTGTCCAAATACGTTCACTAATATTTGCGTCAAAGAGCAACAAACATCAGTCTATCCGCTTAAGCATAAACTTTTGCATTTATAATACTCAGTCCAAATATCATAAACAACAAAATGTTTTGAACTTTAAATGTAGAATAAAGCATAACAGCACGTTTCACTTTAAGCTGTCTCAAAATGAAAACAAGGAAGTAACATACGATATGTCTGCCCCTATTTCTCAGTCCACGGATTTAAAGGAGTATACGACTGAACACGGGTAGCGTTCTGCGGACTTTTTAGAGGAACGACGCCGCGTAAACAAAGATTATATTGTTCTTGTGTTTTTCTTTCAATTTGCCAGAAAGAAGATTTCTGTTCTAATTGTCAAGACAGTTATGTGGCTTAATTTTGATTGTTTCATTTTACAGCCGTTTTAAGACATTAGAGAGCGTAGTAACCAAGTAAAATGGTGACGACTTATGAGGTAATGTAGGTCGTGGGTTCGATAGCAGCCAGGTGCACTAGAATTATTTAATTTATCACCATTGTTCTTCAAAACAGTGAAGGAAATTGTCGTGAGGAAACCGGCATGTTTTAGAACCAAAATTCGAAGATATTTGTACCATCTACCAACCCGCACTGGACCCTAGTCACTGGGTCAAAATGCGATGCAAGTCAAAGTCAAATCATTTATTTCAAATAGGTGGCTCAAAGAGGCACTTTTAAACGTCGAATATTAAAATGAAGAAAATAGGATGGGATGGGATTGATTCTACACCCATTCGCAAAGAGTATTAGAAGTCAGAGAAGTAATTTCTCATTTTAGACTAGAAGCCATTCCCAATATCGTTGAGAATAGGCTAGGCAGATGACAATTCCTCGGGACGTGTCCTAGTAGGCGTTCCATAGAGGGTCTCTGGAGCTGGTCTCTTAAGAGAACCCAGAGCTCCTTTTCATGTGCTGATGGTGATCATCGAGGTGGTTTTAGTGAGGTAAAAGTTTCAAACTCTTCGGTCTTATCCCCAGGTAAAAGTTTCAAACTCTTCGGTCTTATCCGCAAAGGCCGGTGATATAACCGAGGAGTTTTCCCGACAGCAAAAAAAGGCAGATGATGTTATTCAATAGGTGCCTCACTTGCTGGCTACTCACTTTATGTGGAGGCACCTATTGAATAACTCAATAGGTGCCTCCACATAAAGTGAGTAGCCTCGCGAGGCATTTGTCGCTAATCTGCCTCGCGAGCAAAACAAAAAGCCGAAACTGGATGGCTCGGGCGCTCGGTCGCTTGCCCGCGCGGCAGCTGCTCGCGTTCATACTTCGGCCGAGATACGTCCACACTACTAACTACTAACCGAGCTGCTTCGCGCGGCAACTGCCTGCTCGCTCTGTGCGGTCGCACCCAATTCTAATTGAATTGTTAACTATAAATACAGTGTAAAGTTTCGAACTTCAAGTATTCTGTTCCCTATAATTGATACTATTACTATGATGTCAGTAACAAAATCCAAATTAATGAGAATCAATTAACGTGTCGAAATAGCTTGTACAAATAAAATAATAATTAGACAACAATACAATTTCAAATTAATTTGGTGGTTTGCTTTTGACCGCTTATTGTACGATATGCGATACTCATATTACAAATGGGTATGAAAATTATTGCAATTTCATTGTTACCATGTAACCGCAGACAGAATTTAATAGTCCTGATATAGACGCAAAATATTTTTTTTAAAGTGACCATATTAGGGAATTAAAGTCCTGTTGGCTGGAGAGCTCCGCGAACTTTTTACCATAATTTGTAAGGAATGGACTATCAGATTCTTACTCGGAAGCACTCATTTGTTGAATATCACCTCAGAAAAGAAATTTTTACTGCCTACCTTAATCATGCTTGTCATGGTATATCGAATGGCCTCAACTCGTTCAGTCATAAGGCGCGTCCATACAGAGCAAGAAGCATCTCGAGTCAGTTTTCTCGCGCGGAAAATGTCTCGTGAGGCTGCTCGCTCTGTGTGGACGCACCTATTCACGTTCACTTAATTTTTTTTCTTGTAATTTTTAGGGTTTGTACATAAATGGTAAAATAGAACCCTATTACCACAGCTATTACTAATACTTCGCTGTCCGTCTGTTCCTCTGTCAGTCTATTCGTCTGTCACCAGGCTGATAGACGAATAGACGAGATGAGAACTGTGATAGTGATATAGTTTAAATTTACAAATATGATGTGCTCGTATATTTCTATTACCGGTTAGACAAACACAGATAAAAATAAATATTTAAGAGATATCCCATTCAGATAACGGATATGATTTTTTTGCCGTTTTTCCAGATAATAGTACTTACGGAACATTTCGAGCACGAGTCCGACTCGTACTTGGCCGGTTTTTCTCATTTCTCATCATCTCGCAGACCGCAATACTGAGAAAAACCATTAAAAACGTTTTCCTAGGTATTGAAGTTAGGGCCAAAGCATTAGGGGATTTAACGACGTTAAAATCGCATAAAAGTGACATTAAATTTTTAAGTGTCGGGGTGCTGTAAAACCCAGTCTGGGTCAACGTCTGGTTGACGAAATCTGTAACGTAAAACATCTAGGTAGGTTTTGTGAAATAAAATTGCGATGGCTTCAGTATCACTTTTCTAGCTAAATAACTACTTTAGATAGAAAAGTGTCATAGGTTTTGTTCAAAGAACTTACACTCAGTTATCAAAAACCTCGTATCTTATATAAAAAAAGAAAAAGCCTATCATGTTTCAAAATCAATACTTACTCGAATAAAAAGTATAATCTGTCTGTGTGGACACGACTCTCGTAAAAATGTAGAATTATGCTTTTCCAGCAAATTAACAAAGCGTGAATTCCGAGCGTGAAGCGTGAAGCATTTCAAAGCAAAAAAGATGCATGAAACGTTGCATATTCGTGTTCTATATATAAAAAAAATCTTGAATTATGATCATATTACTAAAAGATTATCTGGACAGAGAAAAAAACTTTTTTCAAAAGCCTCATTGTAATATGAAAGCTCGAAGCTTTTATACTAAAGTCAATTTAATCTCTGTATTCACCTTTTTCGTTTCAGAGTAAAATAAGTCTCATATGTTTTCTTTTATTTAAATTAAAAATAAAATGACTATTTTAATATTGGTAAAGAATGATGGAAGTATATTAATTTATTTGCAGAATATGGCTGTTTCCCTGTGGGATTTCTCAAAGCGAAAATTTCATCCCATACAATTTTGTCCTCTATTTTTATGACTCTATGGACTTATGTGTTAATTCATAGACTAATAATAATACGTGTTAACTGTGTAGCACAAAGTGCGTGTTTTTACCAATGAATTGAAGTTTTCCTTTGTTTGAGAAGCTCACACTTTACACATTTTTTATTATTTATAAATTTATTTCTCTAAAACCTTACAAACAGGATTTACAAATATAAACTTGGAACAAATTCGTTTTATGTTTACAAAAGTTTTAGAACTGCAGCCGAACTAGGATGATCCTGTATTTCGGCTAGCAGTGCCATCCCCCCTGATTTAAATACATAATTTTATTTTATTTTATATTTTTTGCTTTTTGATGTTCTATTACATCTATACATATAAATGTATAGATGTATAGATGTAATAGAACATCAAAAAGCATATAGCAAGGAGCTGTGTTTGGTCCTTTCAAGTGAGTGCTGGATTGAAAGCTTACAGTGAGCGTTAGTCTGCCACTACGGAATTTCTCTTGGGATGAATCTATGTCGAAATAGATGGCTTGAACAACGTACAAACGCCGTTACGTTTGCAAGTGTTTTGTTCAGTTCAAGCGAAATATCTAACGTTCGTGCTTTGGTTCCTTATGGGCGCTGTGAACTGTAGTTTTCTAACTAAAATTTATAGGAGAATTATTACTTGTCATTGATTTGAACTGTTTTGGTCAAATTTTTTTCAATGGTGGTGCTTAGAAGGAATGGAGGTAGGCCAAATTATGCCATATTACCAGCTGGTAAAAGAAAATGAAGGCGAATATTTTTAAGTTAGTTAGCAAGTCACCTGCTGTTGTTATTTTTTTTACTTTTTTAATTCATGTGGCAGATACCTTTTTTTTACATGGTAAAAACATCAAATGAGTCGCCAACCCAGGGTAGGACGGGAGGGACTGTCAGACTTGTACTGACTTAAATCCACAGTGTCCTTCAATAGCCCTTTACGTTCCGGGGTCACGATTAGCCGATAACCCCGCGATCCCGGCAACGATATATAGCTCTACTTTTTTTTTGCACAGAGCAAAGTTTTGAATTGAAACGAGACACGTGGAGCTGGCGAAATGGATATAATAGAAATGCAAAAAATAGGAATATTCTACGAAGCGCACCAACTTTAAAACAAACAAAAACAGTTTAACATTGATACTATACTCCTTTCCATGCTGTACATTATATTGTTTGAAATTCAAGCAAAGCAACTAATGAATAACCCAAAGTAAAACCAACCTATTTACCACCATCAAACTCACGTAATCAAAACAGCGTAAGGATCAATAATAGAAAATTTATGGCATCATTTCCTCATAGAAAAGTACTAAAACAACCTCAAGTAGCACTATCATCATCTACAAGTTTTTCCAACTGAAGTGTGTCGAATAATTTGCTCGTATGTGTACGCACAGTGGGGGCAATAAAACAACACAGTGCAAAAGGGATGCCCGATTTCGATACGTCTAGTTAGGCACGGTTTAACCCAGGATTTTGGGCTTTACCCGCTCAAATATATACACCAATGACTTTTTTGCAGCTCTCCATTTCAAAACATCGAGGAGCGCTCTTCCAATAGTCTTTCTAAGTGGAATTCTGTAAATCTGGGATTCGCAAAGCGCTACATTTCTTTGAGTTGACAGTTGTTTTTTTGTGCTTGCAGTGCAGACATGGATGTGCTAATTTGTTCTTTTTGTACACGTCAGTGAGGATAAAAAAAATACATAATATTATAAATTCTTTACAAACTAGAAGACTCGATCGAGCTGCAGAGATTATTTGATATAATTTCCAAATTGTCAGACTGAATCAATGATATTTAAAGCCCACTTTCCTAACTTCCAAAACGTCAGAGGATGAATCGTTCCCAATAAATGCCAAAAGCTTCCTGGAACTGCCTCACGCATTTATAAAGGATATAATTATGACAGTACGTGTACTTCAAACCCGACCCTTCGGAAACCACTTGATAATATCATTAATTTGCGGAGTCTATGATACGCTTGAGTACCGCCCTCCTGGCCCGAGTTCCTAACAAAATAGTATAGTCATCTTTATCTTGTCGTATCGGTTGTTATCGACAAATTTTTGATTGATTTTGTATTAGTGACTGATATAGCGCATTATACTGAAGTAACCTTTTTACATTTAGATTTTTTTTAGCGTGGTAAAATCATCAATTAATGTCCTCCCACCCCGGGAGGGACTGTCAGACTTCTACTAACTAAAATCCACGGTGTCCTTCAATAGCCCTTTATGTTCCGGGGTCACGGTAAGGAAATAATCCCTCGACCTTTTACATTTAGATTGAAAAGTTTTGAAAGCTTACGTTACGTTGTGATGTCGGTGATAGTAAAATTGGTAGAACAGTTGCTCTGCGCGTCGCGGATTCAATTCACTTCTCGGAATAATTAATATTTGCATGACCTAGAAGCAGTTGTTCCGGGTCTAGCTATGTGAGTTGAAATGTTTTAAACGATGATGCAGAAAAAATTATAAGTGTAACTCAGCATATTTTTGCAGACAAGAAGTGGTTTTGAGCTCCGAGGCGCGGCTCGGTCGCGGGAGGACTCTTTTGAAGATGAGATTACCACCAAAAAAAAAAACACAAACCCATTGTTTTGCGCAATTTACACTGGCTGCTACACACCCTACGATAAATCGTTACGATTATTCGGTACAGTTCAAAATGCAACGATAAATCGACAAGTGTGTATGAGAAAAATTGTACAGTTTGTTCGATTTTTCTCATACACACTTTTCGATTTATCGTTGCAGTTTGAACTGTACCGACTATTCGTAACGATTCAGATCGACTTTCACGAACGCAAACACAGCAATACGTTATTTCACCGTCATTATAAAAGCAAGTGATGGCAATACCGTGTGAAATGAAACAACTTCAAGCGCACATAATAGTTTGAAAACTGTTTTCCCATAAAACTTAATTTTAAAACTTTATGGGCGAACATTTCCCTTTTATGCCACATCGGTAAGTGCCTCTATAATATTTTATGAACGCCCCAACGCTAACGTTATGAGTATATCTTTTGATGGTATCGAGACTATTCGGTTTGATCTGCAGGAAGGCAATAAGATGCGGCTTTTAGATGGAATGCGGAAGCCGTTTTAGGGTTAAGCTTCACTTAAATTTTCATCTGATGTGATAGTGATGAATTATTTCATAATGAACTAGTTTACATTAGTTACGATAAGTTATGGATTTCAATTTTTTTTTTAAGACAGAGCTGTTGGGGCATAATGCGCTAATAAGAGCTCTGGCTTGTGTGGATGACGATGACGAAAATGCTGGTAATTAATAAAAATATATGACCATTTCTTAATATGCACAAATACGCTTTAGGCATTTTTTATGAAGAGTATTATCTACAAAAAGAGTCATTGAACCTTTGACCTCAACTGTTGGGACTCCATAGAAGTAACCCTATTTTGTTCTACGCGTGGTAAAATCATCAAATGAGTCCTCCCACTCAAGGCAGGGTAGAAGGGACTGTCAGACTTGTACTGACCAAAATCCAACGTGTCCTTCAATAGCCCTTTACTTGCCGGGGTCACGGTAGACCGTTAGTCCCACGACCCAATAGAAGTAACATTGCATTATATTTAGAAATATCACAATACATATGTGTTTCAAGCCTAACAATATGTAACTTATTATGCTTCATAAAATGCTTCTAAATCCCGCTTTCTGACAGACATAAATATAAATCCACATCAACAAACAGTTTCTTTTCAATCTGCCCATGCACATGACTTTACGACGTATAAAAACAGTCGGACAGGTGTAATACTGCATGTATCGCCTTCATTTACAGTCCAGGGCACTTGACGTTTTACGGGCTCTAACATTCCTATAAAGAGTACTCGTATAACCGGACCGGACCGGACCGTTCATAGCTGGCGCCGTTTCCGACACGGCTAAATACTACCCATTCATGTGTTGTTAAAAGCAACTTTTTGTGATTTTATGCCAGTTTTCTTCTCATTCTGTTAGGCCTTTGTCAAACAGACAGGCGATAGCGAACCGAACCGAATCATGTCATATAAAAATGCGAAAGCGATCCGATATTCTATGTGACAGTATTTAAACAATTCCATACATTACAAACAAAAACGCCTCGCTTCGCGTTCGTCACGCCTGTCTGTTTGACAATAGCTTTAGTGAGGAAAAAACATGGTTTTGTGGATTTCTTCAAAAAGGGATCGCACTACTGCATACGGGTACAAGAACTATCCCTTTTCCATACTCAGGTCTAAGTATGTGTCGACTCCGTCCAATTTTTAGGGTTCCGTAGTCAACAAGGAACCCTTATAGTTTCGCCATGTCCGTCCGTCCGTCCGTCCGTCCGTCTGTCCGCAGTTTAGCTCAGAGACGCACAGTACTAGAGAGCTGTAATTTGGTGTAAATATACGGATTTGTTGTGCCGAAAAAGTGGTAAAATAAAATCTCGTAAAGTATTTTTTTTTAGGGTACCTCCTGTACTTACACGTAAAGTGAGGATTTTTTTTTTCTCACGTACCCCTTAGTGTGGGGTATCATTAAATAGGTCTTTAAAAAATATTGGGAGTTTTCATCTACATTTTTTTGATAAAAAAATTAGTTTGTGAAATATTAAGCTTTAAAAAGCTAAATTTTGCTCGACTCGAGTGTCCCCCCCCTCTACCAGCTAAACGGTTGTGTTTGGGGGTGTGAAAAAATTCACAATAGTAGTATATATAACGAATTTTAAAAGAAAATTATCATGACTAAGTAGGCTTTACAACTTTACGAGTAATAGTCGACCAACTTATAAAATGTACTTGGAAAACATTTTTCTTGAACAAAATGTATCGGAGAACATGCTCTTCAACTGCAAATGTAAGTTTGTCAACTTTATTTTTACAGCTTTAATACGTATGTTTTTACGGTATATTTTTTGGGGATAGGTAGGTTTTTATCGTCAACTATTTTTAACTAACTTCAAAAAAGGAGGAGGTTCTAAATTCGTCGTAATCTTTTTATTTATGTATTTTCGAATAATTCAGCGAATCAGTTTAGTTAGTTCGCATAAGTATTTTGATGGGCGAGTTGGGCAACTACGGAACCCTACACTGTGCGTGGCCCGACATGCACTTGGCCGGTTTTTTTAATACGTAGTCATGAAAAGTTAACAGATATTTATGCCTTTGCCATTAATGTACTAGTACAGATTATTGGGAATGGTATAAACTCTTGCAAATGTAAATAGTCGCTGAACAAGAGAAAGTCCTGACATGAGTAATTGAGTACTATAAAGTCTTCCAATCCTTTGAACGATACGTGTAAGCCTTGCCGTCTGACCCATTAAAGACTATTTTTTTTGGCCTTGTCTTTTTTGGTAGGTAGTATCGCCAATTTGATTTGCATCCACATAACCACCATAGGAGACTAAAGTGTTGTAACTTAATATAACGGTATCTCATTCAAAAACGAAATAATCACTTGGTTTCCAAATAAACCCGTTAAAACTGTGGTTATCTCTCACGTCAGCACGATCGTCGAGAATAGCTCCAGCTGTGTCAAAAGATTAGCTAGTCAGCAAGGGTTTACTCGCCCGTTTTGCTGACAGCGCTTCAATGAAGAACTATTCACATTTTCTAGTGATTGACAATCGAACATCGGTCGGCCTGCAGCCACGACCTACAGCAAATACCGGATAAAACCGGAATGCAATCGATAGATCGAATTACTGGCATTCGATACAGTTGTTTGGCTACTATTTACTGTAACAACAAGTCTGTATTTTGTTTATGAGCGTTTTTTGTATTATAAATGAATTTTGGATTGAAAAAAAATACTGTTTTCAGACCAACAAGGATGAGTGAGGATTGAAAACACAACGTTTTGAAATGTTTTTTACGTCTGTATTCATCGAAGAGTTTGGTAGATGTCGCGGGATTGCCTTGAAAGAGCGGTGCTCTTTCCTTGAGCGCGGCCTTAGAATGCAAAAGCTTACGCTGAAACGAATGGTATGTGTATAGTGTGTTTTTTAGCCTGATTGTCTCTTCTTCTCCACCAAGGAGGATTTTTACACCTGCCGAAAAAGGTTTTTCTAGATTAGTATTAATTATAGTTTGACCCAATGTATATGTCCACATAACAAGAACTAGCCTGTTGACATCAGCCGGGCACAAATCCAAATCGGCTGAACTGTAAAATTCTTGATGAAAAAGCTCAATAACATTTTGAAATACCTGGGAATGGAATCCTCAGCAATACTGACTATAGAACAACGTTGTATCATTATGCCCATTTTTTTAGCATGTCGCTCTATTTCTGAAACTTTATCTGTGTAAAAACAACCAAATAGACACATAACACAAAACATATACAAAAAAGTCAAGCGATGTTTTGTCACGTAGGGAACACTATTACGCCGACGCGTAATGTACGCAAACTTTACGAGGGCCGCAGGGCGAGAAAATATGACGTACGACGAATAAATTACTTTTTCTCTTGTCGAATGTTTGTTATAAGTTTGCCAACATTTTTTTATTCATCCCCGAATTGTTTACTTTCGACGCTGCAAGGGAAATATTGTAGTTTGATAGCTCGCCACTCGCTTGTATTGGTATTTTTTACACACGATTGATGATCAAGCTTTAGAACAGCTACTATTGTTAAGAAAAGTGTTTGATGTCATAAATAAGCGACCGTTTTCTTCGGCTTTATATTTAGTCGTTTGCTTGTCTATGATTTATTAATTTTTTGTTAGTTATCACAAAGTGAAAGAGATAAATCTTTTGTTAAGTTATAGTTTATAAACATTGCTTGTTTTTCAGTGGTACGAAGTTCAACTATATGGGCATATTCGCGAAAGTGCGCACTGCTTTCCTGCAATGGTGTGACTTTGGTGCACAGACGGGGAAGCGTCATTGATACCGTCCTGGCGATAACTGCTGGCAGACTGGATTGGCCATACTTCAGGCAATGTTGCAACAGATTTAATATATTTTTACCTTGGTATGTTCGTTTTTGTCTGCGATTGTTATCGTGTCCGCGTGTGTATATTTGTATAACTGCATGTATATAATTATGAGTCTTTTTACTTGAATTATTAAACTATTTTTTATTAGAAAATGAGATATTTATATTTAAAATATGCAAAGATAATCCAGTCAAAAAGCCAAAAGACCCCACAAATCTCATACTTTTCTTTGACAGAAATGTATGCATATTATTTACATATCATTTAAGCAGTCAAGTCCAAATATTTGAGTTCTTTACAAAACCTATGTTTACATAAACCCACAAGATTGTAATAACATTATAATAAGAGTTTCTATGAAAAATCCAAGTGATAAGGGTTTGACAGTCAAATTTCTAACAGATAATGGTATGAAAAAGTGACATGGCCAGACGTAGGAAGTAATTATAGTTTTAAAGAAAATGACATTTTCGAAAATATTGTGATCTTTTTATTATAATTCTTTGACAGTTTTACTTGACCTTGCTTGTATTGCTCTATTTTTAGCATTAGAGAAGACTTTCACTCAATGTTTTGACTGGTGTTGAAAATAATGTTCATCATTTTTATACTCTTTCACACATTTACGTATGTGTATTAAAATTTGGTTAATAAACTAACATTCTGCCCACGATTTCATCCGTGAGGATTTAAGGGGTTGAAATTTTCAGTAATCTTGTCTATAAAGATTCAAGAGAAATAACATCAATTTTAAATTTCTCATCAGAGGAATTTTCATCACTTTTTAAAGCCTTTTTGGGGAAGAAATTCCTAAAATCTTATGGTTCACGTTAACGTCATAATTATAAGCAGCATTTTTGCAAAAGTAAAAACTTTTAGATCTAGGCGTTTCAGTTACCGAATGCGCTAACAACGCCATGTGCAGTGCGTTCAGCGTGTTACCGATCATGTATAAAAAACAATACATGGTCGGTAACACGCTGAACGCGAGAACCTTGCGCAGGCAAAACTTTGGTTAGGTTTGTGCGTGTGGTAGGCCCGTTACTGTCATACTGTTACTGGTTGGGAAAAATATTCGTCATCGAGTAACAGTGTTCGTTCATTGTGATGTGTATGTGATACTGCTGAATTCACAATTCAGGCGCGTCTTAAAAAAGGAACAGATGATGACAAATTCTCAAAACTAACCAAATTTAAATTTAGATAGTTAAGCCGTTCTTGTTAACGAAGTACAAATACAATAATCTGGGCACAAAGCGTTAACAATCTTCCGGTATGCATTAATTTAGCAATTAAAGACCTGGCATTACAACTTTTCACTTAACGATTTCATCAAAACAAACTGGATCTCATTTTATCAATTGTCAAAGTTTTAAAACTTAATCCACTTAAGGGCCCTTAAAGGGGAGTGCACAGTGCGCATGACGCTGCCCTAGCGGGAAACACCAAGGACATTAGGCGGACAGCCATCGAACCGGGAGCACGCATCAGTTCCCCGCGACACTCAAATATGGAATACGCGCGCGAACGGTGGTGTAAGCCAAATGTAAACTTACAAAACTAACTCGGAAAAATTCGAACAACTATAAAAATTGTGTCTAAAATTTTGACCAGCAAAATGGAAAAAGTGCCACTGTGTGTTTGTTGTATTTAAAGATACGATTAAAAGTGTGAATTCATACGATATGATGTGACTGAGTTTTGTTTTATTACGCTGTGAATTTAGACCATTAAATTATGTAATTATGAGATATTCTGATTACGTAAAAATGAAGTATTTGGCGTTCATTGCGTTGTGTGGTGAGTAGAAAAGTGAAAATTTTCTATATTACATTTATTGCATGCTATAAATTTTACAGCGGTACATCCATAATTGCGGAAATTATAAAAACATCGTACAGAATCATGACAACAAATACAAAATAATAATAAAAAAAAACTAAAAAAAGAAGTAAAAAAAAAACTAAAAAATAATTATGACACAATAACCTTTGATAATACGACCATACATGACCCAAGATAATGTTGGGTACACATTTTTTTCTGTTCGCCACTATAAACTACCCCTAAGTTATCATAATTATCCACCCACCTAACCCCTAGCCCATTGCCAATAACGTGGCGTGAGATTTATGATTATACCCACAATAAACGACCCAAAGTTTTAGTAGGGGCCCGATGCCCGGCTGCTAACCCGGCCGTCAATACTACCCATATTTACTATTATAAAATATTGTTAAAATACACCCCTTCTGGACGTAAATCAACCAACAGAATAGTCGAAGTAAGGGAACATGAAAGGTTAAAGGTTGGTCTCGTTAGTATGTACCATAAAGGGTACTGTTACAGATTTGGGCTTTGAATTTCTCATTTTTGGACGGAGTTTGGAATCAGTGGTCGGGTCAAAAGGATTGTAATTGAAATTAAAAGTCGAGAATGGAGGAAACATATTTGTGATTGTGGACTTTTGTTGGAGTTACAAACAAAATGGCCTGTACCACTGTGGATGTTTTGGCATTCTCCTTTAATTTTAGCTTAGATACCTAATTTTACCCACCATTCGCTGCGACTTCTTTTTTGGTTAGCTTAGTCTGAATGGATGCAGCAGTATTTTAATTATTATATTGAAAGATTAGGTGTTGCCCGCGTCATCGCTCGCTCTCCTACACCACTTATAATATCTATGACACGCTCTGGGGTCACATTTATCTCTGCACTAAAGTTCATAGTTCGATATGATACGAAAACGGAACGTACAATCATACAAATTTTGGCATTTATAATATTAGTAGGGTTTATGGAGGAAACATATTTGTGATTGTGGACTTTTGTTGGAGTTACAAACACAATGGCCTGTACCACTGTGGATGTTTTGACATTCTCCTTTAATTTTAGCTTAGATACCTAATTTTACCCACCATTCGCTGCGACTTCTTTTTTGGTTATCTTAGTCTGAATGGTTACAGCTGTATTATAATTATTATATTGAAAGATTAGGTGTAGCCCGCGTCATCGCTCCTACACCGCTCTGGGGTCACATTTATCTCTGCACCAAAGTTCATAGTTCAATATGTCATGTAAACGGAACGTACAATCATACAAATTTTGGCATTTATAATATTAGTAGGGTTTAAATATATGGAACGACTACCGACTGCTTATCTAACGCAGCCAACCCAGATATTGGGTAAAACGATACCATTTAGTCGGATCGGTTGTTTGAATAAACAACCAGAGGCGCTTTAAGTGCGTGACGTAAATGTAAAGTAAGAGTACTTCGATTTTAAAATTGAAAATTTCGTTTCTCTTAAAGTACCTACGTATTTAAGCTCACGCGCTATTACTATGGAGGTAGGCAGAAAACATACCTCCTTACATACTTCTTTCGCCTGATCTACATTCATATATCAGCATAAGCAATATTCCTAATGATTCACTTCTCATCATCATTAGCAATATTCTATATTATTCATGGACGAATTGAATCAGGATTATAAGTGACAATTTCAGACCCTGTCATTCAAGCATACCGATGGAGAGTACTGAAGCACACCAATAAGTTCAGCGTAGATCTTCTTACAGCGCGTGGCGTTACCTTATATCGTAACACTCGCATCTGCCTTAGAAATTCCTTTTGTTAGCAGAATTTGCTTTTCATACACTAGGCGACTTGGCGACGTAAGTCTCCGGTACCATAAGGCCCTTCGTCCATTATAAGACTCAAGTTTCCGATACCTTACGACTTCAGTATCCAGGCGACTCTCGCAATAGAAATGCATATACGTTCGTACACAGGCACGCGACGCGCGACGCCAATCGCGCGCTACCCATCTGCTGACATCGCGGCGACTTGAGTTTCCGCGATTTTCAAGATGGCGGAACAATTTATTTACCATTTTTAATTTTATTCACAGAATAAAGGGTTCCGTAGCATATTCTTGAATCATTTTTGGAAAGTCATTATTTTAAAACGATAGAAAAATATTTACAATCCTCTATCAAATCATAATTTTGTATGCAGTTTTATTAAAAAGTTGGGAGAGATGCTTTTTTTTCTATTTTATTGAATATTTTTTTAAATTATGTTATAGTATTTGGATTTGGATTAATGTTAGGTTCCCAGGAAATTAACTGTGAAGGACGGACTGTCACACGTTTGATCTTATAAAGATTCCGTTTTTTTTTGAACCTTCGGAACCCTAAAATATATACTTTGATCGTCACATGTGTCAGCCATTTTATAAATTCATATTCTTGACCACCCATCATGACCTTTTGACGCGGCGCTAGTGTCTATGTCGTTACATCAAATTGCATTATAAAAATTTAGTACCTAATTTTCCGCGGGTCATGAGTAGTGGCGAAACTCTAGTATCGGAAACTTGCGTCGCCTCGTGTACGAAGGCTCGTACACGAGGCGACGCAAGTTTCCGATACCTTACGATTTGGGTTTCCAGGCGACTATCGCAATACAAATCCATAGAAGCTCGTACACAGGTCGGGTCGCCGACATGCGTCGCCGACTCTAGTCGCTCGCTACTCATCTATCAAGATCGCCGATACCCAAGTCTTCGCGATTTTTAACCGACGAAAAATTTGTATCTATTATTTTAAAATGTATTATTAAAGTATCTGAGGTAGAAAAATATCCTTGTTTGTATCATTACAATTAATAATAATAATTGTACAATCTTACGTTTTATGTATTTTGATAATATTTACTTATTTTAGTTCCATATGTGTAACTAGATGGCGTTGTTAGTTTTTCTGAATCGCGATATGGTTTCGTTACCACCAAAAGTATATAAGGACCTAAAATTCATTGATTAAATTGTCTTCGTTCAAATGAGTAAATGCTTGTCCACGACTATCACACAACGCCATCTCGTCCCAAGCTAAGCAGAGCTTGTGGTATGGGTACTAAACAACTGATAAACGTACTTATATATTTCTAAATACATAAATATAATAGATAAATTAGGGGAGGCCTATGTTCAGCAGTGGAGGTCCTCCGGCTGTTGATGATGATGATGATGATGAATAGATAAATTACACCCAGACACAGAACAAATGATCGTGCTCATCAAACAAGCATTAATTTGTCCTGGGTGGGAATCGAACCCACGTCCTCCGGCATAGCAGTCAGGGTCACTAACGACTAGACCAACAGGCTTGTCAAATTCAAAAGAATATTCTAATAGATAATTAGCATGGAATAAGCTTTTTTTAAGTGGTAAAATCATCATATTAAATGAGTCCTTCCACCCCGGGCAGGGCGGGAGGGACTGTCAGACTCGTACTAACTAAAAACCACGGTGTCCTTCAATAGAACCTCACAAAACGATAGCGCGATCTAACTCGACCATCTATCGAGCATTGTGTCAAACTTTTTGCACTTTTATAAATTATTATGGTTTCGTTACAAACATTACTACTTTAACCCAGCTTCGTCATGTACTTGCACATACGACAAAAATAAAGTAATTAAGAAAACGAAAACATTAAAAAAACCTATTCAAATCTGAAATTTGAAACCACGGTCATCATCATAGCAGTAAGCGTTAGCGTGCCAGTGCAAATAAAAGACAACTATAAAAAAAAACCTAGAAAAAAATTGAATAAACCTCTAAAAAACAACTGAAACACGAAAAAAGAAAAATTCTATGTTTACCTGGGGATTGAACCCATGGTCACCACCTTGGAAGTCAAAGCTTGAACAAATCGAGCTACCTTGTAGCCGGTTGGCGCGGCGAAATTATGAACCATATTCTTTCTAGATTGATTTTTTCCTCTATACGCGCCAATTTTTAATTCCAAAAATTTGAAAAAGGAATGCGCTCGTCATTTTTAAAATAGTAGCATTTTAATTTATGTTATGAGATGTACATTTTGTGTTTTGTACAATGTATTATTAAGGTTGAATATAGAATGGTGGCCGAATAGACGATTTGAGTCTTACGACTCGAGTCGCCGCTGTGTACGGACCGTGCGCGACTGGAGTCGCGCGACTTAGGTATGCGACTGGAGTATCGGATACCGGAGTTTCCTAATGGACGAAGGGCCTAAGACTTGGTATCCAGGCGACTATCTTAATACAAATCCATAGAGGTCCGTGCACAGACAGGCGTTGACGCGTCAATGGATACCAAAGTCATAAGGTATCGGGGGCTTTTATTATTATGTTAACCTTTTGATGAATACTGAAACCGTATCGCCAAACATTGGAACCAACAATTGGCTCAAGCCATCAACCATTGGCTAATAGCAGTCATAGCTTAGATCACCCATTAGTATTCGTCGCTAATACAACAGTCGTAATTAGGAATTGATGTTATTTGGGTTTTTGTAGAAGTCGTTTTGCAATATGAAATCTGGAGTATAAGATCAAATAAACCGTTTTTTATTTATTTAAAAATGCTATCCATATTAGATACAAAGGATAAAATGTTATGAAGGTGTACTGTTTACATTTTGTAGGAAACAGCTGTGTTTTTTTTAAATAGCCAACCAAATGACGGTCTAACGTCTAGGTTGAAACAGTCTTAACCATTTCTTCTCAAATATCGTTTTCAAAATGTTTGAAGGTGCTGATAAACTTGAGCATTCACTTAAGAGTGGGTATTATGCCAGGAAAAAATCAGATTTCACCCTCGCGTCTCACATGCCTCTGCTCTAGTACCAATAACAACCACGGGCGCTGTGACGACGCGCTCTGCAAAACTTCTTTGAAAAAACAAAACAACTACAGTGCCACAGTCTAACAATTGACAGTAGGTACGACTCGGCATCACAGGCGGGGTACACACGCACGCGGTAGGGCTGCCTGCTTAAAGTATTTTAATTTAGTGGAAATTATTTCTAGTTTTTTAACTGACTTCAAAAAGAAGTAGGTTATCAATTCGACGATATGTTTTTGTGTGTTTGTTACGTGATTACTCCGCCAATACGCCAATACGATTTTCAAAATTCTTTTTTTGTTCGAAAGGAGATACTTCTGAAGTGGTCCCATTGTCACCATGTCAGGATATGATGATTGGATACTGGAGAAATCGAGGGCAACCCTCAAATTTTGTAGGCCTACACATCGTTTTCCGCAAATTTTATGAAGTAATTTAGGTATTTGCGTATGGTAATCATCATCTAGCCGTGAATCATGAAGCCGTGGGGCGCCGGCTTAGAATTGCGCTCCCCCAAATCATCCCGTGGGTGTCGTAAGAGGCGACTAAGGGACAAACCGGAGGTCGGGCAGCAGCGTCCTCCCAGCGATCGCCAACCCGCCTACCATGCGTGGCGATTAAGGCAAAAAACCCCCTTTATGAAAACCACAGAAACCAGGCCCCCAGTCCCCGGCAGCTCCGCTATCCCTGGCGCGGGTAGCGGTCAAGGTAACGGCGGAGCAGGGGGTGCTAAGAATCTCCGGAAGAGATCCGGCTACCCACCCCCACGACGACTGGCCCTGGTAACACACAACATCGGTTGAAGAATATTCTCCCATCTCGCGATAAATAAATAAATAAAAAAACATACGAACATTGAGGACTGACGAAAAGATCTGCGAACTGGAAGAGGAGCTGAGCAAGTTACACTGGGACATTATGGGGTTATGCGAAGTCCGTAGAGAGGGGGAGGACACCGTAACCCTGAAGTCTGGTAATTTGCTCTACTACCGGGAGGGCGACCAACAGTCCCAAGGTGGTGTAGCTGCAACACATACAACCTCGCGCGCCCACAGCACGCGGCTCACTGAACGGCGGAGCGTCCCACCGTCGTATTTATGTAAACGGAGCTGCGCGCGCGAGGCATCGCAAACAAGCGACTTAGGCTCAGCGATCACCGCGCCCTCTCACAACATTGTCGGGAGTCTAGGTTCGATTCTGCGTGCTTACTGATTGGTCAAAATATTATTACTAGTCGTGGTTGTGGTGGATACCACAAATAATTCATTGACCAATCAGTAAGCACGCAGAATCGAACCTAGACTCCCGACAATGTTGTGAGAGGGCGCGGTGATCGCTGAGCCTAAGTCGCTTGTTTGCGATGCCTCGCGCGCGCAGCTCCGTTTACATAAATACGACGGTGGGACGCTCCGCCGTTCAGTGAGCCGCGTGCTGTGGGCGCGCGAGGTTGTATGTGTTGCAGCTACAGTGGTGTCGGGTTTCTCATTCACAGGTCCCTCGTAAACAATATAATAACCATCGACAGTGTGTCGAGCAGGGTGGTATACCTAATACTCAGAATATCCAAAAGATATTCGCTGAAGGTCATTCAAGTATATGCACCGATCTCGTCACGCTCCGATGATGAAGTGGAGACTATGTATGAGGACGTACGTAGGGCCATACATAGCTCCAAAACCCACTTCACTGTTGTTATGGGGGACTTTAACGCAAAGTTGGGCAAGAAAAGCGGTGATGAGTTGAGAGTGGGGCAATTTGGATATGGGCAACGGAACCCTAGGGGACAGAGGCTGGCCGACTTTCTGGAGAAAGAGGAAGTCTTCATGATGAACTCTTTCTTCCTGGCTGAGTCCCGATGGTTTCACGAGAAACGAGATAGACTTCTTCATGACCGACAAGAAACGGATATTCTGTGATGTCTCTGTGATCAACAGGGTAAAAACCGGTAGCGATCACCGAATCGTAAGAGGCTCGCTGAATATTGTGACTGTTTATAAAATATCCTAGGCTGATAAAATTTTCGTTTTTCCTAAATTACATTATTATAGTGGAAAATATGAAAGATGCCCCCCCCCCCCTGGGGGGCCGAGGTAGGGCCCCGCCTCCGCCCAACCTCCGTGGTGCACGTACCATAGACAACTGCGACCTCCGCCGGGACAGAGAGGACTGAACTCTCAGCAAAGGGGACGGGACCAAAGTAGATTAGTGCTGGGAGTTCACAATAATACATACATGAATAATATCAAGTCATGTTAACAAATCAAATAATAATTATGAAGCTAGTAAGACAAGAGGACAGCAAAGATATAATACATATAAAAACAGGGACTGAATTACCCAAAAATAAAGGTACCTTTATATTTCGGTATGACGTCATACCGTTAAATAACGATAACCGATATATAACGGTACCGATATTTTTTGAAGTAGCCGAATTTTAAGTTACAATATTTATACCGGTATATTTCGGTAGCAGTACCACAACCTTTATAATAATATCGGTACCGTTACCTTAACCTTTTTAAATAAGGGTTTTCTTTGATATACCGCCTCACCACTCTATCTTTCTCTGTCGTTCGCGATTGTTGAATCACGCAATGTACTTACGCGGGCTATCTGCCTCACGGCGCGGGGCGCGGGCGGCGGCGCGGCGGCGGCGACAGGCGCGTACTTATTATTTTATACGCATTTATTTAGGATCGATCTAACATTCGAACGTTATGTACTTTGTTATAATTTTTTATAATATTGTTTTACGGTTACCATCTACTATCATTTTTAAATTCGAAAATTGTTTAGACTTGCTCGCTTCTTGTTTTGTATTTATTGGTATGTACTAATTACTTCTATGCGTCTGAAATAAGAATGGAAAATGAGCTGAATGAGCTGCATTATTTTTTCTGCTTTGTACAAATTAACTCCCAGTTGAGTAATATTTTTATCGTCTATCTTTCTAAGTGCGTTGACGTTGACTCGCGGGCTCGCAAGCGCAATGATGGGCGCGGTCACGAAATAACAAACATAATAATATGGCTTAATATCCAAGTGTTCACGTACGAAACGCACGGTGCGTGCGCGGCGCGCTAGCGGCAGTATCAAAGGCGCGAGGTGTTTGTGTGTGTCTCTTTAGCCGCCAGGCGTTTGTGGGAGCGACAAGTTCAGACAGATTAAACTTACCTACCTAACGTCGAGAGTGAATAGCGCACTTCCCGCTTTGACTTGAACACACACAAATATCTCACGTGTTTGATATTATCGCGCGCGTCAGCGGGGTCTAACTAAGTAGCTCGCTGCTTAGACCGCACGTGCGTTTTGCAAGTGACCACTTATAGTAGGGGAGCCGAGGATGCTGAATTTGCAGTTACTCGAGCGTCATGGCGACCTATTGGATTTGAAAGATTATTTTCTAAAAAGAAAAAAGTTTCTGACAAGTTTTCTATTTTAGTGTGGGGGAGAGCGTGAAAACAGTTTTAAAACTAAAAAAAAACAGTTGTACAGAAGTACTCGAGCGCGTCAGATATTTATAGTGTAAACGCGCTTTATATTTCTGATAACCAATACATATTAATATGACGATCAACTTGAGGGGGCTGTCCGTGGCAAGCGGTTGAAAATCCAAAAAAAAAGTTACTCGAGCGCGTCAGATATTCAAAGTGTATGTAAAGTAAACCCTAAAAAGTGTCGTATTAAAATGTCTGACGATTTGGACGTGGCACAAAGCAATAATTCATATTTCTATCTGTAACAAAAAAAAAACGTAATCTCAAGATACTCGAGCGCGTCAGATTTTATTACCGGTGTTACGGATTACAAAATTCTAGTGCACAAAATTGATATACATATTTTACAAGAATTGTAGTTGAATATTTAAACAAAAAAATGTAAAATAAAAACTTTAAAAAACCACAACTTCCGAAAGAAAAGTTTTGTGATTATTTTACCCTTTTTTGTGGTTGTTTTTGTATTGTAAATATGTATTACATTATTTTCAATTTCAAGTTGCGAATGGTGTAGAAGTGTTCAATAAATATGTATAATAAACATTCCATTCAATGTATCACGTTCATGGAACATTGGGCTTAGATTGTTTATATGATCGTTTAGAATTACATCAGAAAGACGTATCCATAGCTGAACAAAAGCCTCCCCACTATACCGCCACGCTGAAAGACAACCGCCACTTGCATGCATTGGTTGCCCGCGACTCTCACGTTGTTGTCAGGCAACCTAATGGAAACCCCGCTTTTAGTTGTATCGCTATTTTGAGAGAATTTGCTATTTGGAGAATTAGGCTTATACGAGAATCTACCAACAGAAGAACTTGCCACCTTGCCACTACATTTGCGCGGCCTTGTTGCCATTTTGGTCTTTGACTGCTGGCCTTTAAGAGAGACTAAGAGTCACTCATCGAGCAATGGAAAGAGCTTTGCTTGGAGTTTCTTTGCGGGATAAAATCCGAAACATGGACATTCGGCGAAGAACCAGAGTCACCGACGTAGCTCATAAAATTTGCAAATTGAAGTGACAATGGGCAGGTCACATTGCTCGTAGAACTGATAACAGATGAGGAAGAAAAGGTCTCGAGTAGCGACCACGGACCGGAAGACGCAGCGTAGGCAACGACATCGTGAGGGTCGCGGGCAGCCGATGTATGCAAGTGGCGAATTGTCGTTCGGCCTGGCGGTCTAAGGGGGAGGCCTATGTTCAGCAGTGGACGTCTTCCGGCTGATGATGAGCATTCTGCTCCTAAACCATAATAATATTATAACGTTAAAATATTTGTGTCGTACTAGACTTAGCATGGCGATGTATGAAATAAATGTGTTTGTATTTATAAGTATGTAACATGAATAAATCTATACAAAAACAAATCATCATTTATTTTAAGCCGACCTCATTATACAGTAATAATAAATACTCTACCAGCAGAACAATTGACATACTGTTTACTCGTATTTAGCGCGCATGTGGCAAAAGAAATTTCAAAAAAATGGTCTTCGGCTATTTGAAATTATTTCAGTCTTAAAATATTTTAGCTGTCGTATTTTTGTTGTATTATGTGTTGTTTCTCTGATTATATCAACAAAATATTATTATTTTAATAGCCGCCGGGCGCGGTGCAAACTGTCATAGTCCTCCCGTCTCAATAGAGCGGCGCCGACTGGCAGGTGAAACAAAATGATGCCTGAAGCTAGAACCCGCGCCGCGACAAAAGTCGTTTTGACGCGGCGGTAGTGTCTATGTCATTACATCAAATTGTATTAAAAAAATGTAGTACCACGAATTTTCCGCAGACCTTCACTCGTGACGCAGATTCTAGTGTGACGCGAAATGGAAAAGAGCATTCTACACGGTTTAAAAACGTCGTAAGCGCCGAATGCTAAGAACAATGATAACTATTATTATAAACAACATTTCAAAAAAGTGCCAGACACTGCCCTCGGCTACGTAATTGTGTTCACATTGCTCTAATTTATATTTCTGTAGGACGAACCAAAATATAATGAAATCAAAAAAACCTGAAAATTAGAGGCAACTTTGTGATCATTTTCTATCGAGAAAAAATTGTCTTTTTATGTTTTCTGATTGACTCTGCCCTCGCAAATATAATGAAGTTTCCCAACATATACTTTTGTTCCGAATTAAACACGATTTAGTACTCTAAAAATCCAATCCAAAATTGAAGATTTCGCTTGTAGCGCAGCCTTAAAATTAGCAATATTACATTACAGAATTACAAACAGGAGCGTTTTAGCGAGCATTCTAACGAGCATTGCCGAGTCAACTGTCAAGTCTGAAGAAATAATATGTTTTGACGACCAAGACTAGAGCGTTCGCTAGAAAGATCGTGAAAACGTTCGTAGCGATTTTGGCTCTATGCTTGACTCTGTTCGTTGTTCAAAACGGTGAATGTTCGGTGTTATATTTACAAGTGAGTGTCTATTAGCACCTTGAGCTACATTGAAAATGTCATGTTCCAGTAACAAATTGAGTTCCAAAATTATTTGTCAAAGTCAAAAAGTGAGATACGCAAGTCAGTTGATAATTAAGTATAAGATGACAAGAATTCACTTTGTCATCGTCCGAGGACGAAGTTATGAGATTGTACTTCAAAGTTATACATAACTAGATTTAAGGGTCGTAACGTAATGTTAAATAGCCTTCCTCGTTAAATAGACTAAGAGCTGATTTTTCAAAAGTCTGATAACTTTTATCTGAGGAATAAAAATAGCGGTTTGACAGCTTATCTATAGAAAATATATCAAACCGCTATTTTTATTCCTCAGATAAAAGTTATCCGACAATTGAAAAATCAGCCCTTAGCCAAAAAAAAAAAATGATATTTTCATCTACTTCCTGAGATTAGCGCTTTCAAACAAAAAAAAAATGTATTTTAGTTTAATTAATTAATAGTATATTTAAATTAATAGTAGTTTAATTAATTAGTAGTAGTTTATTTAATTATTTGTTTGGTTGTTGAAAGCGCTAATCTCAGAAAGTACTGAATTATAAGAATAAGAAGAAATCGGAAGCAGTACTTATTATGGCGTCACGTTAAGTATGTACACATATAAGTGAATGTAATTTATACATTACCTATACATCAAGATAACTGAGATTTTAGTAACTAGGTCAAATTAATTTAGAATAATTGTTTGCCAATATCTTTTTTTTTAAATAATTACCAAAATTACACTAAATAATAACTTTATTAATATCTACAAATAAACACTACTTAAAACAATACAATACTACATTAATTAAGCCTGTATTTACAAATAAAACTGTTGGTACATAAAACTAATAAGTAAATTTTACCAGTTTTTATTACAGAACAATAAAAAAATATGAATAATTGTTTAATTAGAAAAATTTTGACGTTTTGACAGCTATATGCCATGTTGATATTGCTAATTCTGATGATGAAACTCTTCTACAATACTTATTTTGAATTGTATCTTCTTTAAAATAAAGATTTTAAACTCGCAACTTTCAACCTTCAGTCCTTGTGTAATTCCCAGAGCAATTCCTCCAACAATTAGATTAATGGAGAACAATCGTGGCGCCGTCAGATTTTATTCAACTCAACGTGGTGCAATATGTTAGATTGCATTGTTGTCTTTTACATTTTCTTATTTACAATTTGTCCGCTTGTCAAGTTTTATGTTTCTGTTTTGTGGTTCATATTTTGTCGTTATAAACTTTTTACAGCATTAAGAGCTCGTCGTTTAAAGCTTTTTGCAAAGTTAAGGGTCAGTCTTTTTTTAAAATCGAAATGTTGTGCTGCACAACCCTTGCAAATACACATTTTTTTTCATTCGGTTGAACTAATTTCTAATAGAAGAAAAAGAAAGGAAAATTTGTTTTTTTTTTCTAGACATAACGCGCAACTTATTGAGTTTAAAGGCCCGTCCACAATTTTGGTCTAGGCGGTGGGCGGGGCGACTAATGGCTGCTACACACCTTACGATAAATCGTTACGATTAGTTGGTACAGTTCAAACTGCAACGATAGATCGACAAGTGTGTATGAGAAAAACTGTACAGTTTGTTCGATTTTTATAAGACTAATTCCTTAGTAAGTACGTGAATTCGCTGGTGGCGGCACCTCAAGGCGTGTTTCAAACATTTCTATATATTTGATCTTACCACTTGCTGCCCCAGGCTAAGCCATCGCTCACAGTGGCAAGGTCGTGAACGGGTCGTATGTGAGTAATTTTTTTTTCTCATAAAGATTCGAAAAGATAACATCTTCACCTAAGGATTAAAGTACCTATCGATAATTAAATCCACTTTATCAATATTTTTATTTAAGTCCTATTTGATAAGGTTTAAGCATAGTGCCATCAGCCGGCACTATATTTATCATTTGTACTCTGATTTACCACAATAAAAAAAATAAAAAATGCTTTTCATCAGTATACGCATTATATAGCTTATGGCTATTAAGAGTTGAGGGTAAAAATTACGATTTGTGTTTAAACGCCTACCAAAAAGTAACTCTTTTAAAATTCCGTAGAAAAAGTAACATAATTATTTTGTGTAATAGTAAAAAAAAAAGACAAAGGGAGTGGCGAGCATTTATCCATTTTGGTATACAAAAAGAATTATTAATGAGCATTTAAATTATAGGCAGAAATTACTGTAAATATTTATATTCATTTATTTGTTGTTCCTTTTCATTGCAATGTTTTATCATAATTAACTATTGCTGGTAAAAAGGTGTCTTTTTGTATTAAAACTTACATAGAAAGCCAACGCTATATTTTAATATGAAATACCTTTTGTAAGGAACTTTTCAGCATAAAACACTTTCAGAATTAATATTCTTTTGCATTATTGCGTAAGTCTTAAGACTCGTAGACTGTTTTTCCTCGACATTTTCTAGTTCAGCATGAAAATATGCAATGAAGAATGTTACAGAGCGTGTAATAAGAAAAGCTGTATTTTTATGAAGACTCTGACCTCTCCTTTTAGAATAGAGCCTCATTTTTCGGTCAATCTTTTAAAGCTCCATTTTAAAAGGAGCTTTTATGTGCGATGATTTTAGCACCGACACTGTTTTTGGTTTATTGTTTTCTTTTATACCAGAGTTTTGTTTATTTCTTGTTTGTTTTGTTTTGAAAAGGCTTTCCTTGTAAAGATTTCAACATAAATGCATTTTTAGTCAAGACATTATTTACAATTTTTTCTGGAGTTTTGTCGGGTTAAGATCTTAATTGAAGCCTTGGTTGTTTCCATCGTGATAAACTATCTGGTTCTTATCCAAGTAAGTGACATGACGGGGCCCCGTTTGATGGCCAAAACCTGTCGTGGTCGTGGGACTAACGAGTTACACTGACCCCAGAACGTAATGAGCTATTGCAGGACACCATGGATTTTAGTCAGTACAAGTCTGATAGTCCCGCCTGCCCAAAACTAGGTGGGAAGACTTATTTGATGATTACATCTCTCTAAAAAAAAACGAAGTAAGTGATTATCTGAGTCAGACTGAATGCCTACGAGTATTATTATCAATTAAAATAAATGTCATAATATTTTTTGAGGTTGGTAGGTGTTATGAATACTTTTTACTAAAATTGGTTATAAATCATAACCAATTTGTATTTGCAAATTAAGTGCGTGTTAATATTCGCTCATCATTATTTTATTTATTTTATTAAGGATGTGTTTTCAAATAAAATTGTTTCTACAAAGTTTCATGTAGGTACCTTATCATCAATTTAGGAGCAATAGTAATTGGTTTATTTTTGCATTTCACACCTTCAATTTTTTGAGACTTAGGGCTGATTTTTCAATAGTCCGATAACTTTTATCTGAGGAATAAAAATGGCGGTTTGACAGCTTATCTATGGAAAATATGTCAAACCGTTATTTATTTCCACAGATAAAAGTTATCTGACTATTAAAAAATCAGCAATAAGTGTTCTAGAATATTGTTATTTAAACCCCTTTTACCTGCTTGCGCGTAGAACTAAAATTGTGGTCGTCGAATTTACCAAATTAATTAATACTCCAACATTTTTGAATACCTGTAAAAGAAAGACCAGTTTTTCGTGTTGTAAAAAAACGTAAAATATTTCAAAAAACTCTTTTATTAACTTTGTGGTAATTAATCTCCGACAAGTAGTTTACTGAAAAATCAACGCAGAGTCGATTTGCGACTCCTAAATCTACCATTAATATTTATAATTTTAACCAAAAAAAATACACAAGTCATCAGACATACGTTTTTGTCATGAAAAAACGTAGTAGAATTTATATTTTTAATAACACAAATTAGTAAAAAAATAAAGTCTGAGGTCAATTTTTACGTTTTATATCGCTGTTTTATCGCCATTTTTGGTTCGAACAAAGCATAATTACATTTAAAAAAATATGTAAATATAAACTATGTTTACAGACTAAACTAATTTCTAAATTTCATTAAAATCCCTTCATGTAATTAATCATAATATCGTTTTTAAAATCACTCTAAACTAGCATAAATTACGAAACATAACCGGGCTGCGATCAGTACGGCTCCAGCGCCCGTCGACGTAGGACCTGTGTCACTTTTTTCCTCGTCCTGATTTTAGAGCGTACGTATCGTGAACGGAATACTATACTGCGACTGCCACATTTTGATTCTCTCCATATATTTTTTCGTAAGGTAAGATTTTCGTTACTTTATCAAACTAAAGTATTTTTGTAATTATAATAGTAGTTTATAGAATTTGTGCATTAAATAACCATCCGTTTTTGTTTTATTAGTTTTTGCAATGGGGCGCAAGAGTGGTGAAAAATCCAATATGGCGGCCTCCTCAAGATCGCGGTCGGGCTGTTTGAAATCCAACCCGATAATATGGGTATCAAATGAAAGGGTTTGCTGTCAGGAATATGAAAAAAATAGTCACGTGTCTTATATCCAACATGGCGGACATCCAAGATGGCGGATTGGCTATTTGAAATGCATCCCCATGATATGGATATCAAATGAAAGGGTTTGTTATCAGGAATATGAAAAAAATAGTCACTTGTCTCAAATCCAAAATGGCGGACATCCAAGACGGCGGATTGGCTATTTGAAATGCACCCTCTTGATATGGGTATCAAATGAAAGGGTTTGCTGTCCGAAATATGAAAAAACCCACATTTTTGATTTTCTTAAAAAAATTAAAATAACCCTACGGGGCTGAGAGAGGGGCCACTCAAAACGTGGGGGCGTATATTATTTATGGGATATATTTACATGACGTGTATAGATCGTGGTTGTAACTTGCAAAGATACGCTCCCACACGTTTTGAGTGGCCCTTCTCTGCCCCGTAGCACAGTAAAAATATGGATAGTACGGAAACTACGTACTAACGTTCGAAACGGTGCACTCACACAAACACGCGCATCTACGAGGCTTCTGAGCGGACATCGCAGTGCTGTTAGTTCTGAGTGCCGCGTAAAGACGAGTTACGTTTATTTCTACAAAATCACGAGTGTATTGCGTTGTGTAGGTATATAGCTGTTTGAACTCGGCTTCATCATAACCAGAGATTTTGTTTTTTAAACGTCCTGCTTATTTTGAAAATTAAGAATGATTTTTATCAATATCGAATTCTATATCCGCGTGACCGTTTAATAAATTCGTAAATCATTTGTAAAAAAACCAAAATGGTTTCTGCTACAATTTCTCATAATAAGCGTTTTTCATAGTTTTCGTCTTCGAGGATTTTGAATCCGATAGTACTGTCAAAATGTAAATCCAAGATGGCGGCTGTTAAAAATATCGAGGTTTTCGTCATGGGTGTCGTTTTCATGGTTTTCGAGGGTGTTGAAACCGATGGTGCTGTCAAAATGTAAATCCAAGATGGCGGCTGCATAAATTATCGAGGTTTTCGTCATGGGTGTCGTTTTCATGGTTTTCGAGGGTGTTGAAACCGATGGTGCAGTCAAAATGTAAATCCAAGATGGCGGCTGCATAAATTATCGAGGTTTTCGTCATGGGTGTCGTTTTCATGGTTTTCGAGGGCGTTGAAACCGATGGTGTAGTCAAATTGTAAATCCAAGATGGCGGCTGCAAAAATTATCGAGGTTTTCGTCATGGGTGTCGTTTTCATGGTTTTCGAGGGTGTTGAAACCGATGGTGCTGTCAAAATGTAAATCCAAGATGGCGGCTGCATAAATTATCGAGGTTTTCGTCATGGGTGTCGTTTTCATGGTTTTCGAGGGTTGAAACCGATGGTGTAGTCAAATTGTAAATCCAAGATGGCGGCTGCAAAAATTATCGAGGTTTTCGTCATGGGTGTCGTTTTCATGGTTTTTGAGGGTGTTGAAACCGATGGTGCTGTCAAAATGTAAATCCAAGATGGCGGCTGCATAAATTATCGAGGTTTTCGTCATGGGTGTCGTTTTCATGGTTTTCGAGGGTGTTGAAACCGATGGTGCAGTCAAAATGTAAATCCAAGATGGCGGCTGCATAAATTATCGAGGTTTTCGTCATGGGTGTCGTTTTCATGGTTTTCGAGTGCGTTGAAACCGATGGTGTAGTCAAATTGTAAATCCAAGATGGCGGCTGCAAAAATTATCGAGGTTTTCGTCATGGGTGTCGTTTTCATGGTTTTCGAGGATGTTGAAACCGATGGTGCAGTCAAAATGTAAATCCAAGATGGCGGCTGCAAAAATTATCGAGGTTTTCGTCATGGGTGCCGTTTTCATGGTTTTCGAGGGTGTTGAAACCGATGGTGAAGTCGAAAACGACACCCATGACGAAAACCTCGATAATTTAAGCAGCCGCCATCTTGGATTTACATTTTGACAGCACCATCGGTTTCAACACCCTCGAAAACCATGAAAACGACACCCATGACGAAAACCTCGATAATTTTTGCAGCCGCCATCTTGGATTTACAATTTGACTACACCATCGGTTTCAACGCACTCGAAAACCATGAAAACGACACCCATGACGAAAACCTCGATAATTTATGCAGCCGCCATCTTGGATTTACATTTTGACAGCACCATCGGTTTCAACACCCTCGAAAACCATGAAAACGGCACCCATGACGAAAACCTCGATAATTTGTGCAGCCGCCATCTTGGATTTACAATTTGACTACACCATCGGTTTCAACGCCCTCGAAAACCATGAAAACGACACCCATGACGAAAACCTCGATAATTTATGCAGCCGCCATCTTGGATTTACATTTTGACTGCACCATCGGTTTCAACAACCTCGAAAACCATGAAAACGATACCCATGACGAAAACCTCGATAATTTATGCAGCCGCCATCTTGGATTTACATTTTGACAGCACCATCGGTTTCAACACCCTCGAAAACCATGAAAACGACACCCATGACGAAAACCTCGATATTTTTAACAGCCGCCATCTTGGATTTACATTTTGACAGTACTATCGGATTCAAAATCCTCGAAGACGAAAACTATGAAAAACGCTTATTATGAGAAATTGTAGCAGAAACCATTTTGGTTTTTTTACAAATGATTTACGAATTTATTTATTAAACGGTCACGCGGATATAGAATTCGATATTGATAAAAATCATTCTTAATTTTCAAAATAAGCACGACGTTTAAAAAACAAAATCTCTGCTTATGATGAAGCCTAGTTCAAACAGCCATAATAATATACCTACACAACGCAATACACTCGTGATTTTGTAGAAATAAACGCAAGTCGTCTTTACGCGGCACTCAGAACTTCTTACAGTAGCTCGTTCTGTGTTCTTGTAGTAGATGTTTAAAAGGTTCTCATTCATAAAAAATATGAAAACTCGGAAAATATAGTAGGTTAGGTTAGGTAGGACAAAGGGCTGATTTTTTAATAGTCAGACAACTTTTATCTGAGGAATGAAAATAGCGGTTTGACATAATTATTTTCTATAGATAAGCTGTCAAACCCCCATTTTTATTGCTCAGATATAAGTTATCTGACTATTAAAAAATCAGCCCCAAAACTTATTTATTGTTCAAACTTCACTTCTTAGGTTAATTGCAGATTCAGTTTTACTTCCACAACAATAAAATATAACTAACTTTAACTGACAGGTTATTTTAACACAAAATTTAAATAAATCACCGGAACAGTTTAACATTCGACATCTAACAAATATTGTGGCGGGCACATGCCGTTCAACCAATCAACGCGCGAGATGCTTTCCGTTCTATACCATTTAACAGTCTAATAGACTGAATAAACAAAAAAATCTTTTCCAGAAATGTAACCAAAGTGCATTACGATTATATCGGCTCAAAATTGTTTAGTCCGTCTCAACACTAGCGCTACACTGGTTGCGTTGTGTATGTGTGAACAGCTACGCACACATGAACATTGCTGCCGTCTTTTACCTAAACTCGAGCGTTCGAATTTTGTGAACTGGCTCTTAACAGTGCATTTTAGGCCTGGGACGCAAATGGCGACCGAAAGAAGTGGGTGGATTTTTATCGAATAAAGGGTCAAATTAGTCCTTTGACTGCTCCACACACGGCTGGAGGACTAATATTACCAACTACTAATCTTCTTTATCTTTATCTTTACATATAATAAAATCGTAGAGATGTCATTCCTGTACATTGAATATTTTTTTCTTTTTGTATTTTTTTCGAGATAAGGGATCGATTCTGATGCCAGATCAACTTTTATTTTTTTTCGAAAATTTTTATGTTTTTTTGATTTGATCTATCTCCGAAACTACTGTAAAGTTGTCGATCAAATTTTCCTCAAATATTCCTAATAATATGCTTCTGTTTATATGCTATGTATTATTACGCTATTTTTCCTGGGAGATAAGCAATTTTGAATTTTGTTGTTTTTAGATGTTTGTTGATAGTTGGAAGCTAAACCACTGGATATTATTTAGTCAATTTTTCCTCAAATATTCCTTAAACTGCTGTTCTATTAATAGAATATGTATAATTACGCTTTTCCCCTTGGGGGATTAGCAATTTTATAATATGTTGATTTTAAGTCATTGTTGACATTTGTACAAGAACCGCTATTTGAAAATCACTGTCAACGTACTAGCCAGTCCGGTCGGTAACCTGCTTGACTTTCGTGCAAGGGGTCTCTGGATCAAATCTCGCAGTATTTTTTTTCTCTTTTTGAGTTTTTTTTTATTTGTCCTGAGAGTTTTAAATAATTAAAAAAAAAGGTGCATACTTTTGTTTCAATATTCGCGATTTAAAATAATTACTATTTTTTTTCAATACTTCTCTAGGATATAAATCTACACCGATTTAAATTGTAGGTAGTAAATTGGATATTTTTTTTAATTGTAATTGTTTCGAGGTGTGGGATTTTAAAGATTAGAAAAAAATCAGGGTTTCTATAATTTGTGTTTATATATGTATTGAATTGGTGCTCAAACCAGTGCATAGATTCTGTTTTAAACGACGACAAGTTGTACTCATCGAGTCAGATAATTAGTTACTTTTTAGGTATCACGCGGTACCTATGCTGTATGCTAAAGGGAGAAGAGCAATGCTATCGTACAGACGCCAGCAGGTCAACCTACCCGAATCTGTCAGATTTTACCATTCAAACCTTAACCTGCTACTCTTGTGATAAGGTTGAAATTTTATTAAAGAAATCTGACAAATTGTGGTAGCTTGATGTGCTGGCGTCTGTACGTTCAATTTGCAGCGATACTGTAAATCGACCCAAAAATGATAGTCTAATGTTTAAATAAACACGGTTCTTTGAAATTAATGTCGCTCAAATAAGGACGTTTCCTATGCAAACTATGTACCTAGATACTCGTATAACATTATTGATCTAAACTAATAATAAAAATGCAATTATGTTTGTTTTTTACCTTTTCACGCATTACTACCTACTGAATCGATCGTCCCAAAATTTAGCATATACGTTGTCAGGAGTATAGACACGGATATAAGGTATCTTAAATCCCGAATAACAGAAGCTGTTTCCGAGAAAACAATTACGTTCATATTCCAGATGGCGTCACACGATCCGTATTGATTCTCAAATTCTAAAATAACGCAAGCTAAGCCGCGGGCAAACACTAGTTTTAACTAAACTTACTACAAACTTTTTTTTTAGCGAAGTTAAATCATCAAATGAGTCCTGGAAACCTAGGGTAGAGCGCGAGGGACTTTCACACTCGTACTGACTAAAATCCACGGTATCCTTCAATAGCCCTTTACGTTCCGGGGTCACGGTAATTCATGAGTCGCGCGACCCCGGAAACTTACAACTTACTTAAGTGAACCTACTACTTTTACCTACTATTAATTTTACTAAACCATTTTTAAGATACATTATAATTATGTATTGTGACGCAAGCTAGTTGAGCGATAGTACACACGGCTACACATCAAGCTATACATAACCAGTTTGCCTTGGACTCGCTTTATAATGATCTTTCCGCACATTGAACGGTCAGCTTATACTAGTTTTGTATAGCTTGATGGGTAGCTGTGTGTACACAGTTAAATCTAGCAGTAATAATAGACACAACAGATAATACTTGATAACCTGGTTGCTAGCCAACTCCATTTCTCTTGGAATTACGATACCTACATGTTTGATTGATTGCAACAAGTTTTTGGGCATTGGTCATTCTTGATTGGTTTCTAAGCAAAATAGCATAGTTTGGTCGCGGGACTTACGAATTACCGTGACCCTGGAATGCAAAGGGCTATTGAAGTCACCGTGGATTTTAGTCAGTATGATACGAGTCTGACAGTCCCTCCGCTCTGCCCTGGGGAGGACTCATCGATTGGTCATTATTATTTACCAAATAGGCTAATTCGTGTGATTTAATGTTTGATTTAATTTAGTGATGAAATAGAGAAGTATTAAAAAATATAGAATATGTACCTATATGTCATTATCAGCTAAAAATAAACTCAAAATGCCACTGGCCGTGACTTTTATGATCTGTGTGATTTTGTATATAATTTGCGTATTTCATAATAAAAGATTTCGGTGATAAAAGGTCAAACATAACAGTGTTCTTAATATTATAAACTAGCAGCCCGTCCCTGCTTCGTAAGAGTGGACATGATGATTGTCGTCCTCTAAAACCTGGCGCTGATGGTTACAAACACAACAAAAAAAGAAGTAGCCGAATCGGTCCAGCCGTTCCGTAGCCAAATGGTAAAAAACGGAACCCTCATTTTGGCCTTTTCAATTATTATTCATAATTATGTTTCTTTACATTACATTTTAGAAATTACTCGTGTTAAAGGTTTTTTTCCTTAGGTACAAAAATTCCTTAGGTACAGAATAAAACAAGCACGTGTACAGACTGAAATACCTACTGTTAATATTTCAAAACCACACGAGAACGAGTGGTAGTACAGAGTTACAAGTTAAAACTAAGTTAATTATTTAAGGGCTGATTCACAGAAGTTTTGCAAACATAGTGTATGTTGTATGTGAGTCGTAACACGTAACTTTATTGCGGGAGACTTCTGTTTTGACGTTTATTAAATTATTGTGTATGTCCTTGTTTTTCCTTATGTGCGACTTGCCCTAAGTCATACCAAAGTAGGAGTGACAATAATATAATATGTTGGCATAAGAAGGTGACAAAAGACCTCCGTCTCAGTAGGCACGTATTAACATTTTTAAGTAAAAATAATTTTGTATGTAATTCCTTTGACTTTTATTTTAGCGTGGGTGCACCTTAATTAATATAAACTTAACCAGAATTAATTTACTCAAGTATGAAAATTTTGTATATTTATTATCTTGATATCTTTCACGAAATACTTAGAACATGTCTTCACCAAAACTATAAATAACCCTCGACACGAATATAATTTGAAAGCCTTTTCCAAACATGAAATTCTCAGAGAGCAAAGCAAACGTTACTTTTAGAAGCATAAAAAGGTTTTGCCTTAAAGCGAGGCTGCTCTCCGTCCGATATTTGGAGCGGCTCGGCGTAAAGCCATCGGAAAACTACCGCGGTATACTTACACTGTGTATGTATCGCTCCGACGTATCAAATCGTGCGGACAAAACGTAACCAGTCAAGCGAATAACAACACAAAGATCATAAAAAAGAGAACAGTCCATATTAGGCATAATTCATCACGTTTCTAGTCTCTGGGGTTCCCACTTCCCACAGGAGGATTAGATGTAAGAGGGTTATTGTGGACGTAATTACAAAGGCGTGGCATTTTAATCCCGTCAAAGCCTGGAACTTGAAACAACATCCGCTGACAAGTTCGTTAACGTCTTAAATTAATTTTCGTTTAAAATTTGTCAATTGGCGACGAAATTAAACGAAGTTTGTCGTTTCTTGACAACGCGGGATGGCTGGCTCGTGGCCAGGCTTATTTTGTAAGAAACTTTATTCTTTGTCTACGTGGACGCGGCAACACGCTTGTGAATCCGACAACAATGAAAATATAATAAATTTCAAGTTACTTACACACGACCAAAGCGTCGAATTCAGGGAAATCCAATTAAAATTTAAATAGAACCCTTATCTTTTAGCAAAAATTAATTAAGAGGCAAGATTTATCGCTTACATTTAAATTATGTAAAATATTCTATTTTAAGCATTAACACGTCACTACATTAATATTTTTCATAAGAATTCATTATTTCCATTTTTAAATATTTATTTCAAAATCTCGTTTTATAATCAACAGACGCACAACAACAGGTATACATTTTGACTACGCACAATTTTCATAAGTGTGTAGGCAATCAAGGTGTCAAAAAAAAAACACCGTATCTTTTTAAAAATAACCGGATACTCATTGACAGCGGGTGGCCGCTATCCGGCGATTGCATGGGAAATTGTTAATTCTATTGGAGCGAAACACATAGGAAGCGTAGTACCGCGCACGCTGCGACTTGGCACCCTTCCAGTCAACGATTGTGCTTTACTATGGCGATTATTTTCACTGGTGCACTATTCAAACTGCTTCGGAATACGACTGAATAGACACGAAAGAATTTTCGTGTGCAACGACCGACTGTAATGACCGTTTATTCTTTGAAACACGCTCGGTGGAAATCCGTAAATAGGTATAAAGTACCGGTGCGACGTTCAAGTTCCCCTTTTGAAATGTTTACAATTGTTATTTTACGACCGATTGAGCGAAAAAAAATATTCAAAATTCAGTATCTTTGAAGGTTTTGTTTCGGGGAAATTGGTTTTCAAATCTGGATCTCTGTTTATTGAATAATATTTCTACTGAAAAAAATTATTGAAGTATCCATCGATATTTTTAACTTGATCAATTTATATGAGTCTTGCAGGTTTCGTTAGGTAGACATACAAAATTTGCTTTTATCGATGTAAGTATCCACTTACTACTTTTGGAAGCATTAAAATTCAGTACGTCTTTGGCCTTAGATCTTACTTATAACCTTACCAGCTAAGTTTTCCAAACAAACTTCTAATAACTCGTTCCACCCCGCCTTGGAGGTAAAACTTTTTCGACACGTGTAGTATTATTTCAGACAGTAGATATTTTTACCTACTAACATGCAGAGTAAAACGCTTTTTCAAGCAAATCTGTTGCTTACCAACGTAAGTGATTCGATCTAAATTTACATGAACTAATAGTTCAGTTATGTAGACCGTACTAGAATAGTTGGGCCAAATTGCAGCCTGACGTATTAGCTTGGTTGCAGCATCGTGCCAAGCGGTTCATTGATGATAAATCCTTGCTAGGAGCCAAATTAGATAGCCTCAAATGCGAACATAAAGATGGTTGCTCTCGGTACCTCGTAGAACAAATTTTGGTAAGCTTGTGACACATCATTCCTTTTCTCAACCAACGGTGATCTATCAGAATATTCGATTCTGCCTTCATTGAAAGCACTACTTTAAGCCAATGGTGGAAGGTTTATTTTGTAATTTTATCACATGGATTTCTTTCGGATTTCCAGTGCTATGTAACTTTTCTTGATCAGACTTTTGACTGCGTGTATAAATTAGACACTTTACGCACTTTTGGAACGACTTACTTTCTGAAAACTTTTACGTTGTGAGCCTTGTAACCTTTATTTTCGAGGGGAGGATTTTCCTCTTTAAACCAGGATTTTTCCACTTTTGAAATTCACAATGGCATGATTGTACAAGGTTTCAATCCCGTATGTTTCCGGAATTTTCATTAAATTCGTAGCCTAAAAGTCGGGCTTCACAGGCCTTTTTTGATTTGATCCCAAAAAAGGCGACAAACGTTGCAAAACCCGTGCGACCAATTCAAAAAGTTTGTTTAAAATAATAAATAATACTCAAATGTTTTTAGAAGTACGACTATTTGACCAGAGGTACAACAACCGGGTTTCTTAGATTGACTTCGAAATTTCCATCATCTTTATACCTGATAACTCGCTTTTTTTTTCACCAGCTGCTTGAGAAAGTCCTAAGGGTTGCAGCGTAATTTTGATGGAAGTTTCCGCATTAGGCTATCAAATACGGGTCACAGGACTGTCTTAACAGCTAACCATGATCCTAAAAAGTTAAGTGCTATTAAGAGGATAGTATACCGGCTGCAGAAGCATTTTAAAAAATCATTGAGATAGGGTAACACTTAGGGGCAGAAAAACGTTTTCTCGTTTAGAATGGACGAGCGCTCGGTAGACGATGCTCTTAAAGGAACAGCGTGGATTTTAGTCAGTACAATATTGACAGTCCGCCTTGGGAGGACTCATTTGATGATTGTAGCTTGATCAAAAAAGCCATCAAATACAAACATATTTTTCAAATCCAACATTTTGTAGTACCTACTTAGTAGACTTCGAGAGAAAAGTCCATAAAAGATAATCTTCTGTTGTTTCATATTATAAAAATATTCTTATGTATAAATAATAATAACATCTTTTGGACTGAATTTTTTAGGTAAGGTACAAAAAGTTATCCATTTTGCTTACAAATCCACCAAAAATATGAAAAACAAGAGTCAGTTTATACACAAAACATTTAACAATGAGCCACAAAACACATTATGAATGAACAGATTTTTCCAGAATTATCTTTTTATTCTCAACGGGGTTACGTAAAGCGGACTAAGAGAAAACCGTATAAATGTATAAATGAAGTTATATGTATACTTACTTATAGCAAAAACAGTTACGAAACAGCGGGAAGGGGACTGATGATTATGTATAAATTATACGTTATATTTTGTGTTAAAAAAGGGTTAGGAATATTGCGTAATACGTAGGAGGAAAACGATTAAATAAATTGTTTCAAGTTTCAATACTTTTACGTTGCAATCAAACGAAGTAGGTCATCATTATCATCAGCCGGAAGATGTCCACAGCTGAACATAGGACTCCCCCTTAGACCGCCGCGCCGAACGAGAATTTGCCACTTGCATCCATCGGCTGCCCGCGACCCTCACGATGTCGTGGGTTCACCTAGTGGAAGGCCTGCCTACGCTGCGTTTTCCGGTCCGGGGTCGCCACTCGAGAACTTTTCTTCCCCATCGGTTGTCAGTTCTACGAGCGATATGGCCTGCCCATTGCCACTTCAACTTACAAATTTTATGAGCTATGTGACTCTGGTTCTTCGCCGAATATCCATGTTCCTCCTCCTTTGGGAAGTCGGTTAATAAACCATAAAAAGCTAACATTGATACTTGTTATCGACTAACAAAAACAGCACAATAATTATATTGTGGTGTTGAAAACTCGACAAAACCTTTTGTTATGAATTTTCTCGTACCTAATTTTGGAAATAAACACCGAAAAGTAAGATTATACCCGGAGATTTAACAAACAATAGCCAATTCCAGCGCGAAATAAAAAGGAAAATATACGGGCCCATCGAAAACTCGTAGCCTCGTTCTTTTGTTTTGTCGCTGTGTCCCATACATGGTTGGCACGTACTTAGCTCTGGATCGTTACGTCATCAACAAAGACTGGGATGGGAACAGAGTACAGGCAAACAAAATGATTGGTATACCTGTACAGGCTGCAAGATACTAGAGCTTGCAATTAGTATGTTTCAAATAATAACTGTGTTTAATGAGGATGAAATAACGTAAAAAAAAAACAATAAAAAAATTATGTATGAACGAGAACTGCTGCTGATATGAAAAAGTAGTGGAAGATCAAAGAAAAAATAGTTCGACGTATGAAGGAAGATTATGGATAGAAGATTTCAAATGGACGACATGGTTGGCGAATTGATTGAGAGTTTGCTCACACGTATCGTGACCTCGATTCCCAAACGGATAAAATATTTGAATAGCTTACAATTAGTTGATCTGGTTATTTCTGTTTAAAAGTTTGAGTGTTTGTTAACGCATCCAGAAAAAAAACGCTACAGAAAAAAATGCTGTTGTTAGACAACAATAAAAAAATGGATTAGGGTCGATTGACAACCACGATTTTCTGAGAGTCAAGTAGGTAGACAATTATTTTGTATCACAGTCATATATTAGTATGCAATATTATGTGAGTTATCTAACGGAATAAACTTTTAAACTTGTTCAATTGTAACATGAACAATAAAGTTATAAACATCATGAATATAAAGATTCATAGTGTAGCAGAAAGATAAATATGACTCCCTAGATACCAAACGTCTTGTTCGACTATACAGCTTTGTGGACAAAAACCAACAATGATGGATCGTGTTTGCGACATAATAATCTCATGTATACTCACTTTTACTAGAAAAGTATCGTTATAATGCTAAGTCGAGCAACCTTCAAGACAGAATAAGCTGAGTTTGAAAGAGAAACAATTTGTTTTCTTCAGATAAATGGGTGTCTGTGGAATTATGGAGTTTCTTTGCTAGTCGATTTGGCAGTACCTTTTGTATTTTTACAAAGATTTTAAGTTGCTGATTCAGCTAAAGTCAAGTTCGACTCTACCCCATTAAACATGGATAGCTAAAGTTTGTTTAGAAACACCCACGGGTTTATAAGGAATCAGATGAGTTTTAAGGGTTCTCAAAGACAGATAGATAGATGTCTTTTTAAAGGCCACTATGCAGAAGATTTGAAGCGTTGCCATTACGACTGAATCTAGCTGAGCTGGCAGTTGGGGTTTACTACGGGGTCTCTTTTTTTGAACGTGGTAATATCATCGAATGAATCCTCCCGATCAGAGCAGGATGGGAGGGACTGTCAGACTTGTACTGACTAAATAACCTTTACGTTCACGGTTACTCGTTGGTAGGTAAACATTCCGTTCTTGAAATACGTTTGTCATACATACCTAAATTAATACTTTGTAACTATTTATTATGTAAACTTTTATTGTGCTTTACAGTTGGAGACCCAACTTATACAACACAACTCATACAAACAGATTAAAAAAAAAAAAAACTCCGTAGTACACACTCCATATTGTATCCATTATAAATATTTCGTCGTTTACGTCTAAAATACGAACATTGTGCTTCACTGTCTACAATAATGCCGTTATGAAAAGATTTCTTCGTATAACCATAGAAAATGATAATTATGAGAAAAATCTATCTAGTACCTTTTGAAGTGACTTTATTTTTGATAACATCAATTTAATAGCAACCTTATTACATTTATAAAAAAGAATAAAAGCTACTTTACAGCTTGGCAAATTAGAGTAGAAAACCGGAAGTCGCCACTGTACTCTCGCTACCAACACTTTGAATGTTTTTTTTTTCACTTATTACGTTAGTTTTACGGCACAATAATTAGTCTAATAGTAGGCATACACCATCATGCCTATCGATACGATAGATTTCACGCTTGCAATTGTTTCAAATCGGCAGTTCGTCCATATACACCATACACCATCCTGCCTATCGATACGATAGATTTGTCACAACTTCAAATCTGCACCAGTGATGCCAACTCAGCAACTAGATCTGGCTATTATTCGGTGACGACAGCTACAATTTCTAGCACCTTTTCATTTCATCATGAGACTATCGAATTAGATTAAAAAAAAGTGGTGCAAACGATTTTCGACCTTATCGACATTAAAAATTTAGTTTGTTTTTCTCACATTCTCATTCGTTAACATTGCTTCTTCATTAAAATCCGGTGTTTCCATCGTTGTCAATAAGGTCGAAAATCGCTTGAAGGTCGGAAAACATTTGCTTAAGGATTGCAAGTTAAAAAAAGTGGTGCAAGCGATTTTCGACCTTATCGACATTAAAAATTTAGTTTGTTTTTCTCACATTCTCATTCGTTAACATTGCTCCTTCATTAAAATCAGGTGTTTGCATAAATGTCAATAAGGTCGAAAATAGCATGAACCTTTTTTTAACTTGCTTTCGTGGTCCCTTGACACCTCTCAAGTTTTCAATCGTATTTTGGTTTGAAATAAAATGAATAACTCTTTTTTTTACGAGTGTACATGCGATCCAGGTGCGAAAAGCCTCAGTTTTCCTGGTAAGGCCACGTTCACATGGCGATTATTTTCCCGTATACTGTATACAAGATTTTATCGAATAGAGCAGTAATAACAGTTCACAAATGAAAACTTAAAAAAAGTTTAAACGGCGTTCATACGGGAAAATCCCGTGTTTGAGAAATATAATATTTTACCGTGTACCGTGCAAAGTTGTCCTAAAACTGGTCAACTCTATTCGATAAAATCTCGTGTACGGTATACGGGAAAATAATCGCCGTGTGAACGTGGCCTAACCGTCCCTGTAGAAAAGTAGCTAAAAAGTTTAGCCACAAGTTACACTTTTTAGCTTTTTTTCTAGCACCTTTATAAAATTAGCTAACTATCTATGAAGTTGCTAAGATGGCATCACTGCTGCCGATTTGACGTTGTGTCAAAAACGATTTGATGACCTATCAAAATTGGCATGTCATGCCATCAAATTGGCATTCCACCCCCATACACGTTCAATTCTATTTGAGCAAATTGGCAGTTTTATGCCGAATTGACAAATAGGCAGTATGGTGTATGGCTACCATAACAGACCTGCGTTCTTTGTTTAGATCAAATGTCAAAGATTTTAAAACGTTGTCAGCAAACAAAAATATTAGTTCTGGCCAAGCTGTAGCTTCGACAGGTTTGTCAGACACAGAAATTCAGTTTTCAGTACCCTTACCACGAATTTTCATTTTCATTTCAATTTTCATTTTACTTCACAGTATTTACAGCGTTTCTTGAGGTTTCTTGTATGAAAGAAACGCTTTAAATACTGGAAAGTAAATGAGTGAAAATTCGTGCTAAGGGTACTGATCACTGTTTTCCCATGACAGTAGGTAAAAACTACCGAACTTGGCAATAATCTTGAAATTCAAATATTTCTGAATAGTCTGTATTCATTTGAAAATACCTTATAAATTAAACAAAATTGTAAAACAATTTCATTTATATTCTCATTTAGAACTTCCAAAGCTAATTAACCACAGCGGAAAGATTAAACATAAATACTAAAGTAACAAATTGTTAACGATAAAATTCAGAAGACAGATGTTTCTGAGATGTAATCCTAAAACTAGGGTTGGTCGGTTGGTCCCACGGGCCGAGGCCGGAATGAAACTTTGGGCCTAAAATTAAATTAATTAGTTCCGTACATATCCCGTTTCTCTCTTGTGTTTATATAACGAGAATATTCCGTAGTATGCTTCTACAGTTTCGTTATTAAGTTGATAAACGTGAAGCTTTTTTTAATAAATGATCTTGAGGTTTTGAAACAAACAATTGAAGGAAAAAATCCAGAATCTATCCTTTTATTATTAGCTTTTATACGGTCGTGTCTTTCAGCTAAACTGAGGAGCGTCTTCATTTGCTTTTACATACTTTGTTCTATTAAAAATTAAAACACAATATTTTAAGAAACGGAGACGGAGAACCAGCGCATGCTGTAGTCCAGAAGATAGGAAGGAAAATAAATTGAAGGTGACGCAATGACACAACAAAAATTTTATTTTAGAAAGAACAAGGTTCAAAAATGTATGGACACCGTCCCCACCCTTGTAGCACCTTAAAACCTATGTCTATCGAAGGATCATAACCGTCTTATCATTTCATTGTTCTACGGCGAAGCTGAAATGTGCATCCGAAAAAAGTTATATCGACATGAAGGAACTGGATTCAGTCAGAATACTATGTTCCCGATCACGATGGTTTTCTCTTTAATTATTACCGTGAAATGATTTCGATCATTCGTGGCTAATTGAAAAGCTCGCGGCTAAATAATTACAGCCACACAGACCGATCATTGAGGTTAAGCCGCGCTTACCGAGGTCGGTCTGTGGATGGGTAACAATCTGTCATTGTAGTTTCCTCCGTGTCTCGGAAAGCACGTAGTCGTTGGTTCCGGCCATCATTGTTGATCTTTGACAGTCTTTACAGTCAGAATCTATAAAGTCTGACCACCAGTCTTACCATGGGGTATCGTATTAACCAGTTACTGGGTTGTGGAAGTCCGATAGGCAGTCGCTCTATGTAAAACACTGATATTCAGCTGCGTCTGGTTCAACTGGAAGACGACCCCAATAAGTTGGGAAAAGGCTAGGAAGGTGGTGGATGATTTTGTTCGGAGGTTTCAAACAACTGTTTGGAACTAAATAGTGACCTCCGCACGGAAGCAACTCACGGAGCAGAAAAAAGTACAATGAAGAATTCTAATGAATATCATTATTGTGAAGTAATCATTGACCGATTTTGAAGAGTATTCAAATAAAAATATCTTTTTATATTTTATATACAAATAAAATCTAACTTTTTATCGCCACAAATACTTTACTCGGTGGTTCCGGTGTCTATTTCAATATTGTCCCAGGCATTGGCTAGCCCAACGTAATTCTCTTAATGCCTTCCAATCCAACCCTACAGTACCAAATGAAACTGACTGACTGTCGTAAAATGGTTAGTCAAGAAACTCAGGAAACCTTAAATTCCCCACAATTCTTCAGTTATGAAACGCCTTTCCAAGCGTTTCTTTGAACTCTGCTGCAAACCCCTAATCGCATCGGCCACCCGATACGACCCATCGCGTATTAGTACAAGTCACTGGCCCAGGCATACCCTCATCACTCCGGGCACACCGCAAGCGCGGCGGAGAGACCCTTTTTAAAGAATGGCTGGGGAGGCGCCACGTGCGGCGGCCTCACCTTCCGCTTGACGCAGGTCTTCACCGGATACATTAGTTTCGAGAGGTTCCTGTGTCTGATAGGGAAGGAACAATTGACTGGGTGTCATCACTACGAGGTTCGCTCGGAGGATACGGTGCAGGTCTACCCCGCTTGGGCAGAACATCACCGTGTCCTCACGACGGCGATAGGCGTGCTAGCGAAGGCACCTGCCTCCTGCAGGCGCCCTGAGTGACAGCTCGATTACACAACCGAAAAATGTATTTGCGGCGATAAAAAGTTAGTTAGATTTTAATATTTTTATTTGAATACAATTCAAAATCGGCCAATGGTTACTTCACTTATCGACATTCATTAAAATTATTCTTTGTACTTTTTTCTGCTCCGTGAGTTGCTTCCGTGCGGAGGTCACCATTTAGTTCCAAAGAGTTGTTTGAAAACTCTGAACAAAATCGTCCACCACCATCCTAGCCTTTTCCCAACTATATTGGGGGTCGGCTTCCAGTTAAACCAGATGCAGCTGAATATTTTACATAAAGCGCCTGCCAATCGGACCTCCAAAACCCAGTAACTGGGTAATACGATACCCCATGGTAAATATGGTGGTCAGATTTTAGAGCTTCTGATTGTAAAGACTGTCAAAGATCTACAATGATGGCCGGAACCCACGACTTTACGTGCTTTCCGAGGCACGGAGGAAACTACAATGGCAGATTGTTACCCATCCACAGACCGACCTCGGTAAGCGCGGCTTAACCCGAATGATCGGTCTGTGTGGCTGCAATTATTTAGCTGCGAGCTTCTCAATTAGCCACGAACGAACAAAATCATTCCACGGTAATAATTAAAGAGAAAACCATCGTGATCGGGAACATAGTATTCTGACTGAATCCAGTTCCTTCATGTCGATATAACTTTTTTCGGATGCACATTTCAGTTTCGCCGTAGAACAATAAAATGATAAGACGGTTATGATCCTTCGATTGACATAGGTTTTAAGGTGCTACAAGGGTGGGGACGTTTTGGGTATTGTTCTTTATAAAAAAAAAATAGGTTGAGACAACAGAGGTGAAATACCTCTCTGTTACAAGACGTTATGAGAGGCCGAGGGGCCACCAGCGTAAATACATAATTGTCACAACAAGAGTTCCACCATGTCTGCTATCAAATTCAAACTAGATTCCCACGATGTTTAATTTGTAATGCTGACATGAAAATTAAGTCGAAACATGCACATAACATTGGCTGTACCCCAAGAACATTTTTCATGGTAACTATTTGGCAGCCCAGCCGGTTATAATGACCACTTGATGCCTTACTTGTATGCCAGGGAGATATTGTCACTGATATTATGCCTTTTGGGAATGTAATTACTGCTGATATTGCTTTTTTTTTGTAGTGTGATAAACTCATCAAATGAGTCCGGAACCCGTACTGTCAGAATCGTACTGACAAAAATCCACGATGCTCTTTAATGACCCTTTACGTTCCGGAATCACGGTAGGTTATTTGTGAGTCCCGCGACTCCGGCAGGCTTTGGTCCTCTAAAGGGGGGGGGGGGCGTCATTATGTTGACAATTTTGAGGCGCGAGAGGAAAACATTGCGCCGTCGACCCGGGCATGGTCCATGGTCGTACAGTGAGTCGCCCATTACTCGCCGCTCGCATGCCCAATTTTCTTAAAGAAGTCTTCATGATGATTCTGACTCTACTTTCTCCTTTTTATTCTATAACCTAATCTATGTAGACACTTCATTCATTTTTCATTTTCTGAAAATGGTAAAGCAAAACCTGCATTATAAATTCCTTTCATTCTAGAAAATTATATGTAAGTATTAGAATTCAGAAGATCGGGCTCTCGGTATTCAATACACTATAAAATTTTATAGTGCTGTTCGGTTATTCGGAATTTAATAGCGTTATATACCTCGACATGGTTATGTGAGGTTTCTGTTAACATTGTGGAGCTACCGGTATCGATATTCGCGCTTTGGCGAGTTTCATTTGTGCCCTGAAAATCGCACGTAAAATACGTTTTTGCTGTGGATACGTGCTTCTGTGACCACAGTCAGAAATGATATTTAGATAATGTACAGTCCCTGTTCTTGTTTCAAATATTGGATATTCGTATTTTGTTTTGTATTATTTTTGAGTAAAGTCGGAAAAAGAAAGTTCTTTTGATTCCTTTTATTGAGTTTCGATATTCATTGGTGTCGGCTGTTAGTACATGATTATGTACTTAATGTATAAATTATGCGTTCAGAATTTGCACAGTAAGGAAGTTAAGTGACAATGGGCCGGCCATATTAATTGTAAAAATGGATGACCGTTGAGGTAGACGTTTACTCGAGTGGAGACCATGAGAGTAGGCGATGATTATTATTTAGGTATTTATTTATTTATTTATCAAAAAACTTATTCCATCATTACAGGGTTTCCCCTAATGCGATAGATTAAGACCTTAAACTAACACAAACTATAAACAATACAACAACTACAGAAAACAATAAAAAAAAAAGGTTGCACTCCAGGAGTGCCGGTAGAAGTGAAAACTTTTTTGTTACTATGTTTTATTTTTAATTTGAATGACGTCTTACTCATTTTCGATCAGGGTCACGTGACCCTGACGCGAGTTTTGGTCACGTGACCCTGACGCGAGTTTTAAATTTTTTACCCATTACAGAAAAAGTGTACAACGCCGCTAAAGAAGTTTTCACTTCAAAAAGTTAAAACAAAATTACAACATGATGATCGAGTGAAATGGCGTGCGATTGGAGAGGCCTATGTCCAACGCATGCACTGCTATTGACTGATGATGAAATTATGCATTAATTTCTGTAACAGTTAGATCACGGATTCCTTACATGTTATTGCAAAAGCCTATATGTCCAGAAATGGGACAGTTATAGGTTCGTTAAGATACATTTATTATTCAAAGGACACTTGAATAAAACTAAACACCACTATTATTCACAAGGGCACTTCTTCACCAATTTATTTGCGTTATCGAGTCCCAATATCCTGTGCCATAATCCAATAAATCTCCACATTGTCGTCGCTTGCAAAATGGATAGTTTTCTCATCAGATATTTTAGTATACAAATATATATAAGTATATTTATATACATGGAGGGATGTGTTTGGCCTGATACAATAACAGGATCCGGTGCGTGTCACGAATACACAGTGAAAATGTTGTGGGGAACAAGATACCATTCTTGTTACATTAATATTATACTCGTATATAAGACACACTCAGTATTATTTTGAGGGTCGGTTCTTGATTTTCGTAGGTTATAATATATATTATTTAAATACCCTATGGATCAAGAGAGTGTTTTCGTTTTGTAAAGTAAATAAATTAAAATAACGTAAACTGCGGAAAAGCGTATGTTAAACGTTTCCTGATTTAAAAAAATGTCCATTGAGTTTCTTGCCCGTTTTTCTCCATATCTAAGCTTTCGAATGGGAAACTGCAATTTCACAGTTATTTTCTCTTGTGACCGGGATTCAAGAAGTTCATTACTTATACATATTTGTTTTTATTTTTTGTTTTGAAAATTCCTGTAACTGGCACAATAAAAGTAAATTCATTGATGTCTAATACAAGATTATAATTATCTTTTTTATCAATACCTAGATTGCTAACTTTTCTATTTTTTTTTCACTGAATATTGTCTCTTGGTATAAAGGTTTTCTTTTCTATTCTAAAATTGAAAACATTTGTTTTTATTTCCTAAGATTGAAAACAGTTGAATTCGAGTGTCTAATTTATTTTTCAATTTATTATAATCTTTTTTTCTCATCGCAAATCAAAAATGGCTGCTTATTTTCTAGTTAATTAGCTTCATTAGTCATATCGGATACAAAAAAAAACTATTCATGATAATGGACCTCAGACCCTCTACGTATTTAACCATACTACTTGAATTTGAAGTATGCACAATAAAAATTATGTGGGAAATGAAAAAGCGCCTATTGTTTACGAACGAGCAACTTATTTAATCCATCAAACTGACTAAAAACTGTGGCCTAAGTTCACGTTTACTTTTTCGTCAGAAAAATCTTAAAACTTGCCTCTGATTATTAAATTTCAATACCTAGCCACCACGAATTCTCAATAATATAAAACTGGCTGGAATATAAATTATTATGAATAATATCTTGTTATTTTTTCGGCTTTTAATAAATTATCTTAGTACTGAATACAAATTTGAAAGTCTGTAACAAAGGAAAGGTGGTTGTTATAAAAAAAAGAAAACAGAAGTTTGATGTACCTACACCGTGATACACAGTGATATATATTGGTTCTGTGCACAACGTCAGCGCCACCTAGTTCGAAACTTTATTGACTCTGACTGTTTCAATTCAAATCTGATATTTTACTAATCACTTGGTTTTGAATATTATGGTGACCTCGAGGGCAGCACCATTTACGATTACAGTAACCTTAGCACGAATTATCAGTATTTGAGACGTAAAGTAAATTGGAACTTTGACAATTTCAAATTGACATTTTTCAAAAAAAATTGTTCCTTCTTCGCACACCAGAGGCGCTGTTCCATTTTTTCATACAATAAACGCTGGTAACGCTATAAATACTGTAAATTTCAGGTCTCGGGGACACATGACCATTTAACATGGGTTTGGTTTTGTCTAGATTCATTGCGAGACCCACACGCCGCGTTCAAGAATCGCTCAGGCTGTTCAGCATTACTTTTTGTTTTGACGGCAGCTATTCATTTCCTGAATTGTTCATCTTTCCAAGAAGCACTTGGGATGCGATAAAACTTAAGTTTACCTACTATTTATGCTACTGTTTTTGCAGTTTACAACTCAACAACTGTTGTGACCCATTGTTGTTAGCGGAATAACAATAATTATTGTTAAAAAAATAATTATAGAAATATCTCACAGATTAATAATATTGAATTTGACAGACGACAGAGCTCAATGTACTCTGTGACAGTGTCTATATTATTATTTCTACTTTTTGTGACCATAAGCGCTGCAATCCATGATACTTTTCATGTAGCGAATAACCTGGTTTTTAACGCTCAGGGTAATTTTTATCTTGTGTGATAACTATAAAACTTAATGCAAGTTAAGTCGCAGGCATAAGCTAGTAAGTAAATAATTTATTTTTAGTACAGACTCGTAAAAAAAGGCTTGTTATGTAGGTCAATATATCAACCCTATTAAACTAGGCGTAGTTGCGAGTAACCGAGCAGCAAAGTCATTTATTATTTATAGAACTCAAATTGGAATGCTTAAACAAAAACTGGCTAAGTGCGAGTCGGACTCGCCCGTAAAGGTTCCGTAGCAGCAAGTAACATAATATAAAAGTTCTTGTTGTTGGTTGTAACTTTGCAAGGTAAATTGCAGTTTACGATTTATGACGTATTAAAAAGAAACTAACTGTTCGATCTCGTTCAAACCAATTTTCAATTGATGTTTTTATGGTACATCATATATTTTTTTAGTTATATCATTCTCTTATTTTAGAAATTACAGGGGGGTGGGTACATTTTAACATTTTGAAAGTGTCTCTCGTGCAAACTGTTCAGTTTAGAAAAAAAATATGTTAATAAGCTCAATATCATTTCAAGACCTATTCATACCCACACGTATGAGGCACACGAAAAAATTTTTTTTCGAGTTTCAGTTCTAAGTATGGGGGGTACCCCCAAAATTGGTTTAATTTGTTTTATTTTTGTGTGAAAATCCTAATGCAGTTCACATAATACATCTACTTACCAAGTTTCAAGAGGATATCTCTTATACTTTCGTCAAAAAGTGACTGTGACATACGGTTGGACAGACAGACAGACATGACGAATCTATAAGGGTTCCGTTTTCTACCATTTGGCTACGGAACCCTAAAAACGGCTTTGGTAGTTTACTAGCTAAAGGTACTTAATGAAAATGTAATCAATAAAAAAGGTAATTCAGTTATAATTATATTCAAAAAAATCCAGAAGTTCTTCAAACAAAAACTCCAAGAATAAGCCAAATGAGTTGTATGGGAGGCCCCTTAAATATTTAATTTATTCAGTTTTTTAGTATTTGTTATTATAGTGACAACAGCTGTGCATTATTAATGAAAGTTTCAACTGACTGACAAACACACAGCGGTGTCATAGTAATAGGGCCACTTTTTGCCATTTGAGCACGGAACCCTAAAAAACAGAATTAAAATCGATTTTTGTATGTCTCTATGTACTTCTCGATTTCATGTTTCGGCAAAATCCTACAAACCGCACTCGATTTCGAAATAAGAGAATGCGATGCCAAAATACTCAAATATGTTTCACTAAACTGTAGATAGATAGCGTAGAATTTCCATTATTTGCATTCCGTATGGACGCGGAAATGCAAAGTCGATGCGTCTTCAAACGATGTGGTTTATCTAGAAATGGTTTGAAGAGCTCCGAGCGAAGTTGAAATGCATTGAATAATATTGCTTTGTATTGTGTTTCATTGGTTTTGAACAGGAATAATAAGCAGCTATTTTAAACGTATTTTTTTCTGGTGAATGTATGTCTATGCCTTTGACATGTGGTATTGTTTGAGTGATGAATTATTCCCGTTGGATCCCACTTTTCGATCCCATTTTTTAGGTAGTCCCGATGAATCCCATTTTTAATTCCCGTTGAATCCCACTTTTTGACAACATGTGTACGTACATATCAGAAGAAAACTGTTACCGTTATTTTGAAGACAGGAGACATAAAAAACAAATTACGAAAGTTAGGACTTACCACAAATAACGTTTTGTTCGTAATTAGGCTTCTGAAAGGCTAGGTCACGGGACTTATCTCATAACCGTGACCCCGGAACATAAAGGGCTATTGAAGGACACCGTGGATTTTATAGTCAGTAAGTAGGTACGAGTCTGACAGTCCCTCCCGCACTGCCCTGGGTGGGAGGACGCATTTCAAGATTTCACAAAGTAAAAAAAGGCTTCTGAAAGGCTCAATAAAGATGAAAGCTTAATTGAAGAAACATTGTAAACAGGATATTTTTGTACTAAAACGTACGTTTTGTAACAAAATCTACAAAATTACGGTACGTAATTTTCTCCAATAGTTAATTCTTATATTTATGCAAAATACAAACAAAGTACCCTCCGCTCCGTGCTAAAGTTAACAGGAACAAAAGATAATAAGTAGGGTACGGACCTAGCGTAGTAAAAACCTATTAATATTAATGGGCTATCTGCGCAAAGGTCCCCACTAAAGTTATCAGCCTGGGACGCTTCTAGTAACGTAATCACCATTCTGGTTCAATGCTCTAGTGATCACACACATGAGATTCTGCGGCGAACTGCTCTGTAATGAGAGGGGATTATAAAGTTTCTAATCATAAATTGCGTAATTATTATTTTACTAACTTTTGCCTGCGGGTGCGCGGTCTCTTTTTACGCTTAAATACCTATAGACGTAAGTAGGTATATTATGCTTATAATCAACTATCCATTTTCGAAGTACGTAAATTCATCGAAATCTGGGGGTCTATTGTATAAGTCCGTTGACTAAGACGTCAACAAGACTACGTAACTACGGATATGGATAAACGAACGTAACGAAGGTCAAAATTCAAAATCAACTTCAACGACTGAAGTCCTTATGACGCGGTACTAGTATCTATATTATGCCATAAAATCAAAATCCGTTAAAATTAGTGACGGTGATCAGTAATATTTACAACGTACCTGTATAGGAAACTTCTAAGACTTTCAAATTTTCTTTGTTCTGTACATCGAGATGTTCAACTGCCTTATAAAATATAAATCATATACATGGTCGGAGCCGAGCATACAAAAAATATATTGCTACTTAAATATAAGAGGATTAGTAAGTTTCCGCTTCACCTAGTCTACATATCGAGAGAAATTTTTCAGCCTTATTTGATTATTATGCTTATTGTTTAAGTGTAGTTGGTATAATCTTTAGATTTGGCCTAACTATCAATTGCATTAGATTCCTTTAACATTTGGCTAAACTTAAAACCCCTTAAGTGTTGGGTTCATCAACCAATCATACTGTAATTCCTACAATATTAAATGCAATATTAAAGCGTTGCATCATGATAATCAAAATGACATAACGCTCTGAATTCGTTGATGCTTATTATTCATTGAGCACGGTGTTGCACACGGATGATTTTTCAGTTCATAATGAAAAATTTTGATTTAAAAAATCAACCAATTCTCTGTTTCATTTTAGTTTTCATCCTTAGAGCTTAGGAGCTAGACTTTTTGAAAAAATAACATATTATTCAATCAACTATCTCGTGTATTCTTGTTTTCAAAAATCATTCGGTAATTTTCTCGGACATGTAGCAATATTATCTAGTAATTCAGTCCAACGTCTTGTCATACCGAATGTGCTGTTCGGGGAAAAAATATTGTGACAGTAGCCAGTCAGACATTCTAGTAATTCCATAAGTGTTTTCACGGATCTCGTCTATTTTTGGGAAAAAAAAGCTGCGATCACAGAGGATGCCGACTGGGAAAATAAATAAAAACAAATGACAATCTGTCGGTTGGTACAGTTCATTCCATTTTTAAAAGCCAATAGTTAGTAGTTATCTGATGGTATCGGCCTTAACTTATAAGATGTAGATTGCCTGTTCGAACGTAAACATGCAATTTGTTTTGGGCTACTTATTTATTTCTCCACTCCTGCTGGGAGACATCGTAAACCAAAGCATCGAAGACAAGTGTGTGACTTACCTTTACCAATCGGCATTAAGCCCAGTCACCCAGTGGAAGATTATGTCTCCTTCTTTAACCGAAAAGAGGCCTTTTTCCCAGAAGTGAGAAATATAGAAGATGAATAAGCCAAATTCAAAGTTAGTTACCAAACAATACGCTTAACGTTACCTTAAAATAGAACACGGATAGAGAAACAATAGGAAACCAGTTTTATATTTTAAAACAAAAGGCAATCCAACTAACAAGTTGACATAGTTTTAGTTCTATTGTTTTGTAGATGTTCTACATTTTAGGTAGCAACGGGACAAGTTAGGTCTGAGTGATATCTTTATTTTGACAGTCAACAGGACAGGCAGATAAATTATAATGATGGCGCGGTTGGCATAGTAGCCGAGCTTATTGTCTTGTGCTTTGCGTATCGCGGGTTCCGTTCTCACACAGATCAAATACTGGCAACATAATACAGGCAGATTCAATTCTATGCCTTCAAGTAGTTAGTTGAAGTTTGGTTTTTTGTGTATATGTAAGATATCTGTAAATCTAACCATGATACAAGAAAGAATATTAATGTATCATCTTTTTTCCTTTCCAATTAATTTCACATTTTATTTTCGATTTTTAGTAGTTTCTTTTTTGATCATTTTGATATGTTTCTTAGCATAACGAGTAATGTACTTTCAGTGCCTTGCATTACCCGGTTCCTTTTATTAAGATTGAAAATAAATATAAAAGAATACAGGAATTAGATGGAGCATTACCCGATAAATATGAGTAAAATCAGTTTGATTACGCAATCAGATCAAATCCTATGTTCGATAAAATTAACAAACACTGGCGCCTACAGAATCAAATCGGCCGTCCACAGTCAACATTGTCATAACTCCCCATACACCCGTACATTATCCCTAGCATTAAGGTCAGGGTCTCACAAACGATATAGGCCCAGCAATAGCCCTTAACTCCTAAACCTTAGCTATTCAACTTGTACAGAAGATTAATTAAACTATTAATCCAGGAAAGTGTAGCTTACGCCTTAATCGGTAGCCAATGAAACCGCGGCATTCTTCAGCCTCAGTACTTTAGATTCGCCGATCTGTTACTAGTAGAGGGTTTCCGATCTTTCCGTCCATTATGTCGAAGTAATTACTCGGGCCGTGTAAAATACAGCTTTTGCTTTGACGAGTCCGGTCACACATGGACGTAGGAATTGGCAATTCTCGCTAATGGAACGATGAGTGCGTAGGTAGGTAGGTAGCTTTTATTTAATTCGTTTTGTTTACATATAAATGGGATCTGCGTTATAAATGTTATTAACGGGTTGGATCTATGAATATTTTGAATTATAATTTTTTACTCGGCTTTTACAGTTTCTATAATTTGTGAAAGCAACGATGTCATGGGAGAGAGTAATGGTCGTCCAGGAACGGTCCCGACTTACGAGGTATGGGTATAGTTGATTCCTACCCAACCAGTCGCATTATTTTATGTATTTTATTTTATCACAAGTACTATAAATCGGTGAAACAAAAAACAAGGAAACCGGCTTGGCTGTCTTAGAAACAAAAATTCGAAGACATTTCTGACATATACCTACCTATTCGCAATGGGCTGTCTCTCTGTTTGGGAGGAGGCCTGTATATTTTATGTTGTGTTAGTTCAATATTAACGGAAATTCAGTCCCTTTGACTATAAAGTAAAGCACACCACAGAGGCAGATTTCATTCCAAGATTTGTATCGGTATTGTATCGATTTGATAGCCATCTCTCTTTCCAATTAATGCTGGATCTGGGTTTTCAATTACCCTCTCGAATTTACGTTGAATTTACTGTATGTATCATCCATCTCCCATCATCTAAAATATTCCCACTGCTGGGACACACGCCTCCTCTAGTGAGCCATAATCCACCACGCGGGCCCAGTGCAGTATTGGATATCACATCTCTTCGAATTTTTGGTTCTAGAGTACATGTCGGTTTATTCACGATTTTTATGTTAGCTCGTATTTTTTTTCTCCCAAAAGGCCACCATTCATGATAATAACAGACTCGTTTGATTTGTCGTGAGTACTTTGTCTATTGTAAGTATTTAAAAATGAAGCAGTTGTTGAAAATACTTACGGAGTAACAGTAACGCAAAAACTAACATTCAGTGAAACAAAATCACATAGCCGACTACACTGTATTTCCTTTACAAAAGAAACACGTAATTGGAATCCAAAAGGTAGTTCGACGTCTAAAGGTGCCTACAGACGTCTCAATTTCACACCCAACCTGCGCGATTAATTGTGGAACGGATCATTGGACCCAGCATCTCGATATATGGACCCAGCGGAGGAGGACGTCCCGCCTTAAATCGATTCGAGAAACCTCTCGGACTCGATGTGAAATCGAGACGTTTGAAAGCACTCTTGGCCGTAGATGCTGCATTATTTATTTCTAGAGATAAAATGTAGTAGGTACTTTATACAGAAATAATGTATGTTTATTTCTTCGAAAAATTTTACACTCTCTAGACCATTTATTTTTTCTTTTCCTCCTACCCTTACTTACATACTTGTACTGACTAAAATCCATGGTGTCCTTCAGTAGCCCTTTATGTTCCGGGGTCACGGTAATGAGAAGTCCCGCGACCCCGGCAGGCTTCGGCCCTCTAGAGGGGAGGGGGGGCGTCATCATGCTGACACTGAGACGCGCGTGGAACACAACGCGCCGTCGACCCGAGTATGGTGTATGGTTGAAAAGCGAGTCGCCCATTACTCTCCACCCGCCTTAATATTCCCGAGAAGTAATTAGCGTAATCACAATAACAGAACACAAATATCACCAAGTGTTTGTGTCTCCCGTCCTTGGTTCGTCGAAGGGAGACACACAAGGACAATATGAACGTAATGATGTGACAGTTAGACGCTGGCTCAAAGCCAGGAACGGCGACAATACTCCTATATTTCCCCTGTCGATAACACTAGATATAACCGTTATTTTTTTGTTCATGAAACGATACCGTTTGGCATAGAATCTGGTTTCGGAGTGACTGTGATCCGATTTCTCGTTTTCGTTTTACACTGCATTTCATATTGTTTCGTAGTACACGATTTTACAAAGTTTTACATGAAAAATGTTTTTCTCTTTTCTATTTTAGTTTTATATTTTGTATCGTGCGCAAAATCAGGGAAAGGACCAAGTTGACGAGCATGGCTAAGAATATACTGAACTAACAAATCATACTTTCATATAAATCAAGTTAACATTTTTGAACGCAAAAAAGAGCAGTAGTGGCCTAGTAGTATCGGTCCCGCCTTACGAGTCGGTCGTGGGTTCGAACCCCGCCAGGCGAGTTACTTTGTGTAATTTATTTCATTACCACTGCTCTCAAAATGGGGAAGGAAAACATCGTGAGGAAACCGGCATGTCGTAGAACCAAAAATTCGAAGACAAGTGACATCCGCACTGGGCTCGCTTGGTGGATTGTGTATTGTCTACTCCCTCTCACAGAGAGGAAGGCCTGTGTCCCAGCAGTGGGAACATTACAGGCTGTTGATGATGATGATGAAAAAGACCCAAATTACTCGCATATTATGTCACGTGGTAGTTATGTAGAAGTCAGTCGACTGATCCAACATTAGAAAAAAAGTCTATATAACATAATAAGTAGCTGTAAATCACTATAAAACTGTTACATAACATGAAAGTTAAATATGGGCCCAATTATACGATATTTTTGCAATTGGGTAAGAATTAACAACAATTTATGATTGGTCAATAAACATTATGAATAGACTTGTCTATTATATTAGCAACATTACTATTGGCAACAGACTCCATGTGATATTCAGATCTAAACAAGTACAAGACACAACATGTCGTTAATGAAGAGGTATTTGCTAAAGTAATGACCATGTTTTCCATTCATTTATTACTCGTATATTACTACTGCTATTTTTGTACTATTATTTTTTATTCTTTGACAGAGCGGTAATACTTATGATATTGGTTATATTATGTAAACAAGCATCCTACGGTTGCTTGTACAAAAAAAAGCTATATTTGATTGACAAAATATAGCTTTTTTTGTTATGTTTATCAAATCAATTTACGATAATTTACGTACACATTTAGGAATCCATTCTCTGCAACGTGTATTGTTAATAACGCAAAACTGAACAATGTTTGTTCTAAGACATTTGGAAACTCGCAAAAAAAAAAGAGTTTTCATACTGATGGGTCCGATCAATTTCTCATTTTGTATGAAAAAGCAAACATTTTTGGAACGAAGTTCCTTATCGCGCATTGTGAAAGGGGGCTAGACGGAAAAAAATCTTACGAAAAGTTGTCACGACACTTTTTGGAACGAAGTTCCATATCGCGCGTTGCGAAAGGGTGCTAGAGCTCAAAGAGTGGAGTGGAGCGAAGCGGAGCGGAGCGGAGCGGAGTGGAGTGGAGTGGAGTGGAGCGGAGCGGAGTGGAGTGGAGCGGAGCGGACTGGAGTGGAGTCGAGTCGCGACGATTATTTGATGGGTGTCCTTTGACACCTCTCAAGTATTTTTTTTTTGCGAATTTCCTAAATATTTTTCATATCATTTCATAATTGTGTACTTTTATATTAGTTTTAAATTGCTTATTCAACATCGAACTTTAATGTTCTTTAGATAACACGGCAACTTTAAAAATAATTACCAGCAGGACTAATGTGTATGATGCGGTGTTATACGTTGTATAAGCAGAACAGAAAACACATGTTTCTACCAGTGTTTCTATAACAAGATTAGCACAAATGAGATTCCTAATAGCATCATCCTGCATTGGACTCACTAGAAGTGCTACACGGGAAGCAATAGCAGTGCATTAGCCTGCTTAATGCTTATCTTATCGGACGTAAGTGGCATAGTGGCATAAGGAAGTGGGTCGGTGGCGCACTACCCCTTCCAGAGTTGTAGTGGGAATGGGCTATCGATACTATAACGACATCTTATAGAACTATTATATCGACAGTAGCTGACAGCGTCATCTTATGGACAATTTGTTGTAACTTGTCAATGATTTTTAATGCTTAGTTTTCGTAAGATAACTAGTTTGTTGTCAGCAATCTGACGGGAGAGAGCCTGCTGTCCTGTCATATCAGGAACATGTGGCCCCGGAACGTAAAGGGCTATTGAAGGATAGATGATTTTAGTCAGTAAGAGTCTAACAAATCTTCCCTTTACATCCTGGAGGACTCATTTTACAAGTTTCGGATATTTTCGTTCATAAGAAGCTGGATTCAGCATCATCTTTCGGTATTTCATTTTATTTGAAGTTACCGCAGCATGTTTACTTCTTCCATTCTCCACTTTTAGACGTCATGTCATGAGGAGCACTGACCAACTTATCATAATTTTTGCATGTAGCATAAATAAATGGGTCGGTACTCGGTACCCCTTCCAGCGTTATAAGGTTAGTGTTGTGTAGGAATGGGCTATCGATACTTTAACGATATCTTAGAAAACTATTATATCGATAGTGGCTGACAGTGTTATCATATGGATGATTTGTTATGACTTAACGATAGTTTTCAGTGCGCTGCGTCAGCTTTTATGTTTATTTTCTGTCGTCGTCTACTTTATATTTTGCTGATTCAATACATTTTCGTCTCCCTTTCTTAGGCTTTCCATAAAATTTTGACGAATTCGTACATTCTTTCTATAGTTTAACTTACTAGAAATTTTAACAGAGAAAAGTTATTTTAAACCTTTTAAAAAAGTCTCAAAAGCTTGACGCAATTGTGTATTTAAGAATTTTAAACTCCTAAACCTATTGTATCGTTTAAAATGTTGAATATGTTTGCTGCGACCTCTAAAAGTTACAACTTACGCTACGAAACAGGTCAAAGCCTAGTTTATTTTGTTATAAATAGAAAACTTATACATATATGTTTTTATATATTTGTGTATTAGTCTATACAGCCACTTTCACTTTTATTTCAGAACTATTTATCTTGAAAGTACGTGACATTCTTTTTTCGATTTAGAAAACTTAATAAGAATGCGAATAAAGGGTTCGGAATTTTTTCACCACTATACTATTTTAAGGTGAATTATTTTTTATTAGTGCACGTTTTCATCTTAATAAAAGCCTTCTATTGGCTTTCCAACTTTAGGTGCTTTTAATAAGGATTGAAAAACCAATGTTATGCTTTTTACAAACACAGTTATTTAAGTAGCAACGAGTAACGTAACTTTTTCACATCACTCCTCTCGCCCGTCGACCCGAGGATTTATTCCCGTTGACTCCCACTTTTGGATCCCATTTTTTAGGTATTCCCGATGAATCCCGTTTTTAATTCCCGTTGAATCCCACGTTATGACAACATGTGTACATAATATCAGAAGAAAAGTGTTAACTTTATTTTAACGCACTTTAATTTACTCTCTGTTATTAATTTATGAATTTTACTTAAAAAAAGTTTTAAAACAAAAGCAATTTTGTCGTTGAAAGTACTCGCATTCAGATTTTGTAAAGCACGTGGGATCCAACGGGAATAGTTTTTGGGATCCAACGGGAAATATATTCAAGTGGGATCGAACTGGAAAAATATTCAAGTGGGATTCAAAAGTGGGATCCAACGCGAATAATTCAACCCGAGCATGGTCACATTGGTCACTCATTACTCGCCCCCGCCTTATAGTGGCTCGCCGCCTTATAGTGGCTAGAATTTGCCTCATGACATCCGATTAGGCAGTGCCGTAGGTTTTGTATAAATAATTACCAGCAGGACTAATGTGTATGATGCGGTGTTATACGTTGTATAAGCAGAACAGAAAACACATGTTTCTACCAGTGTTTCTATAACAAGATTAGCACAAATGAGATTCCTAATAGCATCATCCTGCATTGGACTCACTAGAAGTGCTACACGGGAAGCAATAGCAGTGCATTAGCCTGCTTAATGCTTATCTTATCGGACGTAAGTGGCATAGTGGCATAAGGAAGTGGGTCGGTGGCGCACTACCCCTTCCAGAGTTGTAGTGGGAATGGGCTATCGATACTATAACGACATCTTATAGAACTATTATATCGACAGTAGCTGACAGCGTCATCTTATGGACAATTTGTTGTAACTTGTCAATGATTTTTAATGCTTAGTTTTCGTAAGATAACTAGTTTGTTGTCAGCAATCTGACGGGAGAGAGCCTGCTGTCCTGTCATATCAGGAACATGTGGCCCCGGAACGTAAAGGGCTATTGAAGGATAGATGATTTTAGTCAGTAAGAGTCTAACAAATCTTCCCTTTACATCCTGGAGGACTCATTTTACAAGTTTCGGATATTTTCGTTCATAAGAAGCTGGATTCAGCATCATCTTTCGGTATTTCATTTTATTTGAAGTTACCGCAGCATGTTTACTTCTTCCATTCTCCACTTTTAGACGTCATGTCATGAGGAGCACTGACCAACTTATCATAATTTTTGCATGTAGCATAAATAAATGGGTCGGTACTCGGTACCCCTTCCAGCGTTATAAGGTTAGTGTTGTGTAGGAATGGGCTATCGATACTTTAACGATATCTTAGAAAACTATTATATCGATAGTGGCTGACAGTGTTATCATATGGATGATTTGTTATGACTTAACGATAGTTTTCAGTGCGCTGCGTCAGCTTTTATGTTTATTTTCTGTCGTCGTCTACTTTATATTTTGCTGATTCAATACATTTTCGTCTCCCTTTCTTAGGCTTTCCATAAAATTTTGACGAATTCGTACATTCTTTCTATAGTTTAACTTACTAGAAATTTTAACAGAGAAAAGTTATTTTAAACCTTTTAAAAAAGTCTCAAAAGCTTGACGCAATTGTGTATTTAAGAATTTTAAACTCCTAAACCTATTGTATCGTTTAAAATGTTGAATATGTTTGCTGCGACCTCTAAAAGTTACAACTTACGCTACGAAACAGGTCAAAGCCTAGTTTATTTTGTTATAAATAGAAAACTTATACATATATGTTTTTATATATTTGTGTATTAGTCTATACAGCCACTTTCACTTTTATTTCAGAACTATTTATCTTGAAAGTACGTGACATTCTTTTTTCGATTTAGAAAACTTAATAAGAATGCGAATAAAGGGTTCGGAATTTTTTCACCACTATACTATTTTAAGGTGAATTATTTTTTATTAGTGCACGTTTTCATCTTAATAAAAGCCTTCTATTGGCTTTCCAACTTTAGGTGCTTTTAATAAGGATTGAAAAACCAATGTTATGCTTTTTACAAACACAGTTATTTAAGTAGCAACGAGTAACGTAACTTTTTCACATCACTCCTCTCGCCCGTCGACCCGAGGATTTATTCCCGTTGACTCCCACTTTTGGATCCCATTTTTTAGGTATTCCCGATGAATCCCATTTTTAATTCCCGTTGAATCCCACGTTATGACAACATGTGTACATAATATCAGAAGAAAAGTGTTAACTTTATTTTAACGCACTTTAATTTACTCTCTGTTATTAATTTATGAATTTTACTTAAAAAAAGTTTTAAAACAAAAGCAATTTTGTCGTTGAAAGTACTCGCATTCAGATTTTGTAAAGCACGTGGGATCCAACGGGAATAGTTTTTGGGATCCAACGGGAAATATATTCAAGTGGGATCGAACTGGAAAAATATTCAAGTGGGATTCAAAAGTGGGATCCAACGCGAATAATTCAACCCGAGCATGGTCACATTGGTCACTCATTACTCGCCCCCGCCTTATAGTGGCTCGCCGCCTTATAGTGGCTAGAATTTGCCTCATGACATCCGATTAGGCAGTGCCGTAGGTTTTGTATGCTTCTAACTTTTCAAAGTTCATAATGCTTCAAGGTTCTCTACAAAAAATAAAACAAACGAATAAATTGTAAAAAACTTTCTGTAAAACATACAATAAATTAATTGCTTTATGTAAATTAACATGACGTCAGTTTACATAGGTGTTAATCATTATGTATAATTAATTTATTCCGGCACTACATCGGTTGGTACTAATTAATTATACTGAGTATTGTACTTGCAGGTAAGTAATATCGGTAGGTGTTACTTCACAAGCTGGATAGTAAACTTTTACTATATTGAGTCCTCGAATTACTTCATCGTCTTGGAATATTAAGAACATATCGTATATATTAACAAGGTACAGCTTTGGTAAGGTTTTGCTTAAGGAAAATTATTAAATGATTTTTTTTATTTTCAACAAAATATACTTTTTTTGTATCTTGGTAAAATCATCAAGTGAGTCCTTCCACCCTGCAGTCAGGCTCGTACTTACTAAAATCCACGGTGTCCTTCAATAGCCCGTTACGTTCCAGGGTCTAGGTAATTAATAAGTCCCGCGAGCCCGGCAGGCATTGGCCATCTAAAGGGACCCGTCATTTTGCTGACGCTCTTTGAGGAGTGCGTGGAACACAACACGCCGTCAACCCGGGAATGGTCCATGGTCTGACAGCGAGTCGCCCTTTACTCGCACAAAACAAATTATATCGCAAAACAAACGACACGACATAACAAACACGATAGCATTTGGATATGGCAATTAATTTTTCCACGTATCAAAATATTGTACGGTGTATTCCTGAAATATGACACGACATTTTTTATTTACATAGTTCGTTTGCGCTAGGTCGTACCTTTTAATTTTTATCGTGGAAAAAGTAAAGTTTGTTCGGTAGCTGATTCTACTTTTTTTCAATCCATTTTGTTTGCGAGTTACCTTTAAATTCTGAGTTGAGTTAGAGGCCCAAATGCTTGCTGAGGTCGCGGGATTATATAAACAAGCTACCGCGACCCTGGAACTTTGTCTACCAGTCCATTCCGCTCCATCCAGAGCAGAAGGACTTATTTTGATTATATTCTAAACTACACCAAAAAATTCGGATATTTAGAAGCTCCATCATTTTTCGAAGTCGGTTAAAAAAAGACTTTGCTTGGGTGTAGTTATTTTTTTAGTAGACATTGCTTATGTCATATACAAGACTAATGTAGTAAATAACATATTTATTACCTTACAGGTGAAAACTAAGTTTGTCTCCGTCTGAAAAAAGTATATTTCACGACTTGTCTTCTCAAGGATTAAGGGTCTTTTACAAGAGAATTTATCACAATTGAAGTGTCTTTAGACTTAGTACTCTTATCTTTCTCTTTCTTTAGAAAAACTCAGTGAAAAAGTAGTGTATTCTAACTAAGTACTATCTTTTGCTAGCCATGCTTGTGCTTATATGATTTTTTTACATGGTAAAACTAAAATCATCCACTGAGTCCACACAGTTTTTGTGGAGTGGAAGGGACTGTCTGACTAAAAACCATGGTGATCCTTCGACTATCCATTACGTTCCAGGGTCACCGGTTTAGACCATTCCGCTACCCAAACAGTCCCGGGACCCATACCTCTATAGGGTGGCTGGTAATTAGTGTAGGGTGACTGGTAGTTTAGAATAATATTATATGTATTAGTTTATAGTTATTGTTTTATATCTATATGTGTATTGTATTTTATGGGCCTTTAGATGCCTGAAATAAAGGATAAAATAAATAAATAAAAATTAAACACGTGATTGTGCTCATGATAACCGACAACTTTTACTATGGGAACAAATCTGAAAACTGGAAAAAAAAAATCAGCTGTTCAGGACATTTATGTTTGCTTAATGTACTGAACAGCTGATCTTTTTTTCACGATTTCGGCTTTACACTAATTACCAGTCACCCCATATATAAATGGACTATCCAACAAAAAAATATAAAGGTATTTTCAATTTGAACCAGTCGATTTTGACGATTAACTTCTGAAATATATCTTAAAACATTCATGTCAATTTTAGCTGTCTACATAAATCTATATGGGTAGAGTCGTATCGATATAATATTAGTTTGCCTGCACCTTGTTTAAAAATAACGTGATCAAACGTTTTTAACAATACTGGCTGGTCACACCTACAATTCCATTAAACCCAATTACAACTTCGCACACATGAGACCCAATACATTTTAATCAACTGCAAAACAGTGCTAATAAATAAGGCTAATATAAAAAACTAATTAGGTTAACACCGAAGTGTGGGATATTGGACCTAATGTACTATTTATGCGGTATATTTGTCGCGAAATTAGTTTATCAGGTGAATCCCGAAGGAGATAGCTTCACGGATATTTACACGCGAACAGGACAATGCCTTTTCTAGGAAACTTGATCACACCTTTGTATTACGTCACTCAAAGGCGTTGTCCTTTAGAGACTTTTGAACGGATATTTGCGTGGGGGTGCTTAACTCAATGTACTACGACGACTAAGAATAGATTGACCATCCCATCGCGCCATAGTTTATCAGCAATTGCGTTTAAAAAAAAAACTTGGTGGAAAATTTAAACAAACAATTGACACTTATTTTGTTCACTTAATTTTAAATTATTGTATAGTAATTGCACTTCTTTTTGTCCTAAATTGGTCTCTATATTAGGCTCAACTCCCACCAAAAGAGCGACGATTGGATGTGACAGTTGGATGATGTATGTTTGTTACTCTCTCACGCAAAAATGACTAAGTGGATTGAGATGAACTTTGCCACAAATATAGTTTATAACCTGTATTTAAATTTGATGGAACTTTTTTCCCGGTGATATGATCCAAAGTGAAAATTACCAGCATGGGAAGCCAGCAGAACCAGTCTGTTCAAATACGCAAGCCGAAAATGATCATTATCATGTTTATATATTTTATAAACTTAGCTAGGTGTATTATCATTGTTTCCAACAGCTAATTTAGGAGAAAACTTCAGCATAAAAGGTAACTGAGAATAACGGACGGGAACGGGTAACTTCGAATAATCACGTGGATTAATTAATACAAAAAATAAACTTGAAACAAATATTCCTTTTTTCCTCGAATTATTGTTCGGATAATGTTTTCGTGAAAATGTTTTCCTTTAAAACATTTACAAGCGTATCTTAACAAGAAATTAATTAATTAATCAATTTAATGTTATGAACCACTTTGTTGTACTCCCAATAATCGTTCAATATTGTTACGGAATTTTCGATTTATTCTGATTTTCAATTCGCAGAAACATTTTAATGAATTTTTTCGACGGCGTTGCTTTTCTGGTAATGAAACGTTTGTTAAATTTATATTTTTACGTAACTACATAATTATGTTTATCTACTCTCATATCGTAAACTTCGAAATACAAAACTCGAAACGAGTTTATAATGACATACTTTATACCATAGAGTATCGTAATGAAATTAAAAAATTAAATTATAACACTGTTTCTCTAACAAAACAATGTTATAATTTAATTTTTTTTCATTATGATACAGATTACTCATCATAGATACATCTTTTTACTTTTTTATCTGTGGCTGCGCGCGCTTTCTAAGGGAATGTTGGAATTTTGACGTTTGTGTTTCGGTGGATGACAATGTGGATGATTATAATTATTAGTCTTTTTTAAATTTTTATCTTTTATTTGATATGTTTGTGTTCAATGAGAGTAGATAAAGTAGTGTATGCAACTGTACATAACTAGGTATTATACCACTCGTGTGATACTATTAAAAAACTCGCTTCGCTCGTTTTTTAAACTCACACTCGTGTATAATACCCCTCATTATGTACCAGTTACATAAACTACTATTAACTAGCTTCTGCCCATGAATTCTTTGCGATTCAATAATCGTTTATATATAAAAACTGGCACACCAGTGAAATTTTTGTTTTTAAATATAAAAAAAAATAGGTAGATATTTGTATGGACGTAACACATAGTACGGTATCAGACAACCTTTAAAAACAAATCAAATGTAATGTAGAAAGATTTCCAGTTTACATGACAGTTCTAATATTAATCTTGACTATTTTCAATCCTCATCACCCGCAAATCGATTTATTATTTTGACAACCTCATCTCTGTTACATGAAAATAAAATTTGTCAAATAAAACCCTAGGGAATGGCAATGTTTCAGCACAAATTTACAGAATTTAAAACGACACGTCAGCATTAATAATAATACAAATGGCTTTATTAATTGTTGTCTCAGTGGATTAATAAAAACATTAGTCTGTTGAACTAATGAAACAATTACAGGAATGAATATTCAGTAGGGCCAAGTTCAATGGAAACTTTTGATATTTTGAATGCGAGAGTCGCGTCAGTGGGGGCGTCAATACGAAGCTCACAGCAAAGCAACTTAAGCAAATTACTTAGTTGAAACCCTCCTCCATAATTATTATTCAACCTTTATCCGACGCAAATCGAGTAAATTTGTTCCGAAATTACTTTTATTAAAAGCATTTCTTTCTCTTCGTCGAACCAAAGTGCTAAAGTAGAGTAAATGGACTGGAATTTCCGTTTCAGGAATAAATTATACGAGAATATTATAGTAAATAACTCTTTAAAGACGATAAATGAATATCCGTGAGAATCAACTTTTTTCGGCAACGAAAAGGTTTTGCTAAAAACATTGTTACACCATTTTTTTGGAATAAAACCTTTTGATCTTGTAAAGGATCAGTTGTATTACCATACTTACCTGCGCAAATACAATTTGATACATACAAAAGCGTCAGGTACACAGAAACACATTACTGGTATATAAGATTTATTTATTGCTAATAATAAAAGCATCATATATTTCGTTTAGTCAAATCCTGCTTTGTGTGATTAAAATATGTGGCTTAACGGATTATTTTAATGTTTATTTTAACTTTAAACATGCCCGATAGTTTGGCTGCATTCACTACATTTAAAACGTTATTTATGTTTGCCGGGATTTCCAGTAAGCTAGTCGAATTTTATTTAACTTGTAACTGATATATTTAAACCAAGTCTAAACTTTAAATAGTTTACGGATTTTAAAACATTTGCTCCAAAAAAATGTAAATCAAATTGAGATTTCGTAGAAACTGTAAAAAATATATCATTGGTAATATTTAATGGATTTCCTAGTGGATTGTGAAAACATTATTATTTTGCTAAAAATATAATTCTGTTAGTACTTTTTGCCAAATATATCAACTTTTATAAAAGCATTTGCATACTTAGGGTTGATTTATTAATAGTCAGATAACTTCTGCCTGAGGAATAAAAATAGCGGTTCAACATAATTATTTTCTGTAGATAAGCTGTCAAACTGCCATTTTTGTTCCTCAGATATACGTTATCTGACTATTGAAAAATCAGCCCTTAGAAGAGTGACAATTAAGTCAAATTAGCCCGTTCTGCTATAATTATAATTAACTTTTAGGAAATCAATATTCACTAAAGTAAGATTGTCACCAGAGTTGAAAACTTTCCTGTTCCTGAAAATTCAACGCTTACGTAGCGTTGACTATCGACAAACCGAAAAGTTTTCAACCAGCAACAACCGGTAAGTAACAAGTAGTAGGTAGTTTATTACAGAATATAGATTTTAGCAAATGGACATCACTATTTTTGTAATTTTTATTTAGAAGTTATGGGACTTTATCCATAGCGGGATACGAATGCAGTTCGAGCGATTCCAACTACAAAGTGAAAATCAATCATACCACTACGACATAATATTATTGTGATATTATTATGACACGGGTACATGAAAAACAAAACACGATCGCCACGACGACGTCAAGTCAATCGAATTGCATCATTATTTCGTAGTAGTAAGGTTGATGTTCACTTGTAGTTTGAATCGGTCGGAGCATCGTATCGCGCCATAGGTAAAGTACTAACTGTACTTGCCGAACAAAATTAAATCAAAACGGGAATGAAAACATGCAAACTTATACGTTGACGAAATGAGACTTAAAAAAAAGGTTGCACTCCAGGAGTGCCGGTAGAAGTGAAAACTTTTTTGTTACTATGTTTTATTTTTAATTTGAATGACGTCTTACTCATTTTCGATCAGGGTCACGTGACCCTGACGCGAGTTTTGGTCACGTGACCCTGACGCGAGTTTTAAATTTTTTACCCATTACAGAAAAAGTGTACAACGCCGCTAAAGAAGTTTTCACTTCAAAAATTATTATAACTTAGAACAAACAATGCGGCGATACGGCACCTTTATGAAAATATTAAGTTTACCTGTATAGAAAGTGTAACTGTACAGTCGAGTATCCCAGATGATGAAACGGGATATATCTTTCAAATCTTGGACGAAATTTAAATTAAGAATCTCTTTTGCTTGTAATTTAATATTTTATTCAGGTGAGATATTAATTAGTTAATACACTTTATAATAAAACACTACGAAAGAAAATTACACGGCCATGTTTCAGCTCTTGCGTTTTTTATACGAGTAAATTCTGTGCTCCCAAAATATCAATTAAGATGAAATATATTTTTCATTGTTAGAGTAGGTAACTAATCAAATTGGTCTGCTTCTAAATTTAGTATTCCTAATAAATTGAATAACCAAAAATAGAACTGAGTATGATAACGAAGTGGACTGAAATTAACTTTTTCTTGATGTAAAATGGGACTGCTAGGTTTAAAGCTTAAATTTTGAAACAGACTGACGGGCGTGGCGAACGCGAAACGAGGCGTTTTTAATGTATGGAATTGTTTGAAGCCAGTCACATAGATATCGGATCGCTTTCGCTTTTCTAAGTAACTGGATTTAAATAATTCCATTATTACAAATAAAAAACAACCACAAAAAAGAATAAAATAACCTACAAAACTTTTCTTTCGGAAGTCGGTGACTTTTTTATTAATTCATTGTCTCTTTTGCCACCGACTTCCGAAAGAAAAGTTTTTTAGGTTATTTTACTCTTTTTTGTGGTTGTTTTTGAAGGCGGTCACATTTTTTTTGAAAATGTTTTTTTCAAAAAAGTTTTTAGTTTAAATATTCAACCAAAATTCTTGTCAAATACATCATTTTCTTACATGTGCACTAGAATTTTGTAATCCATAGCACCGGTAATAACATCGTTAACATCTCTTTCATTTATTCCCTATCTCAAAAACTGCTGAACCGATTTTGATGAAATTTGCAGTATTCCCTAAGTTGAACGATACCTAGTACAACAAAAAAAGAATTAGTTAAATCGGACTTATAGTTCCGGAGATATGCGAACACAAACATAATTTTCTTACTTGAGGAGTTGTACCTTCCATCATCAGCTCAGCTACATGAGATGATGATTTCCATACGCAAGTACTTGAATTACATCATAAGATTTGCGAAAAACTATGTGTCAGCTAATAAAATTTGAGGGTTGCCCTCGATTTCTCTAAGGTCCAATCATCAGACCCTGAAATGGTGACAATGGGACCACACGGGAAGCACTAGCTTTCGAATAAAAAAAGAATCATGAAAATCGGTTCACCCAGTCGCAAGTTATGAGGTAACAAACATAAAAAAAAAAAAAAAAAAAAAAAATACAGTCGAATTGATAACCTCCTCCTTTTTTTGAAGTCGGTTAAAAACGCTTCGGATCGTTTTCGCTTCGCCTGTCTGTTTGACAATATCTCAACAGACAGTTAATAAAAAAAATGTTTCGTTCAAATTCATTATCTGTCTCCTTGTGAGCTTGACAACTTTTTTATTAGTCTTGTCATTAGTTTAATAAATAACATCTACGATAATAACAATTCGACATCAAAGATTTCATTGGAAACAAATTTATTTAAATCCACTTAAAGTTCAAAGAAAACTCAATATTCGATGCTTTAATCTAATCAGCTTTCTACTAGAAGAATTTATTTTGAATGTCATCATCATCAGCCTATTAATGTTCCCACTGCTGGGACACAGGCCTCCTCTCTATGAGAGGGAGTGGGCCATGATCCACCACGCGGGCCCAGTGCGGATTGGTGAATGTCACATGTCTTCGAATTTTTGGTTCTAGGACATGCCGGTTTCCTCACGATGTTTTCCTTCACCGTTTTGAGAGCAGTGGTGATGAAATAAATTACACAAAGTAATGCGCCTGCCTGGATTCGAACCCACGACCTACAACTCGTAAGTCGGAGCCGATACCACTGGGCCACCACTGCTCACTCATTTTGAATGTACTTCAACATAATTTCATCACAACATCGATCTCATTCTTGGTACTTCACGTCACGTACGTACATAAAAATCGCTTACATCTAACATAAATCGATGTAAAGCGCTTTACTTAATAACACACGCTACATTAAGCAAGGTCGTCATGCTTAACGCGAGAGGCATCATCAACAGAATATCTTTAAGCTTGCAGCGTAATCGACAATGTTGGAGAGGTTACATTATTGCCCACATTTATTTTCCTGCCAATACGGCATTGAGGGAAAGGAAACCTCTTTGTTCAATATTCCACGTAATTCAAGTTAGTAAGAATTTCGATACCTAATACTATGTTGGAAATAACTGGGCGAAACTTTTATCATTGAAGAGAATAGTGTGGTCATCCCCCGTTTGTGGTTGAATCATTCAGAGGAATCTGAATAACCCTTTTCCCATAGTTGACCCCTATCATGGTCTCCAACCAACACAAGTTTACATGGTTCTCGACGTATGTATAGATAATTTACATTTACTTTGTGGAAAATATAGGCTCTATGTTTCCGCAAAATTTTCACTCCAGAGAATGCTTTCATGGTTATCATGAAATGAAATTCCTGTTTACTTTCCGTGGCAATAAGCTATGACATATTTTCGAAATATTTTTCCTTGATTAATTTTTTGGGAACATCTTTGACGTGACATTCACCATCCACAATGTTTGATTAGAAGGGACCAAAAGTTTGCGGTCTCTGCCAACCGAATAGTATACTATCCCTTCACATAAAGTTGTATCGTGTGCCTAACACGGGTCAGGCTTTTTACTGTGTTAGCAGAAAAAACGCAAAGGGCAATGGACGCAATCTTCACATGCTGACTTTATAGAATTACGTTTTTTTCAGCTACGTCCTCCACCCAGCTATAGTCCGTAGTCCAATTCAATTTACAGCCGATGTTGATAAAGTTTAGAGGATTTTTTTTCGTATAAAATGAAACAAGGAGAACCCATACATAATACATTATGTTGTGTAAACCTTTCGTATTATTTACGGTCGATTTATTTTTGGGTTACTTATTACCTACCTACTCAAACGTTTTGAAAGTGTCATGAGGTCAAGTATGTATAAAGGGTAACTTGTAGTATAATTATGTAATGTTTTTATAGGCTTTCCAGATAGGATAATTTATTTGTAAGATTCACATTGTAATTTAAGATGTATTGCTGAGTGCAAAAGTTCCTTTCACCACGGCAGGCAAAACGTTCTCAGAAACAACTCGATGTTTGAAAGTAGGTGGTATGCACCCCCATGCATTTGCTTGTAGAGGTACAAGCATATGCTTTGCTTTCTTTGGTGCTTTATCTGATCTCTCTCCAATCGTATCGGATTGTCACCGTCCTATCGGACCATGAGAGTGCACCTGTGCATGTGCAAATACTTATGCACTATAATATCTTCCACTCTGATTGACCTATGTTGAGATTGGCTATTGAAAAAGGTCGGAACGACTAAAATAGCCAAAATCTACAGGGTGTTTTTGGAATCGTGGGCAATACTTTAGTAGCCTTTTTTTTCAGCCCCTAAAGTTTTTCTTTTTAGTCCCTAAAGTATTGCCCACGATTTCAAAAACATCCTGTAGACGTTAAAAATTAAGTATCTTGTAACGTATGCTCTAAAAACGCAACTTCCACGCATCAACAACGCTCTTCATGTTACTAGCAAACCTCTAATGTTCATAGCCTCCATAAGCAAAATGTGTTTCTAAAGCGGTGTTCACACATGTATATCACCGCGTCTGCGATAACCACACGCTCTAATCTACTTGCAGTCACAAGTACATGTTCTTGGAGCAAACTGCTCCAATACACCAGCGTAAGTACCGTTCAAGTTTAGCCTCTTAAGGCAACTAAGTCAGGCAGACGTACTTACTTGGAAAGTTCGGATGTATGGGCAATGTGAGGTATGCATTTTATGGGTTAATTAATTTAGTCAGGCAATGTGTCTGTTAGAGATTATCTTTATTAGTTAATCGTCGCCGCAGGAAGTTATGTAGGTGGTTTAAGCTGTCTACCTCTGACATGTTATTGGAAATATAATACCTGTAAAACGATTGGATACAATTTTCTTTCTACTAGTAAGAGTCTACCAAATGAAAGATGTTTATTGTTAATTTGAGTACGTTTTTTTTGTCTGTTATCGTCTGTTTTTATATCATGTTGGGGTTAAAAAGGGAGAAGGTGTGGTAAATCCCACTAGAAACTTGTGATTTGGACCTCTTCAATACTTAAATAGGTAAATTCGGTCGCAAATAGTAGTTACAGACAGATATTGTGACCGAGGTAGATTAATTTTAACCTTGTCTGTTTTTATACTTTTGACAACAATTTCAAAATTCATAGCTTTCCACAAATCTAACGAAATACATTAGGAAGACTTAGTGAATGTACCACTGAGTTTAGAATAAATTGCATGCACCCGACTACCGTCCTTTCGAGAAGATTTTAGTCAGCTTAATTTGATGAATGGTAGTAAAGCGGAGGGCAATATAAAATTTACAAATTTTTGTCACGGATAAAATGAGGTTTCTATGTGGCGTTGTGGTTATTAATATTACAAATATGTACTTTTTGAAAGCGTTTTTTTAAATAATGCTTTATTAATATAATCAATATTAATAAATATTTGTTTTTCTTTTAAAACATTGCCCCATTCGAGGGTTTACGATATCGCGGGTGCATTTACCAACATTTGAACTCAAAGACAGCAGTGGAGCAGTGAGAGCAGTGGTGGCCCAGTGGTATCGGTCCCGACTTACTAATTGTATTACTTTGTGTAATTTATTTCATCACCACTGTTCTCAAAACGGTAAAGAAAAACATCGTGAGGAAACCGGCATGTCCTAGAACCAAAAATTCTGTGACATCTACCAAACCCACACTTTGCCTGCGTGGTGAATTATGGCCCACTCCCTCTCACAGAGAGGAGGCCTGTGTCCCATCAGTGACATTTAGGCTGATGATGATCATGAACTCAAAGACACAAATGACCAGACCCAGAACAACCACAAATACGTACTTTTTCAGTTTTTGTAGAAATATGATAAAGATTCTAGAGACTCCCTAACCGATATCGAGTTAAAAACGCTGTTTTACAATGTTGATGTAAAACTAAGTAAATCTATCTAGCAGTCTACTGTTAACTTTTTCTACTTAGATTACATTACAAATAGCTTAGACATTTCTCTTTGTACAAATGTTGAAAGGTTAAAATAACATTTTTAAAAAAGCTTCAACTTTCTGACGTCGGCTTTCACACAGATTACACGCAAGCGTATGTTTACAAGAACGGACTGCCTCTCAAACATTTGCCCTTGGGTTTACCATGTTTGTCTTGCGAAAATTTTGAAAATAATGTACAGCATTTCCTTTTAAATTGAATAAAGTGAATAACTTTAATGTGTCGATAAAAATCTGATAAACTTTAATGGTGCCGAAATATCAGTTCAATACGAATAATAAACATAGTAAATATCCTGTTTTAAGTTCTGATTATAATGTTGACCAAGTCAGTTTAATAGTTAATTTGAATGATAAAGTAGGTATATATTAATTGCTAAGTTTGGAAAAAACTAATGAGGTTTTATTTTATTTAGTCTGAATGACAGAAAGGCATTAGAAATAAGATTATTAAATAGGTATGAAAAGAAACAAAAGTACTGCAGGCTAACTATGATGCCAGTTAAAAAAAAACTGTAAATTAATCAAGCATAAAACATTGTACTGCAGCATTGCAACCATTCTAGTTAATTAAAAAAACATTTTGTCGTAACAAATAAATAGCACGTGCAATTTATTAAATTAATAATTTTAATACCAACAGCTGCAAAAACAGTCCTTTGTATCATAGCTGATGAATTGGTAACAATATTTATTGTAAAATAAAAATAGCAATAGCTTTTATATTAATTAATTTGTTCCACCGTGTTTAACGCTGTAGCACATCTACGGCGTAGCGCCGACTACGCCGTAGCACGTAATCGTAGGCACTTCTACGAATTAATCGTGTGAGTAAATAAATTGACACGCTCGTATTGGCTGACTTTACATTAATTAATTCCAGTTCTAATATTCATTTATATTCGCAGAAGATATTGCTCATTTGTATTTTATCATATTATAATTATTATACTAAATATGAAAACAGTAACATGAAATAACACATTTTATCGTAGAAATAACAGATTTCATTATTACAACATGATACAGTAAACACTGAATATTTTGGAATATTATTATATGTTAGAAGGGATATTGATCGTTACCAAATAAAAAGCTTTTATTTCAATCATTTAACAAGATTTCAATAGGTTAGGAGTGAGTTTGCTCGTTGGAATCTAATTGGCGATAGTACCAGGAATTTCCGCAGGTTATGTGTGTGTGGCGCGAACTCTAAATGATACTTAAGCTCCAAATAGTAATATCATTGATTTTTAGTTCGGGTTCATTGTCACAACGTCTGCACTAATACCGAAACTACGGGTTTCGTGCTTAGAGATTAGACCACCTGAGCAAGATCCCGAGTTACGACTAAGAATACACAGGTATTTTAAAAAAATATATTACTTTCAACCCTGATACACATAGACAAGCGAATCTACTCAACTGTAATTACAAACCATATAAATTTTCTCTAATTTATCATTAAACGTTGCGTAGATACGAGTAATCCACATATGTTACTCCCACGTTTAGACTTGCTTATAATATGAGTTTTTAATTATATGTTTAATTCTATTCTAATTTTGGAGGCAAAAGGTTACTAAAAGTTACGCTTTTTGTAACATCAAGTAACTAAATTAATATTGTCTTATTACTTTATTTCTAATTTTGAATATACCTAATGTTTTGGAGATGAAATATAATATTTTGAGAAAATTATTTGACTAAAATTAAAGATGACTTACTACTCAGCCTTTTAGTACTTGTAATTTGAAATAATCTATTTTCACTCTTAAAAGCTGTTAAAATAACGTATAATTAATTATTAACAGGAACTTATTAGTCATTTTAATAATGTTATGAATTCGGTGAACTACGTAAAAGTTGTCACTATAAGTAAATTAATTTGACTGGCCTGTTGGTCTAGTGGTTAGTGACTCTGACTGCTATGCCGGAGGTCGTGGGTTCGATTCCCACCCAGGACAAATGTTTGTGTGATGAACACGATCATTTGTTCTGTGTCTGGGTGTAATTTATCTATAATTTGTAATAACCTATTTAGAAATATATAAGTATGTTTATCAGTTGTCTAGTACCCATAACACAAGCTCTGCTTAGCTTGGGACTAGATGGCGTTGTGTGATAGTTGTGGAATATTATTATTATTATATTATTAATTGCAAAGCAAATTAATCCCAGCTCAAAACGTAAGAACATCTCAAAACGTAAAAAATTTAAGAGTTATATTTTTATTTCACGCAAAAAATACAGAAAGTTCTTTTTTTCGTTTGCAACAATATCCGAACATTTCATAGTATCCGATTTTTGCCACGTATCAAAAAACGAGGAAGCATTCGTTTCGATGTTTGAATTTCAAACCTGTCATAGCCGTCAATGTCGATAGTTGTAAGGCAAAGGTTCATGCATTCAGCCAAAACTTTCAACATACATTTCTATGTACATAATACTGTTGTACACCAAAAAGAACACAATGAGTTTAGTATTTATTCAATTAAATTGTTGTGAAATTTGAATATAATTTAGATAAAAGTGTACTATGGAGAACTCCTAAAGCACAGTATAAATATCTACAGTAGTGGAACTCGGCCGCATGATAGAAATAAATACCTACAGCCGCGCGGTACGTAAACATGCGCTAGGGCTGTACGATCCGACGCGGACGCCCGTCTCCAGCATTTTAATTACATTTGCCTACTTTCTGTATCTATTTAGTTTTATGATTGTAAATATACTTTTCTTATATCAGTACACAAATAAAATACTTTGTATATTGAATAGGAAGGATTTTAACACAAGCGTAAGTACCTACCTACCGTATCATGATTCATTCATAACTGCCTATAACTTACCTATTTCACTCGTCTCAGTAACTTTCCTTTACTCTATTCACTTTATTTATTCATCCAAATACCCTTTTTTTCGTGACATAATAGAAAATATTTATCCACTAAAAAGTCACACATTATTGTATCTACCTACCAGCTACTAGTACTTAAGTAAAATTATTTTATAGTCAGTACTTTTCAGAGTTTCCAGGTATTTAAACAAAAAAAAAAATTATGACTGGATACGTTCTTGACAAATTCATACACCAAATACAGCACAATATTTCCTACTCGTCATATTAAATTATGTCCATGAACTGATTTTGTTAAAAAAACAACACACCGTCCGTTCATCACTACATGGCCGTGACTGTCAGCGCCCCCAGCACGCCCCGACATCGAGGCACGTAGGTATAGCTCGCGTTTCGTCCGTTTGTATGAAGATCAAGTACTGTAGATATTATCACCGTGCCTAAAGTAATCAATGCATTAACGAATCTTATTTAATTTCTACTCTCTGGTGTGAGGGTTAATTAAGTCGCCTCTGAAAAACTATATAGGCTTCCGGCATGGCTTTGGACTTACATTGCCAATGAAAATTTATTACTACTACAGAAAATTTTGACTTTTGTTTGCCATTTGTTTCGGCTTTCTGGTTTCCTCACGATGTTTTCCTTCATCGATAACAGTTATGTTTAAGATAAATGTACATATATATGCATTGAAAAAGACACATTAGTACTTGTCCGGGTTTGACATCGAAACGATCCAAAAAAACGCGACTAAGATGCGACCTTCAACAACGAGGAAATTAAAAAAAAAAACAGCCTTACCATTGAAAATTATAAACTTGATTGGACAGTTTGTATGGAGAAGCTGATTATGTTTTTAATATCCTGAAAAAACTAATTGTAGAAGATTGTTCAGTTTCGTCTACTGAGCAAGCCCTGAAAGTTTATGAAGGCTGTCCTTACACCCAGATATATGTAATAATAATAATAATATTCCACAACTATCACACAACGCCAACTGGTCCCAAGCTAAGCAGAGCTTGTGTTATGGGTACTAGACAACTGATAAACATACTTATATATTTCTAAAAACATACATATTATAGATAAATTACACCCAGACACAGAACAAATGATCGTGCTCATCACACAAACATTTGTCCTGGGTGGGAATCGAACCCACGATCTCCAGCATAGCAGTTAGAGTCACTAACCACTAGACCAACAGGCCAGTCAAATCTTATTGTATATATCTTATTCTTCTTTTTCTATCTTCCACAGCAATAACATCAGCACACGACATATCGCAGCTCAAAGTGCCGCTGTACGCCGACCCCCGGAGGGCCGCCGAGCTCAGCTGTCACTTCAAGATGGATGAACAGAAACTACATTCCGTCAAGTGGTACCGAGACACTAACGAGATATTCAGATATAATCCAACACAGCAGGTGCGTCTGTTTTTCTCTCCTTTTGCAAAGTTTTTGTTTTAAAGTTACATTCCGTTTTTGTGGGACGGTTCAGCTCGTTTACTTTTTGCGAATGTTTTCTTTGTGTAAAACGGTGGCTGTAGTTTTGTAGACGATTTTCATTTTATGTCCTAGGAGATTGTTTAAATTGTTGTGTTATTCAGGTTTATGTGTTGGGTTTTTTTTTATTAAATTAAAATCTGTGAATCTTAGGCCGCATTTCCATTATGCCTAGTATATTTGTACACACAGTTGAAAATTATATGCCACTTGAACAAACCTGCATACAAGTTACATGTTGCAATTAGTTAGTTAGTTAACTTATATATTAATTTTGCTATTTTTTCTTTTCAAGCTAATTGCATACAAATGTGATAGCATACTTATATATAAGCAAGACTTGACTAAGAAATAGAAAAGAGCCTTTATTGTGTTATCAATATTAGTCTGAGTGTTGCTTAATATTATTATCAACTCGCTAAATTGTTTATTGTCATCATTAAAACTCTAAAAACTCACATAGAAACACGATCATAAGAATATGATAACGAGCAACGTTGTTGCCATATACGTATTTAATTGGGTACAACATGTCGTAACATTGTAAATGTACCATGCATGGCATGTCAATACATCATTATAAGTTTTTTTTTTCCAATTATAATAAGAAATTCCAGTAAATCAACAACATTGTGTTGCATTTATTGTTGATTTATGTTAAAAATAGTGTATTTAATATTGACGTATTTACGTTAAATTTACTTTTTAACAGGAATTTTTTGAGGACTAATGTATTCCATTATGCTACCTTTAACTTGCCAGAATTTTTCACTAGTTCAGATTAAACTAATTACGGCTTTAAAGTAATGCAAACTTTGGTGGAAACTGGATTTCTGACTTTGGGATACTGGATTTAAAAGGCCTCCTAGATTCCTCCTCCACTGGACTAAATTTCTCGATTTTGAAAATTACTTGCATACAAGTAGCAAATAGAATGTAACTTGAAAAAGAAATTGCAAACAAGTTACAATTTGCATGTATGTACTTGTACATTTTGTTTTTTTTTTCCAATTCAAGCAACTTATATACAAATATGACGTCATCTTGTATGCAAGCCTTACCTAAAAGAAACGCGCCTGTACTACAAATCTATAAGGAAGTAATAATTGTGTAGTATTACATACTATATTTATTCGAAAAGTACCAACAGAGTAAAAACTTAAGGTCCTGCCAGCTTTTCTTACAGAAAAGTCGAAAGCATCGACAGGAAATGGTATTACCTAAAATTGGATAATATCATATCCATAAAAAAGAAAACAAAGAAATATTTCCTTTAGGCATATGTGAACTAATACAAAGTAAGACACTTTACTTCCACAGTTTATCCGGAAAAAAATATATAAAAGCTGTTTACTGTGCCGTAAAATGCGTTTTATTATTCCATACCAGTCGTTTATTTATCCCCAGAAGATACTAAACGTATTTTGATTTCCCACGGCAATCTTAAACTCGCGCATGTCCCGTGCAAAGTAAACAGCAACTTTGGAAGGTATTTCTTTTCGTCTCACTTTACTGTTGAGAATTTATGCTATAGCGGTAAATGTAATGACCCAAATAATACTTAACTCCAGTACTACTGTTTAAGTTATGTGCCTCGGTAATGTTTGTGTTTCTGAATGAGAAAGATTAAACTAATGTTAGGCTATCGTGCCATACAATGTATTTAGTTAGGCTTTCCTGTCATGCGGAGTGGGAGGAAGGAGAGAGAACATCCTCCTCCTTACGCTTCAGCTGCCGCAGGAGACGCTTGGGGCATTGAATAACAAAAGGTGATTTCCAACTACGGAAGGCGCGGAAAAACAAAAGCTTTTAGTCGACGGGGCGTTTTTTTCCACACTCACCTCAAAGAGTAACCAGTAAATTGAAGGAACTCCTTTATCTAAATGGTAGCAATCCTGAAGCCCTGAAGAAACTGGCTGTTTTTAGTCAGTAAGAATCCGATAGCCTCTTCCGTTCTACCTAGCAAATATTTCCTTTACAAACAATGTTAGTAACTGGCTAGACTATTTTCAATCGATGGACTAAACCATCAAAGTCCATTACCGATCATAAACATGTCTAAAGTTGGCAACTAAAACTAGTTCGAGAATTTAGTCAAGAAATACATTGTTCGGAGTTACTTACGTAAGCACGTTTCTACTCATTCTTGTGTAATTTTATTAGTACTTTCTCTGTATTCTGTAATTTTGCCACTAGGTAGTTTTCCAACAATGGCTTCGAAGGGCTCTTCGATAGAGTTGACAATTTTGTTTTTGAAAACATCCAATTGCCAAAGCGCATAGTTTTACCAGGACGTCTGTACTTCATTTTCATGTGATTACTACCATTTTCAAATAACAGCTTCAAATGCGTTAAAGTAAAAAATTATCCAATGGCAAAGTTCTAGCGTGATAAAAAGTAGATTTTGTGTTATGCCAGACTAATCTGAGATATCTGTGCCTAATCGTAACAACACGTCCTCCTAACTATGCAGATTTTCTCATTTAAATAAAACTCCATTAAAAGTAAGTTTGGTATTAAACTGGTATAATATTGGAATATGTAAACACATCTATTGCGTCTTAAAATGTAAGCACATAAATGTACTAAAAGTGTATAATATGTATAAACCTCTCATTTCATAATACCATCACCCTGTTTCAAGTACTCATTGTAACATTGTACATTCAATATGAAAACGTGGTACATTCAATATATGAAATGCGTTGTTATTACCAGATGTTCCATTTATCGATACAATCTGTTTTCGGGGATAATAGAAGCCGTTCCAATAGCAAAATAGGAATAGAAACATTGTGTGTATACGAATTGTCTTTTGAATAGTCCGAAATAGAAAAACATTATGTAATCTTTTTTTTTTTTGTTGTAGAGTAATGGGTGGTTTAGAAAAGAAAGGAGTTTTTCGTAAAATTGGTAGTTGCGTTTTGAGAGACAGTACAATTTTGACTTTTAAATAGGCAGTGCTGATTTTCAACCTTAATGCAGCCGCAGAGACTGCATTTTTGAAGGCAATAGGTTTGCCCCTATTAGATGGGGGCACTATTAGGCACACCTCTGGCTCTGCCTTATTCGAGGATGACCGGCGTGTTAAGTAAATCAGTATGGAAATATATGAATAAAATTATATTTTTTGTTTCCAGCCTTCAATCCGTCTTTTCAACATATCAGACGTGATGGTGCAAGGCGGTGAGTGTCCACCAGACTACTGCGTGGTCAGAGTCATGCCTCCCCCCATCTCGACACGGGCTGCATACACTTGCGAGGTGTCCACCGAAGGCCCGAGATTCCAGATAGCGAGGAAAACGAAACACATGACTGTTGTTGGTGAGATGTCACTTCATTTGTTTTGAACAATTTACACTTGAAGATAACGTTGGACCTCTATTGTCAAACAGACAGGCGTGGCGTACGCGAAGCGAGATGTTTACATAGACTATCGGATCGCTTTCGCTTTTCTATGTGACTGAATTCAAACAATTCCTATTACAAATAAAAACGCTTCGGATCGCATTCGCTTTGCCTGTCTGTTTGACAATAGCTCAAGGAAAATTGATACTCATAACAGGGCTATTACGGCTTATATTTCCATAATGTTAGAGTCAGATGTTTATGGGATATGGAAATATGAGCCATAATTACTGACCGAGAGAATCCGCTTAAGTTCACGAGATTGCGCCCCGGTAATGTATATGCATGGATTAACGATGGCGAACCCTTGTGCGTGGGTGAGATCTTTGCTACTTTTTCCATATGCAATGTACCCCGACGACCTTGGTTGAGTATAAGAAAAATGGTTTGAGGGCAAAAACGATGTTGTTTTGGTAAATGTAAAAAAGCTAAGAGGTCAGAAAAGGTTTGTGCAAAAGCTCTCATATTTCATGTCAGATAATTTTTAGCCCCACGGGCAATGATGAGTAAATGCTTTTTTATGATGGAATTCACAATTGGGCATCTTAAAGTGTTCCAAAATAATATACGAATGTATTGAAAATCGATTTGTTTTTGCAAATATCCACTTTCAATACCTAAATCAATATTCCTCAAAGATTATTTCTTTATAATCACCACAATCCATAATAGGCACTGTTTGATCATGGAAACGTGTATATTTTTCACTTTAAAATCGAGTATTTACTTTTAATTTACGTCAGGTACATAATGTGCTAGTACCTTTTTTCTAGTCTCTGAATAATAAAAACAAAAGTAAAATCACATCGTTGGTAGCAGGTTTTGACAGATTTGTTACCGCTGCTTGTCATCAAAGACTAAGTCAGGCTCAAGCTCACAAAATTTGATGATACATGTGAAAATAAACCTTACCACTACAACATAATATGACATACAACACATTGCTATCTACGAGTAAATGAAAAACAAAACACGATCGCCACGACGACGTCAAATCGATCGAATTGCATCATTATTTCTTATAGTAGGCATACACCATCCTGCCTATCGATACGATAGATTTGACGCTTGCAATTGTTTCAAATCGGCAGTTCGTCCATATACACCATACACCATCCTGCCTATCGATACGATAGATTTGACATAACTTCAAATCTGCACCAGTGATGCCAACTCAGCAACTAGATCTGGCTATTATTCGGTGACGACAGCTACAATTTCTAGCACCTTTTAATTTCATCATGAGACTATCGAATTAGATTAAAAAAAGTGGTGCAAGCGATTTTCGACCTTATCGACATTAAAAATTTAGTTTGTTTTTTCTCACATTCTTATTCGTTAACATTGCTCCTTCATTAAAATCCGGTGTTTGCATCATTGTCAATAAGGTCGAAAATCGCTTGAAGGTCGGAAAATACTTGCTTAAGGATAGCAAGTTAAAAAAAGTGGTGCAAGCGATTTTCGACCTTATCGACATTAAAAATTTAGTTTGTTTTTCTCACATTCTCATTCGTTAACATTGCTTCTTCATTAAAATCCGGTGTTTGCATCGTTGTCAATAAGGTCGAAAATCGCTTGAAGGTCGGAAAACATCTGCTTAAGGATTGCAAGTTAAAAAAGTGGTGCAAGCGATTTTCGACCTTATCGACATTTAAAATTTAGTTTGTTTTTCTCACATTCTCATTCGTTAACATTGCTCCTTCATTAAAATCAGGTGTTTGCATAAATGTCAATAAGGTCGAAAATAGCATGAACCTTTTTTTAACTTGCTTTCGTGGTCCCTTGACACCTCTCAAGTTTTCAATCGTATTTTGGTTTAAAATAAAATGAATAACTCTTTTTTTTACGAGTGTACATGCGATCCATGTGCGAAAAGCCTCAGTTTTCCTGGTAAGGCCACGTTCACATGGCGATTATTTTCCCGTATACTGTATACAAGATTTTATCGAATAGAGCAGTAATAACAGTTCACAAATGAAAACTTAAAAATAGTTTAAACGGCGTTCATACGGGAAAATCCCGTGTTTGAGAAATATAATATTTTACCGTGTACCGTGCAAAGTTGTCCTAAAACTGGTCATACGGGAAAATAATCGCCGTGTGAACGTGGCCTAACCGTCCCTGTAGAAAAGTAGCTAAAAAGTTTAGCCACAAGTTACACTTTTTAGCTTTTTTTCTAGCACCTTTATAAAATTAGCTAACTATCTATGAAGTTGCTAAGATGGCATCACTGCTGCCGATTTGACGTTGTGTCAAAAACGATTTGATGACCTATCAAAATTGGCATGTCATGCCATCAAATTGGCATTCCACCCCATACACGTTCAATTCTATTTGATCAAATTGGCAGTATTATGCCGAATTGACAAATAGGCAGTATGGTGTATGGCTACCATTAGTGGCAAGGTTGATTTTCACTTGTTGTTGGAATCGGTCGAGTTGCGTCGCATCTCGCTATGGGTAAAGTTCCTAACTCTATCAGTATGCTGCGTTCACTGTGCACAGCAGGTTACATAACCTCTAAGTAAACGAACGCATTAGGTATACAGGTTGCGGAGAAAGCTCCGTAACCCGATACTGTGGGTACAGACTGTGGTAGTCAATCAAACGTGCCTGGAGTACGGTATGCTAATTAAGGACGGCTGATGTAATCGAACTCCTTGGTGCATTGTTTGTGAATGTAATGTTAACCTCTTTGGAAGATATAACTTCATTGTGAAAATTTTGTTCAAGGGGAATCGAAAATCGGTAAAGACTTGTCGAAAAAGGTACTTTGTATTCAGATTTTTGTCGCACTTTATTCGAAATGTGAACAATATGATTTACTCTTTAGTTTACCATTACTTTATCAAGCTGAATATATATACTTTTCGAACAAAACGAAACGAATGGTTAAAAGTAACCATCCTTAATATCGTGCATATTTTTGGTTTTTCAATTTTGTACTACGATTTTTTACCTCCAAGATTTTTATCCATTTTTTTTTGTTGCATTGTAAAAAATATATAAAATATTGATGAAGAGAGGTTTCCGTTGTTTCATATTATGGAAAGAACTCTGAAAATATATTTTAACACCGCGAATAATTCAAGTTCCATCCATTTATCTGTCACATAAAAATATTATGCGATCTGCTAATGATGATGAACGATTTATTTACGTTGACTGGTTTGTTTTTAAAAACAAAACATGGATGAAACAAAAAACAAGTTTTCATTTTGAAAGTAGCGCAGCGATGTTTTTCTTTACCGCGGATTTCTTTCTGTTTGGAGTCATGCTAGCAAACTGAACTGTGCTAGTCGAGTTTGCTTGGGAGGAACTGAAATCGTTAAAGGTGCTTTATGCAGTGTAAGTTTTTGAGACGAAACTTCGGAGTGAATTTTGAAACTACGACTGTGAGTGACTAGCTTAGATCGCGGCTTCACTTCCCCACTTTTCTCCGTTTAAGGTTTTATGAAAAAAAGAAGTAATCAGTTTTCAACCATTCCCATCTCTGGATCAAAATTTTCAAATAATGCAGCAATTTAAAAATTAGAAAGAGGGATTAAATAAAACTTATTCATCAATTCCCATTTTATAGTAAGGATATAACTAAATGGGAAAAGGAACCACGACCTCTTTATGGTAAAATGTTAATGAGACTACTTTTTCTAGTTTAAGTTAATAAACCAGATCCTATTTTCTTTTAACCTAATAAACCTATTAATATCTGTCGGTACACCGTACAAAAACATTACCATCAGATAAATTTCTTCTAAAAATATTTTCTTATGAAACCATCTAAGAGGCATTAGCGTAAAATCAACGAGACGGTCACGGAATAACCTCATTATTTTATTATCTCCTGGTACGAAAGATTAACCAGAATCTGATACTGTATCAAGTTATTTTGGGATCAGGAATATTATGGAAATAACATCATAAGTACCTATTTAAAAGGAAGGTAGTTAGTAGGTCACATTTTTTTTATTTGTTTTTCTGTTTTGTGGATTTTTTTGTAGTGACACGTGTTTCTGTTATAAATAAACCAGACAATGTTCATTTATTTTCATAATATATTAATTTCATGAAACGAAGATATTGCAAATACTCAACATTCATCAAACCTCCTTGAGAATATTATATTTAGAGAAGTCAATAAACACATTATAATTACATAGATAATGTCTGATATAGTCATAAAATATCGGGCATTTTATTAGAGAAGCGGTCACAAATTCGGCTATCAAACTTTACGATTTGGGTCCATTCTAGCTTAGATATAGTTCGCCAATTCTACCTTTCAAGTACCAGGTATCCAGCAATACGAGTAGGTATGGATCAGTGCCCTAGTATTGGAAATAACAGGATCCCGTTCTCTGCCTATCTCTTCGAGAAATACCTGTGCGATAATTACAACCATATTGAACTATTATTAGTATTCTGAAATTCCATTAGATTATTCAAATTAATACGGTATGAAAGGGGCTACCTTTGAATTTCGGCAAACTAATACTGAATTTGCTTCAGGAACTTTAATTTGCACATTCTGTAATAATACAACTATTCTTGAGAATTCTACCCTATAATTTACAGGTGAGAATTTTCAGTATTTCTCAGTAATCATTGAGATTAAACTGATATTGAAAGAACTGTTTTGAGTAAATTTTTCATAGTCACCATAACGTCGCGACGTAGAACACACAGAAGAGACGGGGCGCGGCCGCGACTCTCATACATTTTCGCACGTCCGTGACGCGTCCTCGTCTTACGTCTATTCCATGTGGCCCTCGCCCCATGTCTACGTCTGATCTTCACCTCTTTCCTATGCTTGCAAGTAATCGATAGCAGAATAAAACGTCCAAATAGGTATCATTGTATTTTTCGCTGCAATTGATGAATTACTTAAATCTGGCAGATGTATCCTTAGAAATTTCTCAAGTCGAGGACGTTTCTGTCATTTTATACCTATGATCTTAGTCACTGACTCTACGCAAGCTAAGCTCGAAAAGTGCTCTCTTTGCTCTATCAGAAAAATGGACAGATGATAATATATATTTTGTTTTAAATTAAAAGAAACAATCGGGACTCGAGTCCTGATTGTTGCTTTCTTTAATGAAAACTGTCGACAGTTTTCATAAAAATCATTATTTAAGTTTGAGGACTTTTTGTCCAGACATGACGAGTCTTAGAATACAGTTATTATAAGGACTTAGGTTTATATAGGCCTAAGAATTCGGTACCTAAATGAAACTGAACAAAAGTAATGTATTATACATTTTTTTCAGTTAAAGTAGCTTTCATTTGAAATTCTACACCGTGACTTTTCTTTCAAACCCTCTGAAATTGTTTCCCATTTTTTTTCTACTTTCTATTGTCCTAATTTTAATACTTCGCTGTTTTAAGTAGGCTAGCCAAGTAAGGTCATTGTGCTTTGTTTTTACGGTAGGGAATTTTAGAAGAAAACGATTCGTAACAAACGCTGAAGTGAATGAATAAGTTTTGAAATGAAAAGCATACACATATATTTTGGTCCACAACTGCTGGGCAAAAGTTTCCCGATTTCCTTTTCAACTCTCCCTGTATTTTGCTATTTCCACGGAAGATTAGTCAGGAACTAGTCTAAAATGTTAAACTAGCGTTTCTTGGTTCTTCAGGCACACACCGTGTGACTTTTCTAGTTTATTGTCCTAAATAATTCCGGAAATCATTGAAAAAATAAACACAAATGGCAGCTATCTATAAAACAATGTCTGTACATTGTATAAAGTGGCTTCCTGCCATCTCTTTCCTTAGATCTTGCACACTACGCAATGGATTTTAAAACGGTTTTAGTAGTAATACAATAAAAGAGACACCCGTATTAGAACCCGTGCGAAGCCACGGCCGTTCGCCAGTTATGTATAATTTCTAAAGTACACTACTAGATACACTTGAAACTCGTAAGTCCCTTTGTCAGAAGATTTATTTCATTTACAAGTAGGTAAACACTGTTCTAGTTCATTGTCGCTAAGTAGCTTACTCGACGGTCCCCAAGCTCTCCAACCTCTTACATTCACATACAAAAGGAAAGGGATTTGATTAGCTTTGCAATGTAAGCCACATACATCATCCCTAGAACACAAAGAACTTCCAAAAAATATTATGTACGTACTAGATTTGAATGTCAACCATAAATTACAGAATAAAATAAAGTTATGTAATGTACATTTTGCCATCGTAAAATAACTCGTTTAAGGCTGAGGGCACATCGATGACATTAACAGCGTCTAGCTCGAGCTCTCGTTAATAGCCGTACCACGCTCGCCTCTAAAACCACAAGTTTTATCGGTGCAATTATCTGAACAGCACAAACCGCCAGCCGCCGACATCAATATGGCCTCAGCCTAACAATAGCGTAACTCCGCAATTCGAATTTAAGGCTTTTAATTAAGTTTAGCAGCCATCCACATTGCAAAGGACTTTGTGATACTCGATTCCCCTTGGCGATCACAGTATTTGGTTAGTGTAAGTTTATAACGAAGTTATGACACCCAGATGTTGAGTTGTGCGATGTATTCAAATCTATTTTGTGTTCAGCTATGCCACAGTCGGATCCCGTGATAATCGGAGCGCCGAAAGTGCTGAAACCAGGGGAGCAAGTGTTCCTGAACTGCACGTCCGATTTCTCCCTGCCACCGTCGGATATTAATTGGTACATCGACGAGGAGCTACAAAAGGTTCGTATACAACGCTTTTGCTATTAATTTGATGAATTTGATCGTGATTGCGTTTACGGCTAGATATCCACTCATGGAACGAGATCGCAATTGAAATACAATTTTAGCTGCATCAATAGTTTGCTGGACTAAGCTCAAAATGTCTGAGCGAATCGTGTTTTAATAGTGAGTATGACATTCTAAACTCAACACAGACAAATTCATCAGCCTTGTTTGCTACAACGTAATAAATACATTTGTTTAGAACTCATAAGACACATTATCAGGTGGGTTGTTACAACTTTTCTTTCCCTTTATTTTCGTGTGTTATTTTTCAAAATAAACTTGTTTAATTAAGCGCTCAGCAGTTGCTTGATAAACTCAGTGCTTTACTAAGTCTACAATGTTTCATTTATGTTGGGAAAGTCTTCAGCGTCTTATGTAGAACATAATTCTATTATCAAGATGAATTTTACATTGTCACAGTATGTCTATTGTTGTGCTGACAATACATTGTGTATAGTCCGAAGAGAATATGTTTGTTCGTTGTCATGTCACAGAGGAATCCAATTTTCGAGGATTATGTTCCTCAAGAGAAGGTTCGGAATAATAAAATGTACTCTCAACTTTGTGTAGGTGGCTTATTAACTTAAAATGTATTTATTGAGATGTGGATAAGGTTAATTGATATTAAAATTAAGTCATAGGTAGTCATTTATCATCTTCAGCATCACTTGAATTAGTCAGTTTTTTCTTGTTTCATCTTGAAGCTGTGCAGTGGTATCATCTCCGAGTTATAGTTATAGTATCCGACTCACAGGTTGCCCCAAGCCTGGCGCATCACTTTAATGTAATTTATTTCATCACGTTGTTTTCCTTAGATCAAAGGTTTCAAAACGGTGAAGGACAAAATCGTGAGGAAACCGGTATGTTCTAGAATAAAAATTCTAAGACTACTACTACTGGTAGTAGTCTTGGAATTTTACAGAGAAGAGGCCTGTGTCCCAGCAGTGCTAACGATACAGGCTGATTATGCTTATGCTAAAACTAAAAAATGAAAAAAGGTTTCCAAGTAATAATCGTAATACGTGGATTTTACGGAACAAGCAATAAAATGTTTTTAAAATGTGCTCTACACATACCTATATAAGGACTGTTTTTAATAACTCCCCGTTAAACAAGAATACGACATTAAGGTTCCAGAAATATCTTTTGATGAAACCACGACCTTCTCACTATTATTAACATTCATTAAGTGCTCAAATTTTAATTTAGTGAACGACCTATTTCCAATTTAACTGTGAAGCCTCATTATTCGTAAATAGTCTTCCTACCTATATTTTTGGTTATTGTCGGTAAAAAGGAGATTTACCCGTAAATTATGAATCCATAAATATTTGTTTGGAAAAGTTAGAATGCAAACTTTGTCATATTATTATGATTGCGCATTTATATAGTCCGAAGATATATTGTAAGGTTTTTTCAGTTTTAATGGTCTTTGAAAGATTGACTTTTCAGATTTTTGCGATAGTTTATTCGCATTCTAGCTGCTTCTAACGGCTTTAGCGAAAATTATCTCGTGGGTATGTGATAAACGTCATCTTTAGTGTTATTCCGGATTTTAGCATAAATAAATATAACTCGGAGCCGCGGCACTGTCTTATTAGTTAATCGTGAACCTGGAACGTAAAGGGATATTGAAGTATCACTGTGGATTTTAGACGGTACAAGTCGGCCTGTCTTAGACTGATTTGATGAAATAAGCACGATAAAAATACACACAAATTTAACTACGGTTTTAATCAAGATCCTTTCAGCCTTATGTCGTGATTAAGGAACAAACATCCATACGTACAAATTTTCACATAATAATATTAGGTAATACATTTTGAAAGATTCGATTTGGGTAAGTATAGATTACTTTATCTCTTCAACGGGAATCGATTATTTTATGTAGGTTAATCTGATTTTAACTTTCTGTGATTTGAATTGGTGGTAGGTATCTATTCAATGTGCGACATCCTCAAATAGATAGACAAGTTGATAAAGGTCACGGTGTCAAAGTGATAATGGGAATCGATGAAAATATACCGGAGGTCTATTTAGATGAAAATGAAAATTTGATAATAGATGAATGACGAAATAAGCTTCTTGAAGCTGATTTAAGTATGGCTACCGGGGTCGCTGAACTACCGAATTACCGTGACCCCGGAACGTAAAGGGCTATTTAAGGATATCGTTGATTTTAGTCATTACAAGTCTGACAGTCCCTCCTACCCAGCCCTGGTTGGGATCCTTCCCAAGGATCAGACCTCCCGGTTTCATTTGATAATTTTACCACACTACAGAAAAGTAGAGCTTTATACCTATTTTGAGTTTTGCGTCTCTTCTCTTTTTTCCAATAGTGGGTCCCCACATCAATTATAATTATGTGTCCAAATTATTATAATTATGTTATTTTTACTGTGTTGTTAATGCTATACACATACCAGTATTTCTACACTTCAAAGTAAGCATTTGAGAAATGTATTAGTAAAAAAAGATATTGCCGTGAGATTAGAGTTTTGACCACTCACCTTAAAATCCTTGCTCAGCTGAATTTTCTTTCAAATTCCGACTACAGCTTCTGGAATCAAAGACGTAAAACATAAAAATAAAATCCAAGACCAACAAATGTCTGGAATACTTTACAGGATTATTACCACTTAAGCCAACTCCAAATACGTCTGGTAATAACATAATAATGCAGGTGGTTTATCCTTGCATATTATTATGACTTCCCACTTTACCAACCTCCTTTGTATGAAGTGGACCTGCATTGTTTGCCATTACGCTGGCTCATTGTTAAGCGACTCTAAGCAGCCGAGGTACTCTTTAAATCTTCGCTAATGGCCTTTTAAAACGGCCAGTATATTTCGCCGAAATGCTCTTCCTTTTATTCCCAGCAGTAAAACCTTAAAATGTTTATAATTAGATTTCAGTAAATATATGGTAGCTGGCTGTTCGATTCTTTTGGGCGTTGCCGTTGGCGAGAAAAAATAAATTCGAATTTTGATTTCGATTTTGAAATTTCAGTTTTTTTTTACGAGTTTGTCCTGATTGCGAAACAAATGTATAATTATAATGTAGTATTCTTTGAACTATTATAGCTTACGTTATCAAAATCGAATGTTTTATGTCGGGATACTGATCTAATTTCGAGTATTCAAAGCTATATTCAAGACTTTCCCGTGACATATTTGGACAAAGTCGAGAGCAATTGTAGGTCATAGATCGTCTAAATCATAATGATACGAATAGTCTAAAAACGGAAAGTTTTTACTTATGTCCCAAGAATCTATTTTGAGAACATTATTTTCGCAACCATTTTATTTTCCTACCTATTTTCATTAAACATGAACTAAATTAAACGCAAATTCACCGCAACGTCGTACCCAGGTTCTAATTAAAAAGCTATGAATCAATTAACTTGAAAACCTGGTTCATTATTCTGAGTAAAAAATAGCAAACTAATATTAGTGATCGTTATTTTCTTGAGCAATATTTTTCTCTTTGATAGATAATATTGTGAACTGTGTTGGACGAATATAGACGTTGTCTTTTGTTATTATTACACCCAACAAGGTATTATAACATCTACTTTACTTCCATTGTTCTTTTGTTTCGAGTTTGTACGAAAATAGATTATGTTTAGGATATTATAAATTTTCCTAATTGAACGTGAACCTTCTTGTTTTGTGATAAAGTTGTAAATCTTCTCCAGAAATTTGACAGATTGTGGTAGCTTGATGTGCTGGTGTCTGTACAATTCGTAAAACAGGCGTTACCTAATGCGTATAAAAAGCGTATTTAACAAAATAGATAAAATAAAAATAAAAAACATTGCACTTTTAACATGCAATAGGATTTATAAAAAAAAAAATGATAGTAATAAAAATTCCGTTAGGCATATAAAAACTTATAAAAAGATTAATGATTTCAACAGGTCCGCAAAGGATTTAGCGATGTCAATTATTTAGTAATAACTATTTTTTTTCTTGGCCAAACTTACATTTCTGTCACTCTACACTATAATTTCTTTGAAACAACAGGAACAGTACTTTTTTTTTGTTTTTTTAGCGTGGTAAAATCATCAAATGAGTCCTCCCACCCCGGGCAGGGCGGGAGGGACTGTCAGACTTCTACTGACAAAAATCCACGGTGTCCTTCAATAGCCCTTTCTGTTCCGGAGTCACGGTAAGGAAATAATCCCGCGATCCCAATAGGAACAGTAGGTACTAATAAAAGAGATTAAATTAATTAAATAAATGCAATATTGCTTTCATCACAGATCAGAAGATCAGCGTCTTTTCTGTTTAAGCTTCCAGACTACCATCTCAAGTAAACACTATTAAACCGTAAAATATTCATGTGAACAGTTCATCATACCTTTATAAAGCTAGCAAATGTAGAATTATTCAATACTATGAAGTTTCTGTCCCATTGTGGGAAATATAACAAACTTCTGAACTAATACCCATAACTCATAAAATATCTAGGTACACATGGCCATATGTTCAAAACAAAATTTATTTAAAACGAAATTTTGTATTTCTAACATTATTCAAACATTATTTTGTTAACAATCGAATGAAGTTTAAAAACGTAAATTGTTGAACCGCATTTCGTTTTTGTAGTTGGTAATGTCTTTGGCTTAGTGTACAACTATAGTGCCCGTTCGAGTTAAGCGTTGAACGGGGCGGTTTCGGAATGCTACAAATACACGCGACTGACCTGAGTGATGCGGCAGTGGGAGCGTGTTCATTTTTTTGACGCTTGCACGCTCCGCTGAACGCCCCGCTGGACGCTTGGCCACCGTGTTCGTATCACTTAGTTTAAAATTTAGGCGATTGTCTACGCATTTACTGCGTAAATAGGACCATTAAAGTGTCTAGCAACTCAAACAGGTAATATATAAAGCCTTCCAAAAATAATATGTTCCATCTTACTAATTTTATAAACGTGAAAGTTTTTTTTGGTTGGATTTTGGATAGGTGAAATTCGGTACACAGATAGTTCACAACCTGAATTAATACATAGGACTTATTCCGATTTTATGTTCCCACAGGATGATTTTCGAGTTGTAGCGGGTGAAACCGCTGGTAACAGCTAGTATTTCATAAATATAAAGAGCAGAAATGTAACAAATCGAGTTTTAAGGTACCTAATCATTCATACATAACATATTTTTGATAAATGTTGTCCCATTCATCTCAATAACAAAAGGCGACGGGGCCTAAATCAATGTTCCCGTAGCTAAATTTCAGGTTTTCGTTGAATTTTTAGGGCACTGTGCTGGAATATAAAAAAGCATATCATAACCTATCACTCATTCAATACACGGAAATTACTTTTGACTGTATTTTTATCAAATGTCACGATTGCTTATTTATCACAGTGAATCGGATTTTATTGGAAACCTATTTTACTTTCCGTTTTTTAGATTTATAAACATATGACTTTTAGTCGATTTGTTGGACCGGGGTTTTGACATATTTGTACAAATAAATACACAGGTTTAAAACTAGCATAAAAGTTTGTAAATAATGAGAATGTGTATGTGTACTTTGCTATAAAAGAGCATGGTTATTTGTACCAAACTCGAAAGTTTTTAAGGTTTTTTTTAGTTTTTAATTGGAGTTTACGAAAAATCTGTCGATTTTAAAGAAAGTTTTATTATTCTATTACTTTAAGTATTTTAAAGAAATTAATCTTTTTGAGAGGGTGCAATGGATAAGTAAGCACCTAAAAATAATATAATAATTATTATTCTTCATTTTTAAAGTAAATAAAATCATGAAAATATTAAAAGTATAAAAAAAAACATGTTATATTACAAGCGATTTTTTTCCTGGCGGGTCCCGAAATTGGTCCCTAAGCCAAAAACCTAAAAAACAATTATATCCATCTGGCCTGGATCACACTGTATAATACTTTTTTTTTTTTTTTTTTAGCGTGGTAAAATCATCAAATGAGTCCTCCAACCCCGGGCAGGGCGGGAAGGACTGTCAGACTTCTACTGACTAAAATCCACGGTGTCCTTCATAGCCTGTTAAGTTCCGGGGTTACGGTAAGGGAATAATCCCGCGACCCCGGCAGGCTTTGGCCCTCTGAGAGGGGGGCCCCGTCATTATGCTGACGCTCTTTGAGGCGCGCGTGGGACACAACGCGCCGTCGACCCGGGCATGGTCCTTGGTCGGGCAGCGAGTTGCCCTTTACTCGCTGCATGCCCGCGCCTACGGTGGCCGGAGATCATCTAGCGACGTCCGTCGCCGTGGGCGCCTACCACTGCGGCTGGGGCGGAGGGAGGACGCTGTCCTCTCTCGCTCGCGGCCTGCCTCCTCCTTTACGAGCATTACTGCCTCGCAGAAGGAGCTGACCGCTTCCCACTCCGTCTCGCCCCGCAGCATGGCCGCAACCAATGCCGGGCGCGAGAGGTCTCCGCCTATCGCAGCCGTGAGGACACGTCGGTGCTCCGCCCAAGCCGGGCAGTCTTGCACCGTATGCTCCACCGTGTCCTCCGGGCGATCTTCGCAGTGGTGACACCCAGGCGTTTCCTCCTTTCGCATCAGACACAGGTACCTCCCGAAACTTCCGTGTCCGGTGAGGACCTGCGTCAAGCGGTAGGTCAGGACGCCATGACTTCTCTCCAGCCACTCCTCAAAGAGGGGTCTTACCGCCGCAATTGCGGCGTGCCCGACACTGTATAATACTAACGAAAATATGTTTTAAAATTTTGCTCATAGGAAGTTTACCTCGACCTCGTAATGTTGGAAAACATTGTGAAGATTTGAGAGCAGTGGCAATGAAATAAATTACACAAAGTAATGCACTAACTTAGGTTAGAACCGCTGCTTTAGCATTTAATTAGGACTACTATTTTGCATTTAATTAGTACTTAATAATTCCGTGTGTAAGGTTGGAAAACATTTTGACTAGGTATTGTTAACAATGAAATGGTTCTATTCAATCCGCATTTGAATATGTGTTGACGATTCATATAATTAAATGCAATTATTTTTTAATCGAAGAAAATAAATAAATAGACATTTTCCATGAGATGTTCCCAAATTCACATCATCTCACTACTAAAGAGAATGACTGGAAGGCATTTGCCTCAATAATTATTTGCATCAGACGCATTCGTACTGCGCTTGGCATTCGTACCCGGATTAATAAGGCGCAGTTTCCATCAGCAGGCACAGATATTAGACGGAATAGAATTTATCATTAACCGCATGACTTCAACACCTACGTTTCCTTTGTTCAAACGGGACTTGTCAGGTAAGGTAGGTAGGCAATTAAAATAAGCGATTTTCCTTCTTTATCAAATGACAGCGCTGAGGAGTTTTATAATGTATCTATTTAATTTTAGTAATGTAATTGTTGAAAATCATCAACTCAGTCAATCGCAATGCACTGTTGGGCATAAGCCTTTTCCAGGCTGCGCCGTGACCCAGTGCCTTTCGAATCCAGTCTGCCCCAGCCATTTTCTTAAAGTCATCAGTAAATCCAGCGGGGTGGCATAAACTACTATAGATATACACATAGTTTACGTTATTTTGTTTCCCTAGAGTCTAAATGGGAATACTTCTTCTTACGAGTATTATAATGCTGCAAGAACTCGACACAGCTTCGTCAACTTGGTTATTGTGAATAATTTTGGATTCGGCTTCTAGTCTAACGAGATGAATACTATACCAGCCTTTTTATGGGGTGACTGCCCTTCCGTCGCCTCCGTCGTCCACGACCTATTCGACCTATACACGAAGAACTAGATACTTACCAATATTATAAACTATAGCTATTGCTAGCCTAATTGGATTTTTGTTACTTAAACTCGTCATAACATCTCAAGGGATCTCGATGAAATTTAGAGTCACGAAAATAAAAATAAAACCTATATCTGGACACCGTAAGACAATTTTCTGACAAGTCAGAAAATAATGTAAGGCTGTTTGGTATAAATACATGAAACCGCTGGCAACAGTCAGTAATTCAATAAAGTGTGTTTAAATAATATCAAACTTATGTAATTACTATTAAACAAAATTATTTTGCAAACACCCTTACCAAATTTTGTCATCAAACTGTTATTTTACAACAACTATGTAAATTAAATTTGGTTGATCCATCGCTTCAATTAAATTATAATCTGGGCGTATGGTAGCCGAATAGATTGCTCTATAGGATTATTTCACTAGTTTAATAATGCCGCTGTCCACTACTTTAGGATAATCCATTAGGTCCAATCGACTTACAGCGACTAATCTCGTGTTACCATGTAGTGTGTTATTAGATAATTGATTATAATTTATCATTGCTTGAAAGTTATAGATCATTATCGTGTTCAAATTTAGTTATTGATACTGTGTCTGAACTTTAGTGAAAAGCAGCTTGCTTCGTTTATTTTTCGAATGGTCAGCTTTTATGCGATTGTATCTTCATGTTCTGATTGCTACATCGAGCTCTGATTGTCACCTCATGTTCTCATTGACACCTCGTGTTCTGATTGTAACCCCATATTCTGATTGTCACCTCATGTTCTAATTGTCACCCCATGTTCTGAATGTCACCTCATGTTCTAATTGTCACCTCATGTTCTGATTGTCACCCCATGTTCTGATTGTCACCTCATGTTCTAATTGTCACCTCATGTTCTGATTGTCACCCCATGTTCTGATTGTCTTCTCATATAAAAATAATAACTCATATTCTGATTGCGATCTTGTGTCACATTAAATTACATTTTTTCATCATGATTGTTAATTTTGTGAAAACGATAAAAAAATCTAGTCTAAAGACTGGCCTGTTGGTCTAGTGGTTAGTGACTCTGACTGCTATACCGGAGGTCGTGGGTTCGATTCCCACCCAGGACAAATGTTTGTGTGATGAGCACGATCATTTGTTCTGTTTCTGGGTGTAATTTATCTATCATAATTATGTATGTATTTAGAAATATATAAGTATGTTTATCAGTTGTTTAGTACCCATAACACAAGCTCTGCTTAGCTTGGGACTAGATGGCGTTGTGTGATAGTTGTGGAATAAAAAAAAAAAAAAAAAAAAAAAGTTCTTCATAAATAACCTCCGACTTCTTTACAGCCCGAACCCTGGCAGAAGACTGAAGTGACAGGTAACCAGCCGGGTGGGCTGCGGCGTTCGTGGCGCGTTCTGCGTGTGCGCGTGCCTCCTACCGCGAGCGGGTCGATGCGTGTGCGCTGCGAATCTATCCTGCTAGTGGAGCCCCCTGTAGTGAGGGACGCGAACACTATCATCACGATACACTCGCGCACGCAACTGTCTAAATATGTGTCTAATTATAGTGGTAAGTTGATTTCTAATTCTAGATTATCTTAATTTTGATCTCCTTTAAAATTATCAAGTATCAAGACTGGTAGAGTGGGGTGTTGCCATTCAGCCTTCGGTACTCTTTTGAAACACTGCATTATAATATATAACATGTAACGTCAATAGCGCAGAACCTCTCGTGGGGTAACACAATCCATGTTACTGAACAATTTTTGTACTAAGACTTTTCTTTTTTTTTTGCGCATTTCCAAAAGTCTTAGAACAAAAATTGTTCAGTACCTAACATGGGCTGAGTTACCCCACGAGAGGTTTTGCGCTATTGGCGTTACACGTTGTATATTATACTTATTACTTAGCTAACTTTAATTGCTTTTGTGGCAAAAGAAGACTAGAAAGAAAAAGGTCAAAAGACCAGAGGCTGAAACCCAAAACGGTGGGCTGGTCTCTCGGAACAAATGAACATGCATAGGTATAGGTACTGCATTCCATCAGGCCACTGACCAGTGAGAGAATGACTGCGAAGAAAAATACGATAAATAATATAGAAGTGTTGTTGTTTTTATGTTTTATAAAGACCCATTTAGACAGTGCAAGAACTAGCACGCAAGTTTGACTCCATTGCGGTATTTGTTTGATCAACGGAATTCATTACCCATTAATAGTCCGCCATGTTGTCAAACTTGCATTGCAACTTGCATCGTCTAAACGAGGATAAAGTTTTGATGGATATTTAAAGTCACAAATTGAGGGGTCAATATTCAAAAATACTGATTTGTTCGAAAAATCCCCGAATGATCCATAGACATAGGTATGAGACACTCGGGAATATGTTCTAAAAGTTTTCGATAACTTCCAACTATAGCGCCTGCTTTTGGACTAGAACTATAATCGTATGAACATGAGTTATTACTTGTTAGTTGGGAAAACCAATTAAACGGAAAATGTAAGAGAAGATTTTCGTCTTGTAATGTCGAAGTTTATTTGGCAAGGTTTACGGTAAAGTTAAACTCACATTGCTAAGAATTCCTTAAAAGTTCCGTATAATGGACTAAAGGTTTCCTTTAAATCAGATATTCAGAGAATTTACGATTCAATAAGAATATAGACTTATAGTAGGCATACACCATCCTGCCTATGTGAACGATAGATGTGACGCTTGCAATTGTTTCAAATCGGCATTTCGTCCATAGACACCATACACCATAATGCCTATCGTAAAGATTGATTTGACACAACGTCAAATCTCCATCAGTGATGCCTACTCATAACGCAACAGTGGCTAATTCTACATATATAAATAAGTGGAATTCTGAAGCAATAGTTCAGTTTTGGGTTGAAGTAAAAAAAATTAAATTCTTCCGGTGGAATAATAAAAAAATTGGAATCGACTTCGTTTTTGATACCGAGTACGCCCACGAAATGCCTGCGGTTCATTTTTTAACACCTTTACCCTTAGCACGAGTTTTATAAACGCAACCAAGTACTTTCAATGTGTTGAATCTGTGCAAAACTGAATTTAAAACAGGATTTCTACTAACAGAAAACCACCAACTTTATGTATGCCAAGAAGCAAACTACTACAGTTATCAGCTTGGACTTGCTATAGTTATAAGGTAGGAATGACCAAAGATTATTAACCATACCTACTACTACTATAATAAGTTTATGCAAGATGTGATGATACATACGTACATCAACTATTAAATGCAAAACCATCACTAACAAATTCATATAATGTAATCAACAATTTGATTACGTTTATTGGTTTAAACTGTCTCACAACCCATTTCTACCCCTTAATAGGTACTGGTAGATTAAAAACATACCTATATAGTGTGCACTTTTGTCCGAATCTGTCACACTAATATAAATTAACTGAACTACAATATTCACAAGCAAGAGCCATCACTGAGCCAGCATCTTCGCTGTATCATTTTAGTTACAAGTCTTTTAGACTAGAAAAATGGGTTAATTTAATGGTAATTTCTTCATGTTTACAGATTATTTTATCTTTGGACAGTAACTCTACTGAGAGCAAGGATTGCCTATTCTCAATTTCGCTGCTGCTCTGTGAATCATGCAAGAAAAACACACTGAATTATATGATAAAATATGTGGTAGTTTACCTAATATTATAGGTATATATAGTGTTTCAACCTTTTATTATTAAAATAAATACTTAGGGAAAGAATAATAGTTATATTTTATTTAGAAATCATATGATTCGTCGTCTCATCGTTCTCCTGCCCTTATTCTAATTCATCAAATCTTCTATTTTTCTCTACTCATTAAGTCAGTACTCACCTTTTTACTGACATCATGCAAAAATAATTATATTTTATATATTTGCTCTGGCAGAGCTGCTTAGCTTTGCTTGAAATGCTTTAATAAAAATCATATCAAAATGAAAGTCGTTGGTTTTACTTTACTTACTTTACTTTTACTTATATTATTAACATTCTGTAAGTTATAACAGCATAGGAAAAATACAATTATTGTAATTTAAACACAATCACTAAATAACTATTACTAACAACAATAAGGAATATGATATTTCACTTCACTGAGATGTAAATCCATTGTACATTTTTTGTTAATCGAAGTACCTAAATCCATGATAAAGAATTACACATTGATCCAATGGCTCTCAACTTTCTGTATCAAATTGTTTGCATGAAATAATAAGGAAACATTTTGATCATACTCGTACAATACCTAGCGGTTTCACACTAGGTATATCACTGTGTCAGCTGGTTTTATCTTCCACCTTATTCATGTCTGAAGAATGGCAGGTTCTGCGATTATTTTGTGCTGATCCTCTTAGCATGTCGATGGCAATCTAAATTGAGTCGGGTCAGAATTGGACCACGCGTTTTCCATATAATTTTTCCAGAGCAAAGTCGTCGATGATGATGATGATCTCCCTTAGGTAGGTAGGTATTTTAAACGCTTCTCGATTTTATTGAAACGAACCACAAAATTTAATTTATTGAATTTCCTAACGTATTTTTGTTTGATGTTTGTTACTTAGATACACATCGATTGTTTTATTTGAATATTCGTTGTCATAGTAACCATATTGTCAGCCTCTGATTTCAGATTTCCCCGTATTTTAATATTACTAAAAAGGTATTAAAATTAAAAATAAAACGATTTTCATTTTTATCCTAACTTATTCGTGTAGTATAAATGCACTTGTTCGTTATGCTTTCACGCCTAAACCGCTGAACTATTTTGATGATATTGGTTCGTAGACCCATCTGAAAAAAAAGTCATAATGACTACTCATTAATCGTAGTAATAGTGCCTGCATCAAGAAATCAAGTGATCAAGAAATCCGTCGAATTCCTCAGCTCTCAATACGATGACCTACAGAAAGTAATCAAGCGCCTCCAACATGAAAGCTTAGAATATAAGAAACACTCCGAGTCATTGGAATTGGCTGTTAGAGACCTTCAATATAAGTCGCGGACGTCTACTATAGAAGTGCGTAACATACCAACCCAGGAAAAAGAATCATCGGCAGACCTGTCAAGAGTTGTAACCAAAATAGCAAACTTGGTAAACCTACCACTAGCAGCTTCCGACTTCCGAGATGTTTACCGCGCATCAGGAAACCGAGGCACTAGCAAACCGATAATCGCAGAATTTACTAATGTCCAAACAAAGTTTGACCTCATCTCACGCATACGAACATTTAACAATAAAAAGACGAATAAGGAAGATAAACTGAATACAGAGATAATCGGAATATCGGGACCAAAACAACCAGTATACGTTGAAGAACATCTGTCCAATACTAATAAAAAGCTCTTTTACCAGGCAAGAGAATTTGCACGCCTAAGGAAATATGCATTCTGCTGGACCTCCAACGGCAACATTTTTCTTCGCAAGCAAACCGGAGATAAACAAATTCTCATCAAGTCTGAAACAACACTCAAAGAGCTACACGAATGACTATCCCTCAGCTCATCATTAGTAAGGAATATTTTATTAATCTATTTTGTTTTAATGCTTGCGTTGCAAATGTTATACTACACTATTTTTACAGATAACCAGCCTAATATTTCTACATTGTATCATAACTTAAGTAAAATGAACCGTAATAATCAACACTCAAATCCATTCATAAACCTCATCACAAAACACACAAACACAAATTATGCTATATTTTTAAGCACACTTTTCTCAACATATTCACTAGACAATTGGTGTCCTATAGTTCACTGTACTACTCTTAAATACCAGAACATAGTTAACATACCAAACATACCAGAGAATTGTTTCGAATCATATAATGGTGAACCGTCTTTTACAAATGGCTAACATTGTACATTCTATTATCACAGCTGACTTAGATGAATATGAAGTTGCAAAATCATATAAATGCCCACCGTCAGACTGCTCAAACTACCTGGTAGGGTCGAACCATCACATCAAAATCTTTCATATAAATATACGAAGTATAAATAAAAACTATGATGAATTATTACTATTGTTAAAATAAATATACTCAATGTAAACTGTGACGTATTGGTACTTACTGAGTGCTGGCTAAGTAAAGTAGTGAATCTCCCAGTGTTAGCAGGCTACAACTCATATTATACAAAACGGACCGCCAACCAGAACGACGGTATTGTCATTTATATAAAAAATAATATTAATTGCACTATTAAAGAACCCAATTTTCTAAATGGAAATTGTCTAACCTGTGAAATCCCTAATAAACTGGCAATTGTGGCTATATACCGTTCCCCGTCATATAATTCCAGAGCTGAGTTCGACAACTTTTTGAATAGCGTAGACAACATCCTATTGTCCTTAAAAAACTTTAAAAATATCTGCTTAACCGGGGACACAAATATAGACATTCTACCTAGTAATTTAGGGGAGCGTGCTACGGAATACTTAACACTAAATGCCACGCACGGCCTGCTTCCCGCCCACCAGATACCCACCAGATTGAATAGCTGTATAGATCATGTGATGCTCAAAACAGACAAAACAGCCACTTTACTTGTGATTGAGTCGCATGTTACTGACCACCTCCCAATTCTACTCACTATTAATAACGTTCAGCTCTCCAAAAAACCGGTGCCAGCCCGCAAAATACCAAAATTGACTACGATAATTTAACAAACCACATCGAGTCCCAAGATTTCTCGGAAGTACTGAGAACTAATGATCCCAACATAGCATCTGACACACTCACAGATATATTGAACAGAGCTATAATTAGCCACACAAAAACAATAACCCTCCCTAAGAAAAATAGAAATATTCAACCATGGATTACACCCGGTCTACTACGGTGCATTCGACACCGTGATAAACTTCACATAAAAGCCAGAAAATCGCCAGACAGCCAAATAATACAAACTTCCTATAAACGTTATAGAAACTACTGTAATAGTCTACTAAAAAAACTTAAAAGAATATTCGAACAAAACGAACTACGTAAAGCAAAGAATGACCCAAAAAAATTGTGGAATAAAATCAAAGAAATCACATCCACCAACAAGCAAAGCAACCCCCCTTTTGAATTATTGAATATTGTCTCTGATAAGCACGATGCAGCTAACCTCGTCTGTAACTACTTTGCGAACATTGGTCAAAACTTGGCATCCAAGATAAGCACTGTAGCCCAACCCTCGTCCTCACATGTCCCTTCTGCCCCCCCAGACACGAGTCCTCCAGGTTCCTTCGTTCTTCTTGAAGTGGATAATGATGAAGTAGACTCAATTATCTCAAGCCTAAGACAAGACTCTGCCACTGGTTGGGACGGTATTCCCGTCAAACTAGTAAAACTATGTCGACACATCCTCGTACCACTCATAACACACATAGTAAACCGCTCTATGGCCACTGGTATATTCCCTAATACATGGAAAAAAGCTGTAATACACCCAATACATAAGAGTGGGAACAGAGACTGCGTAGATAACTATAGACCCATTGCTGTACTCCCTGTTATGTCAAAGATAATGGAGAAAATTATCAACAAGCAACTTGTACATTACCTACACAAGTTCAGCTTAATAGCAAAAAATCAGTACGGCTTCAAAAAAGGAGTGTCTACAGAAGACGCAGTGCTAGACTTAACTGAACTTGTAGCTAGGAAATTAGATAATCGACAAAAATGCCTGGGTCTATTCCTTGACTTAACAAAAGCATTTGACACAGTCTCTGTTCCCACCCTCCTATCAAAACTATATCGCATTGGCATACGAGGCATTGTTCATGATCTTTTCAAGAGTTACCTGATGGATCGGAAAATCTGTGTGAAGATAGGATCACACACAAGTGCTGATGAGACCATGTCCTTATATGGAGTCCCGCAGGGTAGTGTCTTGGGTCCCACGTTCTTCCTTCTCTACATCAATGAGTTGTGTACCCTTAGTCTGCCTTCTGCTAATACATTTACTTATGCAGACGATACAGCCATTATAGTACATGGAAAGAACTGGACAGAGGTTAAAAATAGGGCTGAGGAATCCCTGCAAATTGTCACGCAATGGCTTCACAATAATCTCCTTACCCTGAACCTACAAAAAACAAACTACATCTCGTTTTCTATTCACCCCACCACAAAACCACCTGGTATATACTCTATTAGAGCTCACTCCTGCCTAGACACTTCTACTTGCTGTTGCCAATCGCTTCCCTCCGTAACATTTGTCAAATATCTGGGCGTGATGATCGATGATGGACTAAACTGGTACAAACACATAGAATCAACGGCCAGTAAAGTCAGGAAAACAATTCACCTCTTCAAGTCACTGAGGCATTCGGCGGACTTGGAGACCCTAAAAATGGTTTACACTGCTCTGTGCCAGTCCATCATCGGCTACTGTATCCTAGCTTGGGGTGGATCGGCCAAGACTAAATTCCTTGAGTTGGAGCGTGCGCAAAGGGCAGTTCTTAAGGTTATGTTGCAAAAGCCCTTTCGCTACCCAACTCAACAACTTTACGTTGAGCTCAAACTTTTAACAGTGAGGCAGCTATATCTACTTAGAACCACTCTCTGGATGCACAAGCAGGTACCACCTCCAGACTCAAGTAAACGCGGCCAAAGAATAGTTTGCCCAACCCCTAGACATAGAACCACCTTTGCCAGAAGGCACCTGTATGTGCTGAGCTCCCTTGTATACAAAAATATTCATAAGACCATACGAATCGCAAAGCTAAGCAAACACGAGGTTAAAGATAAGCTCAAGAACATACTGTACCTTCTGGACTATGCTCAAACTGAGGAACTGCTTACCACCGTGACATAGTTCGTAACTGTCCATTAAACAAGACATTACAGTCTCCGTTATCTTATTAAAGCCTATGACACCAAGATCATACTAATTCAAACACTTTCCCGCAATCGACACCACCACACTCACATACTCACACTTCTGTTATCAGACTCATACAATACAAAACACACACATACCCAGTCACACACAGAAACTCGATACACAGATACGAAAGTTCATTTTACTATAATTTAACTTTTTTAACTAGTTTTTTTTTGTTTTTTCTTTAAAACCCCAAGTAATAATATATAATTTTTGTATAAAATCAACTTCTGGCTCTTCAGTTAATTTAGAGAGTTTATAGTGCCCAAGTGGCAGTAGAACACTGATTCCTGAGTCACAGGTACTCCTAGTTTAGGAATCAGGGTTTCAACTTATGTGTACCTTCATTGTTGTGAACTTTCTCTAGATAGTAAGTAATGATTGTAAGGATTTGTGTCAATAAAGTATATTATTATTATTATTATTTCTTTGTATACTTTTATGTATCTCGGCTTTATTGCCGGATTTTGAGGATAGCACGAGCCAAAGCCAAGTACTACCCTAAAATATTAGTGTCATGATGAGCTGATAATGAGACTGAATTTTGGGATGATGGGTTTCTGTGTGTATCAAACTGTGTAGGTGTGGTGAATGGAGGCTGTGTGTGTGAGCTGGTGACTAATGAGCTATTTTCATTTTGTAAAAATTTTCTGACAATCCTGCAAGTATTCAAGATTGCGGCTTTCTGAAGACTTTGGTATGTGTATGGTGGTAAATCAAGTGTTCTTAAAGATTGGTGGAGCTGTTTAGGAATAATACCTGTAGTTGATAACACAATAGGGACTATTATTATTATAGTTGCTGGTTTTTTTAATCCTACCTAGACTTTTTAAGACGCCATTCGCGCGAAAGTTTATTTTTTTCTGCTGGCGTTAAAAAACCGCCGATATAGAACAAATGCATTCCCTTGTATAATAATATAATAATATTCCACAACTATCACACAACGCCATTTAGTCCCAAGCTAAGCAGGGCTTGTGTTATGGGTACTAGACAACTGAAAACATACTTATTTATTTTTAAATACATACTTACTATATATAAATTACACCCAGACACAGAACAAATGATCATGCTCATCACACAAAGATTTGTCCTGGGTGGGAATCGAACCCACGACCCCCGGCATAGCAGTCAGGGTCACTAACTACTAGACCAACAGGCCAGTCAAAATCTGTTCACACGTCAGCGCTTTTAAAGTGCCAGCAAAAGAAAACGCTCGTTTGAGTCGGGGCTTACCCTTAAGGGCCTTCGCGCCTTTTAAGCCGTAAAAACGTTACATTCTAAAGCACATTCCTGATTAACGGCTGGGTGTAAAGATTAAAAAAAATATATGTTGAATGTATATTCATGTACAACAATGTGAGTAAATTTTATTTTCTTATGACAAATAGTTGAACTGTAAAAAAATATTTAACAACACGCTATTTTGTTCAAATAAATGCTCACTCCTTCTAAACGGCTTCGTTTATTTAAAATATTTTTGAATAGATCAATCGGTGTTAAAATTTACTACAATGTGAGTAACGCTCATGTAAATCAGTCAATATTTTACAAAGAATATGTTGAAAATTGAGATTTCCACATATAAAAACCGGGCGAAGGCGGGTTTTTGCAGCTCTTTCTGCCTAGCTGCATAGTGTATGATATCATTTTGAGGTGTCGCGGTACGCTCGGGACATATTAATATGTGCGGTGCAGATATGAAAATGTGCGTTTAGCTCCGCCTGGATGCTCAAGGTCATTGAGGGTACTATGCGCCTTAAGTATAATAAATACTTAGTTTTAACTTACCTACCTGTTTCGACACCTTTTTTTAACCTACTTCAAAAAAAGGAGGAGGTTCTCAGTTTGGAATATTTTTTATTTTTATGTATGTTCCCCGATTTCTCGAAGACGCCTGGACTGATTTGGAAAAAAATTCTCAGGTCAGGTTCTGGTGATAGGATCCCAGGGAAAGCGAGGGTAACCTTCAAATTTTATAGGCAGATAGTACCAATTATATATATTTTCTAAAGCTGTTCGAGTATTTGCATCTGATAATCATCATTTCAGGTGGATGAGCTGATGATGGAAGGTACAACTCCTTAACAGTAAGGAGTAGGCATCGATTGATTTAGTTTGTGTTCGCATATCTCCGGAACTTTGAGTCCAATTTAAGTAATGCTTTTTTTTGGTGTGCGAGGTATCATTTAACTTAGGGAACACTGCAAGTTTCATCAGAATCGGTAGAAATCGGTCAGTAATTTTTGAGATATGGAATTTTATTAGCTTATTGTGTACATGAGCGATGTAATTACCGGTGCGAAGGATTACAAAATTCTAGTGCACATGTAAGAGAATGATGTTCTTGACAAGAATTCGGGTTGAATATTTAAACTAAAAATAGAAAAAAAAAAAAAAAATCAAAACAATGTAACCGCCTTCAAAACAACCACAATCTACAAAATTACTTTTCATTCGGAAGTCGGTGGCTAAAAGACAATGAAAAGAAAAAAAAACAAAGGCACCTACAACCGAAAGAAAAGTTATTTTGTAGATTATTTTACACTTTTTTGTGGTTGTTTTAGAAGGCGGTTACATTTTTCTTGAAAAAGTTTTTTTTATTATCACCTTTTCAATATACGATTATTTTGACATTGAACAATTTTGCCTTTTTTTTAATTGAAGTCGAAAATAAAAATTATAATAATGCAGAGAAGTGCTGCTTTTTATTATTTAGCTATTAGCCTCCTAGAGGGTTACACGAGCACAAAGCATGAAGGTTGGTTTTTGGGTAGTTAATTTCATAAAGACCTTCATATTTATTTATTTTACAATTTTTTCGCTTAAACATTGACCAACATTTGAAAGGACCTCCCTACCCTAAATAAAGGGAAAATATTTATAAAGTGGGAACACTGTCTTAAATTGCGTACGCATCACAGACTAGATAGGTACGCATGCTAGACGTGGTGCGTTCGAAAACGTTTGTATAGTAAATTAAATGTAAAATGAAATGCGGAGAATATTTGTTTTTTTTTTTAGTCAAATCTATTATATATTATTAACGTTTTTGTACAATTATTTTCTTATTTAGTCACTGAATTTGGATTAGTACTGGTTATTTTTAAATAAAAATAAATATTTGTCAAAAAGTCGAGTTTCAGAACGATCCCATATGCAGGACTCTGGGCTGCGTTTATATCCTTTATCCAGTTTAAATTTATACTGCATAGATGTCAAACACCCCGTTTAAGTACACCGCGAGGTGAAAAATGAAGCTAACTAAAATTTAATCTGCCCCGTTTACGGTCATTCGCTGGGATAAGTTTTTACTAAATGGAATTTACTGATAAAATATTGCGACCTTTTTACCTCGCAATATTTTATCCTGCTGTCAGACTGACATTACGTTTTGTTGTTTTGCTCGATACCCGCAGTAAAAACGAATATTATTTTTATTTTAGAGAGTAAATATTATTTGTGGATTATGGATTTGCATTAAACCGGCAAATTGATTATTTGTTCAATAAACTGAGCTGTCAATTGAATTTGACAACTAACATTGACAGAAACTTATGACTCCGTTCAGCGAACCTTCGCTAGTTTAATTTTTTCCGGCGAAATACCGCCGGAAGATTTAAACGCACCCCAGCCCTGGCCACCACTCCTTGACCTTTAGACATGGCGCTAGTGTCTATTTCATTACATCAAATGCATTAAAAAATTAGTACCTAGAAATTTCCGAAAGTCATGAGTGGTCGGATTTTAGTGACTTCTCAGTGATGTCGGCTGACAATAATCCCTGTATTTGTTACAGAGATTTTGCAGTATTTTACTCTACAGAGTCTGCCATTAAGTTTACAGCAAAGTCCCAGTTTACTTAAGAGTGAAAATTCATGTTCAGGGTATCTTGTATATTTAAATATATTTTGCCACCGGAAGAATTTCATTTCTTTTTTTATTTCCACCCGAAACTGAACTATTTCTTCAGAATGCCACTTATTTATATGTAGAATGAGCCACTATTGCATTATCTTGTCTTTTGACTCGGGACACTACTTGACTAATTTTGAAAGTCTCAATGTCATGATGAATTGAAATGGTGTTAGAAAAGTAGCTAAAAAGTTTAGCCACAAGTTACACTTTTTAGCTTCTTTTCTAGCACCTTTAAAAAATTAGCTAACTAGCTCTAAAGTTGCTAAGTAGGCATCACTGCTGCCGATTTGACGTTGTGTCAAAAACGATTTGATGACCTATCAAAATTGGCATGTCATGCCATCAAATTGGCATTCCACCCCCATACACGTTCAATTCTATTTGAGCAAATTGGCAGTTTTATGCCGAATTGACAAATAGGCATGTACGTGTATGGCTACCATTATATGTACAATTTTAATCAAAACTTTTGTGGCTATAAGACCGTTTGAATTATGTAGGTACTGTTAGCATCAAAACTAAAGGTTGATTACAACAACTTTTTGTAACTTTATGAGTTTTATTGGTTGTTGTAAATATGAACCCATTTATAATTTATAATTATTTTTAAAAGCTCTATGAAAATCCAGGAAAATCATAAGATGATGGCTGTAATCTCCGAAGGGTTGCAGAGTTGGAACAAATAGTACTTACATCCACATATCGCCAGAGACATAATTATAATAGGTGGCGATCCTATTGCAATCAACCAGCTACGATTCCAGCCACCCGAAGAGAAAATAATAATGCAAAAACCCAATAACACATAATTTATTCTGAAATACTTATTAAAAGAAACATGATTTCAGACTTTGGTCCATTATAATTATTCCTTTCTCTGCATCACCCTAAGGTAGACTGTTACAGAATGCCATATGGCATTAAGTCCTCCTTTGTACGATTTTATGCATAAAGTTTAAATAAATAAAAAAATGTAAATGAATGTCGGCTTTATACCAACTGTATGTTGGTATTTCGATAGGTAACTATGTATTGAAATTGGGATTACCTATGTATGTTTTCACCGCAAGGGATTACAGCGGGAAAAGCGATAAGCACATTAACGATATAATTTCATTTAGGTCATTTAACATTTACGCGAAAATAATGCAATGAAGTTGATTATTTTAAGCCGCGCCTGCACTGTGCATTATGCGATCGGTTTTCCGAAAACATTGTGGTTAAAGCGTTCCACACATCAAAGGCGCTAGCACGTGTTTGGTGTTTTGTTTGGTTTGATGTAAATGTAAAGATTTTTTTAATCGAGAAAACACCATATCCTTGAGCATTTTAATTTTTTGTTGCGAAAAAAACTATACGTATAATTATGTATCCTTCATAGATTTTAACAAATAATTTTAATAAAACGAGAATATAACATTTTTTAATTAAAATTATTATTTACTTATTTATAATATTATACGTATCGACTCATTCTAAAACTCACTTCAATATTTAGCTTTAAGGTTATATTGCTACACATAGGTTTAGTCTACACTATTCACTAATACTATGTAGTTTTAAATGATTTTATCCACGATATTAAATCAAATTACTAGTTGATGTGATGATGATTAATTCTATTTCAGTTTTCACTTTAACTAAGTCGTCCCAGTTATTGTGATTAGCTATGTGTCAATAGTTTTGACTGAATTTAGTAGTTATTATGAATAATAAGTAGTTATTATGCATAAATACTGGATTTATTACTTTGAATGTAACATATATACAGTCTACGGCGGTCTTTATACCATTGTACATAACTATGATGTGTGTTGCTAATAATTTCATTTGTATTGTTTCAGGTACAAAAGTAGTCAATACAGGCGTGTTAATAGCAACAATTATATTACTGACTTGTAATGAAATATCAAGGTTGTCGAGCTTATGAGATTCGGTGTGAAATATTGTTTGGTGATATTAGTTTTAAGTGTAGATATTATCAGGAACGGCCTGTATTAACATACAAAAAATGTAACTGTGTATACAAAATATACGAAAACCTGGTTTTATTTGTAACTGTGTTTATAAGTTCAGCAATAAGCTCCAAGTACCTCCAATATATCAAAACTGAAAGATGATGAAGGAATTCCTAGAAATTACTTTTTGGACGAGACTGATCTCCATTTTTACTTCATGAAGTTCTAAATGTGTTAATAAAACCTTTGCAAAGAAAAAAAAATATGCCTTTATTTTTAGGAGAGAATAATAATAATGAATCTAATCATAAAATATATAAATGTGTTCCGCTCAAAATAATATAAAAAAAATCTGAAATGCCATAGAAACTATAAAAAAGAGCTTTCAATGAAAAAGTTAACACACATAAAGAAGATGTCGCTAAAGTTGGCTAGAATAAGAACACAGTAGAAAATCTAACAAAGAAAGAAAAAGTAATAAAATTATAATAATACACATAGACCTCATCCATGTTTCGCGAAAATATAATTATTTTTTGTACGTTTCTGAAACGTTAACGAAGTCATCAAAAATGTATAAAGTGAATTTGTTGATAAGTTGATAGATACTAATATATAAAATTAATAATGTAAGTTGTAAAACAAATATTGTTTTCCAAGAAAAGATATTTATTTAACACAGAAATGTAAAAGTCAAGTAAATTATTTTAAGGTTTAGGAAATGACATAAAGCAGAACTGAATTCAGTAAAAAAAAGTCTTTCATTATGTACCTATGACACAGAATTTATAGAAACAAATAAATCAAGTTACCGCATCCATTAATTGTATCTGAGCCCGAAAGTTACACATTAGTTACCTGTTGTTTTTGAGTCTTACGCAAAAATGTGACGTTAAAAGGATTTACACCTTTCCACACAAAATTTACTTAATCCATTGAAAGCTCTTTCTGACTTAGGGCTGATTTTTCTATAGCCAGTTAACCTCTAACTGAGGAATTAAAATAACGGTCTGACATATTTTCTTTAGATAAGCTATCAAACCGCCATTTTTATTCCTCAGTTAGAGGTTATCAGGCTATTGAAAAATCAGGCCTTACTCTAACTTATGTAAGTGTCAATAACTGTTGTCACTATCTTAGGCTACGCACACACTTATGATCGTACACGAAAAGTGCATTGGTGTGCAAACAATCATGATATAAAACCTTTGGAAAAAACGTTAATTATCGCAACATTTCCCGATAGTGTGGCCCCCACATACGATTGTGACACGTTCGCAAAGCCATTTGGGGCGCATTGCGCATACGTATGCGCGTAGACGCAGCTTTATAAATTAATAAAGAATGCAATATAAATCCTAATAGTTAATGATGAATGTCATGATAAACGTGACATAACTGACACTTTTATTTTATTGATGGTGGATCCAAAACTTGAATTCTGTCCAGAAACTTGTAAGTTATATTTTGCCTTCAAAACACTTTAAGCTTCTTTGTGGTTTAATTAGTTTTACACAAAGAGTAAAATTAATAGTTTTAATAAATAGGCGTTAATCTATGGCTGTGTTTTCACTTAAGGTAACGTCAATTCTTTGCACGACATCATCTTTTTAAATATAAATGTACAGTGACACGAAATTGTTGTTTTTTGTTTTGATTTTTTATGATTTTTATTATTGTATTTAATGTAAATTTTAACTGGGATACGTAAATAAAGTTATGATACAAATTGTATGTTTGGTGTTTTCATTTACTTAATAATAATGTACAACGTGTAACGTTAAATGCGCAAAACCTCTCGTGGGGTAACTCAGCCCATGTTACTGAACAATGTTTGTTCTAAGACATTTGGAAATTCACAAAAAGATTTTTCATACCGGGGCCCGATCAATTTCTAATTCTTTATGAAAAACATTTTTTTTTTTTTGCGAATTTGCAAAAATGTCTTAGAACAAACATTGTTCAGTAACATGGGCTGAGTTACTCCACGAGAGGTTTTGCGCATTTAACGTTACACGTTGTATAACTCCATATTGTTATTTTATTTAGCAACACTTATTTGAGCCTTAAAAAACGTCCACTTCTGCTTTAAGGCGTTAGGCCCAGGCCCCGATGTTCCGACGAACTTGACAATACAGTCAGAACTTACTCAAACTTGCACTTGAGAAAGAAGTCCGAAAATATAAGAAACCTATGTCCTGCAATGAACGAAAAAGGCTTAAAGCAGTTATATGGCACATGATATTCCGAAAGGAAAAATCGATACCTATGTCGATATGATATGAGATGTCGTGCGGTGTTCCACAGGGTTCGGTCCTGGGACCGCCCTTGTGGAACATCGGATACGACTGGGTGCTGCGCAGCGACCTCCCTGACGGCGTCAGCGTAATTTGTTACGCTGACGACACGCTCGTCCTTGCACAGGGAGAGTCGCACCAGGCGGCGGCCGACGTGGCGACGGAAGCGGTCGCGACAGTCGTCGAGAGGATCCGGCGGTTGGGACTCGAGGTGGCGCTGCACAAGACGGAGGCCATGTGTTTTCATGGCCGCCGTAACGCGCCACCTTCGAGTTACAGCATTACGGTGGAAGGAGTTCCAATCGGCGTACAGGGGACGATGAAGTACCTGGGACTCGTCCTCGACAGCCGGTGGAACTTCAGGGAGCATTTCCTGAGTTTGGCCCCAAGGCTGAACCGTGCAGCGGCCGCCCTCAGGCGACTGCTGCCCAATCTCAGCGGGCCAAACGCTTCCTGCCGTAGGCTGTACGCTGGTGTCGTGCGGTCCATGGCCCTCTACGGGGCCCCTGTGTGGGCCCAGAGCATCCGGACGCGACCACAGAAGCTGGTCGCATGCCAGAGGGTCATGGCTATCCGAATGATCCGGGGATACCGCACGATTGCCGGCGAATCGGCCAACCTGCTTGCCGGATTGCTGCCTTGGGATCTGGAGGCGACTGCCCTCCAGCGCGTCTATGAGTGGCGCGTGGAGGCGCAGCGCCGGGGCGTGACCCCGCTGCCTCGCGAAGTCGAGGCGCGGCGCGAAGACCTCCGGCGCGATCTCAGGGCAGTATGGAAGGAACGACTGTCGCGACCGACGGCCGGGCACGCCGCAATTGCGGCGGTAAGACCCCTCTTTGAGGAGTGGTTGGAGAGAAGTCATGGCGTCCTTACCTTCCGCCTGACGCAGGTCCTCACCGGGCACGGGTGCTTCGGGAGGTACCTGTGTCTAATGCGGAAGGAGGAAACGTCTGGGTGTCATCACTGCGAAGATCGCCCGGAGGACACGGTGGAGCATACGGTGCAGGACTGCCCAGCTTGGGCGGTGCACCGACGTGTCCTCACGGCTGCGATAGGCGGAGACCTCTCGCGCCCGGCATTGGTTTCGGCCATGCTGCGGGGCGAGACGGAGTGGGAAGCGGTCGCCTCCTTCTGCGAAGCAGTAATGCTCGCGAAGGAGGAGGCGCGCCGCGAGCGAGAGAGGACAGAGTCCTCCCTCCGCCCCAACCGCGGTGCAGGACGCCCACGGCGACGGACGTCGCGCGACGATCTCCGGCCACCGTAGGCGCGGGCATGCGGGCAGCGAGTAAAGGGCAACTCGCTGCCCGACCAAGGACCATGCCCGGGTCGACGGCGCGTTGTGTCCCACGCGCGCCTCAAAGAGCGTCAGCATAATGACGGGGCCCCCCTCTCAGAGGGCCAAAGCCTGCCGGGGTCGCGGGATTATTCCCTTACCGTAACCCCGGAACGTAACAGGCTATGAAGGACACCGTGGATTTTAGTCAGTAGAAGTCTGACAGTCCCTCCCGCCCTGCCCGGGGTTGGAGGACTCATTTGATGATTTTATCACGCTAAAAAAAAAAAAAAAAATGTCGATATGATATGAGAGATTATGCAAAGAAATAAATGCGATTTGTACTACCTATATATTTTTTTGTTCACCACACACACATATCGATACAAATAAACACACGTCAAATATGATGTGTGAAAGCTAATTGCTAAAATGAATTAAAATATGATATTTTGTAAGTTAGAAATAAAAAGGGGACAATATGCGAAAGGGACATTTTGCGAAGTGGACATTCTGCGAAAGAGACATTTTGCGAAGTGGACATTTCGAGAAGTGGACATTCTCGGTACAGAACTCTAAAAATAATATGAGGCCATTACTGAACAAATCAATTTAGACAGGGTAATGATTGTTTTAGATGACAAACAATCCGCGGTTGTACAACAATTTCTTTTTTTTAAAGGCGTTTCTCCAGATTATGCTTCATGAAACGTGGGTGCGTTTACATGAACATAGAAACTCACATACACAAACACCCTGACCTGGAACAACTACTTGAAGATCATACAATCATTTGTATTTGTAATTATATGGGACTTAGGTCAACAGTTAATACTATTTTAAACCGACTTCAAAAAAAGGAGGAGGTTCTCAATTCGGTTTTTTTTTATGTATGTACATCGATTACTCCGAGGTTTCTAGTCCGATTAGTGTCATTCTTTTTTTGTTCGATGCAGTATACTTGCAGTGTGGTTCCATAAAAATTTCATCCAATTTGGTTCAGTACTTTTTATTTTGTGAGCATTTTTATTGATTTCGGCTACTTGGATGACATTACTTTTTGCGTGTTTGTTACGCGATTACTCCGCCAATTGTGGACCGATTTTCAAAATTCTTTTTTTGTTGTTCTAGGGATCGATCACCTTAGGGAATACTGCAAGTTTCATCAAAATCTGTTCAGCAGTATTTGAGATAGGGAATTTTATTAGCATGTGTACATGAGCGATGTTAATACCGGTGCCACGGATCACAAATTCTAGTGCACTTGTAAGGAAATGATGTATTTGACAAGAATTTGGGTTGAATATTTACACTAAAAAGAGTAAAATAAAAAACTTTTTTCAAAAAAAATTTAACCGACTTCAAAAACAACTTAACTTTTCTTTCGGAAGTCGGTGGCTTTATTTTTTATTTCGTTGTCTTTTTGCCACCGACTTCCGAAAGAAAAGTTATTTTGTAGGTTATTTTACCCTTTTTTGTGGTTGTTTTTGAAGTCGGTTAAATTTTTTTTGAAAAAAGTTTTTTATAGAGTACCGTTACATAGAAAGAGTTAACAACATTGAAATGCTAAAACAAGTTAATAGCTCTTGGAACGTTTTACTGACCTATTAACAAACGTTCCAACTTGTACGTAACAATGTAAATTCGTTAAGAATTTTAAAACATTTGATGTTTAAATAAGTATTCGTAAAGCAACCCCTCTCGGGTTTTAGCGGCTATGAATTTATATATGAAATATTCAATGAAAACGATTAGCCTTATGTTTTATTCAAAATGGTATAGACTGTATTTAAGTCTAGACGTCTTTTTAATAGTTTAAAAGCTTTCAGGTACATTATTTGTAATTGTATTAACTTAAGTGCCATAGCGAACTTATGTACGTTTTTGTCGAATGTTTCGCTATGCGAATCAATACACACGTAGATAACTTTTTAGTGGAACCGTGTCTGGATATTTATTTAAACATACATAAAGCTATCATCACAGGCTTAACCTAATACAATAGTGTATGTAGCTGTGGTTATGAGTAGGAATATTATTATTCCAAACATGAATCCACAATACAAAATGCGGAACGTGTGAATTCGCTCAGAGTACAATCGAGACTGTTAATCCGTTGTGATACCATAATTGAATGCACGCACCGCTCACGTTAGCGGCGTGTGTTGCAGCAGGTTGGTGCGAGCGGGCGGCTCCCACAGCAGCGACGGCGGCGGCGGCTGCCTGCGCGGCGTACCTATTTGGTACACGCAACCCCAACGTGCTCAAAACGTCCGGGTTGTGTTTTTACCACGCACATAAAAAATGTAGGCATTCATGATTCAGTAACTTTTATTTAATTTATTTAGTACAAAAACATTAAATAATTATAATTTTAATTAAAAAGAAAACCGAACTTCGTAAAAAGCGAAATTTATAGTTCACCAAAGTTCGAAGCTAATCAGATGATAAATAAGAAGTATTTAAATTCAATTCTATCTCCTATCCGCTTTTCAGTGAATTAGGAACAAAAGCGTAACAAATAAAATACCAAACTCACATAATACAATACGATGTCATAGTCAGTGCTTTATTTCCTCACTAAAGTTCTAAGCACGATAGCTTGAAAACTATAAAACCACATTTGGATGTCTCACAGAGCTTGTCTTCCCGCGACATCGTTAGGTGCTACTTAGAATCGAAGTTAGTGTCGTGAACACTTCGCTAACTTACTTGGTATTGGTACTGACAAGCCTTACTTATTGCTACGTCGCAAAATATCTTAATCAATTCTGGAGAACGAAATCGAAATCTGCCTAGCCATTTCCTAACCATATTGGGGTCGGCTACTCTAATAGTACATTACTGCCGCGGCCTATAATGGCTACTTTGCTGGTCGCACTGATGATGGCCGACAGCGCAGCCTAGCGCAGCTCCAGGCCGACACAGCGCGGCCAGCATGCACCACTTGATGGACGAGCTGAGATAAAGGCCGAGGCCGTAGGCCGAGGCCTTTACAGCGAGGACAGCAAGGGCTGCATGATGGCCAAGCTGGAAGGCCTAGAGCGTAGCTAGGCTAGCTGGAGGCAATCATAGCGTGACCAGCGAAGCAGACATAGTGGGCCAAGGCTTGTATAGTGCTTTACTCAAAAATGCAAGTACCTAACCTACATAAAACCAGCAAGTGATTTAAATAAAATATATATTCATTAACTAGTTTAATTAAAATAACAATTATGAAAAATACAGTTACTAAAATTCAACACCGACTTTCCCGGTTTCATATTACTTAATAATAGTTTGCAATAATTTTAATGCGATGTTTGACTGCATTTCATTTATTACTTCATTTACATATAGCAAAAAAGTCACTAAATAAAAATAAAAAATTCGCTGAACCGCGCTTTTGTTCCTTCTTTGATTTTTTTTTAAATATGGAATGCAATCTTTTTGTGCCTACCTCTTTAAATACAAACAGCTGTGTTTTAAATAAAATCTTTTTGCATTTGTTTTTTTAAAACGTTGAAACGTCAGAATAGCGGCCGGCAATGTTTTGCCGACCTGTTAGAGCGGCCAGCAAAAACATTGCTGGCCGCTCCTTGAAACAGACCCGCAAAGTCGACATTGCTCAAACAAGGTTGTCAAAATAATGACCACATTACATGCATTTTTGAGTAAAATCTAATAACATCGTAAAAAAGGTGATAATTTTTTCGTTCAAACAATTTTTATGAAAAAATATTTTGCAAAATCTTACCAACTGCCGTTTTTTTTCTTGTGTTATAATGAAATGATCCTTACATGAAACAGAGTCGAACGGCACTAAAAAAAATTTTGGCCTATTTCACTCATTTCTGTGGACAACTCACACTTGACCAAAAAAAACATAAAAACGCCAAAATAAATTGCCAACATCAAAAAAGAGCTAAAGGTTTCTAAGAAAGTTTTCCCGTATCTCTGTTGGATTCGGATTTCTCCCTTTTGTACCATTTTATAGAAACACCCTGATAAATAGGTAATGCCTACACGACATTGATTAATTCAGAAATATCCAATGACATTCCATTCACGCCAAAGTCATCTGCGTTAAATGACATTCACCACTATCTGAATAATTTCCAATGAAATGTTCGGTTTCGAAGCATTCTAGATACCTATATCACCTGCAATCGAACACGTCCCTTGTGACTTTAATCCACACCGTCCAATTATCACGTTGTATCCCCGAAAGGATTGGTCATAGACAATTATTGTAGTCTACATATTATAAATACATCTACATTTAAATTTATACTTGATTCATCTGATTTTCAAAGAACGATTACAAGTTTTTCATACTAGTTAACGCTCCTCTTGACAATGTTTGACTGAAAAAATGTAACTGGTCCATCCATTTGGACACGAACGCATTTTTTCTTTTGTGACGTTTACCAAAATTAACGATGATTCGACACTTTGAAATTTGCCATTACGTCACAAGGAAGTACAGTTATTATTTACTTCTGAAGTCCCGAGCCGCAGCGAGTAGCAACAACGAGCTTCTAAACCGGCGGCGGAACTGTACCCTCTAGCACCGAATTTTCCACTTTTTAACTGATAACAGAATTTACCATGTGTTTACTTGTATGGCAACGACAGCGACAACGCAACCACATCGACATTTTGTCGGTACCACAACGCAACTGCAAAAAGCCGCTGCGACACCATTCACACGTAACCACAGCTTGACCACATTTTGTCGCTGCGACGTGGTATGGTTGTGGTACGTGTGTAATACACGCTAAATATCGGGAACTCAAAGAAATATTTTATCCAGTATTTTAAAACAGAAATTATCCCGTAAGTGACATTTTAAATTTAAAAACAAACCGTGATAGCCTAAAACAGTGAAAACAGTGCTTAAATACGTCATCCATAATTTTTCAAAACTCTTATTGGCTGACTAATTAGAGCAATTTATTAATGCTGTCAACATGCCTATTGCGAACTGAGGAAAAAAGTAATCTATGACCTTCTGTAGGTCCCAGACAACCTATCAATCAAATTACGATAGGTTCAGTGGTTTAAGAGTGAAAAGGTCACAGAAAAACAGATAAACACACAAGAAGTTCTCACATTTGTAATATCTAGTATGGATTGAAGCTGAAACAAGAGTAATGTCTTCAAATAAGACTGAAGAAAAACGATATGAAAATTGTGGAACCGACATCTACAAATGTGGTAACGTTTGAATTGTCTTTTAAGTAAAATATGTTTCATGGGACCGTATTTGTAGGGAACCGTTACCTTAGAAAATAAAGGCCAACTTATGGAACATGGTGTTTTTTTTTTTGTGAAATGGTTTGTGTCTTGACTTTAGTCTAGGTCAGGAATGACTAAGACAAGGTCGACGATGGAGCGAGCTTACCCAGAAAAAGCCTGTTCAGTCTAACTTTGAAAAGATTAGGGTTGTATGCGTTCGGAAACACAGATTTTTAGTGGATTTTCAATACATTGAAGTGTCGTACGGTATAAGCGTCAGACGATATGAGAACACTTTTTAAAAGCATTAGCTGTGTAAACTATGCGAGGTTTAAATATTTAAAAATTTTACATGAATTTTTTGCTATTGCCTACTTTTTTACAACGAAAAACATTAAACCCAGTTTGAAACTCAAAGCCATTTTGCTGATAGTCTCATTGACGCTAACAGAAACGATTAGGTTAATAAGAAAAAAGTTTCTTCATAATATTAATTTTGTTTATAGGCAACAATGAAGTCTGATTCTACAAAGAGGCAGCTTGACATCCTTTATACTTTCCAACGTTTCAGTTTATCCTGAAATAAACTGTTCTAGACGTAAAATAATAATGAAAATTCTAAAAGATTTTACCGTTTTATTATACGAATAACCGTTTCAGACTTTCTTTTGATAGTAGACGACGAAAAAAACTGTAGAAAAGATGAAATGTCTTACATTCAATTTGGCCTGAAGATCCAATCTTGAGTGAAGACCGGCAATGACGGATTACCTTGACGTAAGTTTTGAAAGCTGTGAAGTATACCTTTGATCTTAACCTGAATAGTGGAGTAGTGACGTCTCGAGTATTTTTCAAGTATTTTCGTAATTACTGAAATGCTTAAAATGTAGGTAAGGTTGTCTTCTGCTGTGAGTGACAACACGGCAAATAAAATAATGGTAGAAGTCTCGAAGTTAAAAGTTTAAAGGTAAAGCCTTAGTTGTTTTTTTAAATATTGATACAGTAGTTAATCAAAGCAAAATTTCATGTCTTAATTCTTCTTTTTTAACATGTCGTAGTTCTCATGGAATTCCTCTGCCAGGGGAAGACTTGTCTGACTAAAACCATACGGTTTTCTACTGCTTTACGCCATGATTTTAGTAAGTACAAGTCTGACAGTCCCTCCCGCCTTGTCCTGGGTGGGAAGTATCATTCTATGATTTCACCACGCCAAAAAAAAACAGTGCATTTACCTTGACTGGAGGCTAAGCGTAGCTGGTAGGTACAATGTGACAACGTCGCGCCACCATCGCTAGACCGTTGTTAGTTAGTTTAGTTACTTCATAATTTAACCGATTTTATATTGATTTACACTTTCAGGAAGAATTAAAATTGCTTGTAGCACTCGAATGAAATCATAGGGCACATCTCATTTAAAATTTCGACTAAAGTAGTTGTAGCTAAACTTGTTCAAGACTTCAAAATAACCCGAATGGCACAGTAGTACATACTAAGACATTGCCCATGAAACTATAATGAATGAATAATGCAAAGAATTGACAAAAAAAGATTCCGAAACAAAAAACGAAAAAAGAAAAAAAAAATAACAGAACGTAAAAGGGTTTTACTATTTTAAGCATGGAAATGTTAAAAAAATGGAAAAAAAGTTCTATTCTTGGTGTACGAATTGGTAGAACAGAGATAGAATTAGTCAAACTACGCGTGCATGTAATACTGCAGCGAAAAGTCTCGTAAATTCCAATTATTATTAATCGACTAAACCAAAATTACATAGCATCACGCTCAAATCAAACAGTCGAAATACACTGATTGTAGCCTGAAAGCCTCCGAAATCAATTGCAGCTTAGTTAATCCGGCTGTAATTACTACTCGTAGTGAGTAATCCCTACAAACCGTTAGTTTCAGCCGCTTTGTTTATGATGACCCGACATTTTCATTGTCAGTCGAGACATTCTACAGACCGAGAATTTAGGGATAAGTATAATTATAATGTTTGTTCGGAACATGTTGTTTGGAGAACGCTACCTACCTACTACTCGTATTTGCCCACTACATTGTCAGGGGTTTAAAACCAAAAATCTTTCTTGTACTTATAATCTGATTTACATAATGTTTGGATTTCAAAAAAGTCAGTGACCTCTGAGTTTGTTTCGGCTGTTTCTTCTCAGAGTAGTCAGGTAAGAAACACCGGCTTTTCCCAGTTTTATGAAAAGACGTGTAAAAGTGTTGATATATCCTTCTTGCTTATTTTCAAGATAAGTTAATTACTTATTCTTTCAGAAAAGTGGATTATGAAGGTTAGGTCACTTCTTCATGATTCAGCACTATTATATGTATTCTGTGATTCAGCTTAAATTGTGGTGATGACGGAGGTATAGCACCTCACTTCTCATGCATAAGGTTGCGATTTCGAACCCAGGCAACGTATCTTTTTCAATTATGCTGTACTTTTTAAATCTATCTTGGACATCACTGACATCGGTGATGAAAAATCGTGATATATATGCGCGATTTCGGCCAATTAATTTCATAATGGCAAACACGACTGATTAGTAATCAGTCTTTACTGCACTATAATATACAACTTGTCTGAAGTCAGTTGACGAAACCGGAGGAAGCCGGCATGTCCTAGAATCAAAAATCTTAAATAAGTGACATCTACTAACCCACACTGGGCCCGTGTGGTGGATTACAACCCACATTTTCTTACAGAGAGGACGCCCGAGTTGTTATTATTGTTGTTTTAATGTTCGTAATTTTACATATGAGTATTTTATTATATTTATTTATTTAGTATTTTCGTAAAACAATATAATTATGTTTCATGTTAATAACGCTATGTTTGACCACATATGATTACCGTTTAAACATGTATTATTCATGATAGCCAGAATTCATAATTATTACTGTGAAAAATTACTCACAAAAGGTAGATACCATAAATACATAATTATGTAACAAAACATTAGAAATAATTAGTTTCTAAAAGCACTATCTAATATTAGTATAATTATAATTTAATACTAGGTATTTGCGTGTTGTAGGTTAAAGATAATTACTATGTAAAGGACAAATTACCGTGATCATAATATTTCAACAAAATTCTGTGTTTGACATGGCGTTCAAAGTCAATAATACTTTTTATTGGGGTGTAAACGTTTTTTCAAAAAAGGCAGCTTGACGTGACGTGACGCTAACGGGGCGTGTTCTTGTCGTGCTCAGTTACTATAAAGTATACTCGCGAGCAAAAGTATGGAATCACTAACTCCGATTCTGTGCGATCTTGAGTACTTATAACTAGTTAAAGAATAATTAAAATGGTACCATTTCAAAGGTTTAACTGATAAGTTTAAATTCATTGCCAAATTCATTCAAATCACGCCATTATTAAAGGAGTTATACCGGATCTATTCCGTGATTCTATATGATTCTATTCTATAAGTGATTCTACACTTTGGCTCGCTAGTGTATACTCGTGTGTCTGTAGGAAATTATCGTTTTTATCTACCACTAAAATAGTAGGAGCTCGTGGCTAAATAATTACAGCCGCACAGGCCGATCTTCCGGGTTAAGCCGCGCTTGCCGAGGTTGGTCTGTGGATGGGTGACCATCTATCATAGCGAGTTTCCTCCGTGCCTCGGAAAGCACGTAAATCCGTTGGTCCCGGCTGTCATTTGTAGATCTTTGACAGTCGTTACTGTTAGTCAGAAGCTCTAAAGTCTGACAACCAGTCTTACCATGGGGTATCGTATTACCCAGTTACTGGGTTGTGGAGGTCCGACAGGCAGTCGCTCCATGTAAAATACTGATATCCAGCTGTATCTGGTTTGACTGGAAGCCGACCCCAATATAGTTGGGAAAAGGCTAGGCAGATGATGATCTACCACTAAAATAGTACAGTGAAGATATTAATTTTCACTATACAATTAAACAGTTATGTCTTTTAGTGCTACCAACAATGCAGTAAACATTTATTTTCCTTAAAAACCTCTCAACATCAATTGTTTTAATCTGAAAACAACACAATGCTATTCCGCCAAGAAATCCTCTAAACGGCCTATACATTACGGAATCAAATTAAGTGTACATCTCGCTACAGTTTGTCGGCCGCTCGGATAAGGAAATGGTCCCCAGTGTACTGAACCCTGGACGGATTCCGTAGCACTTCCCTTGAGTTAGAACACAATGTTCCCGATTAAACAGCTCTGTTATTTATAATAGGAAAGGAATATAAAATATTATCATTGACACGACTAGACTGTAAGAATTTGAGGACAGCCTGCTGTAAACGTAAATTCTTCATATTTCTCTAAGACGTCGCAAAAACATTAAGTTTAACGTAGGTAGTCCTCCAGTATTTAAATTGAGAGAAGGTTCCAGCATCAAATATTACTTAATTAAATTCTCTTTTATTTACGTGACGCCATGTCCCTTTAGGAAAATATCAAATATTCTTGGGACATCAAATTACAAATAATATTTCGGAGTATTCGAAATTACCACGTTCAAAAATTTGATTAAATTCAATCATGAAATCGTTTAACTTTAACTAATCGCGAAATATCAAAATTGTTTTAAAAGGAATGCTGTTGAGAATTAACTTAAAACATCAAAAATTTAATGTTATGGAATTCCAATATATGCGTAATTTCATGATGTGAGATCAGATAAAACAGCTACGGGATAATCGCTGAGCATTGAAAATAAAGATAAAAGTCAAAACTCATACCTATAGCACAAAATAATACAACACGAATCGGTGATAAAGATAATTTATTCATACTGTTTAATTATTTTTCCGAAATACAGCCGTAGCTTTATGTTTACAGAGGGAACTAAAGGCTTTCGTGGAGGCTCATAATAACGCAAACGACCAACTCTCGAGGGGCGCCGAGTAATTTAGTCGTCGCCTCTCGGATCATATTATCCGTATTCCTAATACAAATGATCCGCAGTTCCGACGGGACGTGCCAAAATGGGTAAATTAAAACGAAGTATACTTCGCGTTGGAAATTGTGTGCGTGGATAAAAAACTGCATCGTTGTATGCTCTGGCGCGCCTCCAGTCTGGCGGCTTGTCAACGAGCCCACACGATAGATTTTTATCAACTTCTTGTTAAAGTGGTGAAATAAAAGGGTCGCATTTACCGCAGGGGAGACTAAAATTTCTCCTAATTTAGGCACGCGGGTAAATGTGCAGGCCATAAAGGGAACAAACGGAGTTAAGGTGTAACATTTATGCGAATGTAATGCGATGCTAATGTCATCCCCGAGAGGTGTTTATAACTTTTGACAGCTTTCACAAAGAAATTATTTTACAGTACGGAGGTACTGCAACACGCGTGACGTCCAAAGTTTTCGAACTAAATGGACGCTAAAATATTTCTGTGGAACAAAAAGAGTATTTAAGTTCCCTCGACATTCGTTTACCTGGCTAGAAAAGTTTTTAAGTCTAAAATAGAGCCCCGAACTTTGCGATTACGAGGCTTAAATTATCTCAAACTTGTTTTAAAGTAAATATTTGTTTTGTTAGAGCCAGTGTTTTTAACATTATTAAAACATCTTAACTTTTTTGGTGCTTCATAATGTTACTTAGAATACACCCAGAATTACTTCATAAAATGATTGCGAATGTTTTAATTGAATGCATTTTTGGACTAACCACTAAAATGAGAAGTGTTCAAACAGTCGTTTAAAACACACCAACAACTTTTTCCGCAAAAATATTATTCAAATGAACTACAAATACAGATTTTTTCGCAAATTTCGGGCGCCATGCCGCTCAAAATATCGAAATGAGAGGAAAATCCCTAATTTGTGTCGAGCTCGACCGCGAGCTTTCCCGTGACATTCAACAGTCACGCCACAAAAAGAAATGGAACAATCATTATGGGGTATATAAATTAATTTTTGCGTCGTTTGACGGAAAATTTTACTTTTGGCGACTTTGAGTTGGGCACGCCTTAAAAGCGATGCGATGGTAAGACTGTTTTTGAGAAGTGGTTGGAGAGGTGCAACATCGTCCTTCCGTCTATCGCAGATCTTCACCGTGTGCGTTTGTTCGTTGATTCAGCGGCAGGATCCACCCACGACCAAGTCCCCGTAGACCTGGGCCTGATGTAGGGCAATGGTACGGAGCATGCATGAGAGAATGAAAAGCGATCACCTAATTCTACGCAGCAGTTCTTCTTCATCGATTCAATCTTGACAGAGTCATGGTCATCATGTTGCAGCGAGACATCGTGCTGCCATAATTCGCCTCACAATGCGACGCCATCCCTCCCTGTGGATTGTAACCTAGTGCACTCATGTAGCGGACCAGCTACAGCAGACTTGATCTGGTCAGTCCATCGCATGGGTGACCTGCCGCGTGCTGTCGTGCCTTCTACTTTCCACTGGACAACGAGCCGCTCAATAGAGTCTTTACCTCTCCTGGACACGTGACCTAAGAACTGAAGTATTCGAGCCTGGACCGTAGCTGATAGACGCTGCTTGATACCAGTAGCAGTAACACTCACGAAAGAGGAAGTTGGATGTGTGAGGGAGAGGAAATCCTCCTTCAACGCTCCAGCCGACGGCGACGTAGGGGACGCTGGGGCATCTCTATAATTATTTATTTACGTACGCCGTTTTATGAGGGTAACTTTATATCCATTATTGCCTAGATTACCGAAAAGGATGCTAATTGAACTGTTCCTGACGTACACAAAAAAGAATTGGTTTAAATCTGAGTTTTAACCAAAATCCTGATAGAATGTAGAAGAAGGATCTGGAAGAGGTATCGGTGTATTTCACTGTAGTTAAAAAAAAAAAAAGGTTGCACTCCAGGAGTGCCGGTAGAAGTGAAAACTTTTTTGTTACTATGTTTTATTTTTAATTTGAATGACGTCTTACTCATTTTCGATCAGGGTCACGTGACCCTGACGCGAGTTTTGGTCACGTGACCCTGACGCGAGTTTTAAATTTTTTACCCATTACAGAAAAAGTGTACAACGCCGCTAAAGAAGTTTTCACTTCAAAAAAACTTGTAAGGTTTCTGTCTGTAAACACGCATTATAAAAAGAAACAAGAGCGTTATTAAATTTTTATGTACATACATAAGTATGATCGCGAAACTGGGCCAGTGAATAAGATAATATAATAATTTAAGAAAATACGTTCTGTGTTACATTTTGATATTACTTCCGCTCGTTCCAAGTAAATTAGATCATAATTATCATTAGTAGAGTTTTTTCTTTATTCATCTATATATATAAAAGCAAAAGGTCACTCACTCATAGGACACGAAATCTCGGAAACTACCAGTGCTAGGGGTTTAAAATTTTGCATAGGGGTTCTTTTTAGGACGTAGGTACCCGCTAAGAACGGATTTTGCGATATTACGCCCCTAAGGGGTTGTTTTTGGGGTTGACAGTTTGTATGAAACTTTTTTGCTTCAAGTACTAGGAGTTTCCAATTTTGCATGCGGGTTCTTTTTAGGACGTAGGTGCTATTTTAAAAAAGGGTTTTTCGAAATTGGACCCCTAAGGGGTTGTTTTTGGTGTTGAAAGTTTGTTTGAAACTTCGTTATTACACGTGCTAGGAGTCTCAAATTTTTCATAGGGGTTGTTTTTAGGACTTGGATGCTCACTATGACGGGGTGATTCGAAATTCGAACCCTAAGGGGTTGTTTGTGATGTTGATAGATACAGGTTTCAAATTTTGCATAAAAATACCAAACGGGATTCTTTTAAGGACGTAGGTGCTCACTAAGACGGTATTTTGCGAAATTTCACCCCTAAGGGGTTATTTTTGGGGTTGATAGGTTGCATGTAACTTTGTTACTACAAGTGCTAGAAGTCTCAAATTTTGCAAGAGGGTTTATTTTTATGACTTCGATGCTTACTATGACGGGGTGATTCGAAATTCGAACCCTAAGGGGTTGTTTTTGATGTTGATAGATACAGGTTTAAATTTTGCATGGGGATTCTTTTAAGGACGTGGGTGCTCACTAAGACGGGATTTTGCAAAATTTTACCCCTATTGGGTTGTTTTTGGAGTTGATAGATCTTATGTAACTTTGTAACTACAGGTACTAGATGTTTCAAATTTTGCATAAAGGGGTTGTTTTTAGCACTTAGATGCTTACTATGTTGGGGTGATTCGAAATTTGAACCCTAAGGTTGTTTTTGATGTTAATAGATACAGGTTTAAAATTTTGCAAAGACGTTCTTTTTAGGAGGTAGGTGCTCGCCAAGAAAGGATTTTGCAAAATTCCTCTCCTAAGGGGTTGTTCTTGGGGTTGATAGTTTGTATGAAACTTTCGTTACTAGAAGTGCTAGAAGTTTCAAATTTTGCATGAGGTTTGTTTTTAGGACTTCTATAGATGCTCACTATGACGGGGTGATTCGTAATTCAAACTCTAAGGAGTTGTTTTTGATGTTGTTAGATAAAGGTTTCAAATTTTGCATGGGGATTCGTTGAAGGACGTAGGTGCTCACTATGACAGGACATAGTTAAATTTAACTTCTAAAGGGCTGTTTTTGGGGTTGATAATTTGTATGAAACTTTGTTATTACAAGTACTAGGAGTTTAAAATGTTGAATTAGGGTTCTTATTATGATGTAGTGCTACTTAAGACGAGAATTTGTGAAATTCGACCTATCAACGATCGATCGGTTCGATATATCAATTTGTATGAAACTTTGTTACTACAAGAACGAGGAGTATCAATTTAGCTTGGGGTTACTTTTTAAGACGTACGTACTACTTACAACGGCATTTTGCCTAATTCGACCCCTAAGGGTTTGTTTTAGTGTTGGAAGTTAGGTGCATCAAATTTTTAATGAGTAAAAGTTGCTTTTTAGGAAGTAATTACTCACTACTGCGAGATTTTGCAAGATTTAGCCCCTAAGGGGTTGTTTTTGGTGTTGATAGTTTGTATGAAACTTTCGTTACTATAAGTGCTAGGGGTTTAAAAATTCGCATGGGGTTTTTTAACAACGTTGGTGTCAATAAGATTCGATTGTGCGAGATTCGACACCTAAGGCGTTGTTTTTGGGGTTGATAGATAGGAGTCTCAAATTTTACATAGGGATTTATAAGACGTAGGTACTGCCTATGCGGGATTTTCTAAAATTCTATCCGTAAGGGGATGTTTTTAGGGTTGTTAGTTTGCATGTAACTTCGTTATTACAAGTGTTGGGAGTGTCAAAATATGCATAGAGGTTTTTAGGGAATAAATGCTCACTAAGACGGGACTTCGTTCTTGATAAGTTTAAAAATTTGCTTATCGGTTTTTAGGACGTAGATTCTACCTCAGACGAGTTTTGGATAAATCAACCCCTAAAGAGATTTTTTTTTTTGGTTTTAGTAGTTTGTATGAAACTTCTTTACGACAAATGCTGGGAGTCTCAATTTTTGAGCGGGAGCTATTTTTAGGATGTAGGTAGATTTGTGAAATTGGACCCCAAAGGGGTTGTTTCTGTTGTTTGAAAGATAGATGTCTCTTTTGAAAGGGGGTTCTTTTAAAGAAGTAGGAACTCACTTAGACGGGATGTGGTGAAATTGTGGGGAAATTCCCCCCCTAAGGGGTAGTTTTTAGCTTCAGAGTTTGTATGAAACTTCGTTACTACAAGTGCTACGAGTCTTAAATTATCCCAGGGGTATATCTTTAATGGATGTAGGAGCTTATTAAGCTGGAGAGTTGCGAAAACCGACAGCTAAAGGGATATTTGTGGTCGAATGAGAGAGAATAGAATTTTGCTGCATATTGATTTAGATTTTCTAAAAGTATTGCATAAAGAGGGTGGCCGGAGAAGAAATTCACATAAGCAAAGCCCTAAATAAGCGCGGACGAAGTCGCGGGGGAAGTGCTAGTACAAAATAAAGCAATGAGGATAAATAAAAAAAATAAGATCGTTAAACATTTGAGGACAGTGTGTTATTGGGTTTTTCTTAAGTACGTTACTCAGTGAGGGCCGAAGTCTGCTGGGGTCGCGGGACTTATTTCTTCACCGTGACCCCGGAGCATAAAGGGCTATTGAAGAACACCGTGGATTTTAGTCAGTACAAGTCTGACAGTCCCTCCCGTCCTGTCCGGGTGGGAGGACTCATTTGATGACTTTACCACGTCAAAAAAAAGTACGTTCCTTAGTAGCAGCCTGTAGCTGATTTGACTTTTATTGGATTGATGGCTCACGCGCCGCTTTCACATGACTTTTGTCCTACACTAGGAATTTCTTCCTGTATCGTGGTTGCGTTTACAAACATAGAAAATTGACATACACAACTAAGTCGATCATACAAAAATTTGTATCGACCCCGTGACACTCTGTGCAACAGTCGATCGCTCAGCCACTGCGCGATGCGTGCCTTGATGTGGTTATTTATAGCCCATAACTGCTGGTGCTGCTGGTGGTGACCTGTAATACAGTTATTGCTATGCCTACAATAGGCACCAGTCTCTCACAAATTTTGTTAATTGTGTATTGTTAGTGTTAGAATGATTATTGCGTTATAAGTTTGTGATGAGAAATAAATAAATACCCAATAGACATAATTAACATAATATTCGAGCGTAAGTCTGCCCAAAGTTAATCACTTGTGCTGACTTGTTCACAATTAATTAAATCTTAATTAACTAACCATAATTTATTACACATAATTAACATCGCTAGAACTGTACACCAATTGAATTCTTTAAAAATATCAAACGAAATGTACAGATGATAACAAAAGTGCTATGTTTTTTTTATTTACAACGTTTCCTTCTATTCCGTGTCGGAACAAGGGCGTGCCGGAGCTTCAAGAGTGTACTTAAACACTAATTGCTCGCACTTTTTACCACAACATTACTATGATGTTGAGTACGTTTAAAATACGAGAGGAATTCTATTTCATTTTACCTGGATTTAATCTTTTTTTTATATCTACAATTAGTCTTACTATCATTCGATTTCATTTTCACGTTTCAAGAAGTTACTTCATAAGTCGATCGAAATTAAAACAAAAACCCTTTGCTAACGGAGAAAACACTTCCATCTAATTATGGCCTGATATTTTCTACGAACCTTCAGAGTTCCACGCTTTTTAATTCTCACATTATCATGCTCTAGTTTTTTCTCCGCAAGATTGTTTTAAGATAAGCAGAACTCCAAGCGAATTCACAACTAGTTTGTCAGCAAATGTTGAGCTTAAAGACCTCAGTGGGCCACGAGAGGAGGCAGTTTGTTAATCTATCGCCACACAGTCACCTACTGACCCACTTGCACCAGACTCTCACTTGTGCCGGATGATAAGCTGTTCTATTTTTCATTCCTAGATTAGCACGCTAATATTAAACGTCTGTTCAGCTCGTAGAGCTTTAACCATTAAATGAGAATTTTAAAGATTAGTTGCAAAACTCGTACATTGTTTGAAATGACATAAAATCGTATACAGACATAATGTTGGCTTTGCGGCAGAGTATGACCGGAATGGTGGCACCGTGAACAAAAATAATTGCAACCAAAAAAATGAAATAGGTCAACGATTATTGCGTTTTCTACCTCACTGTACATAATGCATGTTCCACTAACAGACCGCATCCATTTTTAAGCATGAGCATTTTAACGCTACTATATTCCCTAACTGAGAATTACAAATGAATAATTAAAATGACAGTTGCGTGGTTATTCGCTGGCATGCATCGCAAGAATAACATCGCGGGCGTGCGATTTGGACGAATATGAGTTTTGCTACAACCGCAATAAATGCCAGAGTCCAGTATTCATAAAATGCGTCGAATAATATCCGAGGTTTTTATGCACGTTCCATTTTAAATTGGAATAAGCGAGAGGAAAAGGAGAAAAAACATCGCGAAAGCAAATTACAGGAAGCGAAAGAAACTAAAATGCGGGACGGCTCGCTCGGGCTTGAACTATAAAATATTTGCATCCAAACGAGGCCAGAGCAACAATAAGATGGAAATGCAAAATCCTGGTACGATGCGATGCATACTGTCCGCTCACGGCTAATGGCCAACCGTATATTTTACTTGAAACTGAGACTCAGCTTAAAATTAGCTGTATTATGGTGTAATTTAAATTATGCTCATTATACAGTATATAAAATGATGTACGGTGAAAATTCTACAACATAATACTAGTAAAGTTCCTGTAAGCAGAGACTTCAAGACTTTTTGGACGTGTTCCATTTTGGCCGGGTTTGTGTTCCGATACGGCAAACTCATTTTTTATTGCTCAAAAAATAAGTTACTCTTTGAATTAACTTTTGTTCTACATGAATAAGTAACGAGGTTAGTTTACGACGTAAAAGTAACTGCATAGTTTTTTTTTTGTTGTACATTATTGCTGCGTTTTAGACATAGTAATATTATTTAAATTTGGAGCCACATATCTATGTTCAAGCTGAGACTAAATTACACCACAGGCGTGAATTAATACAAACACATTTGCATGAGATACAGCTTCAAATCTAATCTAGTGGGGTAAGCCTATCCCGTTACAAATACATTTAGTAAAACAAATTATCGTAGCTCTTACTTATCTCCTCTCTTCAATAAAGGCGTAAATTGGTAACCCACTCTTACCCATTATGTAAATAGTACTTTATAAAAAACAAACAGTTTGAAATGTTCAGAGAATCGTAAAGCCGTGTACGCACTTTTGAACGTGACGTCTGGCGGTACGTAACAATGTGGAAAACTGAATTAAACAAGCCCGTTGACAGCTACTTTTGCATTTATTTCGTTTCTTTTTTTTTATCGCATTAAGTTGAAATTGAATGCTAGCAATAAAGTACTGCTTAGAGAACGTCCTCTAGATTTTGAATACGAGGCTACTTCTGCCATGCATCAGTGCATTTTGCCTTTTCATAACTTGATGTTCGATTCTAGAAACCTCTCCTTTGGCAGTCTCTACTCTAGACTTTAACTTGACTTGAGAACTCATAGTTATTAATTGATAGAAGTTCTAGGTTGCAGTTAAGGCATTGTTTATCACGTTTCTATAACATTACGCATAGTCCGTTTCACACACGATTTATAATCGAGTTTTTGTGTTAGTTGTTCGGTTTCATGCTGGTCTCCGATAGTGACCAGTGATACGAGCTCTTAATTTAAACCAATAGATTTTTCGCAACGTCCACGTTTAATAGTGCGAACACAGCTTAAAATCCTCTCTAAAGGATTTGACGCCACTCAAGCGTCTTGTAAAGTATTCGAATGGAAGACAGAAGAATACAGCCGAATTTAATACAGGGAATCTCCCTAGAGGTACAAGGTACTGGGCTCTCCCGCCACAGACTGATATTGTAAAACTTTTCTTCGACGTAATCTACATAAAAAATGAGCCGAGGGTTCGCGGTGACCCACTGGTAAATGAGAGCCTTTTGAACTGTTAATTTTGTTTGCATACGAAATGAAATCTGACATGAAAGTTATTTGTGCCTTGATCTTAGCCATGTACTATATTTTGATGCTAAACATTTATGTGTTTATTTTGCTTTGTTGTTTATTTCATAATCAGTTTTTGTTGAACTATATTTTTGTTTTCCTTGAATGGGAAGGCTTAAAGACGGGCTTCAAGAAGTCATTTATTTAGCTCTGGGGTAAACGCCGAGAGAAATTTTCAGACGCAAAACTCAGTTTTTCCGAAATGTTATTATTTTATCAACAAAGAGTTTGCCATCTTTTCTTTTACCGAAGGCAGCTATGAACAAACCAACACCAATTTATTTTTATTTAGATAAGAGCAAAACAGATGGAAATAGAACTTTCACGGTTTATTTAAAAGAAGTCATTTTTTTCTGGAAGCTTCGTGTTTATGGGTTTATGTAAAAAGAAAACAGTACATAATATTTTCATATCATATGAATCTTGAGTTTTATATTTGACTCCTACAAATGACATGCGACTCTCAGTCATAAATTAGCATAAAAATAACGAGTTTGTTATTAAAAAGGATATTAGGTTTGAATTTATTCATGAGGCGTATTTTTAGAGAGACTGTGCGGCAGACATCAATGATTTCAGGAATATAGAAGCTCGACGACATATTATTTGGATTGATGTTAGACATCTGGAATTTTTATTTAAGATTCAAAGAATCGTAGTTTTGTTGCTTGATTTACGAGTATAATACAAATTAAGGTGCCGTATCAATTGAATTAAACTCAGAAGATCTTTTGGTATCTGGCCTGTGCTGTTCCTTACAGCTGAGCAAAAGCCATTTCCAAGTTTTTCAACAGGTCTTATCCAGCACCATCACTACCATGACGGATTGGTGTCCAGATTGCCAGATTGACTGAAGCCTTGACGCTACTTCCTGACCCAACTATTATTTATCTGTTTTAAAAAACGTTGCCTCACTCTAAAAATTTATCCTGTATCGTTGGTGTATGTACAAACATCGAAGGGAGCATGGGACACTCACTACACACGGGCGCTTTGGGTTTTTACCTACCCCCATGGAGAAAAGGTATGGGGCCGTCCATTAATCACGTGATGTTTTTTTGGCTTTTTTGTACCCCCCCACCCCCTTAGTGATACATGGTGAGGTTTAGACTACCCCCCCACCCCCCCTACTTCACGTGTATATTTTAGTACCTAATTTTTATTGTAACTATTTTTAAATATTCATAGAATACAGGTTTGGTGGGTATAATCTAATTTTCTTATAGGAAGAAATCTACCCAGTGGTGTGAACAAGAAAAGTGTAGGTACGCGTAACGCCCCTTTTCGGTTAAGTATCCCGAAAAAATAAATACACGTGATATATTACTACAACCCCCCGCCGCCATGTGATATTTCATGATTTTATATAGAATACCCTCCCCCTATTTCGAACCTCACGTGATTAGTGGACGGTCCCTATGTTTGTGTATAATAAAATACAGTGATTCTTCAGCCAACCCCTGTTTTCATTACAGAACTTCTAGCTAACTCAAAAGCCTGCATGTTTACACTTACACCGCTTTTCCATCTCCCTAAAACATTAACACCATTTCCTGCACAAAAGTTATGTGCAAACAGGCGTATGTGCACTTAATAGGTATAGCAAGACAAGTTCGGAATAAGGCTAAAAGTTAAGGCAACTAAAGTGGTGGTTACCCGGTCTGTTGTTAAAGTAATTTCGACTAACGGTGGACGCATGTCTGAAGTGAAGTTATGAGCAAGTTAGCGAGCGGTTAACGTGATCAAGCGACAGGTAATTGGGCTATTAAGTTAGCTACAGATGTTTCAATAGAATGGCGGAGATTTTTGGTTGTTTCGTTTTATAAGTCGGGAAAAATAGAGTTCAATTTTGGTAGTAGAGATTTTTCAAACAGCGGAAGTTAAAACTATGCATCGAAGCAACAAAATAACGTCCACAAGTAAGGAACACACACTACAAAAAAAAAGTTACAATAGAAATACAATGAAAAAAATATCATGTAAAATGTAAGCAAACATTTCGCTTGAACCGAAATAAATAAAAAATGAAACCAGAACATAATAAAAGCGTAGAGCTCATAATACGAGTAGTTCCAAAACTCACATTTTCCGAAAAATAAAACAAGCTAGCAATGTAAACCTACCCTTACCAGTTCATAAGGCAAAGAAAACTTTCCACTTGAACTTAAACTACACATTAAGGCTGAGTAGCAGGCGAGGTAATTTTATAGTAATTAACAAGGCACGGATTGTAGTGTTGTTTGCTGTGGTAGCATAAAAAGTATAATACGAGAATCTTGTATTTAGCCTGTTACGAGAGTCTTTTGTAGGTAATTAAGTTACATACATCAAGACAATCGTCTACCGAGCACTCGTCCATACTAAAATATAAAACGTTTTCCTGCCCCTAAATCCTATTCTATCTCAATGATTTTTTAGAATGCTTCTGACACAGTAAAAAACTAGAAGATCTATATTGACCTTATTGCCGAGGTTCTTCAGAAAGGTCGAGTGCGTAGTACACGCAATTGGTATGCTTGTATGGCCAGATGTATCATGTATCATCAAACGAGTGTGGGGATGGTTTCTGCCTATACTCATACGAAAAAGAATTCAATTAAAAGGATTGGTTTGAAAGTAAACAACCTTTTAATACTTATACTGAAGTACTTCATAACCCAATTTAACTTGCACATTGCATATGACATATGAATGAAAGCTTGACTTGGAAAGTTGGCTTCGACTTCAAGTTATTAAAAATTTTGCAGCAAAAAAGTAAAATACGTATGAATAAAAATATGTAGACTCGAATATTTTCAAACTCGTTTTTGGTTCAGAACTAATTAAAGAAATTAAGAAAACTTTAGAATTTAGAAGAAAATACGAGTACGTATAAACTTTAATACACCAAATGATGGAAAGCTGAAAATCTGAGGTGCTAGCACGAGTATGCACTCGTAATAGTAATCTAAATAGAGCGATTATTTAAAAAATATTATACATTTTAATATATTTTTTTTTTTGAGAAAAAGTTCTTTTAATATTTTAATTCAATTTTAATATCGAATTATTACTGGACTTGACGCTACACGAAGTCTTGCACTCGTGCTAAAGCTTCCTAAATTCCTTTATTTGTTCAAGCCATGCCGCGTACGTATCTTACTTTTATTTTCAGTACGAGTATTAGCAGCTGGTGCCGTAAAGAGCTCCCAGAACATGATAATAGCCTCGAACCCCACACAATAAGAACTGCACCCAATAAATAAAAGGAAACCAATTCTTCCCTTTTACGACTACCACTCGTCGACGACACGCTAAAAGCCGAAACCCAACAACCACAGACTTAATACAATTAGTCAGAACAAGGTTTGGTCACTAACATTAAGAGCGGTTTCGCACTATGTCCGATCCGAACACGTGAAAATACGATCCGTCGTAGCCGTAGAACTATTTATGGTAATTTACGCACTAGATTCGATCTTCGTCATCCGATTTCTTTACGTCATTATAGAATCTCCATTTCGGATAAGATTTTTGACGGACCGAAGTAGCCATAGTATTATTTGTATGAACGCTCGCGCACTGCGTCCGAGTTGAATACGAGCTGCGGACGAGCAGAGAGGCAGCAGGGCGTGCGCGGTACCTATGCGTCTGGGTGACGTGAAGCGTCAATTTTATTCCAAAAGATGGCTCCTAAATTGCTTGGATTTGTATCAGAGATGCGTAAGCAACGTGCGTAAGCAGTATCCAAATTCAGTCTGTGATTTCTAGACCAATTTTCTCACAGGTTCTGATCGGATCGGACATAGTGCGAAACCGCCCTAAGGGTGACCACACTCTCGAAGGGAAAAACGGTCGGGTACGAATCATGGCCGAAGGAGGTCGCATTCAATTCGAACATAGGTCGGAATACCGAATTTCGAAACTATTTCTCGAGACCCGTTACGATGAAACCAGCCGGTTTGCGGGTGCGAACACTACCTAATCTTGGCTATTTGTGTGTAAACTTGAAGGTTAATGCTTTTAGTATTCTTTTGGGATGAAGAGTTCTTGAATTAAAGTATAGCAACTGTTTTTGTTGAGTAAAAATGTTTGTACAAGTTATGAAGCCAGCCGCTATTGTAACGCCCACAAAAACGTTGTTATTTTTGAGGGTATAATAATACCTACGTTAGTAGAGTTTCAGTTATGTCAGTGCTGTTACAAGTGGACTAGTAGAAACTCAACATAGTAATTTTATAAGGATAAGCGTTAATCCGACTTTCACGGGCTTAAAGCCCGGTTTCCACCGCGAGCGGAACGGACACATTAATGACTCAACGGGTGAAAAGAGTTAAAATGAGCTCGCTCCGGGAACTAAAAGCCTCTTTGTTGATGGAAATACAAGTATGCAGTTAACGCTTGCGAGTTTAACGGAGTCATTCCGCTCGCGGTGGAAACCGGGCTTTAGCTTAGTTTTACGAGTCTAAATTGAGGCCGTTTTATCAATGGAGAATTATTCAACTTTTTCAAATTTAAACAAGATAATATTCTTTAATCATTAACTTACCTACTTCAAATTTTTCATTGAAATCTAAGGGAACAGTGTACTTATAAGACGGGGACGCGAGGTATGATGGGAAATCACACGCCATTTGTTAATGGCCGCTTGCAAATGACTTCCTGATGGCGCTTGCGCTACGTTAGTGTCTTGATAGTAATGCTTATAGATTGATGTCCCCATTATACCTAGCGTCCCCATCTTATACTCTGTTCCCCTATGTTTGTCTACGATTATCTCGCTTGTGGCTGAACCAATTTTAACATTTCCGGCATGAATCTTTTTTTGTTTACTTGGATTGTTGATTTTCAAAGACGCTCATTATACGAAGATTTTTGTTAAATATCGGAACTAATTCACAAAAAGGGTAAAAACAAAACTTCTTGTAAATAAAAGGAACCGACTTCAAAAACAAACTCATTGAAGGCGTACTGTTTTTGTTTTTGAAGTCAATATCAAATTTAGAACATATTATTATCGTGATTTTACAAATATTTTGAATTTTATTTTTTTGCCTATAAGCTTGATCTAAAAGGTTAAAATTACTCACAACAAATAAAACTATCACTGCAACTCCAACATAAAACAGACTACTATTTTCATACCATTCATTCTGATAAAACTTTTAGTTTTACAGTTCATATCTATATTTCGTCCGCCAATGTATAGAGCCAATAAAAAAGTTTTATTTAAAAACTAGTCCTGCCAAAATCGATTCAAACACACACAAACGAAGCTGCGGGCTGTTACTAATCCTATAGTAGTTATACATATTCCCTTAGGCAAACTTCGAGTTTCTATATTTGGATTATATTTTGTGCATAGTGATGAAACCTATTATGTACAGTGCTTGCTTGGATAGCTTCAGATTTGGTTATAATCGTTATATAATTACATAGTCATCATCATTGGCATTATTCTGTTTTGAAATATCTGTTTGATTATAACGTGTTTAGTGTTGTGTCTTGCGCAATTTTGATTAACTAAAATCGTCGTGAACCTGGTTTATCCTGAAGTTGAAAAAAGTACAGTATTTCATTTTCTACCTGTAATTTTAGAGGTAGAGGTAAAAATCCAAGATGGTTTCCTTTTCAAAATGGCCCTTTTGGCGTTGTCATAAATTCTCCTACTGCATTGTCCAAGTGATCAGTTCAATATCCCCATCCGTTGTGCTATCTATCCATTGGCCATTAATAGATACTTTATCTTCAATGGATCCTATTGATTGGCTCCAGCAGACCGGGAACGAAGTCTATTGTGTCCTTCAGACGACAACTGTAATGAGGTCGAAAGAAAAACAGATATTGTTTATTTTATTACATTCTGATTCGTCCTTATGATGGAGGATCAAAGACATTGTTTATTAGTTGTATGAACAAAATCAATCATGAATATGAAACTTTGTCGGTACGGTTGGTTAAGCATGCTTATGCTTGAATTCCTGTTACGCTGATGTTAGAAATAATACAGTGAATGTTCATGAATTTTATATTGTCCCATGTACCGAACTACAAATAAGGGCACTAAAATTTGCACAGCTGGACACATTGATTTAATTTCTTGCTGCTCTTACAATTTTCCTGATATTTATAAAAATTAAATAACACTGTGCCTGAATGATAAGCATACGACGAAAAGTGTTAAAATAATTAGCAAGCCAATGCATTCCCCCACGCTCAATCAGATGTAAATGTAAATAGCAATTAAATTATTCCAATAAAAGCCCAGAGTTCAAAGATAATCCTTTAATGAGGAATACGTGATAAGTGGAGAAATAATTAATGCTGGTAATGGTTGTTCAAACGTACGTTACGAAATCATAACAATGCCGAGCTCGAACATTGTCGAGTAGCCGCCCATTTCGATTGCTCCATTCACTAAAATTAGATTTCACCGTTTGAAGGTAGTGTTTCCTCTACAAACAAAGGGCTGTTACCAACGATACGGTTAAATAAACATAGCTTTTGTTTCTTTAACAGCGTTATTAAAATCTAGCTGACGTTTTGTGCTAGTTCTGTTTATGCAAAGTTAACTTAGAATTCTATATTCAGGGAAATTGTATTCATTGGTAGGTACGGGTCAGTTTCAGAATATTGTTTGAAACTCGTTTCAAAATTCATGGAAATTGATCGAATCTTCGAGTGTTTTTCGGAATTGCAGTGTGTATGAATATGAATTGATCTAGAGAAGAAATTTTGTTTATAATCAAATAAATCCTCAATTCATAGTATTCTGAAAAGTTTGTTTGAACATAACCTTTTTGTTAACAAAATAATTTTTTTTTTTTTAATACGTGTGTTATATTGAGTAGTAAATAACATCATGTAGAAGTCGAATAAAAAGATACAAACAATAATGTTTTAAAGTTAATAAAATATTTTTTAAACCGCATTAAAACTTACTTAGTTCATTAACTAACGTGTGTAAAAGTCAATTGAATTGCACAATGTACATTATACTCATTGGAACCACGATTTCTGATACAATATACTTCCTTAAACTTTTAATCGGAGAACAGACTCAACAATTTTCATAAAGTAATTTTGATAAAGCTAAAAAAAAGTTGAATGAAAACGTTTCAACGCGAGAAAGTCCGAGTCGACGAGATAGCACAGTTTATTCCACTTGTTTTACAAACTTTTAATTCATGAAAATGAGACTGAAATAAGTTAATGTAATTGCAGTGCAAAACAAAAAGCTTTCTAGGGCTTATTAAATAAAACTTTGCCCTTTTAGAGTAGTTGGGTCGTTCAAAGTAAAGTTAGTGTGCGTAGGTGAAAGTTAAAGTTGCTAACTTCTCATTTTAGTAACTTATTGTATTATGTACTTAATACAGACACTGGGGTTTTTTTTTTCAAGATGGCTACGTGTTATAATCTTTTGTATGGCTATAGCAAATGACTAGTAGCGTGCGCTTTTGAAGTACGCTAGATGACCGATGGGGAAAAAAAGTTCTCGAGTGGCGACCACGGACCGGAAAACGCAGAGTAGGCAGGCCTTCCACAAGGTGGACCGACGACATCATGAGGGTCGCGGGCAGCCGATGGATGCAAGTGGCGAATTGTCGTTCGGCGTGTCGGACTAAGGGAGAGGCCTATGTTCAGCAGTGAACGTCCTCCGCTGATGATGATGATGAGATGTCTACAATGTATTTGAAGAACATTGAGCATTTTTTTCGATGATTATGTCAAGTGATAATATTTTTGATTTAAGTACAAAATTAGTCATAACTTGTGCAATCTTGCAAACGTAACGTTTTTTTTCAAAATTTATCGACGAGGTATCCCGAATTTAATGAGACCTGGTTCAAATTTTTCTAACGATTGGTGAAAGTAGCTGATCAAAAAGCATTTGTTAACTGGACTAGACCATATTATAAGTCCAGAGGTGAACTATAAGCTGATGATGATTGCCATATAAGGAACTGGCTGATCCTCGCGGTTCAAACTCTACCCGGCTCCAACTGGTCGTAGCATGATAATATTATAACTATTGATAAATTATGCCTATAACTTTCTTCGATAAAGCCAACAGAAAAGCTATTTTTCAAATCAGTACTTCTTGAAATTAGTGCGTTCAACTAAACACACTTCAGCTTTATAATATGAGTATGGATATGGATTATGCTTTACCCAAGCTCGCACGTCATGGGTATTGAGAAGTGATCCATTAGTTATAGGTAAGTCAATTACTTCACGTTCAAGATAGCAAAACACCCAAATTATTCAAAAATAAAGTAAACAAATTCCAGTATTGATTTGACAGCTCAATCCAAGCTTATCCACCAGTCAATTGAACCGAAACCTTCACAAGACAGTCTCTTCGCAATTTCAACAAAAGGCCTATACATTTCTGTACATTTTACCCTACGTATTATACCAAGCTTACGCAACGTAAGCCGCATTACCAGATTGACTTGTACAGACTCCGTTACAAACATTGTAAAAGAAGATCGGTTTTCAACTCAGTGTAAATAGACCTTGAATAACGCATGAACCAAACCCAGCGCGGTGTTACGTAGAATTTACAATTTACTAGACAGAGCAGCTGGGAATTACATAAGGTTTCAAGCGGTATCTATCGTTTTACTGGGAATTCTATACTATTTAAGTTAGGTACAGTCACGAGAAATAGTCTATGTACGCACTAAGCAGTATTCAAAAGCGATGTTCTGCTACCATATTGATTAAACGTTTGTCTTTTAATTAGACTTCTATTTCGGAAGCCATACTATTACAAACTAGGTCTTATTTCAAAGTGGAACTCAGTATTTCACGAGAAATTTGCGTTTGGATTTTGTTAAGTGTTTACATGTTATTGTTCGTGACTGTACAGTTCCACGACCCAAGTCAATAACCTTGTGTCCTACCATAAACTTTTAACGCGATCCAGTTTAGACTGAGGGAAAGAGATGGCGCTAGACGACTTGTATAGCTCTGTCTCTTTCCCACAACCTAAACTGGATCGCGTTAATAGCCTCTGAAATTGAAACACGAATTTCAAAACACCAGATTCTTGTTACTGATAAAAGCATTAAATTCAAATTCAATTTATAGTACCTAGCTCCTTTTTACAGACTTTAAAAATCCAGCAACTTATACTTTTCTAGAAACTAACAAGTTTATGAGAAAAGATGGTTCGAATACTAAAAAAACCTCGATCGTCAAAGAATTTTAAATTCTGAAATAAAATCCAGCTGGGAATAGAATCTCCGATATAATAAGTGGGTCAATACTACTCAGAGTTCTTAAGGGGTAGGTCAATCAAGCCCGACTTTTAATTTAAATCTCTAGTAGCCTACAACTGTTAAGTCAGTTAAGAGGCAGCGCTGTTGGAAAAACATTGGGAAGTCAATCTGCATAAAAAATGAAGAGACAGCTCTTTAGTTTGCGGGCTGAATTTGAGGGGTTTAATCCGCTTTGGCGATAAATTTGACCGAAATCTGTTAAGATTTTGCTCAATTTTTTTCGACAGGCCTGTTGGTCTAGTGGTTAGTGACCCTGACTGCTATGCCTGAGGTCGTGGGTTTGATTCCCACCCAGGACAAAATGTTTGTTTAATGAGCACGATCATTGGTTCTGTGTCTGGGTGTAATTTATCTAAAATATTTGTGTATTTAGACATATATAAGTATGTTTATCAGTTGTCTAGTACCCATAACACAAGCTCTGCTAAGCTTGGGACTAGGTGGCGTTGTGTGATAGTTTTGGAATATTATTAATGAATTTACTATGCAAGGGTCATCAAGACTTTTTAAGGAGGCTACCATATAACGTCTTCAAGCGAGTCTAGTCCACTGTGAGAAAGAGACCGAGCTATATAAGTCGTCTAGCGCCATCTCATTCCCACACGGAAGGCCACCAGGAAATTACTAACCGAACCTTTGTAGTTTCTGGTTGATCAAAATCAATCACTAACAAGATCACATAAGATTTGAAAATAAACAACTCTGTTACTACGCGAAAAGAAGGAACTGTGTGATTTGCTACGACGTAGCAGATGTGACTACGTTCATTGCTACAACTGCTACGCAATCGTAGCAGATTACTACGTGAACATTAAGGGTGTCTTTTCACCAGAGATGTGCTATGAGAATGTAAGGCCGTGCGCTACGTTAGTCGGCGGCGTGGCTTAGCTGTTTCATGTAATCTCACAGATCAGCGCTCCGTGCAGCGGGTCGCCCGTCGATGAGATTACATGAAAACAGCACGCCACGCGGGCGCCCGCACCGTGCGCACGACTAACGCAGCGCACGGCCTTAAAGCTGAGCTACTCGTACGAAACTGTGTGACCGTGTCTACTGTTGCTACGCTATGTAGCAGTGCGAGTAAGATGTGCTATGAAGATGCGCCGTCGCAAAGTAGCTGCTTTAGGAAAATGCCTAGCTCGAGCTATGCGATGTATTGATACTTGGGAAGACGATCCATAGCACGCATCCATAGCACGCATCCTTCCATTTAAAAAACACATCTTAGTTGAATTCGTTTCCACCAGTGCTGTGGTATGTAAACCAATGAATAATTATGATTGGTGGATATCAAACACATCTCTGGTGGAAAAGCAGCCTTATACCGGTACGCATATTTCGGCCGTAAAGTTATATGAAACGTGCCACTAGGTAATCTGGGTAGTAAAAGATCAGTAACTAACTGTAGTGCCTAATAAGAACCAATTTCATCCCATCAATTTATAAGGAACCTCCAAGGAAAATCAAACTGTGAACTTTAAATTAAACGTTACAATGTAGACTGAACAAAACGTCCCACTATGAATATTAATTAAATTGTTTTAAAGTGTTTGAACATTTTTTTGGTAAAAAATTAAAACCTCAGCTCTGAAAAAGGTAAAATACTGGAATGTGACTTAAGTGACAAATTCCGGCTGGTCTCGCAGGAATCCAACACTTTTTATACCGTCACTTGAAAATTGTTAAGCAATTTTTTATATTTTCGTAGAAAGATAAAAGTTTAAACCAGAATCTTGGTTCATACCATCTATTTTTTTTGTTAAGCCTGCTTTGCGTGGTGCTAAGACAGGAAACCTCCACGAGCGCCCGTGGACTGGAGTTCCCTCTCGGATACGTCCAGGGGGAAGACCAGTTTTTCTTGCCGGTGCACCCTGGGATGCGGGTAAAAACTCTTCCTTAGGCACTGTGCGCCTAAGGGGTCTCTTTGCCCGTATGCAAATAGCCTGTCGTGTGAACGCTCCAACGCGTATCCCTCTGATCAGCAGAGGGCACAGCGGCGGAGCGGGCTTGCGGACGGTGAGTGATGGGTAGCTCGCCGTCCGACCAGGGATCAAGCCCGGGTCGGTGGCGCGTCGTGTTTTGCGCCAAATGCCTGCTGGGGTCGCGGATTTTATCTTAACCCGGGATACCGTGGCCCCGGAATGTAAAGGGTGGATTTTAGTCAGTAAGAGTCTGACAGTCCCTTCCGCCCTACCCAGGGCAGGAGGACTCATTTGATGATTTTACCACCTAAAAAAAGGCCTGCTTTGTGTCATTTTTAGTATAATTTTTTGAAACATTATAGACTGATGATGACTATGAAAAACCTAAAATTAAAATTTGTAAAAGATGTGCCCATATTATGTTAAAATGGGTTCCCTACGTGCTTTCGAAAGTTGTATGTAAACAAGAATATTTTCAAACATAAAAAAAAACATAATTATATAAATTAATGAATCTAATAACCTGGCGTAGTCAGGTAACCACTTAAAACGTATTGACGATTAAAAACTCACATATTATATAAAACGCCGCTTCGCGTACTGCATAATCTATTTATTGATTCAAAGGCAATTTGAATCTACGACCGTGAGGTAGATATCGGAAAACGTCTGCTATAAGAGGTTTAAGATGCAGTTTCCATGGAATTTTATGCAAAATTGCCGCTTATAAACGATTGCCCAGTTTTCAATGCAACGCTACCTGTGCGGTAACCAGTGTAGAGAGAACTCAGAATTTCTAATTTCTCTTTTACGACTGCCTTTTATCTTAACGTTTGGTTATGTATCGCCTATATGTTTTTGATCCTGCAATATTTAAGCACTTTTTGTGAATGTGAGGAAAGCAGAAAATAGCATAAAATTAGTGCGATAAAGACACAATAGCCAATATGGCTAAGGACACGATGTCCTTTCAAGAACTGGCTCAAGCACATCCGCGGACAAAATGCAGACGAGTTAGGTACGATTCACACCAACCGGCCGGGCCAGCAAAGTTATCTCCGTGACTCCGCGACACGTAGCGACGTCCCATAATGTTACATGCAAATATGAACTGTATTTAGTTTTACTGTAGATAGATTTCAATGTTCTTTACCGCATTGTAAAAAGCCACCGGGCCCAGCCGGTTTGGTGTGAATCTTACCTTACTTGATACCGAAAATGATTATCAGCATTCTAATTAAAGATGCACTTTATAGAAACGAAAACTAAAGAACAGCGACACAAACTACAGTTTCGAAAAAGACATTGCTTGAGCACGACTTTAATATTTCTACAACCGTTATTGCGGCACATAGCTCGAAGCAATACACATCATATTGGAAACGCCCGGAATTTTTTAAAGCACTATATACTCTAAAAGTTTCAATAATGTTGTATTATCTGTATACATTTTAAGATAACTTTAAGAGGTATTTTCCTGTAATTCTTGTATGTTTTTGGCTTTACGCCAGTTTCTCTTTTCGCCTCAGATTTAGAGTGGCTGTCAACCAAAGCGGAGACGAGCGGAACGCAAGGAGTTGATGGTACATATAAAATCACACAGAATTCTACATTTTCGAGTCTTGTATTTTATTTTCCTCTTAAACCTACTTGGTTTTTAACATTATTTAGAGGGATTTAAACTGTCTGCCTGACACCAACCCTTTTGAAACAAAGAGTTTTTAGGGTCCCGTTACAATATGGCAAAGATAAAATCCTAGTAATTTTTTCTCGTTCAGAACATGTCCATTCTGCCTGAATTTCACACATTCATTTTACTCGAAAATTTACTTATACGAGTACCTAAATTGATATAGCACCATAACTATTTTTGAGCTGTTTTTATTTTTTTGTCTTTTGACAAAATAGGTTCTCCCGCCCAGGGTGGGACGGGAGGGATTCTCAGAGTCGTACTGACTTTTACTCACGGTGTTCCTTCAATAGCCTTTACGTGCCAGAGTCAAGGTAGCCTGTCAAGACAGTACCGCGACCCCCACAGTACCGCAACTCCCACAGAGGCCTTATCCTGAATTTCCAGTTTTTGTGACAGAAACTGGAACTCTGACATTAATTTCAAGGAAAAAATAGTTCCTTCTTCGTACACTAGAGGAGCTGTTCCAAAAGGAACAGCCACACGTTTTTATGCACTCGCTTTTCTTGTTTGTTTGTTTGTCGTTCCGGTTGAATTTTTGCTACTCAATTTTGAGACACTTCCCGAATTCCTGATAAGCTAGCAGGCTGAAATTTTCAGGGTAGCTTCAAATCCACGAAACATGAAAAAATAATAAAATTGTAACAACAACAAAGATAAAAATAATCAATTGTTTAAAAAATCTAAAAATCAACGTAAAAAATAAGAAAATAACCCTAGGGGTTTGAGAGAGGGGCCACTCAAAACGTGGGGGCGTATCTTTGCAAGTTACATACACATCATGTAAATATATCCCATAAATAATCCCTTAAAAGCAGGTGAGCAGTGGTGGCCCAGTGGTATCGGCCCCGACTTACGAGTGGTGAGCAGTGGTGGCCCAGTGGTATCGGCCCCGACTTACGAGTTGTAGGTCGTGGGTTCGAATCCCGGCAGGCGCATTACTTTGTGTAATTTATTTCATCACCACTGCTCTCAAAACGGTGAAGGAAAACATCGTGAGGAAACCGGCATGTCCTAGAACCAAAAATTCGAAGACATGTGACATCCACCAATCCGCACTGGGTCCGCGTTGTGGATTATGGCCCACCCCCTCTCACAGAGAGGAGGCCTGTGTCCCAGCAGTGGGAATATTAATAGGCTGATGATGATTTAAAAACATGGGTTATTAGATTTTTTAATTTTTTCTTACAATAAACGCATCAAATACTTCAAATACGCTGTAAATAAAATACTGAAATCGTGTGATTTACTCAAAAACCCATGTAATGTGGTCATTATTTTGACAACCTAAGTTTGAGCAAAGTCGCCTTTGCCGGAGTGTTTCAAGGAGCGACCAGTAATTGTTTTTGCTGGCCGCTCTACAGGTCGGTAATACATTGCCGGCCGCTATTTTGACGTTTCAACGTTTTAAAAGACAAAACATGCAAAAAGATTTTATTTAAAAACAGCTGTTTGTATATAAACAGGTAGGCACAAAAAGATTGTATTCCATATTAAAAAAATATATACAAAGAAGTAACAAAAGCGCGGTTCAGCGAAATTTTAATTTTTATTTAGTGACTTTTTTTTTATTTATAAGTAAGTGAAGAAAATATACCTAACAGTCAAACACCGCATTAAAATTATCGCAAACTATTAGTAAGTAATATGAAACCCGGAAACCCGGTGTTGAATTTTGACGCTAACTGTACTTTTCATATTGTTATTTCTTCAATTAATTTTCTAGTTAATACCTATATGTATTTTATTTAAATCACTTGCTGGTTTTATTTAGGTTAGGTACTTGCATTTTTGAGTAAAGCACTATACAAGCCTTGGCCCATTATGACTCTTCGCTGGTCACGCTATGATTGCCTCGAGCTAGCCTAGCTACGCTCTAGGCCTTCCAGCTTGGCCATCATGCAGCCCTTGCTGTCCTCGCTGTAAAGGCCTCGGCCTCCGGCCTCGGCCTTTATCTCAGCTCGTCCATCAAGTGGTGCATGCTGACCGCGCTGTGTCGGCCTGGAGCTGCGCTAGGCTGCGCTGTCGGCCATCATCAGCGCGACCAGCAAAGTAGCCATTATAGGCCGCGGCAGTAATGTACTATTACCTTGGTTTTCGTTTATTTAGGTACACCAGAATGTATTTTGTATTTTTCAACTTTTTGTATTTAAAGATTTTCTTTGGAAAGAAAAAACTCGAACCGCGAGCAGGATTTGAACCTACGACCTCCGGATTCGGAACATCCGACGCTATTTCCAACCGAACCATCGAGGTTCATGTATACTGCGTCGAATTCTTCAATCCATTTTTAGGGTTCCGTAGTCAACAAGGAACCCTTATAGTTTCGCCAAGTCCGTCCGTCCGTCCGTCCGTCCGTCTGTCCGCAGTTTAGCTCAGAGACGCACAGTACTAGAGAGCTGTAATTTGGTGTAAATATGCGGATTTGTTGTGCCGAAAAAGTGGTAAAATCTCGTAAAATATTTTTTTTTAGGGTACCTCCTGAACTTACACGTAAAGTGAGGACGTTTTTTTTGTATTTATAAGAGATCCAGTTTAGTCTGTGGGAAAGAGACAGAGCTATACAAGTCGTCTAGCGCCATCTCTTTTCCACAGCCTAAAGACTCACGCTTTAAGAGTTCATGGTAGGCCACCAGTGGTCGCCCAGTGGTCAAGGGCCTCGAGTTAGAAATAATAGGCTGTGAGAGACTTTGTGTTATCGGTGAAAGAAAACATTATGAAAATTAGCCCGACATTACTAAAAACCAACAAATTCGAAGGCATGTAACCTGCGCTGGGCTTGCATGTTGGATAATGTCCAGTATTCTTATAGAGGGGAGGGCTGTGTACCAGCAGTGAGAAAGTTATGAGCTATTAAATGAGTATTTTTACACTTTTACCCGGTCATGGAATTTATTGAACAAAAACTTAAAAAAAAAATAACCGACTTCAAAAACAACCACAAAAATAGGGTAAAATAACCTACAAAATAACTTTTCTTTCGGAAGTCGGTGGCTTTATTTTTTTATTTCGTTGTCTTTTCGTCACCGACTTCCGAAAGAAAAATTATTTTGTAGGTTATTTTACCCTTTTTTTGTGGTTGTTTTTGAAGTCGGTTAATTTTTTTTAAAGGTTTTTTATTTTACTCTTTTTAGTTTAAATATTCAACCCAAATTCTTGTCAAATACATCATTTCCTTACAAGTGCACTAGAATTTGTAATCCGTGGCACTGGTATTAACATCGCTCATGTAGACATGCTAATAAAATTCCCTATCTCAAAAACTGCTGAACAGATTTTGATGAAACTTGCAGTATTCCCTAAGGTGAAGGATCCCTAGTACAACAAAAAAAGAATTTTGAAAATCCGTCCACAATTGGCGGAGTAATCGCGTAACGAACACGCAAAAAGTAATGTCATCCAAGTAGCCGAAATCAATAAAAATGCTCACAAAATAAAAAGTACTGAACCAAATTGGATGAAATTTTTATGGGACCACACTGCAAGTATACTGCATCGAATAAAAAAAAGAATGACACTAATCGGACTAGAAAACTCGGAGTAATCGATGTACATACATAAAAAAAAAAACATACCGAACGAATTGAGAACCTCTTCTTTTTTTTAAGTCGGTTAATAATATCAAAAATCAAATACAGTAAACATTTTTTCATTTTTTGTTTTTTAAAGAAAATAATTGTGATAGTCCCAGGAGAACATTTTTTAAAAGCTTCGTTAAAACTGCACTATAATGTGTACTATTCACTAGTGGGTAGTTTTAATGCTTTCTCTATTTATAGCATTTATTCTTGACTATCACGGTACAACGGCGATACTCAATACTTCTTTCATCTAAATTAAATTCAGTCAGAATAAGAACGAGAAAAAATTAGTTCCAGCAACCGCACCGACCTTTAGTTGAAGTCACTTCGACTTCAACTGACCCATTTTTAAGCCAATTTAATTAGAACACAAATCGAGAACCGATTGCTAGTAGGAAAAATATAATTTTCTTTATTAACGCCGGTCCCGATAACACACGGTTTTAAATTGCATTTCCTCGATGATATACGACATTTCTTAGTGCATTGTGGTAACAATTCTTTTTCAGCAACAAAGGGCCAAGGAAATGGAACGTTTATTTTACGTCGACCACCGTCCAACTCGCTGGTCAGATACAGTTTGGTTTTAAATGACTTTTAGAAGAATGTAGTTGTGTTTTCGTTCTGCTTTATTGCCATTTGTAATTTGTCTTTTGGATTACCGTAAAGTATGACACTGTTACCGGGTTTGTTTGGAAATGACGGTATTTCTATGATTAAGTTCGGAAACTGCTTCGCTTGTTAACTATTTATGTGGTAGGTATGGAAAGGTGAAAGGTTTTCGATGCTTTTACAGCAGGTTGTATCGAAAAGACCTTTATAATTCAAACGATTAATTCATCTTCAATTGTATTCTGAAACCAAAAACCCAATTGTGTTTTGTTATGTAATGATTTCCCTCTGTATAGTCTCAGAGGGCACTAGTGGTTGGATGTAACAGCGGGCCCGGCGTGCATAACCCTGCCGCCGGTTAGGCAGAGGAGCGTTTCTGCATTATGACGGGGCCAACATTAAATTCCCATTTTTCTTAGCTCGTCATAAAATTAGACTAGGAGGCAACATCCAAGAGACACTACATTGTTTCCGTCGTGCATTTGACATTGTATTTGTCGACGAATAACATGTCTATGTCTGGGTATTCTCATTTCTTGGTCAATATTTGTCAAGATAGCGGGTATATTACGTATCTATGCCATCGAGAAAGGCTAGGAATAGTAAATATTGGGGCAGATCCGCGAATAATATACGTATATGTAAATATTTATACTGATATGTAAAAGTTCTGTCAATTGTGTCGACGGATCTCCGGTTCTATGTTTATCTCGGAAATATTTTCGGTGACAACGACTCATATGATGTCAACAACATATAACATGAGCCTAGCTTTAAAAATAGAATTTTATTATACCTCTAAGGACATTCATGTTTTCGAAGTTTTGATTTTATGAATATGACAATCATAATCTCTTTCAATTGTTAGATTATTTCATAAAATACGAGTAATTATAGTTTAGTTAGGACGTCCACCAGCAAGGTGGACAGACGACCTTATAAAGGTCGCCGGAAGACGCTGGATGCAGGTCGCTTCCAACCGGTATCTGTGGAGATCCAAAGGGGAGGCCTATGTTCAGCAGTGGACGTCCTAGGGCTGAGATGATGATAGTTTAGTTATTTATTGTTGCGTAGTGGACCCCTCCGGTACGCACAAAGCGTTTTACTATTATACTTTTCCTGTTCGCACAGATTAGAAGTGGAATTCCCTGCCGTGGTTTGTTACCTGATAACTATAACCTTGGGGTCTTCAAGTCAAGACTGAATAGGTTACTTCTAGATAAACGTGCTTCAGCATCACCCACATCTTCGCTTACCATCAGGCGATAATATGGTTAATTGTTTTATAGTTTCTGCCAACCATAATAGGAAACGTTATCTCTGTAGCGCAACTATGACACTCCCTAATCTTCTCTACAATATAAAAATAAATCGCAAAATGTGTTGCTAAGCTCATAAAACGTAAACGGCTGAACCGATTCGGCTACTTCTTTTTTTGTTGTGTTTGTAACCATCAGCGCCAGGTTTTAGAGGACGAAAATCATCATGTCCACCCCTGCGCAGCCGGGACGGGCCGCTAGTTTTAGATTTTGAAAAGAATTACATACAAAGATACACACGGTAAAACGATAAAACAAAGATAAAACGGTACTTGTTTCGTTCTCAGTGTGACTATGTCCATGTAGATACAATACATACAATCATCGTCTCGCCTGACTACAAGAGCGTATTATGGAATTAATTTCAACTTCAACACCTCTACTAAACCAGGGTTTCCCCATCGGATTGGTTCAAAGTTCGTAATTACATCTTTTCCATTAGCTGGGCCATGTTGGGCCAGGATGAAGAGATATATATGACTGTAACTTGTTTTGAACGAACCGAGGTTTGCTCGCTAATTACTGGCTGTGAATGCGGTTCAATGAGAGTTATATCGGTATGAGGGAAGCATTGTTTTAAGCAATTATCAAGGGTGAACTTGAAAGGTTTTGAAACTGAGTGTGGTATTTATTGAATAAGTTACTTCTAGGTAGGAGTGCGTTACCGTCAACCACATCATTACGTCTTACTATCAGTTGAGATGGTGGTGAAAGTAGAGCCTATAAAAAAACTTCTATTTCTTAAACTTGGCTTAACACACAGATCAGTCCGGGGTGGGTGACAAATCAACTGGTTTTTTTTAAAATTATTAGGTATTTTTAGAGATTTAACCCCATCTATTCACTCTTGATTTGAATAGACCGGCTCGTGTATCTATTATTATTTAGCCACAAACTACTCAGGAACTAAGCCATAATATCAATCAAAAAGTACTTTACACACCCATAATAAATTAAATAGAATATAATGTACCACCCTAATTTTAAATCTAATCAATTTCATGTAACTTTGAAACAAAATCCAAACTTTTGCAATATCATTAAAGTTGGGGCCATTAACTGAGTTGTAATTAACGAATAATACAATCATGATATCTGTAATAGAAACAAAGTTTACTTTATGGACTGTTGCGTGGCTATACTGCGTGTTGAGCCATACAGGCGAAATAAATTTATAGAGGAAAAATAATTGATTTGCTAGCTGGGTAGATCTATACTAGTTGAAGTGTGAGGGACTTTCAGACTCTTACTGACTAAAATACACCGTGCTCCTTCTATAGCCCTTTATTTTCCTAAGTCACGGTTTCGTAAAGGGCAACTCGCTATCCGACCATGGACCATACCCGGGTTGACGGCGCGTCGCTTTCCACGCGCGCCTGAAAGAGCGTCAGCATAATAACGGGGCCCCCTCTAGAAGGCCAAAGACTACCGGGGTCGCGGGACTTATTTCCTTACCGTGACCCCGGAACAAAAAGGGCTATTGAAGGACACCGTAGATTTCAGTCAGCAAGAGTGGGAGGACTCATTTGATGATATTACCAAGCTAAAAATAATAAAAAAAACGTCACGGTTTTCTGATTGGACAGTTCTGCGATTACGGTTATCTAACTAGGTAGTATTACCGTGTATTACCGACACTTTATACTGAGGCACTAGGAATTCAGTAAAGTTATCTTTTAAAGGAGTTTTTCGAAAAAAAAGGTAGCATTCATGATATTATTTAAGCGGAAAAACAAAAATTTATTCGAAAGTTAAATGCGTTGTTTCTCATCCGCGAGGTTGTTACAATAACTCAGTAGAGCAAAACACAGACGCAGTGAGATAAAAACAAAACACATGACATTATTCCCTTTCCCCTATGAGAAAAACCGGATAAAAATCCTACATTATGTAGGCACCTATAAGTTACACACAATAAAAATAACTGACTTCTCCAAGATTACTTTGTATAAGTAAGTACAGTCACTGACAATCACATGTCTACGTTACAGTCAAAACCTGTTTTTAGTCATAACTTTTATACCTAGATTTACTAAATTATAAATTATATTTTGAAGTATCGCAAAGTGAATACAATTTTAAAATAAAACTGTTTTAACCTGTTTGGTGATTCAAATGATACACGGTTTCAACTGTGTCAAATACAATCATATTTAGGGTTAGGTAGGGTTTAGGCTTAGGTATACGTAAAAAGGGCTTCAAATTATACGATCACGTATATAGGTTTCCACAAATAAAAAAGGGGTCAAATACGTCTTATATCAAAGTTTAACTATAACCACGAGAAAATCACTTCTGAAAATATATTTCATTGCTCCTGACTGTACCTCACTCTATACATAAAATTCGTGTGACTATTGTTAGAAACAAACAAAGAACTTTCTTGTCTTATTATGTAAGTGAATAGCTAAACATACAAAAGAATTAACCTTTCTGTGTTTATATCACAAATAAATCGGTTATTGTGGTGTCAAGAAAATATAGAGCAAATAATTAGGTACTACTCGTAGATTCGTGAAAGAACTATTTATTTTTCTTCTCTAGGTTAAGAAAATCTGTTGGTTGTTGCTAAGGTTATATTTTATGTTTGAAATGAAATGACGAAATTATGTTTTTTTTTTTCAAGTTGGTTATTATGAACACTTGTCTTTTTAAAACTAGATGAGAGTGGTGTTTCGAACCTGACTACTTTAAGAAGAAACAGCCGAAACAAACTCAGAGGTTACTGTGTCTTTTAAAATTCAGACATCAATATTGGTCATGTCATACGATGACCATGTAGGTGAGATAGTACTTTGGAGAAAGAACCACACAAGTTTGAGTGGACCAGATAGTGCAAGCATTTTTCGGTCATCGTGTAGCTCGGTTCTACCTTTTTTCTTGAGAGTTTTTTTTTATGATTCCGGATAAAAGTTTTTTTTAAACAAACTGTAACGCGTTGGTTTCTAAAAAAACGGCGTTATATTACTAAAAACACAATGCAAGATAATTATTATTATTTATTTATATAAACGGACAATGAGGCCAAATACAAAGAGTGAGTATCATGACAGTGAGTGGGCTATCATGTCACATACTACACGTGGGCCCCGTGGTCTAGATGTCACAGTTCTTCGAATTTTTTGTTCTGAAAAATACCAGTTTCCTCACGATGTTTTCTTCTACGTTTTAAGAGTTTCACGATGACAGCTCAAATACTGACGACAGTTTGGGATAAGAATAACCTTGTCAGAGTGGAATACTCGTACATAAATGTTTTACATCTTAAACTCTTAATAGAATAGTGTGGATAAAATTGCCGTCTGCCAAAAAAATATTACAACTACTAGTTGCTACAATTCTCTTTTTTATATTTTCCCAGAATCTTTCAAGCAAACGGCTGTAATCATTCACATTACGGATTAATTCACTAAATCCATCGAGTGATTGATTCACTAAGAACGTTAATGGAGTAGAAAGATGCGGCACAATTAGCAGAGTCCCTGAATCATCACAACAATTCGTCAGATGTTCGAGTCTTTCAGTTGGTTCATTTCAGCAAATAAATACAATTGCCTCCTTATTTATAAACCGCTTATTTATCTCTTAGATATTACTTTGAAGATCGTTTTCATAGACGTAATATTATGTTTTGTAAATTAATCATGAAATAAAAACCTGTTCTCAGAAATTTCCAAGAACATTAATTCAACAGTGTGTACTTAAGAAAACCCTGATGTGTCTTAATATTTGAAAAAACCGGCCAAGTGCGTGGCGGGCCACGCACAGTGTAGGGTTCCGTAGTTGCCCATCAAAATACTTATGCGAACTAACGAAACTGATTCGCTGAATTTAATTTTAAAAAGAAGAATTTTCAAAATCGGTCCAGGAGTCTTTGAGAAATCGGGGAAAATACATAAGAAAAAAGATTACAACGAATTTAGAACCTCCTCCTTTTTTTGAATTTAGTTAAAAATAGTTGACGATAAAAACCTACCTATCCCCAAAAAACATACCTATAAAAGCTGTAAAAATAAAGTTGACAAACTTACATTTGCAGTTGACTCCGATACATTTTGTTTCAGAAAATATGATATCAAGTACATTTTATAAGTTGGTCGACTTTTACTCGTAAAGTTGTAAAGCCTACTTAGTCATGATAATTTTCTTTTAAACTTCGTTATATATACTACTATTGTGAATTTTTTCACACCCCCAAACATAACCGTTTAGCTGGTAGAGGGGGGGGACACTCGAATCGAGCAAAATTTAGCACTTTAAAGCTTAATATTTCACAAACGAATTTTTTTATCAAAAAATTGTTAATGGAAACCATCATTATTTTTTAAAGACCTATTTAATGATACCCCACACTAAGGGGTACGCGAGAAAAAAAAAATCCTCACTTTACGTGTAAGTACTGGAGGTACCCTAAAAAAAAATATTTTACGAGATTTTATTTTACCACTTTTTTGGCACAACAAATCCGTATATTTACACCAAATTACAGCTCTCTAGTACTGTGCGTCTCTGAGCTAAACTGCGGACAGACGGACGGACGGACGGACGGACGGACGGACGGACGGACGGACATGGCGAAACTATAAGGGTTCCTTGTTGACTACGGAACCCTAAAAAGAGGATAAGTGTTTAATATAATATTTGCTTTATGTAATATTGTTTTTAACCGACTTCAAAAAAAGGAGGAGGTTCTCAATTCGTCGGAATCTTTTTTTTTTTTTTTTTTTTTTTTTTTTATGTATGTTCCCCGATTTCTCGAAGACGCCTGGACCGATTTGGAATTTTTTTCTTTTGTTTGAAAGGGTATACTTTCCAATTGGTCCCATGATCACCAGGTCAGGATCTGATGATGGGATCCTAGGGAAATTGAGGGCAACCTTCAAATTTTAAAGGCACATAGTACCATTTTCATATATTTTCTAAAGCTGTTCAAGTATCTGCATCTGATAATCATCATCTCAGGTGGATGACCTGATGATGGAAGGTACAACTCCTTAATAGTAAGGAGTAGGCATAGATTGATTTATATCTCCGGAACTACAAGTCCGATTTAAGTAATTCTTTTTTTGTTGTACTAGGTATCATTTAACTAAGAGAATACTGCAAGTTTCATCAAAATCGGTTCAGTAATTTTTGAGATATGGAATTTTATTAGCTTAATGTGTACATGAGTGATGTAAGTACTGGTGCGAAGGATTACAAAATTCTAGTGCACATGTAAGAGAATAATGTTCTTAACAAGAATTTGGGTTGAATATTTAAACTAAAAAGAGTAAAATAAAAACTTTTTCAAAAAAAATATAACCGCCTTCAAAAACAACCACAAAAAAGTGTAAAATAATCTACAAAATAACTTTTTTTCGGAAGTCGGTGGCTAAAAAGACAATGAAAAGAAAAAATACAAAGGCACCGACTTCCGAAAGAAAAGTTATTTTGTAGATTATTTTACACTTTTTTGTGGTTGTTTTTGAAGGCGGTTATATTTTTTTTGAAAAAGTTTTTTTGTGGTTCTCAAGAGACGTATCTTCAAGTGATAACGTTTTCGGTCCAAGAAAGACATAGAAAATCACTGTCAATAATGGATTTAAACATTTGCAAGTGCTTCTTTCTAAATAAATGGTAGATAGTAGTTTTGACTAATAAAAAAAATGATGGAAGTATTTAATGGATTTCTAAAATAGTGGTCTCTGTTAAAGGCAGAGGAAGGCCACTAGCTACGTGGCTGACAACCGTTACCAGGGATACGGAACGGGCACAGCTGAATCCAGAGACAACTCAGGACAGAGCGGCCTGGCGCCGAAATCCGAGGAGGGCCGACCCCAAGTAAAGGGAAAAGGCAAAGAAGAAGAAGAGAAAAAGATGGTCTCTGGATGGGTACTAGTATTCACAAAACATTTATAAAAGACAAGTCTTTTGAAAACACTTTTGTGCTTAGGCAAACTAAATAATGCTATAATCTATTTAGTATCCCAATACTAAAGTGCTCACAATATTTTATTGTGAGAGCCTGAATAAACGGCTATGTCGAAGAAAAGCAACATCACTGCGCAATCATCATTCATCTTCGATTCGTTTAATCGAGCAACAGTGGCGGGAAAGGGGTGGATTTCTCATACTTATAGCACTAAGTGATCGTAAGCCTTGAGAATACAACATAACATAATATAAAACCTGTACTTGTACTTCCCAAAGATACAATTATTTAAAAAAAAAATCAGTACACGACAAGTACTAATCTGGTGAAAGATTAGTACTTGTCGTGTACTGATTTTTTCGTATACTTAATTACTTATATAGTATAGTAGTTTTTTTTTATAGCTATATATTTAGCCGCAATATCTAGATTTGGGTAAAATGTGAGGCCAGTGTTAGTCGCGACTTGAAAATAACTGATGAAATATGGTAGTAATCATTACATACAGTCATGGCCAACGAAACGTGTGCGCACGTAGCAACTGTCAAAAATGTTCTTATTTTAAAATTAGTTAAATTTTTACTTTCTTCGAATATTATAGGATACCGCACCAATGTTACAGAGTAAATTGCTAGTGTGGTGGTAAAATATTTCATATTTTAAATTATACTTGACAGTTTATTATAAAAAGTAATTAAAAGTTATAATTTGCAGACCCCTTTAAAAATTACAGACGTTAAGAGATTTTACAAAATAATAATGTATTTACATATTTGTAAAATCTTATAGAAAATCGTACTTACAAAGCCAGATCATGTTTTCTTATACATTTGTTTTATTTTTTTATATTACTAAAGAAACATGACATAGATAAAGCCGTAAAACCTTTTAGATCTTCACATTTCCTACCATAACATTAATTTGTACTGTCACACATTTTCCTCATAAAGGGCACAACGAATCACGGATGAGGAATGATTAAAAGTAATGTTCCATATATTTTTCTTTCTACGCTATTATGGTGTTACTTTATTACAAAAATTTGCAGTAAATTATTGCGATAAAGACTAAATATTTCGTTTGGTGCAACCAATGTCCACGTAACGCGCATTTAAAATGAAAACATACATGTTTCAACTAGTCGGAATTGAAGCGTACGGATGCAGACCAGCTAAAGTATTGCAAAAAATAGCAAATATATAATTACAGTCGAAATTCATCACATCCAATACTTTTCAATACATTATTATCTTACGTAAGATTATTTCAATGTACCATTTTTGATGCTGTAACCAAAAAACCAGAGTTAAAAATTAATATTTGGTTCTTTAACCAGTATCTATGAAGTTTTTTTGAACAGTGTGCTACAGTCAACTCATAACTTTAAAGCTGCTGATGGATAAATACGATATTATAATGATCATTTACTTGTAACAGAACGTCGAGCATTCGCCGTTTATAATTTTGTCGAACTGAATAACGAACAGAGCAAAACATCGCAAAGACGATTTTCACGATCTTTCTAGCGAACGCTCTAGTCGATGGCCATCAAGAAAATGTTAGCCTTGACAGTCGATTCGCCAAAAAGTTTGTTAAAATGCTTGCTAGAACGTTCACGTTTGTTTTTGTGTCATGCATTATTCGCGAGAATTACAAGTGAACGCTCAGGTTTATTATCACCGCTCGCTGGTTACTTTTGTTTTCCTAAAGCTCGAGTTGAGCGCTGTGGACTGGGAGTACGCTAATTATGGCGACAATTAGTTTCTAACGGCTGGGTAATCTTCATAGCATTCGACTGGGTGACAGAAAAAAACCTTGATAAAAGGTCACAATCAGTGCTTGGCCTAAAAACTATTTAAGTTCTGGGTCATATTGATTGCATTAAATTCGTAAAATTGAATATTATATTCTATTGCCCAAATAATAAGGTAGATAATAGGTAAAACATAATTTAATTTCAATTCCCAGAAGCGTCAATTAAGAGAAGGCTACAACTGTATAGCAAGTCTTCGACATCATATAAACTAAGTAACTGTTAATTTGTAGCCAGCTAGCCAGGCTTCTCCCGTTTACACCAACTTGCAAGTGCGCTAACAACGCAAATTAAGACGTTAACAGTCGAGTTTCTTAATTATATTACTGCGCATGGTTTTACTGTTGTATGGAACTACTCCGAAGTAGTTCTGACCATCTTGACGTTTGATATTACTAACCAAGCTTCTGTTTTGGTATTACTTATAGTACAAGTTGCGTTCATATTCGAGTCACCTAAATTAGGCATAGCCGGTCGTTTGGGAAGAGTAAATCCGATCATAATGCAGTGGTAGATGCCGAATGGAATGCCCCCCTTTTTTTTTCGTGGTAAAATCATCAAATGAGTTCTCCACCCTGGAAGAAGCGGAAGGAACTAAATGCTTGTCTAAAAAAAGTGTAACAGCAAAACGACCCTTACATCAAAGAGAAACGTCGTTTTGAAGTTGTTATTTTTTTTTAGAAAAGTGTTCAACAGATGTTTAATTTTTGTGGTAAGACGGTAAATATTTCTTTAGCAGCTCTTTACATTCCACGGTACGTTCTGGGTTTTTAACCATGTAACAAACCATAAGAATAAGCCTGACTGGGTTTGAATTCACAGCCTAGACCTCGTAAATCGGAGCCGATAGCACCCGAGTGCTTCCAAGCCAGGTTCTTGGATGATGAGGAAGGAAGAAACGTCTGGTTATCACCACTGCGAGGATCGCCCGAGGGACACGGTGGAGCACACGGCACAGGACTGCCACGCTTAGGCAGAGCACCGCCGTGTCCTCAGGAGGACTTATTTGATGATTTTACAAGGCTAAAAAACATGCCAGGTATTCGATTAATTAGCAAAATGTAATATTTAATAAAATGATTATAGCCTGTCATTTCCAATATGTCCTTCTGTATTTTCTTTATCTCTTTTCATAAAAGTGTCCATTTCACCCCTTTCATGTTCAAGTTGATATCGTATTTCAACTCCCACGGTATGGGCTTGGCAGGTATGACTCAATTAGGTGAGCGTTTTCATTATAAATTAGAACGAATACATTTCAATTAGTTGAATGATATCAATAAAGATATTGGCTTAGTAGAATTATAAAGAAAAAGTAGACTGTTCTAATATTTGTTAGGATATTTTACTACAAAAAAAAAAAAATTTTTAAATACTCTGAGTATTGAAAAAATAATGGATAAGTAATGGATAGGTAAGTAATTTTTTTTTAAATACTCTTACTGAATGACGGGGCACTCTTCTAGAGGGCCAAAGCCTGCCGTGGTCGCGGGACTTATCTCATTACAGTGACCCCTGAACATAAATGGCCATTGAAGGTCACTGTGGTTTTTGAAGTCGGTTACATTTTTTAATTTTTTTGAAAAACCTTTTTCAGTGTAAGTATGATTATGTATCAATATCATATAGTTATTTATGATTTTGGTATCAATTTTAAGAAAAAATATATCCGGCTTAAATCCTTAAGTTTGTGTACGTGCACTCACCCCAAACATGAAAAGACGTGAAGCATAGACAGCCTTTTTCAGGAAAAAATATTACGTCTATCATTGTCCTTATTATTTCCTCTATTTATTTACACTTGAAAGGAAAATCCTTATACAACAGAAACTTCTTTTATTTCTAAAATCCTTACTAGTTTATGCTATAACTGAAAGTATATATGAAAGAAACTTCCGAAAAAAAAATATACATTTGAAAACGAATGCATTTCATGTGTTTCTATAAATGTTTTCTATCGAAAAGAAAAAAAATAGGATGATATACGAGTGTTCACTTTTCAATGGTACAGTGGCATATTTTTTAAACTGTTTTCTTTTAATAAAAGTTGCCGTTCAAAGCATAATGGTTATATATTATGTCCCTATTTGTTAAGTTCATAGTTAAATAAGATAAAAATGTCATGGTATTCATTGTGTACATATTTGTGTGCATGTAAATAATAGAAAATCACTTACCGTAATCTTCTACACGAGTCCAGAGCAGCAGTGCGGCGCGAGCGCAGAGTTCAAATTGCACTTCACTTTCAGTAAGTACTTTATGCTCCGAGATAAAGTAGAAAATCAGGCTATAATATCGATGTTCGCATTATAACACTGACGAAAATATCACTGATTTTAATTATTTGATAACTAGTTTTGAAACAGACATAGTCACCTACACTATTATTTGAGTTTAGAATTGAAAAGTTACCATGTTTTTCTATTTGTTTTGAATGTACGATATTTCGGCACTGTTGCAGGCGCCATGATCACGGATTAACTGAAGTGATTGCGGGTGGATATTTTGTAGAGTGGACGAAACGGTCTACCCTCTTTTTTTCGATTTTTGTGTTTAACACGAGGTATTTCACTCAAATCATGATGTTTTTTCTAAAAATGACAGACTTATAGAACAAACAATAAAATGAAGGTAGCATCAATTTTTTGTGCTTTATCAGATAGTTGACATGACCTTAATTAACTCATAGGGATAGCTTTTATCCCGATTTTATGTGCCCGTGGAAATATTCCGCCCTAAAGCAGGCGAAGCTGCTGGCAACAGCAAGTTATTTAACAGTTACTATAGTTGTAAAAAAAAAAGTTATAAGCATTACACTTTTTGTAGTTGGTATACATCATCAATGAGTCCTTCCCACCTGACTGGAAACAAAGGGGTCAATACTAGTCAGAAACTAGCATTGACTCAAATCCAACGTGTTCCTTCAATTGTCCTTTACGTTCCAGGGTTACGGTTACCGGTTTTTACAGTTCTGCGACTCCGCAATTACGTTATACATACTTACGATTCCTTAGAAAACCGATTTGTGGGGCTGGCGTTGATCTTTATCCAACCCTTCGATGTCAGTCAGACGTTGAATAGTTTTTCCGATATTTTATTAATATGACAATGTTATTGTATAAGACGTCTAGTATTGAACACTGTCGCACCCAATATCCATAATTCTATTCGATATTGCCATAACTACCACGCTTGGCCCCGATATAATGTGGTAATACTCTCATTTTCATTCAATGTTGCTTCATCGAGCAAAAAATATGAGCATAATAACAGCAACTCATTTTTGTACAAGTATATGAGAATGAAATCGGTTCTCTTGTTAATTCCGATATTTTCATATATTTACATCGGTTCCTCTAACGGTGCTTGTAGACTTGAACATGAAATTAATTGTGTTTGGTAGATAAACGGGCCCTAAAAATAAATATAAACATATTATTACTAAATTAATGATATGTGTTACAACCAACACATCACATTTTCAGTAAATGTAACAACCGCCTCAGCACGTCGTGTTAAGAAGATGGGATGACGCAAGGGTGTCGATGAAAATTGCATCCCAAACCAAGGGCCTACCCATCTGCTAAGGCATTATGGTACCACTGTCATAGCGGCTCCACATTACTGCCGTGAATTCACGCCGCGAATTCTCGCCGTGAATTTTCGGCACAGTACCGACACTGATCGGGGAACAGGCGCGAACGCGTGTGAACCCCACAAAAATCATCCACATTCTCGTTCATGTCTGTTCACGGGGATTCTCGGCACTGATGTGGAGCCGCCATCAGGCGGAATGAGAAGCAGTAAGCTCTCTTCTGCGAAGCAGTCATGCCACGAGGAAGAGGAATGCAGTAGGTAGCATTTTTATAGTTTTTACACCCATGGGAAAAAAGTAGCCTGATATGGTTACTAGATTATTTTTTTAAACTGTAAAACAGTTATTGCAGTAACATACACTCACATATTTCATTGGCATATTTAGTGTGCGCGTCTAATTTAGCACAGAACCACGTAACAATGCGCTTTAAGAGGACGCCTGACACATTTATCTGTCTCTGCTATTTACCTAGCCGACCAAGTTTTTGTAACGGATTGGTTTAATTCAACATTCCGGCTCGTCCCCTCCCTAGTTAGGGATGTCAAATAGCGCGTTTGTATCCACAGTGTTGTAGTTTTTCTTCTCTGTTGTGTAAACTAGCTCAGGACAAAAAAGCCGGTATTTTTACGAGAAAGTTCGAAGTTTTTCTCTTTCGCTTTTAATTTTGTTAGTATTAAAACATGGCAGCAAGCGATGGTGTTTATTTTATAACAACAATTTTGTTTTGTTTTTCCTCGTGGGTGTCGTTTGAAGTGACAAAACAATTATTTGAAAAGGATGAACTGCGGTAATCTCGATTAAAAAACAAATAAGAGACAGGGATCCTTATTTTTTTGTTTTTCTTCTGGTATCCAAATTTTTTACAAACATTGTTTGTTTTACTGAAGATTTGAAAACTAGCTTTCTTAGTTGCTATTGTTAATAATATTATAAGGTTATGTTTTTGTCAACATGTCGTCATTTATCAGAATGTCAACGATCATGACAATTGAGTTGTAAGTTTCAACCCTGTTCTGTAGTTGTGTCCCATCGCCTCGCTTAGTTAATTGTGTGGTGATCTTATTACATTAACAGAACTGTTTTGAATGAATTCAAAATGAATTCAAAAAATCTTGTTATAATAAAAAAAGTACAAGTAGTAAGTATATAATTATAAAAGATAGACTTAAAAAAAAATGGAAATTTTAATAAACGGTTATATTTATTCGACTCGAGAGTGACAGCCCTGTCCTGTAGTTGTGTCCTGTCGCCTCGCTTCGTTAATTGTGTGGTGGCTCTCATTACATTAACACAACTGTTGTCTTGATTACGGCAATCTAAAAGATCGAGCTATTACCAAATAAGTAATATGTACCTATAAAGACAGACATTTAAAAATAAAACGGAAAATATATTACAAGCTTTGCCGTTAGCTGTTGCCACTGCCTCGCCTTAAAATTAATAATGTTGCGCCATAACTCAATTCATTTGTTAAAATTCCCTTGTTATAGGTCCATTGATCCACTGTTGGCTTTAACATCTGATAAAGAGCAGGCACTGAGTATATATTTTTTATTCTTCTTTATATCTCTTATACACCGTGACTTTTTAGTCGTCTTACAAAAGTGGTCCACTTAATGTATCCGACCTAAAATACCTCTAGACAAGTTTTTTTCTTTTTTATTGTTAATAATAATTTCTATTTTTAATAAATGGGTGCATTAAAAATATGAAACAGCCTGTTAAAGCCTGTTTACTTATCAAGCTGTAGAGTATACCTTCCCAGTGCAATAGTGGGGCAGATCATTCCATTCCATTTTTTTATGAGACAAGGGTGTTTCTAAGTACGTTTTGCGTCATAATAACGAATTAAAAATGTATTTTTAAACTTTTCAAATCTCTTTAATACCTATTTTTTTTATTATAAACGTGTTCTAGTCATTGGATACATGAACTGGGCTGTTATTTTTGGAGATTTTAAGATACTTGGAATTTAAGGAACAGGAAAAGAATATATGATCCAAAGTTTGTAAGACGACTAAAAAGTCACGGTGTATAAATATTTATTCGACTCGAGAGTGACAGCCCTGTCCTGTAGTTGTGTCCCGTCGCCTCGCTTCGTTAATTGTGTGGTGGCTCTCATTACATTAACACAACTATTGTCTTGATTATTCTTGTTGACGAGCTTCCTGTCTATACATTGACGCAGTGTGTAGTTATGTAGCGATCCTTTTATATTGTCCGGGTATTTCGGCCATCTTTTGTGTGTGACAGACAGTTCTGCTTGAATTACTTTGTGGGTAGCCGAATATTTATGTTAAGATGACGTATGTTGTTGTATCATATATTATTATTATTTATGCGTCATCTAACATAAAGTTAAATTATATGTAAATAAACATATGCTGAACAGTGTCTTAAAAAACTGTCAATGTCAAAACGGAATTTCACGTTGAGATAAGGGTCGTTTTGAGTTGTAAGGCAGTTAGTGTTGCAGGAGAAATTCATAGTGTGGGGCAAAGCTCTTAAACAAAATAAAAAGGGTTTGTGTAAGATTGGATTTGTAGCACCGACGCCAACACATCAAGGGACCCTAATTTGGCGAAATTTTAAAATCGATTATTAACTTTCTTTTTATTTATTACTAAAACTTACATTCGTTTCATTTGAGTTATTTTGAGGAATTCGAGAAGGTTTATGTCTTAGTGTCTACGAAGACTATAAGATACATCATTCCGTTTAATAGTAACAATAACAACGAGACACTTAAACCGGAATAATTCTCGAGACACTACAAAATTAATTAGAACAAGCAACTATTCTAAACCAATCTACTAAGTAATCACCAAATAACCAAAATAGACGACCACTCATGTTTTACTTTTAATTAAACCTAGTTTGCTAATCCGTCGCAGCTGGGAAAATCAACTCAGTTGATTTTAATCAAACACCCTGAGTTTGCCGCTTGCTGGTTTTACCTCATAATAAAGTTTAATAGGAATACAATTAATTCGCCAATCGCGGTAAACTTTGCCTTTCTTCCCTGTGGATGTTTCCGACAAACTCATTATTCTTTGGGAATGTTTATGTTTCCAATTATTTTTGTCAACTTTTCCTAATTTTTCATACACAAGTTTTACCCCGCCGCGGTTAGTATGATGGAAATTTTTACATGGAAATTCTTAACTAGCGTCACAAATTGACTTCTCATCTTATCTGTCCTGGCCAGATCTTTACAATTCAATGTGTAACGATTTGTTGTGTGGTCAGTTTCGGGGATTTCAAATAAAAGAAATCCCATCAAAAATAAATTATAAGGTCATCCAATGGACGGAAAATGGACGGAAATATCATAAGAAAACCTCTCGTAGTAACAATAAAATAGAATGGTGGAAAATGTGCTGAGAACTGAAATAGTTACTACCGACTCACACGCTACGCATGCACTATCGCTACTGTAAATAAGTCCAGTGTGATGTGTGTATAGCAAGTTACTGGTATGTGCACTATGTATGTTCGTATTAGCTAGGTTTGTCAAGGAAACCGCCTACGCCGTAGCTGTGGTTGATAGCTACGACAGCTACGCCGTAGCATGAGTGCTACGCATGGCATGGCATTTGTTATATTTTATGGATGGTGGTTTACAGGCTGGATGCGCGGGTTAACGAAAGACTAATTGGCTATGACGAAAAAGCGGGAATTGACGTTCTGCCGGGAGACACAGAGGGTTTAGAATGCAGAACAACCTAAGGAAGGAAGTGCACAGTACCTTTTTTCTCCGGAGACGTCGTGGATGAGATGATTCTCTTCTTCTGCTGTAAGTTTCTTGAAGCTCGACAGCTTTGAAGACACTTGTGAATTTGTTTTGCACAGGCGCGTTAGCCAATTGTCGCGAAAGAATGCGAGCGAAACACTGACGGGGGCTCGTCACTTGACCGATTTCGAGCAGGAGCTTGTGATAAAGCGCATGCAAAATGCATGGAAGGGAGTAAGGAAGGAAAGACGTCACAGCCAATTAGATTAGACGTCCAATGACATGAAGTGTTGAACCGATTAAATCTATCTGTCAGCGTAACCACAGGCCATTCGCGACTTTGCCGCTATGAGTGAGCGGTGACTTAAGATGAACGCAGACCTAGCCACACCGCAGTTATCCTTTTCTTACCGCTTCTGCGGCTACTGCGATGCGGGTAAGTGTGCGAGGTTTCATAGAACTTCATACAAAGAATTCGTAATGCGGGGACTGTGGAGACTGCGGTACGGCTAAATCTGCGTTTACCTTTAGCACGCGGTGGCGAGCGGTAAAATCAAATGTGTAGGTATAGAAATGTTTGAAACACGACACGAGGTACCACCAGCAGCAAATTAGCCTACTACAAAGTACCAAATGACTAATTTGCGCCGCTGAGACCAAATTCGTGAACGGGTCGTTAAAGTCAGTGTAACTAATTCAAACCATATCACGTTGAAATAAGGTCTGTTTTGCTTTCACACATTCTTTAGTTTTTGTAGTAAGGCTGCTAGATTTTTATCTTTGTTCCCAAAAAAATCCCAAATGCATTCTATATGGTAAGCCAACTGTCGTGCCGGGCATGTCTGACAGGTCAGCTTAGGACAGACGCACGATGGGACAAAGGAATATTGATATAGAGAGAATAAAGAATGAGGATATGGTTCCCTGTCTGATCTAATACGAGAGGTCATTCAGATATTGGATATCTTAAAAGGGAAAGGATATTAAAGCTCAAACAGACCAAACCAACGTTAGTTGAATGTTTTAATAAAACTGGCAACAGCTAGTACGATATAATATAATTACACTTACTAAATTAATGAAGATTGACAAGCGAAAAAAACTGACCAAGTGCGAGTTGGACTCGCGCGTGAAGGGTTCTGTACCATTATTTATAGAAACGCTAGAAATGTCATGTTCGTTGTATGGAAAAAAATATTTTGTATTTTTTTTTTTTAGATAGGTATACCATTATCACGAGATCATGAGAATCAGCCTGTGAAGATGGACGCACAGCCGTGTCTTAGTAATAGGGTTTTACTCTTTGAATACGGAACACGAAAAACAATAATAGACTAGAAAAAAAATTATAGCGGACAATATCGAAGTGATTATGTTGTAATTGTAACAATAGAATCATACTCGTATTATCATGCTATGACCACCTCTTCTTGTACAAGATATATTATAACACAATAATTCTAGGCATAAATTCCACAACGAAAACAAATCAAGTATGTACATTAAATTCCCCTGTAATCAATGCCCATACTCTAAAATTGTTTGTAACCAATATACAACATACAGTGCAATACAAATTATTTGTATCAAATTACAAATATCCATTTAACAATTTGATTGGCTGCACAAAATCGGGGGTCGTTAATATTTGATTTTCATTTGTTTCAGTGTTTACTCTTGGTATCCGTGCGTCAATGATTTGAATGAATTTCTGGTGGCTTTGTGCCTTATTTATAAAGTTAGAAGCAATACAGTAGTGCTATTCTGTTACGTTTACGAGGACACTTCAATCAAGTGAGCGCAAAGTTAAAGTAACTTTTTAAAAGATTGTCGCGAATTCTCTACGAGACTTCATTTTAATTAAGAAAGTGATGTTTAGATAATTTATTTTATAGTTACGTTCAAAATCTGAGATGATTCACTTTTTGAACGAAATAATAAAATAAATTTGATTGTGTGGTCATTTGGGTGAAGCGGGCTTGTGAAGGGTACAAATGACACTACAGAAAATCGACATCAGCTCAACTCATTGGCTATCATACGATGGGCATAACGCCTATAAAACCAACGTAGTGACTCTTTGTGATTTTAAGAAGCGTTGTATCTGGTTGTTGTAAGTTTGCTACAAAATTAATTCCCCAAGAAAAATACTTATGTATAAATCAGCCGCACGCAAAATACGCGCATATGACGTGGAGTTGCGGATACCAGCCCGTTATACAATACAATGTATAAATCAGCCAAAGGTTTTTTCAATTTTGTCTTCATAAAAACGTCTCATTTTTTTCCGCACTGATAACAGAATGATTAAATAATAAAATCCAGCACAAAACTACCGAATACAAAGACAAAATTTGGAATCTGAACAGAAAGTAATAGGAAAACACGAGCAATAGGTACTTTTTTTCTTGTGGAAATAATGTTGTGGCGAACTTAAAACAACCCGTTGTATGGGTTGTTCGTCAAATTTGGTTTAGATATGTTACAAAAAAAAAAATCAATCTAAAAAATTTTTTGATAATCTTTCGGACTAATTAATCTTTGAGTAAAATAGAATATTGTGGGATTTTATAAAAAAAAAGATCCTGATCTGCTCAAATTAACGCGATATTGATCCAGCATTGTTACGTGTGCGGTGACCTTAAATCACCATAAAACGGCCACTGGATCGATTGCCGTTTGAAATTTCATTGCTTAATTTCGAAGAGAGTTGGGGAGAGCAAATTGAAAAACGGTATTGTCGGTTTATCGCGAAACCGATTATTGTGTATTACGACGGATTTTCAAAACGATTTGGTGCTATGAGGGATTTTATTAAATTTTCTATCGGTTTTCATTCTTGTTAAGGGCTACTTCTTAAGCTATTGTCAAACAGATAAGCGAAGCGAATGTGACCCAAACCGTTTTTATTTGTAATGTATGTAATTGTTTGAATCCAGTCACATAGCAAAAGCGAAAGCGTTCCGATAGTCTATGTGACTAGCTTCAAACAATTGCATACATTAAAAACAAAACACCTCGCTTCGCGTTCGCCACGCCTGTCTGTTTGACAATAGCTTTAGTCTTCATCTTAATTTTCTCTTGAGATCACGAAAAAACCAAACAAATGAGTTGGAAAATATTGGAAGTCCAATTTCTAAAGCATTAAAATCACAAAATTACCTCGCTTCGCGTTCGCCACGCCTGTCTGTTTGACAATAGCTTTAGTCTTTATCTTCATTTTCTCTTGAGATCACGAAAAAACCAAACAAATGAGTTGGAAAATATTGGAAGTCCAATTTCTAAAGCAATGACATGGAAAATCACTGGATAAATTAAAAAAAAATGTTTTTTAAAGGTATAGGAAACATTATTCTAACACAGTAAGTTTTCAGGTATAGCAAGGCAGACGATATCTGCGTCACATTCCTTTTTTCAAACACTATCTATGCCTTCCGATATATTCTGTAACCGGAGCCCGGTTTTGTATTTTTTTTAGCTGCCAGATGCGTTAACGTTCCGTTTTTAAAATCTCGATTTTTCGGTTTTGTATCTGACGACCCGACGCGTTTGTTCTAGCTGAAAAACCGATTTTTTTTTTTCTCTCAGCCTTTTTTTGTTTTGTTTCGCTGATTTTATTCATATTCAAATATTTTAGCCTAATTGGAATTTAGTATCCGTTTACATGGACACATTTGTATTTCGTTCATGAATGAACACTACGTACGTTATATTTGCTATTCCTAGAAACGTACCTTCCTCAACAAAATATTTTATGTCAAAATAATATATTTAATTATCTTGAAAATGTATCTCTCATTTCGCAGAAACGTTGTATCAAAAGAAATATAAAATGAAGATGTCAAATCGGGTCGAACGAAAACCTATTCTCAAGTAAAAATAAATAACATAAAAGTGTGAGTTTTCCCAGTAATTGTTTACCCTAACTTAGCTTATGCCCGCGGTTTTACTCGCGTAGGGGTCGCGTAGAAATTTATCCAACGGTAAAGTACTACGGGGATAAAAAGCACCCTTTGACCTTATCTAGGTTTTAGTCTAACCATTTGTGTTTTAGAATGACCTTAGCGCAGCGTTGTCAATAGCCGCGCGACGCGCACGTACGCATTTTCGGTCGAATTATGTTAGTTTTATACTAGTTATGGTTGAAGAATATTTCGAATATTCTTTGAGAGCTTCATCTTCTATCCGGAGGTTATTTTTTTTTTTTTTTTTTTTTTTTTTTTTTTTTATTATGAAAAAATATACGTACGCCTTGAAAAGGTAATTCTATGTTGAAATGTAATGTAACGACAAATTAGCCCCATTTAATACTGTCGTTTATTATAAAGCAAAAGGTAGGTACATTTTTCAAAGGTGGAATACGTGCATTTTAGCTGTAAGCAACGTGTTCACGGCTGCGATAAGACCTCTTCGCCCGGCAGGTTTCGGCCATGCTGCGGGGCGAAAACGGAGTGGGAAGCGGTCTCAATTCCTTCTGCGAAGCAGTAGGTGCTCGCGAAGGAGGAGGCTTTTCGCGAGCGATATAGGACAGAGTTCTCCACTTTATTAGACCTTATCGGTATTATGACGCCCACGGCGAACGCGCGCGACGATCTTATGGCCACCGTGAGCCGACATGCGGGCAGCGATTAAAAAAACTCGCTGCCCGACCATGGACCATGCCCGGGTCGACGGCGCGTTGTGTAACGCGCGCTGAAGAGCGTCAGCATAATGGACGGCTAACCCCCTTTCAGAGAGATTATTTTTGCCAAAGCCTCCCGGGGTCGGGGATTATTGCGCTCTAATGCGGACAGTATCTAAACGTATTATGAATGGAAATGTTTGATTTTAGTACAGTACAAGTCTGACAGTCCCTACGCCCTGTTTTGGAGTTTTCTCATTTGATGTTTTTTTACCACCTAAAAAAAAAAAGTTGTAACAAAAAAAAAATAAGGTACATTTTTCATCGCGATCTTACGTTTCGATTATTTTTAGCGTAGAATACCGCACGATACAGGAGCATGATTTGCTGGTGTTGGACAATTTAAAAAAAAACATTTTATTTCTTTTTACAAGGTATTTTTTTTTACTTTTTACTTTATTTTGGCGGTCTGTAATGACAAGATCTTGATAAGTTGATATATATATTTCGACTACTTCCCGGCTTCCGATTGAGAATGAAGCTCTGTAATAATAGGTACAGCTTTACTAACTCATCGCTATTACGAATTATCGAATGTTTAATATCAAAAGGAAAAAAAAATGCCTTAAAAAACTGAATTATTAACGCGTTGTGTAGTACAAGCAAATTCTCAAAAGTAAGTCCTCAGTATTTATAAATCGCGGCGGCATGCGCATCTTCAAAGCGAAGTTTGACTTTACGTTTGCATGGTTAAGGCACATTTTCCTTCGCAGCGTCTATCGACTTGAAAGTGTAAATTATAGCGTGTAAAAATATGAACATTTTGTATGGAGTGCGTTATATGTAATATGTGCTACGGGGACAAAACGTACCCTTTGACCTTATCTAGGTTTTAGTCTAACCATTTGTGTTTTACTATGAATGCTAGCGTATCAAACAAAGAAACAATTATGTTTTCGCAATTATAATACCTATTCGATAGTTCTCGAAGAATATTCAAGATATTATTTGAAAGCTTCATCTTCTATCCGAACCCATCGCATTACATTGTTTGCCTTTGCTTTTACTTTTTTTTCTATAACGATGGGCTCGCGTTTGGCCAATTTCTTTTTAATAGATGTGGGTAATACTAGCGTAACTGTTGACCAAAGGCACAGCGCCAATATTTATGAAATGTACGTACATTCTGCTCACTTCATGGATATGTTTTCTAAATCATATTATGTATACCTAACAAAACATAATATCGTGGTTATGGGTTGTGGTATTCCGGTTTGTGCACTATCATTGTTTTGCTCAATCTATTGTCCGATATATGACAATCTTGCCTGCGCACCTGCGGTCCAAACAACAAACACGTTATCTAGTTGTATGAACCTATAATAATTTACAAGAGTAAATCTTACCCTAAGTTCGTGGCTACATAATAACAGCATGACATTCAAGCTAATGCTACGCTTACCAAAGTTCTTCTGTGGATTGGTAACCATTTATCTCGGACGTCTTTCATACATTCGGGAAACCTTTAAATACGGTGGTCTGTCCATCATTTGTAGGTCTTTGACAGTCGTTACTGTTAGTCAGAAGCCCGTAATTATCTGACAACCGATTTTAATTACCGATTTGTATTACCCAGTTACTGGGTTGTGGAGGTCAGATAGCGAGTTAGTTCATGTAGTGAAAAAAAAGGTTGGCAAGATGATAAACTAAATTATGACGGTTTAGGTGACAACTCGTCCTACCTTCCGTCCTTCGAAAATGATACCAAGAACCAAGGATCAAATCTATAATTTCTGATTTTATAAGAGACAAATAGCCCCATATTCTTGTTTCCCACTCAGGCAAAACACACCAAAGGCCGACTTGAAAGTTCATTTCATTTGTAAGCAACTCTCACAAGCAAGCTTACATAAGATTTTCCAAGGTTATCATTAAACTCGTTTAACGAAAAGCAAAGAAAAAAAATCATCTCAATTACCAAAGCGAAAATTAGGTGTCTGCCGAAATTCAGCTTTTCATGGTAGATATAGGGAGTTTTTCACAAATTTATTAGACCTTATCTCTATTATGAGTGAAATCGCCCAGTTTAATGGCACCCGGGTGAGCCAGACAACGGCTTTATTAAAAAAATTCGTTTATAATTATGGATACTGGGATATTTTATATTTTTTGCTGAAACGGAAAATACTGGACCGGGTAACATTTAGAATTTAGATTATTTTTGCTAACTCTACCTCCCGGTGGTTATGTGCGCTCTTATGCGGACAGTATCTAAATATTTTGTACATGGAAATGTTTGCAACTTACTGGTAGGTACTTGTACAAGCATTTCTACAAAATAAATACGAAATGTTTAGTATTTTTTTTGCTGTTTCTTTTTTACTTAAAATAAAAAAGGCATAACGTATGGAAAAATACTTTTATAAGACTGTTTTTGGTACACTAAGATCCGCGAGTGAAATAAACTGATTCTTTAGCTAGAATAGGCCGCTCTATAAGAAGTGTGATAATGCAAAGTGTTGGTGCTCTCGATCATTAGCTTCTACAAACCTCTGTAAAGGTAATTTTTGAAGTGAAAACTTCTTTAGCGGCGTTGTACACTTTTTCTGTAATGGGTAAAAAATTTAAAACTCGCGTCAGGGTCACGTGACCAAAACTCGCGTCAGGGTCACGTGACCCTGATCGAAAATGAGTAAGACGTCATTCAAATTAAAAATAAAACATAGTAACAAAAAAGTTTTCACTTCTACCGGCACTCCTGGAGTGCAACCTTTTTTTTATCTGTTTACGATATAACTATATTTTTGGTTTCCAAATGACAGAGATTTTAACTCATTATAGTTCGACTACTTGCTTTTAATACGAGAAGCAATCGCTGGGAAAAACACTTTACGAAAGACGCATCGTTTGTGGTTGCTCTAGCCTCTTTGTGTATTTTGGTATTCATTACCGCGTACCTGTTTACGAACCTCTATAGATTTGTATTGCGATAGTCACCTTGATACCATAGTCGTCAGGTATCGGAGATTTGCGTCGCCTCGTATACGAAAGGCTTAAAGTTTTCAACTCGTGGTGTTTTCATTTCGTCATAATTTTAACACCTTTTTCATTATCTGAACCAGTAAAACCCTCCGTCATCGGGTAAAAAGGTATTTATTTTTACGAAAACCTTTATTTTATTCTGTCTGACGTATTGTTTTCGGTACAGATAACGCGTGACGGGCGGCGACCGACGAGATTGCAATTACATTTAACTGAATTGGCATTTCATGTGCCCTTCACTATACAGACTACACATTTATAAGGACGGACATCTTTTCGACAAATAGTTATGTCATATTTTTACTACCTACTGAAAAATGATGTTTGTTTGTTACTCTATCATGCAAAAACTACTAAATAGGTTTGTAATTCTGGCAAAAAGACAAATGATTATTATCCTGGATTAACACGTATTATTTTTTTTTTCCTCAATAGCATGATACTATGGTTACTTACCGAAGAGGATAAGCCGTAAGCATGAGCCATTATCTACATAATTTTATGTTTATTTCCTGTCTATAAGTTACAAACAAGAGATATTTATAGAATGTAATCAACTTAGAACTGTCCATGATAAAATAACATGTTTATAATTAGGCAGTTTTACGATTACGATTCATCGTCCGATAGAACACATAAATCGACTAATGCCCACCGCTGGATATTATGGCAAAGGCAAGGTAAGGTATGGTCAAACAATAACAGAACAATTATTTATCAGTAGATAAAAAATACTTTTAAGAATTCACTATCGAAGTAGGTAATAATAATTATTATCTTGTGGCGTACAGAAGCCTTACTTACAAGTATCCTCAATATTTTTTGATCGTACAGGCAGCTTTTAAACCCGAATTTCGCTGAAAAATTCATAAAATTCCCTGAATATTATACCAATTTATCAGACCAATCATTCCAAAAAATATTTGGGGATTACATACCGACACAAATAATTGGGATACGCACTCTCTTCAATTGGGAACCTCCTTTTAACAACCATATTTTTTTACACGCTTTCTGTAGGTACCGAGATGAGATTGTAATTACATTTCACGAAATTGGCACTTTATGTCCCCTATAGTGAACACATTTGTACCGACAGACGTTCCTTTGATGGCAGAGACAAATTTTATGAGATCAATTTATCAAATAGTCGATTGAAAGCGGCAAATTGTCCTCGGAGCGATCTTGTTATGACAGACGTTTTATGTACCATTTATGATTAATATAAAGATTTATTGGTACATACATGGTTTGTGCGCTCCTTTAAAGATGTAACAGTCACCGTTAATCTAATAGGGACTTATATTGTGACCCCATTTGCGGTATTTGATATAACAGTCATTTGGTGTAAGAGTAAAGTATACATTTCGACTATTGTCAACAAAAATGTCCCTATAACATGACATACATTATTACATATACATGCTGAATTTTTCAACTGGGCGTGGATGACTATAATTATCTTAAACTATGAGGAATACCGAAAAACGTTTATAGGAGTCTCGAGACTGATTTTGGCGAAAACTAAAATAGCATCGTTAGATTTTAGAAAAATCAATATTCCTGGTCAGGAATAAAACCCGCTGATTTCGAAAAAAAAACAGATTTCTCAGAATTTGATTCTTACTTTAAAAAAAATTAGCGTGTTCAATTCCTGGCCAGGATTATTGATTTATCTAAAATCGGGACTACTTTCAACGTTTTTCGAAATTCTTCACAGTTTCGGATAAAACCCTCAAAAATACACCCTATACATTAAAAACCGGCCAAGTCCGTGTCGGGCCACGCACAGTGTAGGGTTCCGTAGTTGCCCATCAAAATACTTATGCAAACTAACTAAACTGATTCGCTGAATTTAATTTTAAAAAAGAAGAATTTTCGGTCCAGGAGTCTTTGAGAAATTAGGGAAAATACATAAGAAAAAAGATTACGACGAATTTAAAACCTTAAAATAGTTGACGATAAAAACCTACCTATCCCCAAAAAACATACCGTAAAAACATACCTATTAAAGCTGTTAAATAAAGTTGACAAACTTACATTTGCAGTTGAAGAGCATGTTTTCCGATACATTTTGTTTAAGAAAATATATTTTCCAAGTACATTTTATAAGTTGGTCCACTATTACTCGTAAAGTTGTAAAGCCTACTTGGTCATGATAATTTTCTTTTAAACTTCGTTATATATACTACTATTGTGAATTTTTTCACACCCCCAAACATAACCGTTTAGCTGGTAGAGGGGGGGGGGACACTCGAATCGAGCAAAATTTTTCACTTTAAAGCTTAATATTTCACAAACGAATTTATTTATCAAAAAACTGTTAACGGAAACTATCATTATTTTTTAAAGACCTATTTAATGATACCCCACACTAAGGGGTACGCGAGAAAAAAAAATCCTCACTTTACGTGTAAGTACAGGAGGTACACTAAAAAAAATTTTTTTTCGAGATTTTATTTTACCACTTTTTCGGCACAACAAATCCGTATATTTACACCAAATTACAGCTCTCTAGTACTGTGCGTCTCTGAGCTAAACTGCGGACAGTCGGACGGACGGACGGACGGACATGGCGAAACTATAAGGGTTCCTTGTTGACTACGGAACCCTAAAAAATGGTCTCATATTTTAAGACGTATAACTCTATCAGCTTTTACTAATACCTTAACGTTTACAAAAAAGAACAAAAACGAAAGTGAAAGTACGATATCGCAATACCACATCATTTTTACAGCACTTCACCACAATTCCGCACTCAAACACCTATCTCATATTGCAGAAATACAAAACTCGCTTCAAAAAATTGTAAATTCAGCGCGATATCGTGGAGCGCTCAGTCCAGTTGATTCTCAAAAGGCGACGCTACGACTGGTACATACCTATGTACATTCGTTGATTACAAGCAGGTACACATAGTACCTGTGTACCTAGTATAAACCGAGAATTCTCGAGAGCGTCGTAACCTGCATTTAAATTGTAAAGCAAACGCCGCCGAATTGAACAGACAAACATAACGAACTTCGTGTTTCGTGTGTTGAATTTGCGACCTGAACAGTCACAAGAACAACTATGTTGTACTCATGTATTACGTTACGGTTTATGATCAAAGGAGTGTTGTAATTAATTATAATTAGTCACTGAGAAGGATTCAAGGAGATATACGGAAGACATTGGCAGAGACTTGCTGAACAGTACATAATGGGTATTTGTTTGTTATTACACTAGATTTCGTCCGCGGGTTCACTTGCATTAATTTAGAATTTGACAATCAATTCGGATCGTCTATGTGGGGCCATCTTAAAGACGTTATTGTTGTTTTTCTCGAGTCTTTTCTGGGATGTAAGGTATCGTATACCTATTAGTCAGTGTACACCTGATAATATTAACAATGTTTCAGAATGATTGGTTCATTTAGTGGTTTAGGCGTGCAAAAGGTAACAAACACACTTGCTTTCGCATTATATCGCGTAGTAGTTAAAAATTACTGAACGGAAATGTAGAACCAGAATAAAAGGTATAACTATTGTGTAAGTCCAGACTATATGATCTATTTTAACGGGTCACTTTTTTCAGAAGACACAACTCTGTTCGCGGGCATGCGGGCGGCGAGTAAAGGGTAACTCGCTGTCCAACCTTGGACCATGCCCGGGTCGACGGCGCATTGCGTTCCACGCGCGCCTCAAAGAGCGTCAGCACGATGACGAGGCCCCCCTCTAGATTGCCAAAACCTGCCTAGGTCGCGGGACTTATCTCATTACCATGATCCCGAAACGCAAAGGGCTATTGAAGGACACCGTGGATTTTAGTCAATACGAGTCTGACAGTTCCTCCCCGGGGTGGTAGGACTCATTTGATGATTTTACCACGCTAAAAAAATAAAAGACAAAATTCGTTGGATTAATAATTTCTGCGCGGCAGTTAAGATCTTTACAAAAATTAAAATGGTCCAGTTTGCAGGGTAAGGCCGCAGGTGAAGTTTCCAAAACATTAGACTTTCCACTTTACCTCTGGGACACAAGTAATAAATAAATAAATACCCTTAGGTTGGGTAGTCTTAAGAAATCGCGATTTATTAATGAAACTGTTAAAAAAAAAGTCTTTTGGGGAAGACTCTGTGATGAATTGATGCTAATGATTATGATTTGAGATGTAATAGAAAAACAGAAATTATCATAAAATGAGCAAATCAGTAATCATTCTTATTCTCCCCAATTCTGCATGTGGAAATCAGTATTTTCTGTGAAAACACAATAGAATGGTTAAACGTGATATTTCATCTAGAACTCATGTTATTGAAATGTTATTTCTTTGTAGATATAAATCAACCTTTAACGTCTAAAAGTGATATATTCGACGATAAAAAGACATTCACGAATATATTTGGGTTCTTCTTGACATTTATTCAAAATAAAGGTACATGTATCCGCTTCAGTTTTTCATCAATACTTACGGATGTTATTTCATTGAATTGAGAAATTCAAAACGTCCTTGTCATTCCTGACTCTTTTTTTTTACGTGGCAAAATCATCAAATGAGTCCTCCCACCCCGAGCAGGGCGGGAGGGACTGTCAGACTCGTACTGACTAAAATTCACGGTATCCCTCGGCAGCCCCTCATGTGCCGGAGTCGCGGTATACGTATGTCCCGCAACCCCGGCAGGACTGTGGCCCTCTATAGGGGGGCCCCGTCATTATGCTGACGCTCCTCTTGCCTGGCCGGCTGCAGGGTTAGTGCACGCCGGGCCCGCTCTTACTCCAACCACTGTGGCCTCTGCTAAACAGAGGGACACGTGGTGGAGCGGTGTGACGGGTCATTGGCATACGGGCAAGGAAACCCCTTACGGGGAGTTCTTGCCCGTACCCCGGGGCGCACCGTCCCGAGAAACTGGGCTTCCCCCCGGACGTATCCGGAAAGGAACTTCCAGTCCTCGGGCACTCGTGGAGGTTTCCCGTCCTTAGCACCCCGTCATTCCTGACTTTGTAGATTTTCATAGCAGTTAAATTTGTTTAATTAATAAACAGTTGCAGTTAAAAACAATAACTTGCTTTTAAAATAAAGGTCCTAAAACATTTTTTATAAAATAATTTCAGTCCAATTCAAGTATAAACATGTACAATCTTTTAAAGAAAAACCTGAAAAAGTTATGTTCCTCTTATATTTTTTTATTATAAATAAGAAAATTTTAATAAGACTTGATAGAAGAAAATGATAATTATGTCAGAATACATCGTTTGAACAGACTTTTACAAAAAACGTACAAAAGGTATAGTACCTACTATAATTCTACCTTACAAACCAGACACCAACTTTACATCGGCCTTGAAGCCCCGAGTTAAAAAGTTTGAGGTCATTGCCTTCCGACCAGAATAATAATTATGAATACAGAGATTATCCATGAAAATCAATTATACTTTCTCCCTTGAATCTGCTTCCCTGGTCCTCCCTGGACGATCAAAAAAGGTGACGACCTCATGAATATTCCATTATTCCTTGATTTGAATTTTATTTGCGTTTCCTTACCGTTCGAGGGGTGAAACATTGTTCTATTTAGAAAGACCTTGAACTAAAAGCCATGGTTTTAATCATCCCGTAATGGAGAAAATGCTTTTATGAATTGCTGTATTTTTTTCTTTACTCTGTTTACATCTTTCCTACGTACGATGGCATATGAGTCATAAATACTGTAACGGCCTCGTGGATAAACCAATACGTTACTATAGTACTTACTTTTATGTGAAGAAAATACATGTAAAAGATTTTAGATGCAATTTGGAGCAATTTTCCTTTACTTACCAAAAAAAAAACTAGTTTTATGCTGGGGCCACATTAAAGGAAAACATAATTAATTATCGCGATAATAGATATTACAATAAAGTTCTCTTATCATCGTGATATTCAGTGCGGTACGTTTTTATCCAGTTCGAAAATAGAAGTTGCAGATGGCCAGTTTTACAAAAAATCAATCTGTACAAAAATACTAACTATATGCAGCGCAGGACGTCCACAAACAAGGTGGACAAATGACCTTATAAAGGTCGCCGGAAGACGCTGGATGCAGGTCGCTTCCAACCGGTATATGTGAAGATCTAAAGGGGAGGCCTATGTTCAGCAGTAGACGTCCTATGGCTGAGACGATGGTGATGATATGCACTAAGTACCAACCCATTAAGGAAAAATAAATTTAACGAACAAAGGAACGGCAACGATTCTTTTCAGATGAAAACGGTTCAATATTGCGAAGCAATATCGTTTATTTTATAAGAATCAATAACTAATAAAAATACTCCTATGACCAAGATAAACGCATTACACAATATTTGGTGAAACTCAATCATGCTTGACCGATTTAACCATAATCAAATAAATATTTATACCTCGACCAATGACCCGTACCTTCATTTTTCAGGCTTGACAAGAAGTCAATGCATTTTTTGCCTTATTTTATCCGAGATGGAGGGGACTATCGAATAGTTCAAACAAACGATAAAGTTGAAAATGAAATGGCTCTCTGCAAATAGTTGACGTGGTGAAAGTATCTACTTAAAATTTTACTACAGACAATAAGAATAATATGGAATGTGTACCTAGTACCTTGTACGTTTCATTTTATGTACGTCTACATTATAGTAGCCAATAATTTTCATTTTATATACATTCAGAATGTTATTAGATATCGTAAGAGTATTACAAATGTACATTCTAATGTTGTACGTGATAGTCACATGATATTTTCGTGAAAAATATGTGTGAGATGTTTTTAAAGTAGAAATTCATGAATGCAGCAACACAACTTGTTTGAGTTGGGTTTTAAAATATTTTCTGTGTAAGTTTAAAAGCAACATAAAAAAGGAAAAATACAGTGTTGTTAAATAATAATGATTCCGTTGGATTCGGCTGCATTCTCGTTTTAATTTTTTTTTTTTGGTATGAAAATAAATCTCTACAAAAGTATAATATTTATATACAAAAGGTAAGATTGAAATATACCAGAAACCATTTAGAAAGCTTTTCTTATGGTTACAAAAAAAATAAACTTTTTCCTTTTCCGACATTGACACACACAATGTTTGAAAAGAATTGCGTGTATATGGAATTTTTGGAATCGCGTGTCTGTCACTGCCTTAAATCCGTTAGAGAAAGCGTATACGGTACCCACACTGACAAAACTATACCTATAATTTACAGGATATTGCTGTTTGGTTGAGGAAAACAAACTAAAACGTGAGAATAGAACATAATGAGGATAGCCATGGTAAATATAATTGTAAAACGTTTTACATGGAACGTCCTATCCTTTTAATATTAAAAACGTGAAAATTTGTTTGCATGGATGTTTTTGCTTTTTCATGCAACAACTATTGAACAGATTTGTATTAAATTTGATATATAATTATATTACAGTCCATAACTTGGATACATAGGTTAGTAGTTTTTATACCACATTTATGTCCCCTCGGATATTTTTAGAGATGTAACCGGCAGAGCCACTGGCAACAGTTAGTCTTGTAGTAAAATTTAAAGACTCAGTGCCATGAATTTTATTAAAATAGGTACTAAATGTGCGTGCCTATCGTGAATATTGCTCATTTAACATTTACTTGCAAAACAAAATCTAAAATAGCAACTTTTCGTGAACTGATACTTCTTCATTACCAAAGGAAAACTTTAAAGTTGCCCCAAGAGCAAAGAGAAGCATCGCTTTAATATAAAATGAAACTGCAAGTCGCACACCGAACAAAATTTATCTTGAACAAATATTTGGAATCGCTTGCAAAATGTCGTGTGTTTACTGGCGAAGCTAATTAAAACTTAATAAGAACTTTAGTGTTAATTCAGCTTCATTGGTTATCCTCAGACGCTGGCTTATTTCGCCAATAAACTGGCTATTACGTAGTTAAAATACCTCTTCATTCCGAGTATCACTTTTGGCGTACTTAGTAGTAAAGTTTTCACTTTGAAGCGCGCGAAGTTAGCGCCATAGCGGCATTTCCTTGCTAATTAACGAGGAGCTAGCTGCTGCATTGTTACGTGCATCCTACTCGGTTGAGTGGAATAAACTTTGTATTTCATTTTATTTCATTCTGCCTGCGGTGCCTGACGATTATTGTAAGACAAAAGATCGTAATGTCAGACATTGTTGGAATGTCTAACTAAAGTATAATTTGATATGTACGACGTAGTATGAATGTAAAAGTGAATTTTAATGTCGTTTCGTATGCGAGCTCTCAAATTATGTATTACGAAGTTTGTTTGAATAGTAATAAAACTTCAAAGGATATTCATAGATAAGATAATTCAGTGTGTATCAGATATTTGCTCATTAGTAATGGACGTATTTTATGAAAATTTACGCGTCTTCTTTCAGCGCATTTGAAAAGAAAAAAGGTTTGAAAACGGTAGAGAAACATCATTAGCACAGTTTTAAATTACCAAACGTAGACCAATAAAATGTTCAATCTCCACTATCGCTTCGAGTACAAATCGAAAACAAAACACTAACAAGAAAAAGTATCCAATAAAAGAACAATTCTCACGAATACATCCCCCGATTGCGGGTTAACTTTCTACCGACCAATTCCGTATCGCCTACTTCGACCAAGGAAGCGAAGTAGCGAAGTTGGTAGTCATTAACTTCACTTAAGTTCGTTACTCGACTCCGTAGATGCAAGATGGTGGTTCCCGAGCCAGCTGCGTTCGAAAATGAACGAAATAGGATAATGAGGAACTTGGACTCTTTTGTAGCGCGTTTAGAGACTGATATAATGTGTAGCAAGCATGTGGGACTTAGAATAAAAAAATACAGGGTTATTTATAAAACATTATAAATAAACCTTTCATGGGCTGATAATACTTTTCATTTTAAACAACTTTTACTACGAAACCAAACCTGAGAGATAAAAAATATAAGTAGGTGTTTCATACATTGGCACCGGAAAAATATTTCCTTTTGTATAAAACGTGTGACTTTTTTATTTTTCAGGGTTTTTTCAATAGTAAAAGTTGTTTATAACCAAAAGTACTTTCAGCCCATGAAAGGTTGTTAATATTTTACAACTAACTCTGTATATTATGTAAATAAATTAATTGATTGAGTTTGCTTGTCCCAAGCAGCACAAGAAAAGAGCACTTGGAAGGATATGGAGGCGTTTGCCCAGCAGTGGAACACAAACAGCTAATTTATAAAAAAGTTTGTTTATGGATTGTTAATTTTGATAATTATGTTTTATCCTATACATTATTACATCAATATTGTTAAAAACAATCAATAGTTAATAAAGTTCTATATACTTCTAGAAATAGCTGTTTTTTTATTTTGGTAAGAATATTTGTTACCATAAATCATATTTCGAGTTTTGAGAATCAGTAGCGAATTCATTGAAAAAAAGTAACATTCAACGTAATTGTAGAAAAAATCTGCACACGCGAAGCGAAATAAGAAAATGAAAAATTGATTAACATTTATTTGAATAAAAGTAATTTTTGAACTTAAACCAATGATAAAATATATACATAACGCCTGTAACCCCCGAAGGGTAGGGCAGAGGAATTCCTATAACAATATAGGTACTAGACCCACATATATATATATAAGTCCTATATAATAGAGTGAGCTTATTGCTATTAAAATTTCGCTAATACACACAAAAATGAACAATAAATAATAATTAAAATCTGGTTGACCGAGCTTCGCTCGGTTTTTAAAAGTCCTACCTTGGGAACCGAGCTTTTCTCGAACCTGGGACCTTGATAAATCGATTCCTTGAGCCGAAAAACCCCTAATCTGTAACTTTAATGAAAATCCTTAGAGCCGTTTCCGAGATCCTGATTATATATAAATAAATATACAAGAATTGCTCGTTTAAAGATATTAGATAGATAACGATATTAGTAAATGATCGGTATCTCATATACAGTGTGTCCGGGCGTTAGCGATATTTGAAGGGGATATTCTAGGCTCATTTTCATAGACAAAAATGCTTTAAAAAAAATTCTTACTCCAAAACTTCGCGAATGGCAGCCATTTAAATTTTTTGATCTGTGTGTACAATAAAATGCAAATATCTTTGAATCCAAGAGACCTACATTCATGCAAATGACTTTATTGCAAAGTTAAACGTTGAGGCTTATCAAAAACTTACGATTTTTTTTTTGTTAAATAATATGTAAAAATGGTACCAAAAAACTTTTTTTAAAAACGAACCGTCTGTCAAAACACACAAAAAAACTGTAAAATAATTTCACATTTCGGAACTCGGTGGCCATAGTAAATAAAATAAAAAACCTACCGACTGTTATATTTTTACGAGGGTTGCCAACGGCTTCACCGCTACGACTCAAAATTAAAACATATTTGGGATAAAGCTATCCTATGTAATGATCGTCGGCCTAATTATCACTCTAACATTAAGTCCATCTTAGGAAAATTACTTCTCATGCAGTTAGAACATTCACCCTAATATCTAGCCATGTACCCCATTTAAGAAATAGTCAGCGATATCAGCTTAAAAAGGTGTAAAACGCTGTGCCCGAAAATGACTGCTTTCTTACCACTAGCCAATCTCCACAACGCAAACCTGCTAAATCCTGTTGGCGCCTCAGTTTTGCACTGACAACGTTCCCAAACTCACGCGACGTTTGTGAAAATTGTTTATTTTATTTTATTGTTATACCATCCTTAACTGACTGTGATACAGTAGCAGTAGTAAAACAGTATTTAATATCTTTCATTTATAATAAAATAGTTAGGAGTACGAGACGGACTAGGACAGATGTTCAATTGAGAATAACGTCCTAAGATACTTAACGTAGAGTGATAATTTTTTTATCATTTTATAGCCCCCAAAGACAGGGCAAACACTGTTAAATTAATGCAAAAAGGTATCCTTAGCAAAGCCTTCAGGGGTACTTATCGTAAGTCCCGACCCCGTGAAATTATTCAGGCTTTGGCCCTCTAAGGTGGTCGTCATTATGCTGAACTCTTTTTTGATAGCACGTGTCATTGAATGAATCACAACGCGCCATCGACCCGGACATTGTTATCAAACAACGAGTCCTACCATAACTCAGAAGTTTTGGGTAAGCACCTATGGTGGCTGGAAATCGTCTTGCAACATGCGACGCCGTGAATATCGTCTTCCACTGCGGCTGGGCTCGTGAGGTGGACGCAGCAAGTCCTCACCTTTACGCGTCCAGCCTTCACTAGCATATTTCGCAGAAGGAACATACCGCTTCCCATCCGTATCGCTCCATCAAAATGGCCTCGAAAATGCCGGGTGTGAGAGGTCATAATATCCCATCGCCGATGTGCTACACGGCAAATGGTGCTTGCGCAAGCATTAGTAGTTATGCACCGTATATGCTCCAACGTATGAACCGTATCCTCCGGGCGATACTCGCAATGGTGACACCCATATGCCTTTTCCTTCTCTATCAAATTACCTAATGAAACTTCCATGTCCGATAATAACCTGCGTCAGGTGTAGGTCAAGACGCCGTGACGCCTATCCAGCCACTTCAAAGAGGGCGGGTCTATTATATATTGCGGCGTGCCCGGGCCCAAATGCGACAGGCGCTATACTGCCCTGAGATTGCGCGCGGAGCTATTTCCTTATTGCGCACTCGAGACGTCGATAAAGGGCTATTGAAGCGATACCGCTGCGCCTCCACGTGCCACTATAGAAGACTGGAGAGCAATGTTCTCCAGATCCCAAGGCAGCATCCGGCAAGGAGGTTGGCCGAGGAGCTCATCGTGTGGTATCCCCGGATCATCCGTATAGGTTCTGGTAGGAGGCGGCTGAATGAGCAGGAGTCCCTGAGGGCCTGCCCTGTTTAGCTTTGGGGCCAAATGCAGGAGGTGCTGGAAGTCTATGTTCCACCGGACGAGACGATCTCAAACTTCCATACGTTCTCCCGAACACCGCCGCCGCACGCGATTCCCTCACACCGATGCGATTGACAGAGTTTAGTTTAGATATTTTACCCTGTTTCGTGAATAGAGCATGTTGTTATTTTTTTATAATAAATATTTATTTTGATTAGTGATAGGTTCATTTAACTGCACTATTTTATGGTATACAGTATACAAAAAGATTTTGGCTGCTAAGTCCTCAAGCAAATAAATTTCACCTCGAATAACTGCTAAATAAAGTTTTACCTTTTTTTAAAAATCTATTTATTTTGTTAGATATTCATCATTTTTAAAATTCAAGAAAAAATTAGCCAACGGGACTTTCAAAATTTTGATAGCATTTAAAGAAATTATTCAGTTTTTTCATTGCCTGTAAACTTTGCAAAAAGCACTTAGCAGGTTAACGAATTAGGCCTCGACATCGAAATCCAGGTTATAAACTATCTGTGTACCAAATTTTCGAAATCCGTTCGGTGGTTTTTGCATGAAAGAGTAACAAACATCCATACATACATACAAACTTTCGCCTTTATAATAGTAGTCGGATTAATGAAATTTGTTTAGAAATAACACATTGTTATGTGCTCACACGCATAAATATTCTGTATCCGATTGTAGTGAAACTCAAATGGAGCTTAGTATGTTTGATCTGTATGTATGAATGTATTTTCCATTCAGGTAGGTATATTTATTCTATAGTTTTATGGTATTTAGTATTCATAAAGGTTTTGGCTAGTAAGTGTTGCCTCAGACAACATAATATCATGCTTCTGAAATCACAGATTAATTGAAGTATTTACCTTTAGTTTAATTCTGTTTCCATTTTCAATTCGCTTCTTCATCATTTACTTTCTTCTTTACCCTATTCTGGCTCATTGCTGCCAGTACCTTTGAGCTGGTCTTATCGTTGCCTTCTCAAACCAGACCTCGTGGTACACATCCAGGTCATCTCGACATCTCTTTCTGAGGCCTTACCATCGCGATCCAGTTTAGGCTGTGGGAAAGAGACGACGCTAGAAGACTTGTATAGGTCTGTCTCTTTCCCACAGTCTAAACTGGATCACGTTAAGAATCGTGGTAAGCCTGGGGCTGATCGAAGAATTGGAAATCGAAATCTAAGTCGTTTTATGATAATACAAAAAAAGACAGTTTGTGAAATATTGGACTCATGAAAGAAAAATATAAAATGCAAGATTACCAATCTTGACAAAAACGAATTGACCATAAATAAAAAACTGGAAATACAAGGAAGGTAAATCCAAAAATCGAATCAACGACAAAAAGATAAAAACGCATCAACACTGACTGGCCTGTTGGTCTAGTGGTTAGTGACCCTGACAACTATGCCGGAGGTCGTGGGTTCAATTCCCACCCAGGACAAATGTTTGTGTGATGAGCACGATCATTTGTTCTGTGTCTGGGTGTAATTTATCTATAATATGTATGTATTTAGAAACATATAAGTATGTTTATCAGTTGTCTAGTACCCATAACACAAGCTCTGCTTAGCTTGGGACTAGATGGCGTTGTGTGATAGTTGTCGAATATTATTATTATTAACATAATCTGGAAGTTTTCTTAGAAACCTTTCGCCCTAAAACAAACTCAAATAACATTATCGAACAATGATATATCAAGGTAAAAACATAATCCTTTTATTATAAGGTCGTTTTTACGTTTGTAGTTACATTATACGTGATAGCAAGGGTAAAAGGTTGGGTTCGATTCACTGATAAGTATGTTTATTTTGGGTTTCGTACTTAGGCCAGTCGAGTAGGTAACCGTACCAGGTAATCCTAGTATAGGGTAAAACATTTTTCTCTAATGTATTTGGCATAGTTTTATTTTATGTAAATGATATGGAAGATAATGTGAGTTTGAGTATATTAAAGCCTTATTGGAATATTAATGTGGGCTACTTTGCATGTGTTTGCATTTTTTATGATTTCTTATTTTTTCTGGCGTCCAGATATCGCCGGTATGGCAAAATCTTTTACATTTTCTACATTATTTGCTCGCGTTTTACAAATTAAGTGTGGAATTTTAAATTTAAAGATAAAATAAACAGCACGTATGAGAGCGCTGATAAAAAGATGCTCCAGATTTATAATAAAATATTGACAAAAAAAAAAATATTTACACGTAATTGATAGGCAATATTTTCATGACAACCACAAACAAACCCACAATATGATGAAACCCTTTTCTTTCCTATCCGAAACCCTTTTTTACGGCCGGTATTATGGACGTCAATCATAACAAGCTTTGTATAAGGCGACTTCTATTTGATCGAATCGTTCTTTGTGTGAAACACACTCAAGCATTGCAACGATTTTCTGCTGAACTGTACAATTGTTTACTCGTCTTTGATGAAGTCTCGCTGGAAGCGTTGCATAGACAGACATTTAATTGCATCTGAGCAATCTTGTTCAAAGAAATGGAAGAATTTACAAGAGCATAAGTTACAAAAGTCAAAGGTAATAAAAAGGCTATTTTGCACTCAAAACCTCTCTTTGATGACACAGAAACTTATTTATTTATAAATTAAATATGTAGTAAATTATTTGCAATTTTTAAATGTAATAAATGGTAATCACAGTACACTGGCAGTGTTAATTAGTAGCTGTGGAAAAATAAAGCGATGTAAGAACGGCAAGTTAATTTCCCACTTATCGTTTCCCTGTTACAAGTACAAAGTGGGATGATAAAATTAACGGGCCGGTAAAATATTGCAGCTGTTCAAACGAGCGGTTACAGCAAAAATCGTGAAAGAGTTTTTAATCCAAATTACGTGGTTTCAACGTGTTATCTACGCAGTTTACTCCACAAAGAAGAACTAAGTAAGCATTTGTACATTCTAAGCTTTGAAATGGAATATCTCTTTTAGATTGCAAAAGTACTTTTAATCCCTTTGTTTGTAGGAACTGATTAGGTACATTACTTTCCTTTGAAACCGTGCTTTTATCTTGAACACTTTGCAATCATTCTGTTCGAATTCGTACAATTTGCTGTGATCAATTCTATGTATAATTGGAACGGCAAAATGTTTAATGGAAGTAATACCAACTGTAGGTCTTAATCAGCTTAAAATTTGCTGTTTGACGTCATTCAAACCTGAAGCATAATATCATTTACAAAATATTTGTGAGAATTTTCTTTATCAGTGACTACGCATTCGTTACCACAGGTATACATAAAGAAGTATTAATAAAATTGTTAAACTCTAACGTAAATAAACTCAACGTAAATAATTCTAAAGGTCTAACTCGAATTTACCAAACAACGCTAATTTTACAAAACAAATTGTTGTATAATAAAGCGGGCCGCGCATGCTATCTTAAAGGCCTCATCGCTACCCAAATAAAACTACGTAATTGGGTTTGTCAAATTGCCCGGGTTCGGACAGACTAGCATCATTAGACCCTTAGATTTTATTGAAAGTAGAGCGTCCATTTTGTTTAGAATCGTTCAAGTGCTTTGTTTATTTTAAAACATTTTCTTATTAGGTATTGTTTAGGCCCGTTAATGAGACCCATTTAATCGTAATTAAGGCTGTGTTTGAACAGTGAATTGCGAAATTTCTGGTCTTTGTATTTTTGATTCTGAAACTAACGGCTCTTAGAAAGTCAGCAGCACAGTCGGCAATTATTTAATAATATTCTGAATTTGCCCTGTGATTTTAGCCATTTAGTATTCTAGATAAACTTTATTAATAAAATAACGTTGCTCTAGATTTATGATTTGATTATTTTAGATTTGTGACAAGAATGGATAAAATAACGAATGGGTAGAGGTTTTAAAGTGGCGACTTTTACAGAAAAAAGGAAAGGGAATAGTCTGTTTTTGTATGTCAAAATGTAATGAGAAAGGATGCCACTCATGCGATCAGAAGGAATCATGTGACAAGTTGATCGATACAGAGGAAGAGGAAAGTTGAATGGATTGTAAGAGAAAAAATATTTAGAAGGAAAAATATAAATGATGATGTGACGTCTGACAGGGGCGAATGGAATAAGTCAACGTGTTATGCCCAGCTCAAGTAAAGTGAGCAAAGGGCAGGAAGACTGATGATAAAGGTCTATATTTACGATTAAAATTAATTACTTAAAATAAATAAAACAGTGATTATAGCCATTTAGCCAATATTCATATTCAAAATACATCACATTAGATAATTTTGCTCCCTAGGCTTGAAAATAAAACGTCATAAACCGTTATATAGATAAAATGACGTCATGACTAGGCTTTCGCTATTTCCAGATCTTACTACTAGTATGAAATGCGCTGGAAAGAGTAACCTACTCACTGATTTAGAGACGACGATTTCGGAACTCCCAGGAAAGTTCTGCGAAATATTCCAAAATACAAAACTTTGTAAATCAAATGACGTAATCCAAAGAAAAGCCTTAGCGTTTTCGTGTTCACGTCATCGCAGAGTGACGTCACGTCAAAATAAATGTGGGTAGTTCCACTTAACGTGTAAAACTCGACTAAAAAAAGGTAAACTTCCATTACGTTCTGAAACTTTTCAAATTGAATCGAGGTAACTGTGAAAAATAGACAAGGTAGGATATTTTTGTATCTGTGTAGGAAAATGAAAACAAAAACATCCGTGACGTTATTAAATTGAAGGTCCTTGACAAGTATTTTAAAGGTTTTGTCTATTTCTAGACCGAATTAATAGAATATCAACATAATTGACAAAATTTTTAAGTCATCATCATCAGCCTATTAATGTTCCCACTACTGGGACACAGGCCTCCTCTCTGTGAGAGGGGGTGGGCCATAATCCACCACGCGGGCCCAGTGCGGATTGGTGAATGTCACATGTCTTCGAATTTTTGGTTCTAGGACATGCCGGTTTCCTCACGATGTTTTCCTTCACCGTTTTGAGAGCAGTGGTGAAGAAATAAATTACACAAAGTAACACGCCTGCCTGGATGCGTATTTCCAAAACCTATACTATTTCAGTCACGAGTCGGACTCTACTCGATTAGCTTTTGTTTGTGCATATTTCTCAACAAAACCTAATCTATCTCAGTAAAAAACTTGACTCAAATAGATTAGCTTTTGGTTTTGATATTTTCAAAGAAAATGCACGGACAAAATCTAGTACCATTTTAGTCACGCACGAGTCAAACTCTAAAAAAAGACGATGTTTTGTTTATCATGCATGTCGCAGTGAAATGAGGAAATCAGGGATTTCACGAAATCCAATTATCAAGAAAAGTATCTAGTGATAATTATGACAAAAATACTAATATAAAGTCAGAGATCATTTCATTTCACTAAACTAAGTAAAATGTTGAAAACGTCGACGGAGCACCGCTTCGCGGTGCTCCTACTTCCGGGTGGTTTAAAAAAAAATAACCACGAAGGGGATGGCGGGGTCTTTCAGACCCCGCCATCCCCTTCTAACCTAACCTGTCCGAGTCGGGGTGCCCACAGTCGTATTTGCGATATTCAAGTACTCAAAGAAACTCTTTAAGAAAAGTTAAATTCCGAGGTAAATTTACTCATATAGCTAGTGAGCCTCTACTCGACAAGGTTTTGCTCGTACGTAATGTTTAAAAATAACTCGCCGAAAGTCTAGCTATTCGAGTGACATGAATTATATAGAACTACGTTTTGTACGTGCATTTTCTTTGAAAATATTAAAAATAAAAAAAATAATCTATTTGAGTCAAGTTTTTTACTGAGATTGATTAGGTTTGTTGAGAAATATGCACAAACAAAAGCTAATCTATTTGAGTCAAGTTTTTGAGACCCATTGCACTGAGATAGATTAGGTTTTGTTGAGAAATATGCACAAACAAAAGCTAATCGAGTAGAGTCCGACTCGTGACTGAAATAGTATAGGCTTTGGAAATAGGCTGCCTGGATTCGAACCCACGACCTACAACTCGTAAGTCGGGGCCGATACCACTGGGCCACCACTGCTCTCACAACAACATTCAATTTTTAAGTAGTTTATGTTAATGCCATAATTTTTTGACTTTTTCTTTATAGATATAATATGAGTTCCAGCGTGTCTAAAATAGCCAATTCAGCAGAATAATAATACGAATTATTATAAAATCATTCTAAATTTGTAATACAGGTAAGTACCTACTCTATTGCTTTAGAAATCGAATACAATATTCAAATTCATAAATTTTGCAGCAGTTCATAATAATTATTACGATTCTGACAAAGTGACCTTTTAGATTCCCAAGTCTTTCAAAATGACAATGTCAATACCAAAACACAAACCTAGCTTTACATGTTGCACTAGAGCACATAGTGACGTCACAGGCGGCCATTTTAGTCCGTTACATTTTTAACAGCATGGTCCACGAGTCTGCCGCCATACTCCGCTGTTGATTAATTGCCGCCGACGTCTTGGTACTGTCCCTGATTGATTACATTGTAATCTTGTTTGTGACTTGAGTGATGTTGGAAATTGTATCAGTCTTGTTTTTCATAATTCCAGCTTTTGATAATTAGTGGTCTTAGTTTTTAGGCTCGTTTGTCTGACAGCTTTGACGGGGGCTATTTATTGTGTTGCTGATTCAGGCGTTTGCGTTGTTTTTAATATTTCGAGAGCTTCTAGAAAATATCAATAGGGTTCGACGAAAAGAATACGAATACTTATAATAATAATAGCAATTATTATTATTATTATTTAGTTCTTAGTTTATGTAGTAGTATTCATTAATATTTACTACCAGTTTAAGTGAAATTCAATATTAGAACTAGATAGTCCACTTTTAAAATGCGGTTGCCCATTAAGGGTGACTTTTACCAAAGAATAATCATGTTTAAAAATTTATTTAAGCACAATATTGTATTGATTTTTTTTAAATCTATGTTAACAGACTAAAAAATTAAACCATTGTAGTATTTAAACTGTAACGTTTGCTATTCAACTCGATGCCTTTGTAAATATCAGTATTTTCAGAAATTATATATAATATTGAGCTTTATTGTTTAAATATTACAAATAATAAAACATTTATATTTACTCACAGTTTTCACTTGAAATACTCAAAAAGGAGAAAACTGAAATACTATGGGGCCTGGTACTTTATTCAAATTGAACCCAACCACAGATAATACTGTACTAATCGGAAGAGAATAAAATATAGTTTAACTTAATTATTATATCCTAGTCACGTAAATATCCTGCAAAATAAAGATTTTCATTGTTAAAGTTAAGTTCACATTGCAACACATGTAGATTTTGGCAACACCATGTTTTACGCTAATTATTAATTATGAGGATGGTCGTACTAAAACGCATTTCATATTAATCAAAGTCATAACAATGGTTACCCTCACGCTTTGGTTCTGCAAAGAAAATTAATGAGGAGAAGTAAATAAAAATTAAAAACAAGATGCGCCTACCGACATGTTTGAGCAGATTCGGAACGCGCTGCGCTGAATGACATTTGAAAAAAGCTAGATGTCATTGTCACGATAGATAAGTCCGTTACACAATCGTGTGACTGCACTTGCGTTCGGTGTGTTGTTTGGTGTATTTGATCTCATTTTAATTTCTCAAGACTGGCTTGCTTCTTTGTATTCGATTGATTCTGTGAATGTTAATTACCGGCTCGCTACATTGGACTACGATTAACCTCTTGACTTGGCTTTCGAAGACTGGGAAAATCGTGTTTTTGTTTTATGGACGTAGGTACCTAACCAACATGTTTCACTTTCTTGAATTGGAATTGGTCATGTTTTTACTATGATTTGGTGTTTGGGATGGGCACGGTCATCATCTGCCTAGCCTTTTCCCAACTACATTGGGGTCGGCTTCCAGTCGAACCGAATGCAGCTGAATAAATCAGTATTTTACATGGAGCGACTGCTATCGGAACTCCACAACCCCGTAACTGGGCAATACGATACCCCATGGTACCTAAGACGTTGTCAGACTTTAGAGCTTCTGACTAACAGTTACAACTATCAAAGATCTACAAATGACAGCCGGGACCAACGGCTTTACGAGCTTTCCGAGGCACGGAGGAAACTCACTATGTCAGATGGTCACCAATCCATAGATGAACCTCTTCAAGCGCGGCTTAACCCGGAAGATCGGCCTGTGCGACTGTTATTATTTAGCCACGAGCTCCTCAGGTGGGATGGGCCCGGTATCAAGACAATATTTCCCCACCTGCACCTTTTTTTAGATGGAATATTAGTAAGAAATGATTTTGATTAATAAATACACATTAAAAATGCTTGAGTATTGTTTTTTTTTATTTTATTTCCTCATCTCCTACCTATTAGCAGTCCCAAGAAAATACAACTGTGAAAGCGACACAGCGGATTAACAATCAGAATACGCAAAAAACACGGAGTAATAAATTATTTTGGGTGACTAGTCACCCAGTGCAATCAACAGGCGCAGCTCGCTAACTTCGTGTCCGTGGCCTTAGAGATTTCTCTTTACAGGATAATTTGGGCTTTGCACTGGCAATAAAATAGAGCGCATCATCTATATGTAGAGTTAAGACAGCTCAAAAGACACTTTTTTTGCAGTAGAGCGCCACTGGGATCTAAAGTCCCCACGGGCGTTTGACCTTTCCACATTCCAATTTAATCGTCATTGCTTCCGAATGAAGTATTGTTTCCCAGTCCGAAGGATTTTAATAATCTGATAATCTGGTTTATTTGTAATAATAAGTTATAATTGGGCTAAAACTCTGCACAGCGCCATCTATTGACATGATTAAAACTTCTCTACACCTACACAAAGTACTTAATCTTCATATATTATTTTCTCGAAAATGCAGGCAAATTCCAGCTCGAAACTTGAGATTAAGCAGTATAATGTGCAGTATTATCTGTTATGATTTTTTTTGCAGTGGTTAAATTTTCTCAGAATAAAGTACCAAAAAAATTCATGTCCTTTATGAAAATAATAACTCCAAAAATCAAATTTATTATTAGCAGCGCTAATGTTGTATGAATTAATAACTAGATATCTTAACACAATTAAAACAGAAGCATCGAAATGTAAATTAGAGAAAGGTCAAGTGTTTTCGTTGCTCTAAAATTAGAACACTTTCAACTTGGTGTGAATAGGTAATCAGCTCTTAATATACAATGTCTGATCATTTCACAGGCGTACCTCAAGCTTTCTAGACTTACCCAAATATATGGATTTTGGACGACACTTTGTAAGGTACGCTTTAATGTCTCAAAATAACAACAGAAACATGTCGCTCATATTTAACAAAGAGCCTAATGAACTGGTGAAAACTACCTCATGATCAGAGGCTTTATTTAGTTTTCATGTTACTGTGGGGTAATGTAAACACTTACAGCCTTAGTACAAAAACTTAAACATCTGTTCAACATTTGTCTAAAAAAAAACTTTTTCTAAAAAAAATGTGACCGCCTTCAAAAACAACCACAAAAACGGGTAAAATAACCTACAAAACTTTTCTTTCGGAAGTCGGTGACTTTTTTTATTAATTTCATTGTCTTTTTTGCCACCGACTTCCGAAAGAAAAGTTTTGTAGGTTATTTTACCCTTTTTTGTGGTTGTTTTTGAAGGCGGTCACATTTTTTTTAGAAAAAGTTTTTATTTTACTCTTTTTAGTTTAAATATTCAACCAACATTCTTGTCAAATACATAATTTTCTTACATGTCCACTAGAATTTCGTTATCCGTAGCACCGGTAATAACATCGTTAACATCTCTTGCATTCATTCTATCTCAAAAACTACTGAACCGATTTTGATGAAATTTGCAGTATTCCCTAAGTTGAATGATACCTAGTACAACACAAAAAGAATTACTTAAATCGGACTTGTAGTTCCGGAGATATGCGAACACGAACATAATTTTCTTACTTGAGGAGTTGTACCTTCCATCATCAGCTCAGCTACATGAGATGATGATTTCTATACGCAAGTACTTGAATTACTTCATAAGATTTGCGAAAAACTATGTGTCAGCTAATAAAATTTGAGGGTTGCCCTCGATTTCGCCAAGATCCAATCATCAGATCCTAAAATGGTGACAATGGGACCACACGGGAAGCACCAGCTTTCGATTGAAAAAAGAATTATGAAAATCGGTTCACCCAGTCGCAAGTTATGAGGTAACAAACATAAAAAAAAAAAAAAAAAAAAAATACAGTCGAATTGATAACCTCCTCCTTTTTTTGAAGTCGGTTAAAAAGTGTGGCTGCAAATCGGAGCTTATTTCAACGTCATAATCTGACATTGTTTTAGACAAACGTTCAACAGACTTTTAAAAGTTTTTGTGGTACCACGGTTAGGCGTTATTTTAACGGATAAAATGAGTTCTACGTTCGTGAAATCAAGGCGCTTAATAATTCACGGGGCTGTCTTAACTGGTTATCGTGAACTTGGAATGAAAAGGGCTCTTGAAGGAACACCAGGAACTTTACTCAGTATGAGTCTTATAATCCCTTCCGCCCCACCTAGAAAAGACTTATTGGATCAGTTTACCATGAACAAAAAAGGCGTTTTATACCTAATATAATGTTTGCGGGATAGGCAGAGATATATTTAAAGTAAAACAACTATTAGCGATGCTCATTGAGAAATACATTTTGGAAAATCTATTCAAACTTTGCTCGAGACGAGGGTCAAACCAGAACGAATTGTAATGGTACATGGATTACACCAAAATAGTGAGCGGTACATTTTTTTCGAGTACTTCGGCAGTATGTGTCTAAGCTGGTATCTCGTTTAGCAAACGTATTGCCAGTTGTCCACTGGCAATGCTGTGCACATTTGTGAACAAAAATTTTTACTGAACTATGTAAAATGTGCGCACACAAACGAGTCCACTGCTCACATGTGCGCACAGAAGTTGCTTTGCTTGAATGAGTCCACTACAGCGAAAATTTTACTGCATGCTGTGCCACACAGCACGCAGCGTTGAAATTGCATCATTAGATGAACAAGGCGGTGAAGTGCCTCGCGAGGCAGTTTCCTCGCGCGGCAAATGCCTCGCGAGGCTGCTCGCAGAGTGTGAACGCGCCTATTGATTTTATAACACAATAGATCTAATTCCTCTGTATTAATGCGTATCCCACAGGATGGCTCAAGCGCCTGGTCGAGCCACGTCCACACTAGCCGAGCTGCATCGCGCGGCAAATGCGCGCTCTGTGTGTGGACGCCCCTAATTATGAACCAACACTCTAGTGTAATAATACCACACACATAATGAATGTTGACAGTGAAAAGAAATTTAATGCACACGCGAGGGTAGAACTCAAATGTTTGTCTTTGTGTGACGCAACGTAAAACAAATACGGACCTGAACAAATAGTGATCGTAGTGCAGTGATTACTAAACGATATATACCTATGTATTTGGAACTTTATTGATGTTTCTACGCTAGTGTAGGTTACTACGCGTTACTAGCTGTTGCCATTCCCTCCGCCCAGGTTTGGCTCGATGTAATCATTTCATCCCCGTATAACGTTATAGAGAAATAAATAGTATCTTAAGTGTTATTTCAAATTATAATCCAATGCCAATTTTATCAAAATCGGAAGCCCTAATATCATGATTTTTTACGTTTTTTTTTAATGTAAACTGGAACATTGGTGTTAATTTCAAGGAAACAGTAGTTCCTTGTTCGTTGAGTAAAGGAGAGGACAGTCTCCAACTCACTACCCAGCCGCCACGGAATACTCCCAACGGAACGGACGTCACGAGGCGATTTCCCGTCACCGCAGATGTGTGAACGGCGGCGGCGGCCGCGAGTAGTATGTGACTTGTCGTCCGATAATGGACTATACCTGGGTCGAGGGTGCGTCGGCGAAGTGATCCACGCGCGCCTCAAAAAGCTGTCAGCTATTGACGGGGTCCACATAGAGGGCTGCATAAAATTTCGTATAGTAAACATTAGGTATGAAAAGGGCTGTTAGAAATTACGTTAGACTCATTTCAAGAAAGCATTAACGACAGTTACTCATAGCCTTACTTAATTTAGTTTGACCTTATCAATACAGAAATTGGAACAACAGTCGGACGATGTAGGCAGTTCTTTCGTCCTACACACGGACGAAAATACTGCTTACACCTTTCCAAAACTTAATTATCGGCATTTTGATTAAATTATCTTCAAACAAGCATTATTATTTAGGGTAGTAGCGTAGGCGTTGCTGTCACGCAACTTCAACGTAGTGTGGATTAAATCGTATTGATATTAACGTGGCGTAAACGTTTCATATTGTTTCTATGAACATTTATTTAGGGTCATTTGATTCATACCGAGACGCGACATTTCAATAGAGACTCAAAATATAACCCTATTGGCTACACAAATAATAAGTACACATTTCCAGTATCGTCGCGTGTACTGACCCTAAATCTATTAGCCTAGAATGTGAAGACACTAGTCATGGTGTTAAACACCGTGCCATATATGGCAATTCGAATTCAGAGTTGTCAACATCATCACATCATAGTCAACAATTGTTTAAAACTATTTAAAAAATAGGCATATACGTTTATAAACTTACGGGTCCAAAATTTATCACTCTCTAACGAATTTTGATAGCGATAAAATTCAAAACCACTCTATTCTATTTTGCAAGTCATAGAGTTTAATGACAAATAGCAATATTTTAGCAACAGTGTTATCAGCAATGTTTATAAAGTGGCGGTTTTAGACCCACTGATCTATTTGGTTCACCTTAAAATGTATTCACATCTTAATCTTACTGAGTACTACTTCCACTATCATTGGATCCATAGTAAGCCATCGAACGCACTACCTACCGAAAATCAATCTAAAACAATATAGCCGTAACATCCATTCTACAAAGGCTCACTACGTATACTCGGAGTACCCACAATCTTCCTAATGGATTCTCAGATCCATCATGCTGTGCTTCGCCCACTCTATTTAGCTACATAAATGCTGACAAGGCTTGAAATTGTACCAATTTTGGTACAATCTGCCCAGGATTCAGCCCGCAGTAGGTTGTAATATCGCTTTGTGACTTTGTGCCCGAAATGGGACGTGCCTGTCAACTGTCAATTACATGAGTTCAGTGTCTCATTGCCTCTTTTTATTGTTTTTAATGCATTTCAATTTACGTATTTCTTTTCATAGGAATTTTTATGATGAAATAAGTACGTGAAATGTGATATTATGATATTTTTTTATATTTTTAGACAGTTACATGGAAGGCGTATTGTTTTACGCGATGTTTATGCTTACTGTATTTTTTATGTTTTAAAAACGGATATGATTTTTTGTTCTCTTGTGCCAAACGAGAACAAAAAATCGTTTATTAGTCATATGCGCGACTGGTGGGCATAAAGTCCTAGATTTGAGTCCCAGACCGGGTATAAAATATTTTTAGATTTCTCAATTAGGAATTTTTCAGTAGTAGTCACGTAGCAAGGATTTTTGTGCCCGGTTATTAGTGATAGGTTCACACTGTGAAACATACTTCTGCCTTGAATTTAGGCAGGGAAGTATAAAAAAAAAAAACTGTTCTGGAAAGTAAAACAGTTTTTATCGTTTAATGTTTTAACCTTTTTTACTTCAAAAATTCAACCCAAATTGTCAGAGAATACCAACCGACTTGAGAACCTTCTGCTTTTTGAAGTCGGTTAAAGAATATACGAGTTAAGTTTTTCGCAAAAGAATCTGCGCACTCTTTGACCTAGAGTCCAAGGCAACGTCCAAGACAGATCGCTGCAATCTCATATCGATTGACCTACAAGGAAGAGCCGCAGTACAGCATCAGTTTTTAAAAATAAAAATTAAAAAAGCTACTTGCATTATAAATGCGATTCCCATTATTATAATCTTCACTAATGAGTATAAATCACCCTTTGATTGAAACAGAAATATTTTCATTTTCGACTCATTTATTTTGTTCTGAAAAATCAACAAATTAAAATTTAAAAGGAGATTTTAATTACAAGAATTAAATGTAAATTAAACCGCCTATGAAAATTTGCAACCTCAAATGAAACATTGCAAACAAAATGCTAAATTAAAATAAACAATGTAAATAAACGTTAATGAAATCGCAATCGGCCAAGTGTGAGTGTTGCTTCGGAGTCGAGAGTTACCAATACCAATATTTGATGTACTGATTGCTGGATTAAATGCGGATACAGGCTTGTGCTACTTCCATATTTCTGACGTAATGTGGGAAACCTTCTTTGAACCCGATTTTTGATATCGTATCGCGGTATATACCAAACTATTCATGTTACGCGTTAAAGCTAAATTAGGTACTTAAGTATGGTCTTAAAAACTTTTATTAAGAAACCAACGCTAAAAGATGAATAAAAACTTAAAAAAAAATGTAACCTTCAAAAACAACCACAAAAAAGGGTAAAATAACCTTCAAAACTTTTCTTTTGGAAGTCGGTGACTTTTTTTTATTCATTTTTTTTTTTTTTTGCCACCGACTTCCGAAAGAAAAGTTTTGAAGGTTATGTTTAAAACACTTGATACAAACAAGGTTTTATGTTACCTACTTGAGTATGAGTAGGTAATCCATTCATAAATCTCAAAGGTAGGTTAACCTTTTACGGTTTCTTAATTATAATAATCAGTAAAATAACTTCATTATTACCTACGTTCACCACAAGATTAAGTATCTAGTTAAACATCTCAGTACTTATTTCAGGTTGAATAAATCAGCTTTAGTGTTAAAGAAAATCTAAGCTCAAACTTACCTTTACAAACCATTGGTGGTAAGTAGCCAAGTTTAAACCCGGGCTTATTTAATTACCAACGTTAAGAGGTATTTTGACAACTCCGTAAAAGCTTTGGCCGCGACTTAAGTATTTCGCTTTATTTCACTCACACATTAAGTCCTCAGAAAATGAAGGTAAATTGTTTGGTATACATTTTTCTTGACACCTTAACATTATTGTTAAACACCTAGATAATTTTTGATCAACTGTCATTATTCTAAAATGTTCTCTCACAAGCCAGTCATTGTGATATTTCCAGTATTTAAATCACTGAAATCGAATGCGATCCGAAGCGTTTTTATTTGTAATGTATGGAATTGTTTGAATCCAGTCACATAGCAAAAGCGCAAGCGATCCGATAGTCTATGTGACTGGCTTCAAACAATTCCTTATATTATAAACAAAAAACGTCTCCCTTCGCGTTTGCCACGCCCCGCCGCCTGTCTGTTTGACAATAGCTTTGTCCGGTATTATTAAGGCGCATCCACACATGCCCGGCGGCACGGCCGGCGGGCATGGCCGGCGGCCGTGCCGCCGGCAATGAAACAATATCTCATGTTTAGTTTGTTTAAGTTTTCAAGGCGGTCTGAAACCCGGCGGCATAAGCCGGCGGCATGTGTGGATGCGCCTTTACAGAACGTCACTCAATACTCAAGCATTAGCAATAGTATCATCGAACCGTCATTTTCACCGTTCTTTAATTTGTGTTTTTTTTCTCACAAGACACATTTGCTTGCCCAGTTCAACTTGTATTTGTCATTGGTATATGGCCGACCCAGACCATGGTTGCTATAATCAAAATAGAATAGAATATAAGTAAAGCATTAGTTAAAACTAGATTAAAGTTTCAGCCAATCGAAAATCGCTGAAACTTCTTTTAAGTAAAGCTTAAGTACCTATTGAGTGTCACCCTATGTATAAGATATATGTACTCTGTACCAATAATTTGTATGGTGTGCATAATAAAGGAATATTCTATTCTATTGAGAGACGTTCTCTAATACGGGCTTAAATGTTGTTTACCACAACGGTGTCAAGTTATTCCATAAACATCAAACCATCATTCAATCAAAATCATAAATGTACAAACCATTCTTTATTAGAACTTTGTTCGCAAGCGGAGTCACCGAAGCGTAAAAACTATAGACATTTTGATTTATTTCGTCCGATGTAATCTGTCAGTGAAGTTTCTTGTTGGCCGCAAATCTACGGCCACGATCAATCTGCGCCCGTTTTGGCCTCTCTTCCTTTTATTCTTGTACTTATTAACAATTGTCGGGATTTTTGTCTGTAATGTTGATACATTTAAATTGGAGTTTGTTTTGACAACTGTAATTATTTATTGTTGTTATATTTTATGTGTTGATGGAACCCTTTTTTTCCTCTTTGGATAGGACAAAACTTTGTTTGGAAGCCAGTTCCTACATCCATCATTGCCTTTAATCATGTAACTGCTAGAGATAGCTTGTAGCTAAATAATTACCGCCGTACAGGCCAATCTTCTGGGTTAAGTCGCGCTTGCCGAGGTTGGTCTGTGGATGGGTAACCATCTGCCATAGCGAGTTTCCTCCCAGCTCGGAAAGCACGTAAAGCCGTTGGTCCCGGCTGTCATTAATTTTGTAGATCTTTGACAGTCGCTAATGATAGTCAGAAGCTCTTAAGTCTGACAACCAGTCTTACCATGGGGTATTGTATTAGCCAGTTACTGGATTGTGGAGGTCTGACAGTTAGTCGCTCCATGTAAAATACTGATATCCAGCTACGTCTGGTTTGACTGGAAGCCAACCCCAATATAGTTGGGGAAAGGCTAGACAGATGATGATGCTAGAGAGAGATAGAAAGAAGCGCCGAGAAGCGCCACAGCGCACGATCTCCCGCTTTTTCATCGAGCCACTGCCTGCTGCCTTATCCTCAGGTTATCTGTCCATCTTGCCAGGGGACGTTCCACTATACAACGTGTAACCTTAATAGCGCAAATCCTCTCGTGGGGTAACTCAGCCCATGTTACTGAACAATTTTTGTTCTAAAACTTTTGGGAAAAAAATGATTTTTCATACTGATGGGCTCTATCAATTTCTCATTTTGTATGAAAAATCATTTCTTTTTTTTTCCAAAAGTTTTAGAACAAACATTGATCAGAAACATGGGCTGAGTTACCCCAGTTTTGCGCTATTAACGTTACACGTTGTATATTGGTGATAGGTTGAAATGATGATGATGAAGGTAAAGAAAATAATCTTGTATAATGTTTATAAAAGTTCAATTTAAAGGCACGCCCGTGTAGCGAACCTCTTAACAAACACGTGTATTTTCTTAAGCTATGATAATCATGTTTTCCGACATATTTACGTACTGAAAAAAACAGGGTAATACATTGATATTATAATTATTACTAAAAGCCCGTCATTTCTTTTGATAATATGAGCTCAACTGCCGACATTTTAATTTCTAATGAATAACGTAATATTATCGTTAACACTTTCACTGTCCGCGCAGCAGACACAATACCTAAACAATAGTCGTGAGTCACATGTGATTCATCGGACAGGGAAGTGGTTAAGATTAACTGATCTTCAAATAGAGAGAAATTCTCTGTTTTTTTAACATTCAATAGAACAGCTACTCTTTGTGTTTCTGTTAAATTAATGTTGCTTTTGTTTCTAATCTGAGGATTATAGATGTGAAGACGGTGAACCTTATATTTCTATAGAAATGAATTGTTTGTTTTTAGAAATTAAATTTTAAATAATAATTATATTTTTGTTTATATTGTATTTAAATTAGGCCCTTCTTGCTACGTGGAGTTGCCAGGGTAAAAAAAAATCATAGACTCATATTCTAGCAAGGGTCTTCCTAAAATCGATTTATTATTTACCCTAATAATAATTAATACCGTAGCCCTGACCCAATAGGTGGGCTACTATAGTTTATTATGTTAAAATGTAAAAAAAATATATAACATATTTAAACAAGGAATAAAGAAGACAATGAAAAATCATTGGTCTCAGATGTAATACATTTCAATGATGAAAATATATTTGTGCTAAAAAGAACGGTATTTTTTTAAGTAAAAAGGAAATTAATAAATAAATTCAAGTATCTAAACATAGGAATAAAAACAAGCGTTTTTAATGAAAATCTATTCCGTCGTTTCAGTGCACGAAGATAAATGGAATGATTCTTCATTTGTCAAAAGCAAGAGGGAAGGTTTACGATGGAATTTTAAACGTCCGTTTGAATGCGCACTCTTTTATATTTTATTTATCGTTTAGGAAACTGATCAAATGTTTTTTTTCTTCTCTTTCAGTGTCTAAGAGGTTCACGTCGATATTTAAATTCTTCAAAAATAAAAACGGAATGACGCTGCCATAATCAAACGTTTAAGATTTTATAAATTAATTGATGGCAGATGACGACTGCTGGCAAAAAAAGCCAATTCATTATGTTTGTATTTAAAAAAATAATTGTTCATGCAATTAAATAAAAAACGAAATAAAACTCAAAAAATAAATAAAATTACGGTGTCAGTCATACAAATGATTCTTCAAAATATTGGTTTTTCCTCCTTTTTACGTATTTTCCATACGCTGCAAATGTCTTTCTATGTGGCCGCAATACTGTAGTATTTGTTACCTACTCCCAATTTTTGTCCCCGTGGAAAAGTTCTCGAGTTGCAGCGAACAAACCCAAAAATATGCAACAGTTGGCAACACTTAACTTTTGTATATTTTGTAATTCACTAACTTACAGTCATTCCGATCACATCAAAGGCACACAGTACAAAGCTTAACTTGATACAGGGCAAAACATAAATAGATCGACACACTATAACACTATAGTTGTTATTCTGGTAGTACTTTGAAAGCCCGATAGGCTTTGTTGCTCGACTTCACTGACATAAGTCTCAAGAGTTTTAAGACCATTTTGATGGTAGAAATTGGTAGTGTTTTGGTATAAGTGTGTGTTGTGACTTTACAGAATATCAAAAGAAGGATTTGAATCTCCGGATTCAGTAGATACATCTGACGCTCTTAATAAGCTATTGCCAAACAGACGGTGGCGAACGCGAAGCGAGGCGGCGAATTGTTTGAAACCAGTCACATAGACTATCGGATCGCTTTCGCTTTTCTAAGTGACTGGATTCGAACAATTCCATACTTTACAAATAAAAACGCTTCTGATCACGTTCGCTTCGCCTGTTTGACAATAGCTTGACTGAGTCACAGAAGTCCTACCTACATTATGGTCGAATTCAATATCATCTGCCTAGCCTTTTCCCAACTATATAGTGGTCAGCTTCCAGTTGAACCAGGTGCAGCTAAGTATATCCGTTTTTTACACCGAGCGACTACCAGTAACTGGGTAATACGATACCCCATGGTAAGACTAGTTGTCAAACATTAGAGCGCCTGACTGACAGAAACGTCTATGAAATAATTCTAATGACAGCCGGGCCAACGGCTTCACGTGCTTTCCGAGGCCCGGAAGAAACTCGTTATGACAGATGGTTCCCCATCCACAGACCAACATAAACAAGCGCGGCTTAATTCGAAAGATCGGCCTGTATATGTACGGATGTAATTATTTAGCCACAACCTTCTCAAGCGTGGAATTCAGTAATGCTTAGAATTAAACCATTTTGTGCAGTTTGTTACAATATATCCCGAAGTTCAGTGTGCCTTTTGACATAGACCTTCTCAAACATTTTCCATTGACTTCTGTTTACTACCACGGTAGTCTGCTTTGGGCTTAATATCAATGCGAAAGTAACTCTGCCTGTTAGTCTGGCCCCCCAGTTTTGATAAAATGGTACGTAAATAGATAAAACCATTAACCAGCTGGTTAGGATAAACGGACATTGGACACTATTTATCCCCCAATAAGTATTTCCCCTGAGATTATTAAAGAATTCTACGCGGGCAAAGCCACCGTTAAAAGTTAGTGTTGAAGAAAAGTAAGCCTTTGTACCTTCATAACAATTTTACGAAACATAACGAATATGATAATAATGATCCTTGCTAAAGTAACTGTAAAATAGACTAAACGTAGACTTTCAGTGATATCAACCAACGCAGTATTCGTTCGTACAGTCGAACACAGAAGAGGAAGTTTACCGCCATATTATTACCCATACATTAACTCCTTTCAAGCCACCACGTACGTTGAGAAGCTCTCTAATTACAACATTGGTACACTTACAGACAGAGTGGAATGTTTCCGAGAATTTTGCCCAAGTGATGTAGGGAGACTGATTAAGGAGATATCACTTAACTCACTTCAATGGAGAAAGTCTGTAACGCTCATAATTTTCTCCTGTGAAGTGGAGTGAGAATTTCAAATGATGAGGTAAATTTTGGGTTTAAATTATTTTACTTTTGTCTTTAATAGACGTCTGGTAAAGCTGTTAGCAAGACTATATCTTCAAATCTTTTATTTAAAAGTGTTAAAAAGACCTAAATGTTATTCAATTATTTTACCTATAGGTAGGTACTAGTGTCCTGCCCTTACTTCGGTCGGTTATTATGGCTCATCAAGGCACCGAGTTTTTTTTTTCTTATATTAAATGTAAACCACACAAAACTATAAATTAGCAACGAAATGTAGCTAAATTTTATCAAAATGTATAAAGAAACTATTGAATATTTACATAGAAAAAAAAGTAATTACGAAACCTGAAACTGCATATTTATTGTTCCAATCCAACCCGTGTCAATATTTCGGCAGTTTGAAAAAAAAAACGTACGCAGAATGAAAACATCGTTTCGATTTCAAAAAGCGAATCATACAGTGCCATCAACAACAGCTAACAGTGACATACAGAAACAGAATATTTTACTAACTCGGATTTTTCCACGTGTTCGTGTCCTAGTTCTAGAAACAAATGAATAAATACATAAAGCTTGAATGTAAGATACAAGGCCAAAAGGCAAGATAGAATTTGCAAAGTAACAAGTCCAGATAGTTTAGAAATAATACAAATGTTATTCAGAAAACAGTTTATTTTTAAAAATGTGTTTTTTTTTTGCGGCTCATTAGAGTTTACTCTGTTTCAACTTAGTCTTTTTCTAAGTCATTTTGAAGACGCTGCTTTACTTGGACATTAGTTCTATGGATTATATTCAATGCCACCTCCGCCCTGCCGATGATGATCGTTTTCCTAGCGGAATCGCTTTGTCCCCTACACCAAGCATGTCTTCTGTATCATAGGTGTGTTTACAAAAAAATAATCTTACATACAGGACACACTAACCTGGAACAACTACCTACCTACTTGTAGATCATACAATAATTTGTTCGATACGGGAATCGTACCAGCGGCAGCAACGACGATATAGTACTAGACTCCTAATAACAGGCGACCGATGTCTGCCAACACATTAGGCAAAAAAGTCTTATATTCGTCTCATTTCGCCAATCCTGTGAGCCGTAAACATACGTTGAGACAGCACAGACCTTGAGTTAGCCAATCACAACGCAGTACCTACCCCGTCCCCCTCGCTTACGTAGTACCTCAGCAAGTTGGCAGAATAGTTTTTATCTTTAGATCGTGTATGCGGAGTCTAGTATTATATCGTCGTTGAGCGGCAGCGACACCTCATCAGTCCATCGCCCAGCCAGTACTCCAAACTTGAAACTTGTTACAACTATCAAAATAAAACAGTTTTAGAAACAACAATACAACAACACCAAGTCAACAAAACTACTGTTGTCCCCACCATGCAATTACCGCTTACTTCCAGCCGATAAACTAAAGTAGTAACTACCAATGGAACCAAGGAATACATCTAATTGTCCCATCGCACCCGTTCAATTCGCGTTTACCGTAAACGCTTTGTGGGTTAATTATCAAAGTCCGCTTTCCCTTATCTCCCCGGCTGCCTCAATACTTTTAGGAGCCGAGTGTCTAATACAAAGCAAATTGGTAGTACTCGATAGCTGTGGGAAAGGGCGCCGAATGACCCATTTCCTATAGGATCTTTATCTTTTTCTGTCTTTGCAACTGGGCATGTAATGTACACGTTACGGGCAAAGTGTAAAGTGGGTAGAGTTGACACTGTCCTGCAATGTTGTATTGTGAAGCTTGAGCATTTGGGCAAAGCTTGCGTAGAGTAAAGGACTTTGTTCAGGGCGCGATGCGACGCAACGCGATGCGATTCGAACGTATTCCAACTAGAAGTGAAAATCAACCTTACCACTATGACATAAGACATAAAACAAGGTGGCAAAGTTGATTTTCACTGAAATCCAGTATCAAACAGTAGCAACCACCAGAAAAGCGCCGAAACAATGAAGCTCGACGTGTCCCGGAACATGAATTTACCTGTCTTGGTTCCTGCAATGATATTAATCAGAAAATAATAGTGGAGAAGTAGGAAAATTAATACGTTTCCTCTTCCCTCCATGTCAAACAGACATAAGATGTACTTGTGTCATTTTGACTACTTCTTGTGATCGTGAGGCCACCCTTGCTGTCAAAGTCAATTAAGTCACTTCTGGTAACTCCCGAGGCCCCTGACTTTTCTTCAGACTTAATATTGATTACGTAAGTTTGGTTTTCCTTAAGTGATGTCAGGGATACTCGTATCAATGCGAAACAGAGAAAGCAGATCCGTATAAATTGAAAAAACACAATAATAGGACCTCGTGCAGCGAGGCAAGGTGTTAACCGCTGGGCTGTCATTCGAGTTTTGCGGTGTATAGGGAGAAAAAACAATTTTTTTCAGCGTAAATTTCTGAACAAAAATGAGTTTTGTTAGAAATTTAAAGTCTCGAGCGTGAGCATCGGTTTAATAAGGCATTATTTATTTAGATATTTCATATGAATTAGTTAAATAGGTAGCCATAATAAAACGTTTAAACTGCAACTCTCTATTAAGACTATGGCAATTCTATAAAATAATATCCATTTACGACTGTATATTTAACGATAAATAAAACCTTTCGTGGGCGGTAGACATGTACAGGATAATATGATTTACGATAAGTCACGTTCACACTTTTTTCCTCGAACTGTATGTGTAAGTCGTCCTAATATTATTAGCAGTGTCAGAAATGTAATTTTGTAATAATATGGGAACGTGTTTTGCTGATTTGTGAGCATTGTCTTGAAAAATATTATTTAACGGGCCTTGTTAGTGATGTTTTCAGAAAGGTCAGATGGGTAGTACGACTACGCACACAAACACACACAAACATACCCACACACACAATCTAAATACTTATACACCCATATTGTACCAGGGCCATGCACGTATGAATTAACTCGCTTATGCCCACGGCTTTCCTTGATAATTTATAATTATGCCAACAAATAGTAGTTTTTAATCATCTACAGAGCCCTATCCATTACCGAGGTCGTATTAAAATTTAGTCATTACTCTGGCCCCTTGATTAGACTGTCTATTTGGATAGTTCCTTACGCGCCACACTTTTGTCTATTTTTAATCCCAAAAAAGGCGTCCCATCTATTCCTATCAAAATGCAACAAAATTGGTTTAGTAATTTAAGTAGTGTAAAAACCTAAATACAAACTCACTTTGGATTCTTATATTAAAGTTAGGCTAAGTAAACTAAAAGATTAAATGAGATCTTTCTCCATTTTCAAGTCGGTTATTAAAAATAGTACTTATATTTAAGGATCGCAGCAACTAGCTCTGGACTTTCTGCCTACACTCACGGAAAAGTGAAGCAATGTAAATAAACGATGTTCATTTGGGCAAAAACATTGCGCGGGCAGAATCACATTCACACATGCTGCAATATTTTGCCCGCAACAAATAGAGACGTCAAGGAATCAACCTTATACGAGTTTAAGTTTTACGATGCCTACTCACCCCACTTACGATGCTATTATTATGCTGATGGAACAGCCGATACCCGGATATTGCTATATTTTCCTATCACTCCATCTTGGGTCCTTCAATTGGGAAGGAATATTGTTGCACGTGTGTTCAAGTGTATTTGAGTGTGAAGGAGTTCGGGTTAACGCGTAAAAATAATACGATTGAATCCACATCACAGACGTGGATCTTTTTATGTTTAGAAATGAATCCTTATTTCTGCAGGTCTTAAATCGTCGCTTTAGCAATGTTGTTTTTGTGCAATTTTGCAAATCGTTTTATCAGTTATCTACTTGATTGTATATACTTAATACAGTATTTTATTTTACACATAATTATTTCAACGTTTCACATAACAAACTACACATTCAGATTGATTAAGGCCCGCTTGCACGAACCCGAGTTGTCTTTTAAACTCAGAGTTTGTTGCCAACACGAGGTTAAATTGACAATATTGTATGACAAACTGTAGCCTGTTGGTTTAGTGGTTAGTGACCCTGACTGCTATGCAGGGAGTCGTAGGTTCTATCAGAAACAATTAAAACAAACCTTTTGAACCTTCCCTGGACTTTTCAAAATAATTAAAAACCAAAATCAGCCAAATCGGTCCAGCCGTTCTCGAGTTTTAGCGAGGCTAACGAACAGCAATTGATTTTTATACAACCTGGAACGATAAATGCGTAATTTCCGCAAAAACCTCTCGTGGGGTAACTCAGCCCATGTTACTGAATAATGCCAGTTCTTAGATTAAATTATGTAGCTAAGAAAAAATACTAATTATAAAAGCATCCATCTATCCATCCTCATAAACTTTCTCGTTTAAATAATAGTCGAATTACCACAACAAAGACGTTACTGCCAGTCAGTCCAAATTACAAACGATCGTATTATTATAATGACATAAGATTGATTGCTCCAGAAGAAATTCTAAAAATACTTCTAAGTATCTCATTAGCCCAGCTGTCATAAATAAGCGTTGCCTTGAAAGTTTCAGTCTCGAAAATACGGTAAATAACACGTAAGGTAAAAGTAGATGAATCAATTAAACCAGTCCTACGCATCAGGTGTATATTTTCCCATGACGAGGGAGGTCGAATTAATGTTCCCTCGTCGTTACGTCATTATTTAAAGCAATCTGTTATTACTTCATACCGTTTAAAAGCACTTACATAAGTATTTCCTACAATTTATCGTTAAGCCGAAAACGCTCTTGCATAATTTGTTAATTCCTGAATTCGAATGATGAAGCTATTAAACAATGCAACTTAAATATCAAGTGTTTTCTTTATGATTGCACATTATTGTTTTACATAATTATTATCATGTAGGTACGTTATTTTAATCAAATCACCTAAACTGACTACCTGCCGAGGTGATGTGTCGTGGGTTGGGTTCTTACTCGGCTGTCAAACCGCCATTTTTAATCCTCAGATAAAAGATGTCTGACTATTGAAAAATCAGCCAATAATAAGGTAAGGACAGATTTCTCGAGAAATGTACTACATAATTTCAAATTTATTGACTAGGCTAACATCGTTCGAGGAACTTCACTAGGGGTCAACAATGTAATATTAAAACTCATAGCTTTTCGATCAAGAGCACTTTTCTCCCGACACACTGTTATAAAATTTTTCTTCGTTAAAATTTTTCAAACTTTAAGTGCCCGTAACTCTTCCTCGTAAAACTCTGAATGTCTAACGAAGATAATGTTTATTGACATCAAACAGATAAGGGTAACTTTGCCTGCTTCTAAGAATGTTTAAAAACTTATATTGATAAGGTTGTTGTTCGGAACTTTGTAACAAGTAATGGGTAGTGATTAAAATTTATAATAGCTGTTTGGCAGCCTGCGGCACTCAACGAGAATATAAAGGTTTAGTCTACTTTACAAACTTTACTTTTGAGTTATAATGTAATCTTTGTGGGTAGCTTGAATGCTACTCATCATCTGTCTAGACCTTACAGAACCATACTAAAGTCAGCTTCCAGTCTAAGGGTTGCTTTACACATCAGCGAGCTGGCATTATTAAAAACGTCAACCCAAAGTAATAACTGCACTTGTTTAACTTTAAACGGTTAGGTGTATTTCATCATTTAATTCAGCAGTATTTGTAGAGCAAAAAAGCCAACCGATAAATGTCAACAGCTGCCAAGCCGAATGATTGTATGTTGCACAATTTTAGATTTCCTAACCGTCTGCATAATAACTATTACGTCTTACCGCACGGCTGTGCCGATCAATACCTACCCGTTTATGTATATGGAAACCATAACTAGATGAATCTGAATAAGTACCAGTATTAAATATAGAGACTGCCTACGGGTTGGACCTCATCTGGCAGCACGGAATCGCCTTTTTCCGTCGCCCTTTCTCTTTCTGTCGTTTGCTAGACCGAGACAGAAATTGCATGCCGATCGCCTCGAGGATTCCGCCGCATGCTATCGCATTATGCTTTCTGTCTCGGTCTAGCAAATGGCAGTTCAAAGCGACAGAAAGAGAAAGGGCGACGGAAAAAGGCGATTCCGTGCTGCCAGATGAGTTCCAACCCTAAGTGCCTATCCGACCTCCACAACCCAGTCAGTACTGAGTAATATAAATACAATGTTATCAACATTAAAAAAAAACTGTATTTTGATTGAAATCTGACTTTGATCCTAAATAATAGGCTTATTAAGGTATATAATACATAATTTATCGTATATCATGTTATAATGTTTACAATATGATAAAGCTTTTCCATTTTTATGAATAGGCTGTAATTTAGAACGTTAATACCAATAAAATAACACAATACATGTTTACCTCTTTCTATGTTATTTTATTCTTTTTCATTGCTTTGAAAAAATACAGGTAAACATCAATATTTTCTATATTTTACTAGTACAAACATTGAGAGGAATTGTGGTTTAAACTTCGACGAAAAACGGCTGAAAATATTACTGAAATAACATTGGCTCACAAGGTTTTTTTTTGGTTTGTTTAGATTTTACTTTTCCGCTGTAATGCAGAAAAAATTAAGGGGCGGTAATCGTTCAATGATTTTCAGATTTTCAGACCTCGTATAGCGGTGGTGGGTAGTTTTAGGAAGTGGGTTCGAACCCAGCCAGTCGCATTACTTTATGCAATTTATTTCATCATCACTGCTCTCAGAACGGTGAAGGAAATCATCGTGCGGAAACAGCATGTCGTAGAACCAAAAATTCAAAGACATGACTGTGACATGGTATCAAGTAGTATCAACTCGCAATGTGCGTGGTGGATTGTGGTCCACCTGTGTCTCAGCAGTGAGAATATTATAGGCTGGTGATGACAAGCATGATGAATCTCGTTTTAATTATTAATGGATATCTTTCTGTTTGTACTTGATTATACAATAACATATTATTCACTATGAATGTCGCATGGTCGCAACGCATAATCAGATTGAAAATTATAATAATATCTTTAAATGTATGTTTTGCGTGTTCTTAAAGGTCTATAAGTAGGATTAATTCTTACTTATAGATCTTTTTGTAATGAGACCATCATTGCAAACTACATAATATCAGATCAATATCAAATAAAAAGCGGTATGTTATATTACTTTACATACTTTGAAAACTGCTGTAGAAATTCTACTACAAACTAAAATAAATTCTTTAATGCAAAATCAGACATCAAACATAAACTACCATAAATAAAGCATTACCATATTATTATAACGACAACTTTCAAACAATTTTATATTCACTTTAACGTAAAATTCAAACTTACTCACTTAAAAGCGATGGTAAGGGATTTCACAAGTATTACTACAAAACTAACAAAGAACATTGAAAATGCATGACCCAATGCTCTTGTGGGATGTCATACAACTTTGTAGCAGAGGAAACTTTACTTTGTCTAGTTTGTATTCACAGTGACCGCTAACAGAGCTTTGCTTACTACATTCATGTTTTTCAAGAACTGATAGTTGTTTTTTTTTGCTTTCAGTTTCGCCCCTCACTAGTTGTCTTGTTAACTTTTTTTTACCTATTTTGTCCCACTGCTGGGCAAAGGTCTCCCACATAACCTTCCAATCTTTCCTGTGTGGGGCTTTCTCCGGCCAATCTGTCATGAAGGTGCATAAGTCGTCACGCCAGCATTTTCTAGGCCTCCCTCGGCAACGATGCCAACTACGCACTGTGTAACGATCCTAGCCCATCGATACTGATGCATTCGGTAGACATGACCCACCCGACCCATGTTAACAAAAAAAATAGAACTATAATATTACTCTGAAATAATAAAACATAAAATAAGCTACTACAAAGCATCAAAAACTGCTCCTCAACGCGGTAAGTGCTTAAGGGACTGGCGTTGTTGTAATATAGCCTCTAGCCAAGGTAAAAGCCAGCCCAGTCACGGGAAACGTCCTAATTTCATATGTTCTTAAATAGAGCAAAGATATTTCTATGCGGTTAAAAATATTCAAAATTCCAGCAGAGTTATAGCAACTTCGATGTTCCAGTTGCACAATATTTACTACATTATAAAAAAATAACCACCCTTTGATAGCCATAACCACCTAAACATAATCGTAACAATAACCTTTACTTCACTCTTACATTTTCCACGCTTTTGTTTTGCAAATAATATTTTAATGTCTCCCTTCTGAATAATATTAGCTCGGTAATAGAATATCATCAAATGATCCTTCTCGCTTTGGCAGGCGTGATGAAATGACAAATTGGAACTGACTAAAAAGAACCCTGCCCTGTTCCTTCAACAGCATTTTACGTTCCAGGGTTATAGGTCTCCCACTTAGCAACCCCGGTGATATGATCATTCCACGAAGCCGGTAGTGAAATATCTTTAGGTAAGTGGAAAAATACATCAATTTATCTGGAAAAGCAATCGTTTGTATTGTTGGATTAAATCATGTAATGCTGACCATTTGGGATTGGTTCAAAAAACCAAATGGTCGGTTCAACATTGCGCGGGTACCTGTGTACCACAATTCATAACATATGGGCTGACGCTAACATCATTGAAATAAAGTCGAAAATCATTTGTCTACGAACAAAATCCTTTATTTTATTAATCTATCCGTGAAATAAGAAATACACACTGAATTATTAGACGATCTTTTCTTGGTCTAAAACCATTAGAAATGGAAATATTTAGGTTTTTTTTTTTTGCAGACAGTACCCACTAACAAGAATATTTACGCTCGATTTTCTTTGCAAAACTGAAGTAAATTATCTTCACTCACATATTGTATTTATGTAAATATATTGCAAAGAGAACGCTTGCCTAGCGATAAAACAACGCTCCACGAAAGATTAATGTCACATGAAGCGAAAAGAAAAACAATGTAAGTGTATGTAGGCCTGTTTCTAACCAAAGCAACCGTTGAGAGTAGCACAAACTCGCGGCAAACTTCAATGCGTGGTATTACCAGCAAATCCAATGTTTCTGTTTTTCTGACAAATTAGTAACATATAAAAATTATGATTGCGCGCCATCGATCCCATTTTTTTGTGTGTAAACATTTAACGAGTCTTTCCGCACTGTTTGGAGCAGAAGGACTATCCGACACAGTCATGTCTTACTGGATAAAAACCACCCTGTTTCTTGTGTTCAAGGGTGGAGAAAACTTTTTAGAAAATCTCGGTCCCCGTGTTTTGTCATGTAGGAAATCGCCTTAGTTACTACAGAAACAAACGCGTAAAATAAAATATTAGTTACACTTAAACTAAATTATATGTATAAAAACGGTTGAAAAAAAGAGCACAAAAGAAATAACAAATGTAAAGGTCAGTGGAGAAGTCACCATAGTACCTTTATTTTTTGGATTTGCACCAAAAAATATGAAACATAATTCTCAGAATGTCACGTTACACGGTGTGTTTTGCAAGGATTTTCGATACCTTCTATTTTCGACAGCAATTGACAATATACCTTAACAAAGAACTTTTAAGGTTGACAACGGTTTGTTGCAGGAAAGATAGGCTCATAGCTTTCTTGTCGAGGATTCGCACGCCCTTCAAAAGGGTCTGACGACGAAAAGGTTTTCCGTACCCACAAACATAGCTGTGTTATCAATTCTCTGCGAGATTAATTAAATGTAAGTTTCCTAAAGCCATGTGGTTATTGTGAACTATCTGTTGGGGTACACACCCCTTCCATGAACTACAAATTATGTACGGTTTTAGTAGATCGAAAACAAATCTATACTTACTAAATATTATAAAACTGAAGAGTTTCTTTGGTTGAACGCGCTAATCTGGGGAACTACTGGTCTCATCATCATCTGCCTAGCCTTTTCCCAACTATATTGGGGTCGGCTTCCAGTCAAACCGGATGTACCTGAATATCAGTACTTTACATGGAGCGACTGCCTAGCGGACCTCCACAACCCAGTAATCGGGTAATACGATACTCCATGGTATTAAGACTGGTTTTCAGACTTTAGAGCTTCTGACTAACAGTAACGACTGTCAAAAATCTACAAATTGCAGCCAGGACCAACGGCTTTACGTGCTTTCCGAGGCACGAAGGAAACTCGCTATGACAGATGGTCACCAATCCACAGACCAACCTCGGCAAGCAGAAGATCGGCCTATGCGGCTGTAATTATTTAGTCACGAGCTCCTCAACTACTGGTCTGAAGAAGAGAAAAAATGTTTTTGCGTTGGATAGTCCATTTATCTAAGAAGGCTATAACATATCACGCTACAACTAATAGGAGACAAGCAGCGGGTGAAACCGCGGGGAACTGCTAGTCCTTTATAATTTCAATTAGGTTGGTAACCTTTTCAACTTCTCTCATTATTCTATTGCCCAACGATAACTATTTGCTTTGAGAACGTGTTCACATTATAACTTATGTAGTATTCTAAATCCTTTGGGCACTAATTAGTAAAGTATTTATTCATTTATCTACTGTGTTTGTATGTTTTGTAATTGTTGTACATAAACACACACTTATCATAATTTCTGCCAGTCTTATAACTAAAATTCTTGGATCTATTTTTCATGAACAATGAGTCCTTTAGTACTAAAGACTACTTATATCATAACACTCAGAGTACATTTGTTTATCTAGGTCCATGAACAGAGAACTATGAAAGTACTAACTTATATCACTGAAAGTTACATGCGTATCCTAAACAAATAAGGGAACACTAACAAAGGTACTATAAGTAAACGAATCTGTCTCACCACACTGACCACTATAAGTCTTTACGTAACAAGGGACTCGGCTCACTTTGTTTCCTTTTTCGTATAAATTTCATAATACGGATCCAAACATCACTCGAAGTTGATGAAAGTAAACAAAAGCATTGTTATATCTCCTTTCCTCTTGGGAGTTTGCCTAAAAACGTACACACAATTTTGCTGGAACACTTGTTATCGTGCAGTGCGGTTGTCTGGGACGATTCTCGACTTCATTGTTTCTGTTCAAAACATCACTTGTCACGCTCGTCTTAACTGGTGTTTCCCGCGTCATGCAGACGTAAATGCGACTGTGTACATACGTAAATCTATGGTGCCTCTGGTATTGTCATAATGCTTTTTGTTCGCATGCCGACAGCGCAGCTGTAGCAGACACTCATTCTGTCTGCTCCGCTTGTTCAAATTAACTTATCAAGCGTTTCATTAGTTCGAAAGTTAAATTGCTTATTGCCGTAGCGTGATTGCATGTTTCGTTTTATAAATGAGAATATGATACAACTTTGTTTAGTTCGTTTTACTCGAATCTCGCTGAAAATTCGCTTAGTTTGTTTTGCTCTGCGCATCGAGTCACATTTATTCGAAATTTATGGATGAATATTTACTTTTAAAGATAGTTGGTAATAAATTTAAAGATCGCATAATAAATTGTATACTTTTAGAAGTTTAACGATAGGTAGCAAAGTTAATATTCTTCGCCGCTACAAAGTTTACGACGCACTTATCTTCATCTTTGGGTATATACTTTGCAAAATAAATGTACAAGTTAATGTTTTGGATGTCGTTGTATTTAAAAAAGCATTTCTATAATAAAAACTTACTGAAACTGCGAATTTCTATCAACACACTATCAGTCATCATTATCAAAATAATATATTTATGTAGCTACTTTTGACAATTGTAAGATTAAATGATAAGCACTCTTCATTTCTGAAAATATTCCGACACGTTTTCCATTAAAGCGAAATACCTTCATTCATTATTCATCAAATCAAAGTGAAACAGTAATTCAAAGTAACTCATATTTAATTTTCCCAGAACATAACATGATTAAACTCAAACTCGAGCATGAGTGCGCAAACATAAAACTTCCCCTTCGGCTAATCTTAAAATCCAATTCACCTACATCTTTTAAGAATTCCATATCTCATGAGATACGATGGTAGTTCTATTCCAAGTAGCGTTGAAGCCTTGGGCACTCCCCCAGCGCCTCGAGACCCGCCATTGTATTCAAACACACTCTTCTATGGAACCTATGTAGATACGTCGGTACTGTATCGTATGATGTTTTTATTCAACATCGCTTGGGACTGTTTTTTCTTTGATACGAGTAGTACCCATGTTTTCACTTTATTATGGTTTTATAGCTATTTTGTTTTATTTTAACGTGCGTTTTATGATTTATTGTTGTATTTGGGTAAATGGTCTCAGAATTGGTCGCGAGACTGTTTAAGCAGCTTAGCACGTCCCAGGAAAGTAAAGGGTAAATTAATTAAATTAAATTGAATGTGAGTCAAACTCAAACTGAAATTCTTTATAGCATTCATGTCTTGTGTACTCATAGGTGTCACAGAAGTAAATAAGTCTGACAGTCCGTTCCGCTACGTATTCTACGCCTACTCTCCGCCTACTCGCCTACTCTCCAACATCTAGTTTTACTGAGCGTTACTTATATAGGACCATTTGTTTAATCAGTTGTTAAGGAAACTATAAATTAAGTTCCCATAATTATAACTATTTTGTTTAAAAAATATACAGGAATTTAACAAATAGTTATCTCAGTTATTGATCAAATAACTCACCCTTAAATAAGCGATAAACAGAAAACATAAAACCTAATATTATATACCTATCGTTAAATAGTTCCGAATAAAAAGAATAAAAAGAACAAATATGTTCTTTTTATTCAATAATAAATAAATGAGTTATAATTTAATCTAAAAAGCAATTAACAGCCCTTTTTGATCATGAAAGGCGCAAGAATGGTAATTTATTTATAGCTGTTTCAGGAACCGTTTTATAAATAAACACCATCACAACAACTAAACGATTTCCATGAAAATATATTTTACTTGTGTTTTAAATTCAATATTTTTATGAATAGTAAGAGTTAGTTCAAAACTTTTAATAGTTATGATAGTGAAATATTTTTTCAACAAATTAAAATCTAATTAGTAGATAATAATTGTGATTCTAGTGAAATTTAACGATTGAACTTTTTGTGTCACAATTACAAAGTGTAAATTAAAAACATCAAAATTACTTTTTGTTGTTCACGACTTTTCAAAACTACTCAGGAATGAATTACTTTTTTATACATAAAATAGAGTCTTGTTCGTTTAATATTCACGTATTATGTTATTCGATACAATCATATCATACGACGAACATATTTATTTTCTTGCCACATTCCACCCCAAAGGACTCACTCGAGACAAAAGTCGCACTTTACTCCCTGGAGAGCGAAAATAAAGAGGAAAAATTTAAAAATCACTGTGTTTATGTATTCAAAGCGCAGTCGTCGCAAACATTTTTGTCATATTGGTCGAATAAAAGTGTGTGAAGAATTCAAATCACGTGTGAGATAAGGGCCACCGCTTCCCTGGCTTACACTGACTTTAAAGTATATTGTAGTCACTTGTGCCAGTTATCCTGGTGCACGGGTGCCGTAACTTTCGTATTCAACTCGTGCTTTCAAACTTTGCGGAGCACGTCTCAGCTCCAGAGGTTATTTGCATCTCACCTTTACGTTCCTCCGCCATTAGGTGTCATATTGTTATATTATACCTGTAATACCTAAATCTTGGATACAGTCAAAATGTTGGCGGCTGCTGAATATGTATGTGAGACGTGTGGTCCTTTGCAATTCGTCTGCCTACCTTCAAAAAGGTTTATATTCATAGTCGCCGATTTAGGCAGTTGGTCCATCGTAAGAATGATACATAGGTTGTGAGTGTCAAATATCTTAAAAGACTTATCAGAATTCTAGCTGCATGGAGTATAGAAGTAAGGAGTACTATCTTCTCATTTGAGAAGTGTTAGCTTTATATTTTAGATTAGGGTTGAGTTACTCGGGAATCGCGTACCTACATTTTGAAAACCGCGCCAAATTGTTTGCGCATTATTTTGAAGAATTTTTAAATACTGTCCTGTCACTAAACATTTCTAAGTCGATACCTTAGCTTACTTCAATCCGTCTATAACTGTCACATTCATGCCATACCAGATCCTGCAGCAGCCAAGGGGATTATTCCTAGTTAGATTAGGAATTTGAAAAAAAAAAGAATTTTTGTTCCTAACGTAACCTTATTCCTAACCTGACCCGACACCCACCTGACGGACTGTTCCTAACCTGACCCGAAACCTGACCCGGTTGTGGGTTAGGTTAGGAACTTGAAAAAAGTTAGGTATATTATTTGTTCCTAACCTAACCCGACGCCCCGGCCATTTTTGTATTGTTATGTACTGCTTACAGCTGGTCACTTTTCCAACATATTACGATAAGAAGACAGTTGATCTCCTTTCCCTCTAGTTTTCAAGAGCAACTGTAAGTGCATATAAAATCCCGATTGCTTTGTTTTCGAATCTATGATAATAATGTCATCTGTTTTTGAAGATTGACGTATTCATTCAATGACGTTGACGTTACGTGTCAACGCAGACTGTGACAGGACGGATTGGTAATCAGTCGGCTGTCAAAACCGGAATCACGCCATTGTGCGTAACACGCGTCATACAACGCATTGCAGCGTACCCCGTTACACCCAATAAGACTGATTTTCAGTCTTTCGAGCCACTGTCAACTTGTAACGATCATCAGAGATCTACAAATGAAACTCGACGGTCATCCATCCACGTTCGAACCAAGGCAAGTGCAGCTTAACTTGGAATATTGATCAGAGTCCCTACCATGACTTTTCACGATTTCGTGACGTAAACGTAAAAGAAAAAATAGGGTTTCGTTCGTATACTGAGGTCCTTTTTCATTTTTCATACAATGAAAGCTGTAGGTAAAAACTTCAAGTAATAAATACGGAAATCTTGTGCTAAAGCCTCGTACGAGCTCCTAAAACTCGTCCTATGAATAAAAATGTAAAACGCATGACAAATAAATAAATGTCAATACGTCAACTTGTAAACAACAATACTCGTAAATATAATCGAATATTGTCAAAAAACGAATTTGTAATCAAACAAGTTGTCAAACATGGACAAATCAAACGCAAAATGTTTCACGGCTTTATTACTTTGTTTCATATCCTATAAAAGTACCCTCTCTGTGTAACTGTAAATACAAAATAATCAATTATTGATAGGCTTGTTTTGCACTATAGGATGATTAATATAACACTTATGTCAAATGTATAAATACTTTTACTTATCTTTTATTTTGCATAGAAATCTCTAAAGAATTTGTATTTTGGAAGCACCTCAGAAACCACTCAAATTGTATTTTTTTTTTGTCTAATAGTATCAAAAGTAATCCTATTTAAGTAGATAACGTTCTGTTAATCTTCTTCTATAATATAAAAATGGATCGCTGAATGTGTTGCTACGCAAACGGCTGGACCAATTCTGATATAATTCTTTTTTTGTTGTGTTTGTAACCATCAGGACCAGGTTATAGGAACTAAAATTATTATGTCCACCCGTGCAAAGAAGTGGGCACGCTAGTACCAAATAAAATCGAAACAACAAGTAAATCACCTCTACGTCTGAAAAATCTCCGTTTTTATTTCGCACCGTTCACACCCGTAACTCAACAAAAACTTAACTCTAAGGATAGGAAAGTCGCATTTCACAAGCGATTTCTTCTCCCCGCAATAACGCCAAGTCACACTGCAGAGGTGGCCATTCGAAAACTAATAAATTTCACTGGGGACTGTGAATTTATTTGATAAACGGCCGAGATAAAGATGCGGCGGCACCTCAACACTTCCTTGGTCAGCAGCCGCGTGTGCATCCGGCCTTAACGGATTCGGTGATCTGAAATTAAATATTATGTGTGCCTTGCCGTATATTTTTTTTTTTGGTTTTGTTACTGTGATGAGTGTGATGACATTGTACGCAATGGAAGTTCCATTTAGTACAATGTCATCACAGTAACAAAACCATAATGTTCTGTGACTTGGCAGGTTTTTTTTTAATAATTAATGAACGTATACCTATGTTCATGTTATTGACATCTTAAACTAAAAAAAAAACTTGAAAATGTTCCTAAAAATCACATAATCCTATAATCTACTAATCTTACTATATATATACTATAAAATATGATGATGTTTGTTACACTTTCACGCAAAAATTACTAAACGGATTTGGACGAAATTTTGTACAGAATAGTTTGATAGTACGTAGATAACATGGATGGCCGCATAATTATAATGGTTTTAATCCTGATCTAATGTTCCCGTGTTATTTTGAGTTGTAATAGGCAAAGCCGCTAGCAAAAGCTAGTTATTCATAAAATCAATATCAATTTTACGTACAAATCATTCTAGTGAAACAAAAGAGCTATCGACCTTAATTGAGCAGCTCGCACGTGCCTAAATAATTTATTTATTGAACAAAGTTTTATTATATTAGTATAAATGCTTATATAAAGTAAGTGCTTAAATTAATTCACGAACTCCCAATTATAACAAGGATTACGTGACACAGAAATAACGTTTATACCAAAACATATTTGGGTGGTTGACCTTGAAAGGCCTGCTTAAATATTCAAATTAATAAAATAGAATCCTGATCGTGTAATTTCGGCGCTAGCGGCACACAAATCGATTATATATTTGACCTTTCCTTTGAGTAGATATCGAATAAAATTACCTTGGTATATTCCATTGAGTATGAGTATTACATCCTCGTATTTGAACTGCGAATACCTACGATTAAAGTGTCAATGTAAATCAGCAAATATTTAAATATCATACATATTAGCTGCTACCAATCGCTACTACTCGGAAATCTCCCATGAGAACATAGAAACGGGATAAAAAACTATCCTATGTGTTAATCCAGGTGATACACTATCTGTATACCAAATTTCATCGAATTTAGTTTAGTAGTTTTTGCGTAAAAGAGTAACAAACATCCATCCATCGAAACAATCTTTCACATTTTAATAAATAATATTAGTATCAAATGAGATTTATTTAAGATTTAAATCTGGTCATTCATACATGTGAATAAACAAGTATGCTGCTTGCGAGAAAAACGCAAATAGTGAAGCACTTCTTCAATAAGGTCAGTGTACAGTGCCCGTAATAAAGAACGTCACTCAATACTCAAGTATTACATAAACTAGATTCAAGGCATTTCATTGGTTGAAATCTAGATTTAAATAGAGATCAGTGCTTGAGTTTCGTTCTGTAATACGGGCCTAAGTCTTTCTTGTTTCCCGGCATTTCCACTCACTTCTGCCTTATAAATTCATTTGGCTAGTCATCTTTCACTTACCTATCCTCTCAATAAGACCGAAATATATATCGAATTGAAATATCAAAAAATTGTTATAATATCAAACCTTAAGCTCCTGTCAAACAGACAGGCGTGGTGAACGTGAAGTGAGGTGTTTTTGTCTGTAATGTATGGAATTGTTTGAAGCCAGTCAGATAGACTATCGCAGCGTTTCCCAACCTTTTTCGGCCACGGACCCCTAGGAAATCAAGCACAGTTTTCACGGACCCCCTTAATAAAATAATAATTTAATTGTAATCTCACCGACGTGCTAACTAAGGGTAGCGATTATTAGACATTAGCATTTATGTATGGTCCAGAGATGACACCGCGGACCCCCATACATATACTCGCGGACCCTCAGGGGTCCGCGGACCACAGGTTGGGAAACACTGGACTATCGGACCGCTTTCGCTTTTCTTTGTGTCTGGATTTAAACAATTCCGTACGTTACAAATAAAAACGCTTCGAATCGTATTCTCTTCGCCTGTCTGTTTGAGAACAGCTATGTTTAAAATGTCATACGATACTTAGTCGACGATGTTTTAAACAGTGATGTTTACCTTTAGGTATTTTTGGCATTCAAATACGACATATCCGTATGTATAAGTAACGTACAAATGAGTACGAGATTCAAATGAGTTTTCTCAGCAAAATGTCAAACATTTCGGATTCTTATCATCCTTTCAAAGTCGGAAATCTCAAATACGGAAAATATCAAAATAAGCAATCATTCATTTTTATTGACGATCAAAATTACACGCGGAATCCATACCGTCCTAAATTAGAACAGATATTAAGCGAAATTGTATTTATTTTTTCTATGTATCAATAAATATCATTAATTCATCAGTAGGTTATTAAAAACACTTTTAAATAACTTACAAACTGGATGAGATCGGTGTGTTGTGACGTCACTGAGAGGAAACAGTTGAAATAAACTCAGAGGACATTGTCTTTAAAGTCCAGTTTTTTTAACAGTTATTCATGTTTGTTAGAGAATCAAATTAAAAAAGAAACGGTTTATTTGAGTTATTGAAACGATTCTTCAAGTATCGAATACACATTAACAATACTAGTGACTGTAAAATGGGTTCCTAATTATCAATCGGGGTACAGGGCAGACAAAAACGAGTTCAACCCGTTTTTTACACGTGGAATCTGTAAAAGCCTCGAACTAATTATATTTTCAGTCATGGCTGAGCAACTAAGAAGTGCTTTATTTATTAACAAAGGCTTTTAAACCGACCCAATTAAATACCCATCAGTGCTTATCAAAATAAAATACCTAAAACTGAGTTTTATTAATTAATTAATCATTACAATATCTAAAAGGGTAAAGTTTGTAAGTTTCGATTTAGGGTCACGTGGAATAAATTCCGAGCTAGGGTCGGCGCATATCCCTTGCTGAGAACATGTTACGAGGCGAAGGGAAATGAGAAGCATGTCACCTTCTTCTGCGAAGCAGTAATGTCAAAGAAGGAGTTAGCAATCGCGAAACTATTACCGACCACTATGGCCGGGGAAGGAGGCTCACTATCAAAGGGAAATTAGGTTCGGCCTTTAATTTATTTATATTTTAATAGGTAAAGCAGAAACCTTAGGCATTCTGAATAGGTCTGGTTCCTTAGGTGTCAGAAACTTCAGAGGACTTATAATAAATTATTATTTACCGATTTATGATGACCCCTGAGACATGAAAATTTAAGCAACTACGCCATTGCTTAGATGAAGTTATCTTTAACGATATTACAGTAAAAACTTTATCTCATCCGGGAAGCAGGTTTTTCCTTATTTCACTATATAGGGTGCTTCGCCAGCCAGGCGCATCAAAAATACATTATCTGTCATAAAAATAATGTTTTATCCATTATAAGTAAGTACCCAACCTATAAGAAAACTTTTTAACGGATTACGATATTAGAAGATATAAACTGTATTAAGTTATAGACAAATAACAAACACTGATTATTATTTTATGCTTCTATATCGTTTTCAGGGTTCTCCTAACTAAAAATAAGAAACGAAACCCTTGTTGCTGTTTATCTGCTGTGTGCCCAGACCCTTTGTCTTAGGATGAAATTTATACCTAGTACTCAAATCTCTTTGAGCAAAGAATCATCATCATCATCATCATCTCAGCCGTAGGACGTCCATTGCTGAACATAGGCCTCCCCTTTCGATCCACATATACCTGCTGGATGCGACCTGCATCCAGCGTCTTCCGGCGACCTTTATAAGGTCGTCTGCAAAGAATAGAATAAAATAAATCGTTCGCACTGTTAAAATAGGTGTTTGCCGTTTATGCCGCATATTTTGACGCTCGTAAGGTGCAAAACCTATGCCTCCTTATTAATAAACGTGGACTAATGTTACAACCAGGATAATCCTCGGATTAACCTTGGCATATCTTTAGTCCCCGATCATTCATAAGGGGGATAGGTTACTTACTTAATTCTCGTTAAACAAAAATTATGAAAAAAAATAAAAGTAAGCAAACGGTTTTCATTTTGACTGACATTTTATGTATATTCTGTGTCAAATCATTATACAACTGCCTGCTGCATTAAATCCGCCGTTGTACGTTGTTGTGCATAAAGTTTAATAAATAACTAAAAAACCGGCCAAGTGCGTGTCGGGCCGCGCACAGTGTAGGGTTCCGTAGTTGCCCATCAAAATACTTATGCGAACTAACTAAACCGATTCGCTGAATTTTTCAAAATCGGTCCAGGAGTCTTTGAGAAATTGGGGAAAATACATAAGAAAAAAGATTACAACGAATTTAGAACCTCCTCCTTTTTTTTGAATTTAGTTAAAAATAGTTGACGATAAAAACCCACCTATCCCCAAAAAACATACCTATAAAAGCTGTAAAAATAAAGTTGACAAACTTACATTTGCAGTTCAGTCTCCGATACATTTTGTTTAAGAAATATGATATCAAGTACATTTTATAAGTTGGTCGACTATTACTCGTAAAGTTGTAAAGCCTACTTAGTCATGATAATTTTCTTTTAAACTTCGTTATATGTACTACTATTGTGAATTTTTTCACAACCCCAAACATAACCGTTTAGCTGGTAGAGGGGGGGGACACTCGAATCGAGCAAAATTTAGCACTTTAAAGCTTAATATTTTACAAACGATTTTTTTTATCAAAAAACTGTTAATGGAAACTATCATTATTTTTTAAAGGCCTATTTAATGATACCCCACACTAAGGGGTACGCGAGAAAAAAAAAAATCCTCACTTTACGTGTAAGTACTGGAGGTACCCTAAAAAAAATATTTTACGAAATTTTATTTTACCACTTTTTCGGCACAACAAATCCGTATATTTACACCAAATTACAGCTCTCTAGTACTGTGCGTCTCTGAGCTAAACTGCGGACAGACGGACGGACGGACGGACGGACGGACGGACATGGCGAAACTATAAGGGTTCCTTGTTGACTACGGAACCCTAAAAATAAATAAATTTTCACAAAAAAACCTAAATATTACTAATAGATTAATAACAAATACTAAACTATCTAAACTTAAGACTAAATGAATAACGATTGATGAAAGCTAACTAACTTAACGACTAAAATACCATTTCTAATTCCGTACTCTCGCTTCTAAAACTACGTCTTCAAGCAAATTTCAAACCAACTTCAAGCACTATGAACTGTGAATCTATATTCGCACATTTTATGCTCGTAAGCTTTTGAAATGCGGAAAGGATAAGCAGAGGAACTCAGTCCGACTTTATAAAGAATACAGTCCGCAATATGATCTCGTTTGCACTTCCGACCTCGAGGAAAGTGCATATGTTGGGCATATATATGTATGTATGTATGTGTTACTTACATTGCACTCCTTACGTTTTATGTCTCATAATATTATACTACTTTTATGATTGATTCTATTTTTTATTAAACTATTTTTTTATTTAGGTTCATTTGAAAACCAGTGTCGGGCACCAGTTGTCCGACATTATGCTGAAATGGGCCTATTTTGGCGCAGCCGCGAGTCACACAGTATTAAAAATGATTTTATTTGGCTTTGTAATAATTTCACTTTTAAAAATTGTTTAGTTTTATCTTCTTTTTTTTGTTTTCTTTTTATGATACCTACTGTACATATTTGTGGCGTCTGCCAATAAACCTGCCAATACAAAAAAAACCACTTCTGCCTCATTAAGTGCTAATTGCTAGTAATTAACGGTGGTCACCCCTTTGAATTCTTACTCTTCGGCTACAATATGAAAGACTAAACCTGGTGAAATTACAAAAAATATCGTATCTTGACAAATAAAATGAAATTCCGAAGAAAGCAACCTATATGGGTTGTCATCTTTGGAACTTCACTTAATATTAACACTGTATATTTTCACTGTTTATTTGTTTTATAAAAAACCCTATTTCCAAAACAAACACTTTCAGAAGTCGATAACTTTGATTTTTATTTCGAAAAAAATACACTCGCGAAAATAGAATTCGTTGATGACGCTAATTATAAACGGTAACAAGCTAAATGCTTTGTTGGCAATAGAGCTGTCTCTTTGACACGACTGTACAGCAAATAACATTGTATTGCGCCGCGATTGGAGCCATTTGTCCAATTTAATGGATCTGCCGTTACACTGATTGCTACTAATATTGAACGTTGAGTTACCTATTATACCAACTATATTTTTTTGATAGATGACTATACAGGCTATGGCTATATGACTTTTTTACCACCGTCCAAAATTTTTCTATGCATATAGGTATCAATCACTAACCCCATTTTTGAAAAAAATCGATACGTCAAATTGTCATATTAAATCATTTTCTCATCCGCTCTATGTGGTCACTTAACTAAACGTTAATAATATACACTTGCAGACGCATGAAACGGGCAGAGTGCACCCCGCTGACCCCCCACCCTGCCCTGCTACACCTGAGCGACACATCACAGCGCGGTGTCCAGATTCATCAACTTTTCATAGATAACATTGAGACGTGATATCTCAATATTTTTGTATTGAGCGATACAAAAACAAAAAACACGTATTCCATGATTTTCGCCAAAGATTAATATATTAAAATTTGGATGGTGACTAAAAAATAGCCCTGTATTGCAAGATATTTAAATAAGCACTGTAAAGTGTATACCTCCTTTTTCTGTGAGAGAGTGAGCCACAAGGGTGTCTACTTTCTAAGACCGTCAACGAAAACACGGTAACGGGTACAGTGTATGAACGTAACTAACGTCAAAATCAATTTGAGGACGCATTATACCGCCGCGAATAAAGTCATTTTGACGCAGCGCTAGTGTCTATCTCATTACATCAAATTCTATAAAAGAATGTATAAAACCACAAGGCCTCAGATTGATTTACTTATAATTATAATGAAACTTGATCAGTAGTAATAAAAAAATCTTAAAGCAAAACCATATGAGACTTCTACAGTTTTTTTCGAACCCCGGATATGCATTAAGCATGCATTTTATCCCCAAAAAGCGCAACGTAAATGTTAAACCATTTTCTGATTTAGCTTTGCATTTAAATTGTACAAAAATATTGTTTTTTCTCGCGGCGCGCAGCGTGTCTCTGGCGGTATGCGACGCGAAATATTTTTGCTGCTGCGAAAAAACTAGCTGTGAATGCCGAAATTATATCTCTGAACATTTTTATTTAACGCTTATTGCAGGGCAAGAAATTACAAACTATTTTTTGTTTTTAAGTTAGAATTGATAATGCTGAATAATTTTTTTATTATTTTCAGACGTAAAAATATCTACTTAAGGCGCTTTTCTGAGTAAAATATGTTTTGTCTGGTATCTCTTTTAAGTTAATTAAAAAGCGCGGCGTTGTGGTCGTATATGCGTCTCAAACAAAGTCCTTGACGGTGCGGTCCGACTCTTTGGTGATCGGCTCTAAAAGCTAAGGTGAGCTTAGAAATGATCCGACTTACCTTTTGTAAAGGCACCACGAGAGTGTAACTACCATTATCTGGACTAAAATCCCCTTACAGATGGCACTAGCTCACTCAAAGTCTTGTTTAAGCTCTTACATTCCGACTGCATGTAACAAATAACCAGTGACATTTGCATGATAACGTTTTGCATCCCATATTCAAGACATCAACCGACGAAGATAAACCACGAACTTGTACGAAATGCATCCACTACAATTTACAGCAAACACTCACTGTAGAGTTTTAGAGATTCAAATGGAACGCCACGGATGGGTCACAGTATACACTTAAACAGTAAGTAACATTTTCTTTAAGACAGGCAGATATTTCAATATTTCGCCAGTTGTGTTAGACCTACTGGTCTAACACAACTGGTACTGAAATGCTCGTGCCTTTTATAAAAGATGAATTTTATTATAGATGAAGGCTCTCTGACGGAGCCCGGAGGGATTGTCGTATCGGGACACCGCGTAACCCTGTAACATTTACTGTGCTATACTGTGCTGTACTGTGCTATTGAAGGATCACCGTGAATTTCAGTCAGTACAAATTTAACAGTCTCCACGACCTGGGTGGGAGGACTCGTTTGATCATTTTACTCTTCTCTTTCAGCACTGAACCAGAACAGAATTAGTTACAATCATAGCTTGCCTCTACGTGTTTGTACAATCACCTTTATGGGCCGTTTACAGGTTGCAAAATACGAGTATTTCATGCAAGTTTCCCTACATTACGAATTCAGTTGATCAAGCAAATATTGCAATTAGTCAAACTTGCACGCAACCTGCATGCAACCAGCATTCAACCTGCATACAACTTGCATAAAATAAATCTTGTTTAAATGCTTAGAAATTTAGATTTTCTCTGACATTTTCAAGGTTACTAACATAATAATCTTGTTTTGTCGAGAACTTTAATCAGAAAATATACAAACGAGCCTTTTGTAGACAGTTTGTCTACTGTTCCGTGAATGTACTATGTCCTCGTCGCTAGTGACTTGAATGCTAAAATAAATAGGTACGAATCTTAACTAGAATGCTGTTTATCCTTGATGAATGCAGCGTTCATGGCAGCACACGTTTATGACAATCAAGACTTGCTGTTGATTTCTTATTATCAAGACTTGCTGTTGATCTATCGCCTGGAAATAAGCTTTATAATGCCTTGTCTATGAGGAATCATTTCTTTGAAGTATTAGATGACCAAATTTTTTATAGTTTCTGCCCACCTACTGGTAAAGAAAGTAAAATTATACTCGTAGCAAATAGACACTGAAACTACAACCGCGTGTTCCAAAATCGTCTAAAAAAACCGAAACGACGAAATATAATATGTCGTACGGTTAGACACGGTACATTATGCTTGTATTAAGATTGTAATAAATAAATAACAATTGGGCTCCGTACGCACTGACACTATGCTTAGCAAATAATAGGCGCTACGCGCTAAGTAAAGTACGTGCTGACTATAAAAATCTTTGATATTTACAGCAAAACACACCCAAGCACTTTTACTCGATTGTTAAAACACATTTAAGTTAGAAAATTATAATTATAAACTGAGACCCAAAAATTACATAATAACGCCCTCAAAAATTCCAACTTCACTTGCATATAAACCACCGTTTTACTAATCCAGGCTTAAATCGTTTGAAATAATTACAAGCGTAGGCACACGGATGTAAATTAAAATTTATAAGCTTAACGGATCAATCTCCGGAATATTAAAACGGTGGAATAGAGGGTTGAAGGAAGGTTGTGGTGCCGATGGGTATTGAAACGACCTTATTTATTTGTGAATTTTGAGAATATTGGGAATTAGATTGAACTAAGAATAGGGAGGCCTTGGCACCATTGATTGTAACTCAATTACGAAAATCAACTCAAAATCTATAGTGTGTGGCCGCATAGAAAAGACGTAAGACGAGGACCCGTCGCGGACGTGCGAAAATGTATGAAGAGTCGCGCCCGCGAAGCGTCTCTTCTTTATGTTTTATTCTATACATTTTGTATGAAAGACACGCTGAAGAGACATATGTATCCGCCCCGTCAGCGTCTTACGTCTTTTCTATGTGGCCTGCGACGGGGCTCTCTTTTCCGAATTTGGACTACGCAAGTGGTCCGTTATGCGTGAGGTGGGACGGTTGGCTAATATGAACCAACCCAGCTCCTTCCAGAAGCTCACATCTTTCCATAGAAATCATCAGGAGACCACATACTGCATCTATAATGTATATTTTTACACCTTCGAATCTCTATGGACATAGGTATGTAATGAGATGTATCGTGCTATAATGTACATCTTTACATTATGGCTGCTGTGTCTGAAGCCCTTTACTGTACTTAATCATTTTCCATCATTCTTACGAATCTATTTATATTATATCTACTTACTCAAGACTAGAATTAATCTTGAAACCCACATACACGCTGAAAAATTAGCGCTTAGCGCTCATACACACGAGACGGTTTTAACACGGCACGGTTTTTTGAGCCGGCTCTAGCGCCGCGCTGGCGTCGTGTGGTAAGCTTCATAGAGTTTCATACACGACTGACGACCACCCGCCCGTAGACCCGGTTTGACGCCGTTTAGTTCCGGCGCAAAACCGTGTCGTGTGCATGAGCGCTTATAGAGCAGAGCTACACTTTAATCATTACATAAAAGCGTCTTCGAGTTAAGCCTTCTAAGCCTCGAACGCGGTATATGACGCTTAGTTCTACGAGCTTCTAACCGTCACTTTTATATCATATGTCAGGTACGCGCCGTAAATGAAAGGCATTTCATGATGGATGATGAGGTATATTGTCGTTTTGGATTTGTAACCAGTTTTGGTTTATTTCCGTGTTCATTTTGTTTAGGGGAAAAAGTGTTTGTTTTAGCGGCTTTTTATTGTTGAGATCAACAACTCACTCAAAAAGTTTTTTTTTTTAATTTTTTAAATTTTTGTTAACAGACTGACAATTTGTTGCGTATTTCATTAATTAAATATCTGGTTGACCGAGCTTCGCTCGGTTTTTGAAATGTCTATATCTTGGGAACCGAGCTTTTCTCGAATATGGGACATCGATTCATTGAGCCGAAAAACCCCTAATCTGTAACTTTCATGAAAATCCTTGGAGCCGTTTCCGAGATCCTGATTATATGTATATAAATAAACAAGAATTACTCGTGTAAAGATATTAGAGTTTAATATAAAAATACAAACAACACCTAATCACACAGCAAAATGTTTGAATTAGGTCATCTTTGTCGTAAACCTTACCATGTCTTTTAAACCCAGGAAAACATATTATACGTCATGACTTTCTCCAAAGTAAATGAAAAGTCACAATGCTAATAGTATTGTCACCCGGTCCATTATCCATTTATAATAATTATACAGTATATCCATTATTATTGGGGATCCATCAAAGGACAGCATGGTGTCACATACGAATACTAATGGCGTTATCGATTACAGAAGCCAATTAGTCTTGAAATTGCATTTCATTTTGCTTTATAAAATATTTTTACGTTAAATTTAATATTATTTAAAAATATTGTGTCACCGTATAAATTAATTTAAAAATAAATAAAGCAGAATATTCCGGAATTATTAATTTTCTCAGAGGTGTGCTACCAAACGCTCATTTAATTAAAAACGTATTAGATAAACACGTTTCCTCATTGGAGAATATAATCAACATCTTTTTCACGTCAGAGAAATTATTATCACCGTCATCATTCAGCCTAAATGTATAGATATTTTTTATTTATATTACTTTATGCAGCTATAGCTCATAGAATACGATGAATATTTAATTAATGTTTAATAAATTGATACATATGGATGACCTTACCAACACTAGTCTTAAGGCGTTTCCTCACCGCAAGCATTCACCTGTAATGTAACGTTACAGATTGGAACATTCGAAGACAATTGAGCATCAAATTGCGCACTTTTATGTAACATTACAGGTGAATGCTCGCGGTGCGGGAGCGCCTTTATATTTTCTGAAGATCTCCTTCACTAACGACAGAAATTAATATTTACTTCTGCATGTTTGTGAAATTATTTCCCGTTACTAAAATTCGCGTAAAGTGTAGAGCAAACTGTGAAGTGTCATTTAGTAGGTAATTACACGGTTTGCGATATTCAGAATGCCACGCTACGTCGGTTCATTAATTTGACACCAGGTTACTAATATGAGACCTTTCTCAAGACTTTAATTTTATCGACGGTAAGCAGAGGTGGTAATTAATCGTGTGTCGTGTTCGGCAGTCGATATATCCACGTGGCTTCGGTACTTGGCGCCAAAGTGATCGATGACGCTATAACACCGTTCTTTGGGTTTATAATTGGGTAACGGGTACCTATCATTAAGGAGTATGTTTTGTTATACTTGTTGAATTATCTGTATAAAAGGTGATCAAGTGTATTTTGGATTCACGCATCAATTATGGACCAAAAAGAGGCTTGCAGGGAATTCCACTCCTTAGCTGTGCCCACAATAAAAGTATTGGCAAAACACTTTGTACGTACCGGAGGGATGTCCACCATATATCGATGGCGCATTGCCGTACGTCTTGAAAAGAAAACTGATGATGGATAGGGCCAGGTGGAATCAAGTTGTGCAGTTCCCGGCTCCGCACGGGTGGACATGATGGTTTTCGTCCTCTAAAACCTGGCGTTGATGATACAAACACAACAAAAACTGAAGTAGCCGAATCGGTCCAGCCGTTTTCGAGTTTAAATGGGCTTATCAATACATTTTGCGATCCATTTTTATATTACGTTTGATGGTAAGCGCCTGATGGTAAGTTAAAATGATTGTCAACATTTGCTTAAAAGTAACTGATACATTGACAAAACCGATTATAGCTATCATTAAAAGCACTTTATCGGCAGAAAATTCCACTCCTTAGCTGTGCGCACAATAAAAGTATTGGCAAAACACTTTGTACGTACAGGAGGGATGTCCACCATATATCGATGGTGCATTGCCGTACGTCTTGTAGTCCGATGATGGATAGGGCCAGGTGGAATCAAGTTGTGCAGTTCCATTGCACACTATCCGAAATGTTACCAATAACTTGATTAATTATTCGTTAAGTTAAACTGTTAGTTAAAATAATTTACATTCTTAACTGCTCATTCAAATATGTAGGTATAGCTTTTTAACTACATAGTTTACATAACTCATCATTAGATTGAACTGAAAATGGATGAATGAAAAATTCATGTACCAGCCAAAGTATTTTATTATATTATTTTATTCAATTCCGATAAAGGTTTGAAATAGGGACACTTTTGTGTAAGACACTTATAATTCTGTAGTATTTATTAGTAGGGAATCTCTTATTGTATTCTGCTTGGTGCAATATACAATTCTTGTATATACAGTATTCTATGCAATTATTTTAGACTGTAACTTGTTAAATCTATAAGCCAAACATCGAATTCCGTTTAGCTGTTCCGACTTGATTGAGTAAAAATATCTATCCAAACTTTTGCATTTATAATAAGCATTAGTAAAAATATTTCATTTAGCTTTTTTGCATATATTTACAAATGTTTCTCAAATGCTTTTCACATATAACTTGCTCCACATTTAAAACTAAGACGGTTTACTTTTAACTTTCGCTTTACACTCAAGCCATTAAGGAAAAAAATAACGAAGCCATTAGACCCGAGTAGTTTAACAGTAATTATTTTAAAATACTTTATATGGAACACACTCGGGGTTAAAAAACTGCTATCCTAGTAGCTAACACCTAGCATTAGTAGTCATGCGAGCTTTTAACCTAGTGACTGCTAAAAGCTCCGTTTATGGTGTTATGAAGCTTGTTAAGGGGCGTAATGCGAACCGTAAAGTAGTACATTTTGACGCTAACGATGACTGTATAATAGCCAAATATCTGCGTTAACACAAGGTTTCCGTATTTTACTTACAGTGTACCCTTTTTAGTTCTAATATTCAACTTAAATTCTTTACATATACTTAATTTTCTTACATGTGCACTAAAATTTTAAGTAGATTATAACTATAGCAATCACTCAAGCAATCTTTGTTTTATCTTAAACTCAATTTCCTGCAAAATAAATCAATGTTTGTTACTCAAACAATAAACACTCCTATTTAAGGAAGGAAATTAAAACAAAGAAGATTTGCTCAAACCCAGATAATTATAGACGTCACAAGAACAACTTACTTAAAGGTGATTACGTTCCAAATACACGAAGAGCCATCAGAAGCTAATTAACTAACAGAAACATCGCTGCGGGCAAAGGTGAACATAGCAGAGACATTAATTAAACTGTCAATCAAGCTTCCAATACTCGCGCGATGGTCGCTTTGATACAGTCCTCCGTCAATTTTGGGGGAGCTGTTGAAACTGTGGGAGAAACACGCATGGGAGATGTCAAATTCCCTAATAACACACCGCTTTTAGAATAGAATTGACTGACAGGATTAATAAATGGAGCGAAAAGGAAATGATAAGGTTGGATGTATGTGATTGACTTGCACGTACGTGGTAACTCACGATACGAGTAATTCCGTTTGTTAATCGAAGGTGGGTGAAGTGAAAATGCGCCTATACTGTGTTTTAAGTCAAGAAGTGCAGAGAGTGGAGAGCAGTGGTGGTCCAGTGGTATCGGTCCTGATTTACGAGTTGTAGGTCGTGGGTTCGAACCCCGCCATGTGCATTCATTTGTGTAATTTATTTCAGCACCACTGCTCTCAAAACGGTGAAGGAAAACATCGTGAGGAAACTGGCATGTCCTAGAACCAAAAGTTCGAAGACATGTGACATCTACCAACACGCGCTGGGCCCGCGTAATGGATTATGGCCCAATTCCTCTCACAGAGAAGAGACCTGTGTCCCAGCAGTGGGAACATTATAGGCTGGTGATGATGAAGTCAAAAAGTAACATTGCAACATTTGATTTGGTTGTACAATTCTCATTGATTTCATTTATTTAAACTTCATGTACACATAGTAGTACATAGGCGGACTTAATACCAAAAGTGATCTTTTTATGATGTAATTTATGCTACGGATTATGAAAATAGATAATATAAAGTATGTATAATCAATAGAATTTAATTAATATCAAAGCTACTGTCTAGACCCAGCCACCACAGTTTCGGACTTTTTTTTTTTTTTTTTTAGCGTGGTAAAATCATCAAACTAGATGTCCTCCAACCCCGTGGCAGGGCGGGAGGGACTGTCAGACTTCTACTGACTAAAATCCACGGTGTCCTTCATAGCCTGTTACGTTCCGGGGTTACGGTTAGGGAATAATCCCGCGACCCCGGCAAATGGCTTTGGCCCTTAATGAGAGGGGGGCCCCGTCATTATGCTGACGCTTTTTGAGGCGCGCGTAAAACACAACGCGCCTCGACCCGGGCAGGTCCTTGGTCGGGCAGCGAGTTGCCCTTTACTCGCTATGCCCGCGCCTACGGTGGTGCGACGTTCCGTCGCCGTGGGCGCCTACCACTGCGGCTGGGGCGGAAGGACGCTGTCCTCTCTCGAAGCGGCCTGCCTCCTCCTTGACGAGCATTACTGCCTCGCAGAAGGAGCTGACCGCTCCCACTCCGTCTCGCCCCGCAGCATGGCCGGCAGAGGTGCCTATCGCAGCCGTGAGGACACGTCGGTGCTCCGCCCAAGCTGGGCAGTCTTGCACCGTAGCTCCACCGTGTCCTCCGGGCGATACTTCGCGCGTGGTGGCACCCAGGCGTCTCCTCCTTTCGCATCAGACACAGGCCTCCCGAAACTTCCGTGTCCGGTGAGGACCTGCGTCAAGCGGTAGGAGGACGCCATGACTTCTCTCCAGCCACTCCTCAAAGAGGGGTCTTACCGCCGCAATTGCCGTGCCCGGCCGTCGGTCGCGACAGTCGTTCCTTCCATACTGCCCTGAGATCGCGCCGGAGGTCTTCGACTTCGCGAGGCAGCGGGGTCACGCCCCGGCGCTGCGCCTCCACGCGCCACTCATAGACGCGCTGGAGGGCAGTCGCCTCCAGATCCCAAGGCAGCAATCCGGCAAGCAGGTTGGCCGATTCGCCGGCAATCGTGCGGTATCCCCGGATCATTCGGATAGCCATGACCCTCTGGCATGCGACCAGCTTCTGTGGTCGCGTCCGGATGCTCAGGGCCCACACAGGGGCCCCGTAGAGGGCCATGGACCGCACGACACCAGCGTACAGCCTACGGCAGGAAGCGTTTGGCCCGCTGAGATTGGGCAGCAGTCGCCTGAGGGCGGCTGCTGTACGGTTCAGCTTTGGGGCCAAACTCAAGAAATGCTCCTTGAAGTTCCACCGGCTGTCGAGGACGAGTCCCAGGTACTTCATCGTCCTCGTGACGCCGATTGGAACTCCTTCCACCGTAATGCTGTAACTCGACTGTGGCACGTTACGGCTGCCATGAAAGCACATGGCCTCCGTCTTGTGCAGCGCCACGTCGAGTCTCAACCGCCGGATCCTCTGAACGACTGTCGCGACCGCTTCCGTCGCCACGTCGGCCGCCGCCTGGTGCGACTCTCCCTGTGCAAGGACGAGCGTGTCGTCAGCGTAACAAATTACGCTGACGCCGTCAGGGAGGTCGCTGCGCAGCACCCAGTCGTATCCAATGTTCCACAAGGGCGGTCCCAGGACCGAACCCTGTGGAACACCGCACGACATCTCTCGCCGGTTCCACTCTCCCCGGTGACCGGGGTAGATGACGGCTCTGTCCGTCAGGTAGTCCTCGACTATTCGGCGGAGGTAGGTCGGCACCCGGTGATATCGGAGTGCCTCCCTGATGCAACTCCAGGGCAGGGTGTTGAAGGCATTGGTGATGTCCAGAGACACCGCCAAGACGACCCTGCCCCGGGCCACTGCATCCCCCGTCGTGAGGGCTCTCACGCGCATGATGGCGTCCACCGTCGAGCGCCCCCTGCGGAAGCCGAACTGGCTCTCCGACAGGTTCGGGCCCACTCGATTCAGGTGCCCGGCGAGGCGGTCTGCAATGACTCTCTCAAAGAGCTTGCCCACCTCGTCGAGCAGCACAATGGGCCGGAATGCGGACGGAGAGTCCGCAGGGCGCCCGGACTTCTGGATCAGGACCAGTTTCCCCGTCTTCCAAGGAAGCGGGAACCGGCCCCTCTCCAGGCACGCGCTTAAGAGCCCCCCTAGTCGAGGCCCGAGAGTCCCGAAGGCCAGGACCCAGGCTTTTCCTGGCAGGCCGTCGGGTCCTGGGGCGGTATTTTTGGCTTTGAGCCGTTGTACCGCCACTCTCAGGTCACAGTTTCGGACTTTGAAATAAAATTTTCGATTGGATTTTCGTCGTACGTGTTGCTGTATTGGCTCAGTAGCGAGTGACATAGGAGCGCAATGTATTAGAAAGTTAGTTGGTTCTGACATGAGCCGGTACTAACCTCGCCAATACGCATTGATCCTCGACGCCTTATAGAAAATAGTTCCCTCTGGAGCAACAGGACAGACTTTCCTATTTGATCACTTTTTCATAATGTCCTTTTTCCCAAATGGTACTGTACATAATTAATGTGGATGACACAAAAATTATGTGTATTTATTCTTTTCAGTTAACGGTCGCGGGACTTATTCCATCACCGTGACCCCGAAACATAAAGGGCTATTTAACGGACACCGTGGATTTCAGTAAGTACGAGTTTGACAGTCCCTTCCACCCTGCCCGGGATGGAAGGACTCATATGACGGTTTTCCAAAAAAAAAAAGTGGTACTGAACACAAATAAGGTGGATGACACAAAAATAATGTCAGGGACTGTACATATTCTGTCCAGTTGAATCTGTCCAGTTACGAATCTGTGCAGTAGTTCCAGAGAGAAATGGTGAGAGTTGTAATAAACGTAACGAATTGCAATCACGAAACAAATATTTAATGTCCTTTCAGTTACAAAATATGCAAAATAAATACCAAACTGAAGTCTGGCAGCATTGCTGTATGAAACGTCAAAATGTTGCCAGCCTTTTCCAAAGCGACGCAGTAAATGATGCCACAAGTAAAATAAGTAAATCACCATCAAACAGACTTATATATGAGCTTGTAAACGTGTGCAGCTTGTCATAGAATAGATCACCAAGCACAATATTGTTACAATGAACGTACACAGTGAATCTAAACGCTCACATACAATAAGTAGATCTATTCATAAAACCATACTGTGTATTTCGATCGAAAACCGTAGTTTTTGGAACGCAGTTCCTTATCGCGCGTTGTGAAAGGGGCTAGACGGAAAAAATTCTTACGAAAAGTTGTCACGACACTTTTTGGAACGAAGTTCCTTATCGCGCGTTGCGAAAGGGTGCTAGAGCTCAAAGAGTGGAGTGGAGTGGAGCGGAGCTTAGCTGAGCGGAGCGGAGTGGAGTGGAGTCGCGACGATTAGATTTGTTGAGTGTATACAGTAACTTCGTTCCATCCGGGTGTCCCTTGACACCTCTCAAGTTTTTGTTGTTCCGCAGCTTGTTTAGAGTATTGTATTGTTCAAGATTAACCTAGAAAGAACATTTTCCGTCTTACCACAAAAATAAAAACCCGTTGAACGCTTGTCTAAAAAACTGTAACTGCATAATGACCCTTTTATCAAGGAGAAATGTCGTTTTGACATTGTCAATTTTTTTAGACAAGTGTTCAACGGGTGTTTAATTTTTTTGTGGTTAGACGGTTTGAGTTAAAAAGTCTCATTGGGTCTAGCCCAGATTTTAAACCACCATTTCTTGTATGAGAGACGAGGTCTTTACATCTCAACTGTATTTTTTTTTTCGGAAACATGAAATGCAAGAAAATATATCTAAAGCTTACTCCACAGAGCTAAGCTTGCAGATTTATTTTTATGATTTTTTTTGATAATTCTTTGAAATTACAGTCCGCGATCATGATATTATAAATTATGAGATAACTCGGAATCGTAAATCGGATTACAGGGGTCTGTCGGTAGGCCAAAACACTTTTTGAAACGAATGCAAATGAAATGTATAGGCTGTTCCCCACAGTTTCGACCCAGCTACTCGGCTCCTTTTGATTGTAGCGTAATGTTATAACCATCCTCGATAAATTAACTACCTTTCCAACAAAAATTAATGTTTGAATTCCAACTATAAGTTTCTAAGATCGTGTTCAACGTCTACAACCAAAGAAAACAAACTCTTCAGCGTTTTAATAATGGTATACATATAGCTCTCGCAGTTACATTTTTTACGTGTACTGGTTTATTTTACCGTGTCATTTTATTTATATATAATTGACGTTACAAGAATAACTAATTTTATTCGACTAATAATAAAAAGATAGGCTGAACAGAAACGCAACTCAAAAATAGTTCTTATTCAAGTGAAAACTCTGGAAGACTCGATTGGCAGAGTGCCTGAGTGATTTCCTTTGAGTGCATCTAGTCAAAGGTACAGAACGACCAAATCTGCATAGCAATATGTAGGATATCTAGAGTTTTCGTCTGATGTAGGATATATGTGTAGGTTGAATACAAAAATAAGCCAGTACTTTTTTTATTGAACGGAAAATTACTCTACGACGTAGGTGTCGTGGCTGCCAACCAATACATAGGTACCATTTAGACAAAAAATAATCGTATGTCTTATGTGTATAATAGAGCAATGGCGGCCCCGGGGTATCGGCCCCAACTTACAATTTGCAGGTCTTTGGTTCGAGCCCAGGCAGGTGCATTACCAGCTACTTTGTGTAATTTATTTCATCACCAGTGCCCTGAAACGGTGAAGGAAAACATAGTGAGGAAAGCAGCATGTTATAGAACCAAACATTCGAAGACATGAGAAATCTACCAATCTGCATTGGCCACTCCTCTCACAGAGAGGAGGCCTGGGTCCTAGCAGTGGGAACATTTATTGGCTAAATGACGTGTATTACATGTTTATTTTTATGGAAAATGTAATAAACCATATGAACACATCAGGTTCTCGATATCCCACTTACGAGTACTTTCGTTAAAGTGCTTTCCATTATGTAGAGTAGTCACCAGATAATCGGTTCTACTCTGTAGGTTGATAGCCCAAGTATGAACTAAAAATTAAGAATGCCAAAAAAAGGAAAAATAAATACTGGACTGAAAACGCAACCTTGTACAGAAGTCAGCTAGATAAAACAAACAAGGTGGATTGACGATCTAGAGAAGGTTTTAGGAATTTGCTGGTTTAAAAATATCTACATGTATCGCTCGTAGAACTGACAACCGATGGGGAAGAAAAGTTCTTGAGTGGCGACCACGGACCGTAGTCGCCACTCACTGCTTAGGCAGGTCTCCCACTAGGTTCGACGAACATCGTGAAGGTCGCGGGCAGCCGATGGATGCAAGTGGCGAATTGCGTCGTTCGGCGTGGCGGTCTAAGGGGGAAGCCTATGTTCAGCAGTGGACGTCCTCCGGCTGATGATGATGATGATGATGATCTTCGTCAAAACTGGTTTACATAACAAAAGAAGGAATACGAGTTAAATAGTTTTTCTAACTTTCGGAGTAATTACATTTTTCAATGAAAATAGTCTAATTAACATTTTTGAACATGTCAGTCAAGAATCTGCATTCACAAATCATATCAAAAGTAATTTCCTATATCCACATATCAGCAACCAATACTTATCTATTAATGAACGGAATTTAGACACCACTTTTGACGTCGATAACTTCGCCATATAAAATAAAAGGGCTCTGGTTCCGCTAAATTATCGCTCAGTTGCGGTCACTACCCTGCATGTAATAGGTATTTGAATTATGTACACGAACGATTTAGTGACGGCGGCACGGCAGCCCCGCTTTGATGCTCCGGTGAATGCATTGCTGAAATTGTGATGTGAAAATTATCGATGGAGGTGTGACTTTTGGTTAATTTCAATACCAGGGTATTCTGATATGTAGCATTTGGTTTTTAGCCTTGTTGTTTAAGTAAATAAGGCTCGGGCTTGCGAACGGCAAGTATAACTGGGCGACTCGTAGATCTGACCATGGTATTCCAGCTGTTAACAATGTGATCACTTTTCGAAAAAAAAGTTGAAGGCGAATAAAAATTATTACACTTTTTGAAAAAAAAGTTCTGAAGCCGCCATCCCTTTAATGAAAAAAAAAACAAGGAGTGCCGGTAGAAGTGAAAACTTTTTTGTTACTGTTTTAAAAATGACGTACTCATTTTCGATCAGGGTCACGTGACCCTGACGCGAGTTTGGTCACGTGACCCTGACGCGAGTTTTAAATTTTTTACCCATTACAGAAAAAGTGTACAACGCCGCTAAAGAAGTTTTCACTTCAAAAAGAAATATTACAGTTTTTAGTAGGTATAGATATTTAACAAAAATCTTCGTAATCGTTCGTAATCGACGACGTCTTTGTAAATCTACAATCCTTGTTAATAAATACTATTGGTTTGTTCCCTAAAAAATTGTCGATTTTTTTTCTGTTAGTGACTAATGTCGAAGCGCGGGCAGGCTTATTTTTTCTTACATGAATGATTGGAGGTCTAAGAATGAGAAGAATTTGTAGCTACCAAAATGCATTCACCGACTAACGAATACGGTCATAATAATTCCGAAAAACATCCCATTTCATGATCTTCTAAAAGAAACGTGCCATATGCTACCAAAATAAGGCTACAAGGTATGGGATAAAATATTCAACCATCTCCACAAAAAGTAAGTAGCTGTTACATGCCATGGGGTTCACTTCACCACATTTTTCGTAAAAATAAATACACCAGTCATAAAAAATAATTGACACTCAAGACGCCCCAGCTATCAATATTGTGATAACCTCGTTATGATGTCTATAAACCAACAAAATAGCCATTTGACCCACTTTATATAATGTAATATGGCAGCTAAGTTATTCCGTATATTAATATTGGTGCTTGCTTGACGTTCGATCAAATCATCATTGAGTGAAGCATGCAATTTGATTGGCTTGATTAAGTATCCAGTTCCACAATAGAACTGGCGGAAATGCATCGTGATTGAAGCCTTGTGTGGCATTTCCTTTATCTTCATACGACACATGGGTAATTAGTTTTCACTTGCCTTCAATACATCCAAGAAAGAAAAACTAATACGATTGTTTTTAGAACGAAACGAATAATTTTTTTTTTTTTTTTTTTTTTTTTAGTTAGCCTATACTGTCCCACTGCTGAGCAAAGGCCTCCCCCAATTCCTTCCAGGAATTCTTTTCATGGGCCGCTTCGAACCAGCTCTCATGGTGGGCGTCTAGTTCGTCTCGCCATCTTTTTCTGGGCCGGCCTCGGCGGCGCCGTCCATCTCCCGGCACTCATTGGGTGGAGATCTTCGCCCAGCGGTCCTCTTGCATCCGGCAGACGTGACCCGCCCAATCCCACTTCAGCCTAGCAGCTTTCCTACCAACATCTATTATGCCAGTTTTGGAACGCAGCGTGGTGTTTCGCACCCTGTCTTCTCTTTTCACACCTAGAATGCTACGTTCCATTGCCCGTTGGCAAACTCCAAGGCGGGACTTTTGCGATTCGGTGAGTGACCACGTCTGAGCACCGTAGGTTAGGACGGGCAGAATACACATATCGATGAGTTTACGCTTCAGGGAAATCGGTAGATCACCCTTCATTAGCGTCTTCATGGACCAGTAGCTTTTCCAGGCGTTCTCGACTCGACGATCGATTTCCCTTTCTTGCCTGTTTTCGAAAGATACTAACTGGCCCAAGTAGATATACTCATCGACATAGTGTATTATCTGCCCATCTACCTCGACCCTACGCTTAGTGCTGTTGGTCATTATCTGGGTTTTTGACCGATTCATCGCGAGTCCCACTTTGCAGCTGGCTGTGCTCAGTTCTTGGAGCATAGTCTGTAGCTCTAGAGCTGTGGGGGCAAAAAGAACTATGTCGTCGGCAAAACGGAGGTTTGTAAGCCTCTTATTGCCGACTACAATGCCCTTGGTCGCGCATGAGGCAGCTAGGGTTCTGAACATCTCCTCTAGAGTACTAGTAAAGAGCTTTGGAGAGAGCGGGTCGCCCTGTTTAACACCCTTTTGTATTCTAAATGAAGGTCCTGGAGTATTTAGTTTTATGTTTGCGGTGCTGTTATGGTAAATAATTTTTAAAAGGTCTATATATTGTTGCTCTAATTCCTGATTTTCTAATGATTTGAATATTTCTGAGTGTTTGATACTATCGAAAGCCTTCGTATAATCTACGAAGGCTAGGTAAAGTGGTTTATTAAATTCTGAATATTTCTCCAGGATCTGGTGTAAGGTCTGTAGGTGGTCGGTTGTGGAAAAACTAGGACGAAATCCGGCTTGTTCAGGTGGCTGCTGTTTATCAAGTTTGTCATCTATGCGATTGTGTATAATTTTGGTAAATATCTTGTAGATGTGAGACGTTAAGCTGATGGGGCGATAGTTGCCAATATCACTTCTGTCGCCTTTTTTATGCAGAAGAACTATATTCGAATGGCACATCGATTTCGGGACTTTTCCTGATTGTAATATGGTATTGAACAGGTTGGTAAGGTGGGGCAATAGGGTGGTAGAGCCGATTTTTAATGCTTCTGTAGTAATTCCATCTTCTCCAGGACTTTTGTTATAGCGCATAGTATTGAGTGCTTTACGCACTTCGTAACCGTTTATTTGAGGGATGGTATTTGAACAGTTGTATTCTATGTTTATATCGGGTGGCGGATGGTCTGAGTATAATTTTTAATAATGAAAAATTAAAAGAGTGAATGGTTAGGCCTGCTAAAAATCTTATTGACTGAGTGATCTTCTCTCAGTGATTTACAAATTTATATATTTCAAATTTCGTAAATAGATAACACCTTAAGCCAATGCAGTGTTAATACCACAAAGATACACATACTAAACTTACATTGCCTACTAAAAAACTATGAACAAGTACTATTTAAATACAATAAACATACAATACGAAAAGTCTAATACAATCTTAGTTAAACATTTAAGTTTACCTGTAATATGTAAAAACAGTATCATGACAATTAATATTATACTCTACTGAAAATACTAAGCAGTTTTCATTCATAAAGTCTTCCTGCTAGCAGAATTTACGATGCTGTCTAAGAAGATTTAATATAAAACGATGAAGACAGTTTGAAGTCTTCAAAGTATTTGTTTAATAATATTAGAAAACTCATTTCGTCTAGAAGCAAACCTTACAGCAAGATTACTACGAATCACGGGATATCTTAAAACGTTACCAAGACCCTGGAACACAAAGAGCAAATTTATGAACAGGGTTGTTTATAAAGGTACTTATTTGATGTATTATTGACCCCAAAAAAAGAACTATTCTTAATAATTTTCCCTTTAATGTTTATAGTTTCCGGCAAGAGATAAGGAGGCCCTTATTGTTTTATGAGTCTCATGTCAGAAAATAGGTCAAAACGACACTTAAATGCAATGAACTATCAATCGATTAGGTTGGGTCGTGCTGTTTAATATCACTCATTATTTGATAAATTATGGAATCAGGCGTTACTTTGCGTAACTCGTTATTTGGCCAAACCTAAAATATCTAGGTAGTTTTTTTTTATTCATCATCATCAACATCAGCCTATAATGTTCCCACTACTGGGACACAGGCCTCCCCTCTGTGAGAGGGGGTTTTTTTATTCATTTTGTGATAAATCTATTTTGAAAATTTTAACTTTGCTACCTAACTTTTTGTAAAAGACACAATATACACTAACCTCAGAAATACAGTCCCAAATAACCATAATTTTCACGATAGCGAAACAGAGGTCCCTGTTATTTAAATAAAACGAATATTATTTCGGTAGTCTGTATATTGTACGTGATGGCAGTACGATAAGCAATAAGGCGTCATATGGGAGGGAATATCATACCAAGAAACGAAAAGGAAAGGGCAAATAAATGTCCAAATTGATTTCCGGTACCTTTTTATTTAGAATACAAGAAACGTCCCAGTAAACTCCACTGAACTCAATTGTAGGGGTCTGTACATACGCAAATTTGATTACCAAAGTCGTCAGAACTCCTTGGTCCATCGAAAAAAAAAGTTGCAATGGCCGTCCTTCTCAGTTGGTTCTCTAAAGATTATTGAATTTTACCAACATAATCTGGCAAGCGCCAGATGCGGCCTCTCTCTCAAGCGAATGATCGCTATTCCTCTATTTACTCTAGTGGGGTGAGCCCGGATAATGGTATATTTATTAAATAGAGGCGCATTTATTAGCCAGTTCGAACAGTTTTTGTTGTTTCACGTCCTTTATGGGATTATTGTGATAATTAATAAAGTTTAATTTATTACGCGGAAGCTATTGTTTCCGCTATGTTGCCGATAGAATAATAACGTTAGTTTTGTCGTATATTTCAGCAATTTTGAATAAATATCGGCAGTAAAGTCAAAGCAATTCAATTCTCTTCAATTATTTTATGGAAGATAAAAACAAGAACTACGTCTTGAAAAAACCCTTTCAAAGAATGTTGTTCTACAAATTGTCTGGCGCCCAAAAGATTTATATTCGAATTTTGTAGGCTACAGAATTTATTAAGGTTGGAGATACAATTTCAGTATTTAGTTTCAGCTACTGTGCGTGGGGAACAATGTGTCTAACGACAAAAAGAATAGGCTAGCTAACTGAAAAAATCAAATGAGTACGTGCTTTAAATTATCAAAAACTTTACTAGTATTTTTCTTTTGTTCCGTAAGCCAAAATTGACGAATATACGTCGTTATTAAATTTCATATTAAGTCACTTTGGCTGGATTAAAAAAGCGGGAGACCGTGAGCTGTGGCGCTCCCTGGGACCAGGCTTATGTACTGCAGTGGACTGCAGTAGGCTGAAATGATGATGGACAAATTACATTATTGATGCAGTCATCATGACCATTCATGATCACCTTGCTCTACTGTAAATTCTTCCAGATTGTTCCACGTATCAGCCCCACTGGTAAAGTTGAAGAATGTACCCTCCTGATATAAAGGCACACACCAAATGGGTTAGGTCAGGACATAGGTAATGACCAAAAGAACGTCCATGCTGTTCGCAGTGTAATTTATGTCCTATTTAGTAAGGTTGTTTTTAGTACACACACTACACTTAGACCGGGCAAAGTGGAATAATTCTCACTATATATTATATCCTTCTACAAGTTCCTTCCTTTTTTTGCTCTTGTATTTATATCGATAAGTTTGAATCGGAAGGATCCTTCGAGCCGCGAGTTTCCGCACATTAGGCTTCCAGATAGACCTCACGCTTAACGGTCCATATCAAACGGTTATTGTATTTATGTACAATGTACACATATATAGATTTGATGTGTTAATTATAATTGAAAAGTGACTGAAACCAGAAGTGCAATTTATGGTAAATAAAATAATAACATGAACATATTTTTATATAATTTGAAGACACGGTTGGCGCAGTGACTGAACTGAAGATACTAGAGATATTATTCTCGGTGACGTTTTTTTTTTATAAAAATAACTTTTATTCATGGCTGGCTATCTTCATCATCAGCCAGAAGACGTCAACTGCTGAACATAGGCCTCCCCCTGGCTGGCTGGCTGACTATGATCATGTTATTCGCAATTCAGATTTTGGAAATTTGATATTTCACTTCAGTCTACTTCAGAAAAAAACCCCATCACTAGATGTCACTACCAAAAGGGTTAGTTATTCGTATTTCTGAAGTTGGGTGAAGCGGGGCCAAATCTGTGCTCATTTTAGAAGGTAGATAATATTGTTTTTATTTCATGTGAATTCAGTTGAAAAGGTTTTAATTAAATCCAGCTGATTCTTCAAAACAGCCGATATGCACGAATCATCTACATGACAAATTCGGAACTCGTTATGAAATAAAGAAGAAAAAAAGATTACCAAATAAACTTATTTCAATGTTTTCAGTACAAAGCAAGCAATGATGGATCGGCCACAGTTCTTTCCAACTCATCCATCATTACATTCTTTTATAAATTAATGCTACACAAAGCCATCATAACAACTCTTGTTAATTATTTTCTAGAATAATTTTCGCGAATAATAATTATCTTTCTCGGATCCTAAAACTAATTAAGAAAATCACGAGTTCAAACTCGTGTAGACGAACTATGAAATATAAGGTAAATATTTTAGCTCAAGTTATGTCTAGACAGCTAAAAGAGAAGAAAGGGTGATATATTTATTTATGAAAGTAGGTTTAGAAAACGACCTTTTTTCGCGTGATAAAAATATCATTACATGAGTTTACCCTGGGTGGAGCGGAACGGGCTTTAAGAATAGTAATGACTGAAATCCACGGAGTTCCTTCAAAAGTACTTTACGTTCCAGGGTCACGGTTACCTAGTAAGCGAAAATTGACCAATAAATATAAAAATCTGTCCAAGTGCGAGTCGGACTTAGACAATTTTTGACGATGTCAAACAACCGAAAAACAACAAATTATGTACAAAAACCTCAATAAAACAAGTTTTTTTGTGAGGGTCCCCTTAAATATTTATTTTTTAGTGATTGCTGTTACAGCAGTAATAGAAATGCATAATCTGTGGAAACATGTGTCTAATTATCAAATTTCATGAGATATAGCCTGGTGGCAGCCAGACAGATAGACAAACTAACGGACAGCATATTCCCAGTAAATTACCCTCTAATTTGGATTTAAAACTCAAATTAAAGAGGAATTTAAAATATATGATTCTTACCATAATTAGTTTTAAATGAATGAGAACAAAGATAAAAACGCAGGAATTTACTCATATCAAGCAACAGTTATGATGTCATATGATTTGACTCAGGTAAATAATTCTTTACGAGTAGTATGTTCTGTAGGAATGTTGTCTCCGATTACAAAACAACCTCGTTCGTTATTGTCAGTCTATCCTACTAATATTATAAACGTGAAAGTTTGTTTGGATGCTTTAAAAAAGATAAAAAATCAAAATGGAAAAAAGGTTATTGAAAATTTTAAAGGCATACCCAGGTTCCAGCTGCAGAGCACCTGAACCCGGAATCCCGCACCGGACACGTCCGATCAGTCCCACGGTGCTCTGGGACTGATCGGACGTGCAACACTAATCAGTTTTACCCAAAGTTTGACGTGGAGTCTCTAGATCAGCCTAGCACTTCCAAGTCACCGGCACCATCAACAGAGCGGGCACAGAGTGCCGCTCCGCGATTGGAGGGGGCGCTGGTGCTTGGGTCGGAGTCTGACTCGGCATCAGACGCCAAGAACTCCCAGAGCGTAGGCTCTGGAAGTGTAATGAGGAGGGATGATGTTTGTGACTCTTTCACACAAAAACTTCTGAACTGATTTGTACACAGATGGTTTATAACCTGGATTAACACAAAGGACAGTTTTTATGCCAATTTTATGTTCCCGTGGAAGAATTTTCGATTTGTAGCGGGTAAAGCCGCTGGCAACACCTAGTACATTTATGACTATCTCTTGAGCCAATTATTTGATAGTGTACTGTCTATTTTCCTTACTTTATGGTAAAAAGAAAATAGTTCCAGGATATGAAGGTTATTAGGATTATTGGCAAACCTTTTTGGAAGACATTTATTGATATGAAGTAGTTTATTTTGCTTGTTATATTTTAATGTTTATGCAGCAACAAAGGTGCTTGGCCAACTTTTATTGCTAGGATGGTAACAAATGTATTTTAAGAGTAAGGGTTCTTGTACACGGCGCATGTAACCGGCGCTAGGGCCTCAACATGCACAATCTACATGTGCCGTGTACACTGTACACGCCCCCTGGGGGAAGCTTGATCAAGTAGCTTGCGCATGTTACTCACGCGGGTACCGTGCACCTCTACTTGCGCGGGTTACATGCGCCGTGTACAAGCTCCCTAAGCTCCTTTGTACACTAGGCAACGCAGGTCTCCGATACCATACGACTTTGGTATCCATCGACTCATGCCTATGTACGAACCTCTATGGATTTCTATTGAGATAGTCACCAGGATGCCAAAGTGGAGCTTGGGTTTCCTAGGAAAGCGGTGCCGTCGTAAAGCGATCGTAAGAGAGCGGTAAATGACGTCACTAGAACGAATTACGTAGACAACATACATAAAATGGCGCAGTTTCTTATAGAGCGGTAACTAACACCGTAACGTCAAAAAGCAGTGCCACGATTTGCATGACGGCCGTCTTGTCGGTGTCAGATCCTTTCGTTTCGTTTGTTTTAAATAAATGACGGTCTGTTAAAACGGCCGAGGAACTTTGCACATATCGTCACCGTATTGACGGCCGCCTTTTTGCATCCATAATATCACGGCCGCTACATGACGGCACCGCTTTCCTAGGTAACCCAAGCTTTAGGTATCGGAAACTTGTCCTGACTTGTGTGATCGTCTAGTGTACGAAAAGGCTATGTATCTCAGAATACTTATAGTATATACCTACAAACGTAACTTAGCCTATGAATTCAAATGCGGGCATCATCAGAAGTATTCTTAAAGTCGTAATCCCCACGGAACCCAAAAGACATTACAACAAGATACGAGCAATTTGCAACACAAACATTCCGCAATAAATTCTAACGTATAAAATAATAAACGTCAAAATGTTCCAAGTCATATTTCAAAGTAAGCTTTAGCAGAACTATCGCGAGTACACACCGACAGAAACCAACCGCCATTTCCATACGATATAATGAAATTGTTTCTAACATCTAACTTCAAAAGCCGAGTACAATAGAATAGTGGGAAATACCAACACCACCCTCAACTGATGTTGAAAAGAAATCGTGACACAATGCAAAATCTGGGACGGCGCTTATTGGAAATATTTCTGTTCAGACGGAAATAATATTGGACATATGAATAAAATTCTCATACCAATGAGACAAAGACCTTTCGATCTGTCATAAAGGGTGCCTCCACAAGCTAAATCAAGTGAGTAATATGACGGGGCCCCCCTCTCAGAGGGCCAAAGCCTGCCGGGGTCGCGGGATTATTCCCTAACCGTAACCCCGGAACGTAACAGGCTATGAAGGACACCGTGGATTTTAGTCAGTAGAAGTCTGACAGTCCCTCCCGCCCTGCCCGGGGTTGGAGGACTCATTTGATGATTTTACCACGCTAAAAAAAAAAAAAAAAAAAAAAATCAAGTGAGTAATTGAAATTTTGTTGAGTTTTCTTACATTTGGGCCATGTTTATGAGACGTTTATCTAATTAAGGCCTATAATTATTTTTTCTCTTAAATCTAGCCCAGATACTAAAATGAAACTTCAGATAGAGCGAGCTCACGCAAAAGAACTGGTACTCTTACGCACAGACAGAATAAATTAATTGTATTGTAATGTGGTGGTTTTAAAATAATTATTTTAAAACTATTATTATCAATGTTCTTTGTCATACTCAAACAAGTGTCTTAACTTTTAACAGGATTAATATTCATGTCATGTCTCTCTATGGGGAATATTGTGGGGTGAAAATTTACCGTCTAAATGGTAATTGGACTTGAACGATTTTTGCAAGCGATACGACTGATGATCGACTGAAAACTCAAACCGTTCAAATACGCAATTACAACCGTTAAATTGTTACACAAAACCTCAGCTGTTCATACTTTCAATAAATAACTGGTACTTTTTAAATATTCCATTCAAAAAAAATCTCTTCAATAGCCTCATAAGTTGGTTGAAAAAATTAAGAAGGTACTCTAAACATTTCGAATATCAAGGTAAAATGCAACACTGCAGCAGCCCGAGGCCATGCCTGTGTGTTTCAAAACATGATTTTCATCACAACGGTATTTAAACTAGAAACACATTTCCCTCTTCGCAGTCGTGTTCACAGCTCTTCCTGATTCTTTGTAAAAAAACATTTTAAGAATATTTAAGTTGTGCTGCTTTGACGCGGTGTAAACAGCAGCGAAATTAAATTTTGCCACCGCTTTTGCTATCCTTCACCCACGAGATTTCTCTTTGTCCCCACCTATTTGGTTTAAGTTTATTTATACTGGGATTTCAAAGAACTAGTGACAAATTACAGCGCAGTGTTGTTTCAAGAACGCTTTAGACAAAATGCATTTATTTAGACAGTTAATGGACATTTTGCCGAGTTTATTTAACCGGAACCTTTGTCAAATAAAGAGTTGATTTATTAACAATTATGACGGACACTTTAGGAAGCCAGTGAATTATAAAAGTGAAACAGAACATTAAATACACAAAGGAAAATGAGTAACAAAACTTCTACGTCTATAACGTTGTTATGAAAGAATAGTTTGTACTGTCTGTGATGAAATAAGGGAAGATGAAATTTTCACCAAAGACACAAACAAGATTACCGCCAGTTCGCACCCGTCTATCAGACGGGTTGTATAAGTTTTTTTTTTATCAGAATATTGCTCGCTCTATTTACCCGCTGCCAGCAACTAAATAATCCGTACATCCTCCGCAGATGTAATCCTGACATGCAATCTCCGGCGCCATCAATCAGGAGGGGGGTCGAGGACATCGAGGAGGGAGGGAGGGGTACCACCGACATCAGAGACACGGCCAGGATTATACGAACATAATTATTCCCAAAACGTTCGCCGATCGAACCGGGATTACATCTTGCACAATTAAAACCATACTTTGCTAGTTGTTATGCGATCGCGCGCCACCGGGGCACGAACTTCCGCGGTTACCTAACAAGCCTACGCCGCGCCGATAACAGTTCCCACCACAAATAAACGTGTAACGTAAACATTAATTTAAACTCATTTTCTATAACAAATATTGTCAGCACTGTTATTAACTCGTGTTTAATCCCAAATCGAATTCACGTTTGATCTACGGCAATGAGTACCGAAGCAATCCACTTAATGATAATCTCCCATAAGGGCGGAACTTGGAAGGTTTTTGATGGCCATCTCAGTCGGAGAATGACTAGCATTAATAACGAGTATTATAGGTACGACGATATTTCTGCGGCAACCGACGATATCTACCTCCGCTCGCCTCGTTACGGGGATTTTGGATGAAATTAATACGGATCGTTAATCAAATACCCTCTAAGCGCTGAACGATGCGGGAGGCCTTAGATAATCATATTTTTTTCGAGATAACTTTCATGCTTGTTACTCAAGCGTCGGGTATCAAAAGTGAAAAAATTATGAACGTACTAAGTAATTACTGAGGTCAATCAAAACTGTCTCACTATACTTACAGTTTCTTTTGTAGGACGGCTAGACACATAATAAGGCTATCTGTCTTCGTCAGCGCGTGGCTACAAGATGCCATAAATCTGTTGTTTACGAGTTTGTATCAGCATAGAGGCGACTTCCCGTCGCGATGTCGTTCCGCCAGCGTATTGCCTCCGCCTCAAAGATGACACTGACGCTGTAACACATTTGTCAATGTCTCCAGCACAGATTTGAAAATGCTTGCTTTTATTCAACTTAAAAGCCGTATCATGGCCGACGCTCTAGTTTCCGATAGCAAATCTATGTAGTTACGTTCGCTTCGAGTTTAGTAACAAAATATCATGTAAACCGTTCAATCACTAACATGGCGAGCGCTTTTAAAATGTGGCTCGTGAGCTGGAACGTTGGGGTGCAAAATTGGCACGTCAAATAAATTCTTGTCACTCGTAAATACTTTGCATAAATTGGATTCAAGGGAATTCCCGCAACAAAGAAGGCAGACGGCTGTTTCAATAAAGAGAACGATTGGATCGCTTTTGACGGAAAGGCAGAGCGGTGATCGCGCGGGCACAACGTTGTTTCCCCTTTAAACTTTTTTTTCCAAAGAAACGTAAGTAACGATTGTGACCGCAAATCGAGTTGTTATTCATTCATTCTGCATAAATCGAAAAATAAACTTTGTGAGACGCCAATTTTGTTTTATGCTCTTTCTGTTTGCATTTATTTCCTTCTGCTGGTTGTTTCGTTGCAACTAGAAATGAGTTACGTGGTCTATCTATTGATGGTTTATTGTGCCAATATCGAACGAAATAAGTAACATACTATTTTGTTTAAATCCTGAAAGATTTACACAAGTCATAACAGTTAATTTAAAAGATGAAAAGATGCAACTTCAGTAATATTTGGGTCGCAATCATAAACAAAAATAATAATGAACTTCCATTTCTCATTTCAAACTCAGTATTTTGTTTATAAAACTTGGTCGTTACAGGTAATTTATAAACTTACTTGATAAAGTTGTTTGATTTATGTCAACCTTTTTAGAATAAGTTAGAGACCCTTGTGCTATCAATTTGTTTATGACGTTTCCTTAGATCTTCAAGTGGCTGTTCGTACTTTACCATTTCTGAAATGAGTTAATTTTGAGGACAACTAATTATTCCGAAATGATACGTTAATTAAACAAGCAACATAATTAATTTACTTACGAATTAAGTCACATTTACAATCCAGGCAAACAATTTGCTTAATGAAATTAAATAGAGTTCGCCAATCGTTTGGTCGTTGGCGACTCTTTTTATCTGAATTAGTAGCGTACATCAATCTTAATTGCCTAAAATTTTTCAGGATCTTAATTTTATTTTTTCCACTGTGAAACTGAAAGCTATCAGTCAATTACGCCATACTTTTTTGACGTTTTGTCGATTTTAACTTAGTCCCGTGAACGGCAGCTAATATTGATGAATCATGTAACGTGGCCTTCACGGCCTTTCAAAATCCTACTCAACTTTTTTGATTTATTTTAAGCTTTAGAAAATTTTCTATAATGGCTGCGACGTGTTACGAGTATTGTGGAACAGAGAAAGACGACCAACCGGTGTGAAATATACTACAGTAATTACGAGTACGCCAGCAACAGGAATACGTTCTACAAAGTAATATCTAGTGGCACAAATTCTGCTCACGGCTACAAATCAAACGAATAAACAGCCAGAAATTTTCCACCAGACGTAACACATTCGACAGGCGTGATTCAGGCCCAAACTGTGCACAGAATGGACACGCCACTCTGTAATCTGTCCCGGCAAACCGTGCGCTGCATAAATTAGCTGTAGTTAAAAGCTCCCTTTTAATGGGAAGACCAAATGAATGGGCAGCGTTGGTCGACGCCAGCGCTTTTCCCGAATTTCGGCCCGAAATCGTAGGAGTAATAGTAGATAGAACAAACTGGTTGTGCCAACCGCAAGCATTTAAAATTGCTCTTCGCATCGACGCGCCCGCTGTAATCGACGGTTTGAACTGAATTGAATCTGTTCTGAAGTACCTACCTACGTTTGAACTTTTACGTCAATTGGTGTAATCGAGAGAAGGGAAAAGCGCATTCATGAAAACACGTCCCTCACGTTTTCAGAGCTGTAAATGTATTTGGAGGTATTTGTCTGGCAGTTTTTTTTTAAATGATGATTATTTTGATTGTCATGTTTTGTACTAGTTCAATAACAATTAAATAAAGCTTTAACGTCTTAAAACAGACAGTCATCATTGATAACGCAATAAATATCTAGTATTCCATTGAAAAGCAAAATAAAATTATTGGTGAAATTCACTTCATCTCCATAGATGAGCAAAAAAGTTCATCACAATTTGGTGGCGTCTAAAATATTTTTATCTCAAACAATAATTGTTTAGACGAGGCATCCTACCGACGGTAACTACCGACAGATGGAGCAGTTAGACGCACGTGCGACAAACTCCATCCCCACCACGTTATTTATGAGGTTGGTACTAAATAAACGTCAGTTGTGGTGCAATTGTAAGCGTAGATGCACGTGCCATATTATTTGCTATTATAATTATCTGGATATTTGGCGTTTTATAACATCAACTTTTGAAAAATATTTTTGTTTGCCGAGGTTTTTATCCTGTTTATTGCAAACAAGTTCAAACTTAATTATTTATTTTTATTGAGTCACACATTATTTTTAACCGACCTCTAAAAGGAGGAAGTTCTAACGAGTCAAAAAAGCATCTTAGATATAAACAAGTACCTAACTAGTTTTACTTAATCTAGCATTCAAAAACATGCAGTAACCATTTAAATTTTACAAACAATAAAAATAGTTATTATCATATTTAAATTACAAACGTTTATGTTTAATGATAAAAGGCGAAACATTTATAACTCTCAAGGCAGCCTTAAAGTTTTAAAGCCCTGAAGAAATTCGCATGAATTTCATATACATTTTCACAGCAGTCGTTTTCTTAGCACTTATCGTTTGTTCACCTCTGAAAGCAAGAATATGCGGTACGCATACTGATTCTGCTAAGACACGTAAATCTCTATGTAATTCCTTTGTAAAATGTTTTCGTAAAATCCCGTACATTATACCTTTCACATGTTTTTAATAAACATCTGAGAAACACAGAGGTGTTTCCGGAATACAATAGGATAGCTTTGAGAAAGTATTCTTGTGAATATTATTTTCAGGAATTATAATAAAATAACGATAGAGACGACTTTATTATTGGATGTAAATAACATGTTATTATGTAGATAAACATTTATAAAATAATTTTACTTACCAATTCTTATAAATAACGAGAATTGGCAGTTATTTTATTTATTGATAACTGCGACTTAATAAATAATTCTTACATTACAAGTAACAAACGGATATTATCTTAATTTCGTACTAACCTCGACACAAAATTTCATAAAAAAAAACCACTTCAAGCCTTTTGAAACAGTCATTCATCCCTGTTTACGACCGCGGTACGACAATCATTACTTCGTGGCGTTAACGTTTACGAGAAAGTGATCTCCATTGAAACGACAAAGTCATGGTTTAAACTGTTTATCAGTCAAAACTATGTTCGACTGTGATAGTTCACTTGGATAAGCGTCCAGAAAGAAGCGATTCCAATTTTTTTCTTTTCTTTAATAGAGATATCTTCCTGAAGCGATGTATTCCTGACAATCTTTCGATGGACAAAAGATACATTATTCTTCAATCGTATTTATTTATCTGGTAAATGTTTGTTTTTAAAAGATCCTGCTAGTAAAGGAAATAAAAATATAAATTTGTACATCTCTGTGTAGCAACCACAACTTCAATAGAACTGAAATGGTTCACTACAATCAAGCGAAAACTTCACTGTTTTATTCTCTCAAAACACGACTATAAATTATGTAATTCAGTACTGAAGTTAAACAGTTGTTTCACCTTCTATTTGAAAAGCCAGGCCCGCCTACACTCAACGCTATAAATGCAATACATTGCTTCATTTGCATGCCACAAGTCCCGAGCGAAGCGCAGAACTATTGCGCACGATTCAACCATAACTCAACCAAGTCTTTGTCTTTTATTTTCCTCAGAACATACCGCTTTTATAATTATTTTGGACAAAAAAGAAACACTTGTTTTACTGAAAATTTTTGTGTAAAACTAGCAGAATTTTCTTCTATGTAAAAAAATAATCATATTTTTAGTCATATGATTGCAAAGGCAAAATAATCTTAATTATGATGTTTTTTTAGTGAAGAGTGGTGGAGTATTTTTCAAATGACGTGACAACCGATATCTATGTCTTCCTCGTTTTCTTTAATTAAAAATTAATTTTAACCATCACTGCTTCACATTGTAGTTACCACACCGCACTATGGATTTCTTATGTAACGTTGGTGACGGTGAACGGTAAAGGAAAACATCGTGAGGAAACCGGCATGTCCTAGAACCAAAAATTCGAAGACATGTGACATCCACCAATCCGCACTGGGCCCGCTTGGTGGATTATGGCCTACTCCCTTTCACAAAGAGGAGGCCCGTGTCCCAGCAGTGGGATCATTTTAGGCTGATGATGATGTGGGTGACGTTATAAACAGAGAAACTCACATACACAAACATCGAAACCCGGGAAAACTACTTGCCATTCGTTTAAATATTTATTCCGTGCGGTGATCGATCCCGCGACACGCATCGCAATAGTCAATCTCTCAGCCATTGAGGCAACGGTGCCTTCAATGTATTTGTAGCATTGTAAATATTATAGCAATTATTGGTTTAATATTCTGTCGAACATAATATTTGGACAAACTGTGAACGTAACCGCTTATGTAGAAACATGATCTTCAAATAAACCAAACCGCGTTAAATATGAATTAATAAATGTTTATTTAAATGAGAACTGCAACAAAATATTATTTCGATTACACATTAAATGATAAATAAATAAATATAATTTGCCGATAGAATTATTTATTCATTAAGTTCGGTACACAAATTATCAGGCTTACTCATGATAAAATTGGAAACTGTTTAGTATTTGTTTGTTAACTAAGCTAATAAATTGTTTTTGCTGATGTTATCAAATAACTGTGGAAACAAAATTTTAAAGTACGAATTGTATTACTCAATTGTAAAATTAATTATTTGTTTAAACTTACATTTTGTATAGATACAGTATTATTTTGATATTATATTACATCTACACACATATCCTTTGAAGCATTATCCTAACTTCATAATTCCTATTATGAAATTATGAAGTTTTCGAACAAGCTTCCAATAGATTTGTCTGCCTTTTTGTGTTGAAAAATCACCAAAATACTGGACTGTCTAAATACCCAACCTGTGCCTTTAATATCGCTATCCAGACATAATGTCTGTGTTTTGCACATATAAAATGTAAGTAGAAAATGTAAAGAATGAGTTTTGAACTCAAACAATTTTGCAACATGACGAGTACAGAAGTATCAAAAAGAAAATTAATTCACTAAGAGATAAACAATTTTCTAGGATAAAAAAAAACTTTGCAATCAAAGATAAGTCAGAGAATAGTAACACACAAAACCTTGCTTATAATGTTTCCAGTTCCCACGGGTGTAATCTTCTTAAACCGTTCCCAAATCAGCATAGTAATTTGTACATAGTATCGTTGCAAACGTGGGTGTCTCGTAAAACGTACGGGAGTAATCCTTCCCTACTTTTACGACTACCGAGTAAACCAGCTGACACCGTATGTTTTTATTCACAAAATAAGCATCAAAACTGTATACGCAACGAACGTGGAGGAAAAAGAATGTACCTACACAATATATTCTGCCACCTACAGTGTTTACCTCGTCCCTAGGCGCCCGAGAAAGGGAAAATATTATTTTATTCTGACTTGTTTTTTTGGAGTATCTCCTTTATTATTTAAATTAACGCACAAACGAATACATGGCAGGAGATAGTGTTAAAATTTCTGAAATAGTTTCATAGTATTTTTTTAAAATAACGAACATCGAGTTCTGGTGAGGCGGCCATATTGTAAAGTGTCAGCTTTGACGTAGAATTAATATAAAGGTCGCACTCAGCCACGTTCTCGGTGGATGGTGGTCGATTTAATTTAATATAAAGTACCATTAAGTAGTACAGTGACTGTAACAAGTGCGGTTTTCTTATAGTGCCTATCGCCTTCCAACCCTATAGAAACACTAGACACTCGATTAGCCTTGTATTGAGGCAAACTACCAAGACAAACACTAATCAGGGCGCCTTACCAGCTTCCAAATAATGAACACAAAGCGATATCTAAACTGCACACATTAATCAAAAAGAGAACTTTTCAAAGAAATATGGTGAATAACAAATTAACAAAAATGCGACTGGTTTTCGGAGAAAGGTTTACAGCACAAACCGTGTGACGTACTTAATTTATGCTCAGTTAATTTATTATTGCACAACGGAGCCAACAAAACCGCAGAAAGAGTTATTCCGGCTATAAATAAAAGAAAAACTTCTGTTTATTGTCCCGCGATGCATTTGTTTAATCATCATTTATTTAAATGAGTTATCGTTCAAAACAACTCATCGTTTATAGCTTCCACTATTGATGTGTCCTAGTTGGTACAACGTATTTATTTCAACACATTTATAGCTTTCAAAATTTACTGCAAAACGCACATTTCCTCGTTCCATAATAAATTCAGCATATTCCAAAAGCAATCGCTTTTCAAATAAAGCAAACTTATTTCGACAGCTCAAGCTATCTAACGCAAGTTAATATGATAATAGGTATAAACCGTATGATCTAAAGCTTAGAACGCGAAGGCTCTGTTCAGAATGTTGACGTTTAATCTCCTCTCAGAATAACGTGGTAGGGAATGCACGCGGCCATTTCTCCTTGGGAAATAAATACGAGCGGTGGAAAGAGCTCACTTTGAACAAATTGCAATAGTATACGTTCCTCTTTACCCGAGACTCGCCTCTTCACTAGTGATAAAGAACTCGCGACTACACTCTTGAATTGTACTTCAAAAAGTTCCGAATTCCGAGATAATTGTGTCTAATTGCATTAGTTGAGGAAGTTTCCTGTGACTCTGCCTGGCGTCGTGTGGCCAAACGTCCGGCTCAAGCTAGGAAGCTTCCAAATTTTATGCAACATCTCCGTTGCTCGGCTTCTATTAGAAATTCAATGTCTTACTCTTTATTGAAATCGTGAGTCGCATTTTAAATTTTCGAATTTTGGGTCAGAGAGCTGATGGACTACCAAATATCTTGATAAATACGTATCTGGACTTCTTTGATCTTTCTAAGCTAAAGCGAAATATTTTCGAAATTGTTTCCCAAATTGGAAACTACGATCCATATTGGAAGTAAATAAAAACAAGTACTAAATACAAATAAAATAATGCAAAATAGACGTGGATTTTCAACACATTTAGGGGGTGAACGTGCTTTCGAGGTCACAAACAAAGAAGTAATACTTCAATTCGTCGACAGGTTTTGTTTGAGACGAAATTCTAGAATATTATATTTATAATCTTATCGGCGCCTTCGTGGAAATTCCGAAAAAAACGGGAATGCTAAAATATTCAAGAATAATCTAGTTATTTCGCCCCTTGAGAGTGTCTAAAGTGTCTCGTTTTGAGCGACAAAATCTTGGGCATGGTACTATGGTGGCCAGAAGCGGCAGGCCGAGATCGAGGTCTTAAATTCCAGGATTAAGAGCACTCGAGCAGTTTAAAGTTACTTGAGCATTTTGTTTGTCATGACAAAAGAGCATTTTGAAGATAGTTACATAAATTTTAATTTCACCATAGTTGCATAATAATTATAGATAAATAATTATTCAGTCGCAGCTCAATTATCTTTCACGGTTTTATTCACATAGCAATAGAGTCTCAAACACTACCTACATAAATGATTATGAACTTGTTTTGGCATTTCTCGATTTTAGCTTCAGGCATGTTTATAGCGGTTTTACTAATAACGAACAGTGAATTTCATAATTACATTTCCATTTAATGTTTAAATAACTTTATTGTTTAGATGGTCAGCAAACGGGATTGCATGTCACAAAACCCAGTAAACTAATTAAAAGCGATACCGTTAATCACGATTGAAATGATTTATAATATAGTCCCCACTTATTGAAATAATGTTTTCCTAATTTTACGAGTATTCTACGCTTATCCTAAATGATTAAGGAACAGAGCAATGAAAATAAAACATTTTAATTCCCAAGACTTAACTGTTCCCAATAAAAAAGAACCGATTTTAAAACTACTTAATCATAGGAACAAGTATCAGCTAGTATACGGATCTAATATTTCATCTACGTTTTAAAACTCTTACATTTACCGTTCCTAGTTCGGTATTCGATCCAATATTGCCACGGTACCGTCAGGTAATCCCATAAACCAGCACGGAAATACTCGCTTTCAGTAACTTCATAATACTGTTATATACTTCCGTGCTATCTGCGATACAGTCCAAAATAGTTATTGATAATACTCGGGATCAAAAGATATCAGACTGGTATTATTAACTGGTATTTTCGTTTGTGAGTATTTGTTCGGTTATGAAGTTTTTGTTTGACGTTAGTTTCGAACGTGGTTGTTATTGTTTGATAGTAACAGGAATAATGAGGTTTTCATACTTGGAAAACTTGAAGATAGTGGCATGATAGTTTTTTTGTTTTATTTAGTGCTAGTTTGTGGCCCGTCTATGTGTAGATTTTGCCGTAAATATTATTTCACTTGTAAGGACAATAAAGGAATGTTCAATTTGTTCTATGTTTTAAATGATATTATGGCCACTCTTTATTGTCAGTTATGATTAATTATGTCGAAAAGTATTATGCTTAATAAGGAGATACTTTGATAGTTTGGATCCACGAGGTGTTTAACGCCTGGGTCATCACATGGTTCATAAACATTTAAAGAATAACTTGACTGAACTATTACATTCAACATTTCAACACAAATATTCATATTGGTTCGAAGACAACGTCAAGTTAAAAAACAGCTTCAAGCGATTTATGCAAAAACCGGATTTTAATGAAGGAGCAATTTAGAGAACACAAACTAAATGAAAGCTCCTACTGGGAGTAATAACTCCTTAGATTGTTTGCGATCTCACTCTGCATTGGCCCGATTTTAATCTTGAATTCAGTGCATCTTCAACTTTTGTACCTACTCGATTTAATTACTTATTTTCTCTCCCTTAACGATTTATTAGATATTTCATTAGTGACACAAAGTGGTTGTTGCTTGCACCAGGCATAGCGGCGGGTATATTAAGGTTATATATACTAGGTATATTTAACCTTACAGCTAGACTACATCCGCAAACTGAATAAAAACTTTAACGCAAATCATTCCCCGGCCCGAGGGGGCCGGGGAATGATTCAGAGGGCCAAAGCCTGCTTGTGTCGCGGGACTTGAATTCAGTGCATCTTCAACTTTTGTACCTACTCGATATCTCTTCCTTATTACGATTAGTGATACGTGTCCCCGGAACATAAAGGGCTATTTTAACACAAATCATTACCCGAAAGACACCGTGGATTGTTAGTCGCGACCGAAGTACGAACGTCTGACAGTCCGAACTTACCCGCAGTTGCGCAATGTGTGTATATTCTCGGGGTGGGTCGTCGTGTCGTGTTAGCCGACTTCATTGTGATGATTTTGACCACGGAAGTTCGGCTAAAACAAAAGGCATAATGTGTCGCCAGTAAGCAATAATCATGCCGAAAGAGACTCTCAACGAATCCCGCCCTAAATATGAACCTAAAAAAAAAGCTTAAAAAAAAGCGTTTCATCGCATTCTCATTATGGAACAATCACTCAAAGATAAGTAAGGGAACGAAGTTAAAATTAAATTATCACCATTTTAGGATAATCTATTTTCATTCACGTTTATAAATGAGCATTTAAAAGTGCTCTTATAAATTATCGTTTAATGGAAGTGTGAATACGGCATTTGACTTAAAATATCTAACTAGTCGACACGTATTTTTTCATTTGTTACGTAATCCAAAATTTGACTTTTAAAATTAGCAAAACGTCTCAAGTACAGTTTTTCTTGCTTCTAACGTCACGAGCCGGCAATCATGAATTTTGATGATGCTGATTGTTGGGACACAGGCCTCCTCTCTGTGAGAGGGAGAGCCATAATCCACCACGTGGGCCCGTGCGCGGGTTGGTGGATGTCACATGTCTTTGAATTTTTGGTTCTAGGACATGCCGGTTTCCTCACGATGTTTTCCTGCAACATTTTGAGAGCAGTGGAATTGAAAAACTTTCACAAAGTAATGCGCCTATGGCTTTTCGAACCCTCGTAAGTCCCGTGTAGCGGATTAAAAAAAAATACATATTTTTTTTTTCAAAACTCTAGCTGACACACTAGTTAAGTTTGCAATGTATTGATGTTATCAAATTGCCTATTACTGAAGAAGCAACCAAGACATGGTACAAAGGGTGGATGTGATAGTTTTCGTAAAGCAATAATTTACCTTGGTGATTAAGCCTCTGTCGACGAACTGACATATAAATTACCTGCATAAATAGTTAACTAAGTTTTCTAACTATCAAACTACCGTTAAAATCCATGTCAAAGTGGTTTATGATGCATATTAACACACTGATTTAAGCGCTATGAAATTTTAATACAGTTCCGCGGAGCTTCTGTATGAAACTAGTTATAAATATTATGTGGTTTTATTAGAGTTCTAGCTCGAAATATAATAGAAAATCCGTGCTGGTACTTGTCACAGTTTTTGACACAAAGTCTAACCTGTCGCTTAGAATGAAATGATAATTAACTCGCACTGGGCCCGCGAGGTGGATTATGAACCACTCCCTCTCACAAGAGAGAAGGCTTGTGTCCCAGCAGTCGGAACATTATAGGCTGATGATGATGATGATGATGAATTAGATAAGTAGATACTGTGTAGAGCAGTTGCAGTGGTGACCCAGAGGTATGGTGGCTTCACTACTTTTAAGTGACAAAAATCAAATAACATAATGACATCTCCTAATCGGCAATGGGTCCACGTGGCCTACTCCCTCTAAGTGTTGATTTTATAATAATAATAAACCATATATTTTCAGTGGCCTTAACCTACATACGTTTTATCCCTCTACCAGTGGCCAAAACTTTCTTCCATCACCTGAGGGATTTTTCAATAGTCAGATTACTTTTATCTGAGGAATAAAAATAGCGGTTTGACGGCTTATCTATGGAAAATAATCCAAACCGTTATTTTAATTCCTCAGATAAAAGTTATCTGACTATTGAAAAATCACTCTAAGTCAATTTAATCTACTATAAGTCAATTTTAAGGTTCAGCTAAACCGGTGTTAACAAAAACTGCGCACGTGACTCCAAAGAACTAATTCAGAACCACGAGATAGGGAGAAATAAGGTTCACTCAAAATTTCGATTTGCTTTCGTAAGGGCCCGTATTTTTGTATATGGACTAAGAGAGTACGACTTCAGGACAAAATACTCCATTGAAAAACTCCGACTCGCACTTATTTATGAATGGTTTAGCATTTTTTATGAATGGTTTCCGCGTGCTGCGTAACCGGACAATCCTGTGGTGCCTACCTTTTTTTTTTAGCGTGGCAAAATCATCAAATGAGTCCTCCCGCCTAGGGCGGGATAGGAGGGACTGTCAGACTTGTTCTGAGTTCTGACTAAAATCCACGGTGTTCCTTCAATAGCCCTTTACTTACCAGGGTCACGGTTACCGTGTGAGACAGTCCTGCGAAGTGAGACAGTTGAGTGCAAACCTCGTCAGCAGTTAGATTTCTATCTTTTGTATGAAACAATATGATATTTCACAGACCGCACAAAAATCCAGCATAATTCGAATTTTGTGCTAATCTCTGTTACATTTGTTCCACAAACCTTTCTCTGAATCAAATGCAAACACGATCGGAAATCAAAAGCACAAACATAATGGCTGAAACCATACGTCTATAATAAATCCAAGCGCACAAAGCTCAGAGAATGGAAATAGATAGCAGCACGCGTCACGCTTAGCATGAACTATTGGTCGCGTCCCCGATCTGCTGATAGTTCACTCCCATTTAAAGTTCACATTCATTCCATTCACCACAGAGTACTTAGATGCTGCTGACGAATGAGTCGTACTGTCAAACTCAGTAATGCATGGTTAATGAACTAATAAGTATGCTAATGAAAGATACTTGCTATTTCTTGGCTCTGCCTTAACCACTTCCCTGTCCGATGAATCACATGTGACTCACGACTATTGTTTAGGTATTGTGTCTGCTGCGCGGACAGTGAAAGTGTTAAAATTTGTCTTTCCTAGGCTTTAATAAATCCCATATATTTAAAAGTTCTTCAAAAAAAAAAGGTGTAAAAAGTTGTGTAAAAAATTATAATCTGTCTATCTATGGGACAAAGTTGAAAAATATGTAAGTAGGTACATTCTAAGTTTTTTTCTTTTCATTTCATTAGCTGCTTTATGTTGAATGTTCATTTGGTGTATAGGTAATGGTTCATTGGTTATATTTTTATTGAACTTCCCAGAGGTTGGAGACCCGCGTGGCGGGGCTCCATCTATAGTTACCCGTTTCGCACTCATTGACTTTCGGCAAGTGGATGAGTTCGTATTAATTATTATAATTAAAAAAATCATTCTAATTTTTGTTTGTTGAGTCATTATTAGTATTATTCATTCATCAAAAGGATCATTATACAACACAAGAGAACATCAAAATGAAAAATTCAACAAAAATATTTTATTAAAATATAACTTTTATAAAATCCTCTAACAAATGGTTTCCATTACAAGTCTAATATCGTGGCCGCTTTCTTTCATTTCTCTTATCCTTATTCTTGGTCCTAACTTAAGAATCCCTGAATTTCTAGGGTATAAGACTCAGTGCCCTATTTTATACCTTGTTAGCCTCGCTTGATCAATGAAATTTTTAGCAATATTATGTTCTGATTAATGTTTTGCTACATGAAACTAAAAGAGATATTTTGATAATTATCTAATTAATCATTTCAGCATATTGCTGTAGGTACACTGCTGGACAATATAGCCTCAAAGAGTATCTAATTTTAACAGCAAACGTATAATGTACAATATGAATCAGTGAACTCTATGCAATTTAACACTGTTACAGTAAGTTTCAACATAAATATTGGTTTGTAGATAAAAGCAAAGCTTGATTAGAAGGCAAGGTCCCCCTGACGTGCCCCACCAAGTGTGTCCCCACGTTGTCATCGTGGTGGGACTTGCGTCGGCTACTGTAAATTAATAACAAAAAATGTCCTTCCTCTAGTTCAATTTATAAAATAAAACGATTACCTAATATTAAAGTATTGTGAACTCGAGATTAATTTTACGATATTTACTCTTAGAGTTAGCAATTATATATTCAAATATACGTCAATATAATTAGACATACTCCATTTAAAACGAATAAAGGTAAATTTTCCTATCAAAACGTGTTTTGATCCGTATGTAAATAAGTAATTGTAGTTTAAATTCAAATGCAAAGAAAAAAAATACAAATATACCATGCTTGTAAAGCTAAATGGAGACCTATTCAACTCCAGTCGACCTTTTCAATTTAGGGTTCAAGTTATAAAGTGAAGTAAAGTAACTGGTGCTCAAGAGGAACAAAGAAAAGTAAGTAGAAACAACTGACACATTTTATACTTTTCTGTAGTAGTTAGAGTAAAATAAAATACATTCAGACATTGTAATTAGTTAATTACTTTGAATATTCATAGTTTAAGCAATGTTCATACATCTTTTTGGGGCGGAAGATCAAATGAATCATTCCGGGATGGTTGGAGAATTAGAAGCCTTACCAGCAAGCCAGATATTTAAAAAAAAAAGGATAGTTAAAAAAAAAAAACGTAAAGGGAAATGCCCACGGTCCATAGTGCCCCAGGCCCAGAATGGACATCAAATATAAGTCTAAAAATGCAGTGTTTTAGAATCTTAATAATATAGGATATCTGAAAAGTACATTTACAGTGAGGCCACTATTTTAGAAATGTTAAAAAAAGCAAATGTTTTGGGGTTAATTTTCTATGTGCAAAAGTTTGGGACTGTGAGATACAAGAAGTTTTCTTTTTTATAAACTGGTTTATTGATAATGATAGTAGGGGAGAGTTTCTAATATACTTTTGTCTAATTATTATAGGCAGTAGGGTATTAAAAACAATCAATCAATCACTCCATTTAATAATTACATTTCTAACGAGACTTCTCTATCTATCTGTATCTGTTCTTAATAAGTGACTTCTTATCCTTCTAACAGAACGTCCACAATTAGTGCAGCTGCCTTGACGTACATATCCTTCCAGGTGTTGTTGCAGAACAAGGCATAAGTTACTACCAATCAGCGGTTGTGGCAAACAAGATTGTCTCTTGATACCTGAAATAATATTATTATCCATAAATAATTGCGGCGTAGGTAATAGCAAAATCATTTTAAGATTAGTATATTTACCTGCCGTGGTACAACCAACTGCTATAAGTATGATTTTTTTTTCAGGTTATAACGTACTTATGATTTTGAAATTCGGTTAGGTTAAAACCACAATTCACACAATGTTCTTCAGTCACTGAAGAAAACGTTATAAATCGGTATCCAAAATCCGAAACAAGTCCATATAAAACCAGGTCGCAGTAAAAGAAATTGAAAAAAAATCAAAATACATTACATTCACATATTCACATTGAGCGCAACATGACAGTGTCAGTCAGTGCAAGTGTCAGATTTAAAATTAGTGTTGTCACTATCATAAAAAAATAAAACTATGAACCGATTTATCGATTCCTTTTTAAATTACCGATTTTTGATTATTATTTAAATTCTTTTTTTTCAAGCACACATTAGTTTGTATATTCATGTTTTATTTTAGTTCGTTTTTATTACAATACAAGAAAAGCCAAATGGGTATGCCGGTGAGGTTATTGTATTTTTGTTTAATCGATTCTAATCGATTAATTAATGAAAATACTTGAAATGTGATTAGATGCTGGCAATATTTTACCAGCGTTGAAATCAAGAAAACTTCCGGTTTTTGCAATTGCGTTACTTTTTTTAACGAATTATTGTAGATTGTAGTGGCGGTTCATTGAAAACACATATATACCTATTTTTTTATGGCAAAATTAATGCATGTAGTATTTTTTCTCTAGTGTACTGTTCACTGTGGGCCTCATTTGGGCAATGGCCTTTCAGAGGGTAAAAAGATCAGCAATTGTTTTCTACGAAATGTACGAAGTAGGTAGTCAGTCTGCTACGGAAGCGACGCTCTCGTAGCCGGTGTCTACGCGGTGCTACAATACTCGTAGCTACGCGAGACGAGTGTTGAAATTCGTTTTCTCTCAGGTCCTATTCATAATTGTCGTACAAGATAATTAAGGGATAATACTATCTAACGATTAAGATTAAATTACTACAAACTTTTTCTTCGCGTATCGGTGTACTCTATCCAACGAATACGTAGCTTTGCGGATGGCAAAGCTCTGTCATTTGCGTGGTTCAAATCCTGGAAGGTGCAGCGGTTGGGGTACAAATTGGCCCAGGGAACTTCTCAGCAATGATGTCCAATGGCCTTCGATGAACTAAAGAGGTTTTAAAATAAATTTTAATCTAACTTTCCACCTTTACGCTTCACAAATCACAGCATACATCTCCAATTTCAATTAAAACCAAGTTGCTAAAGTAACAAACGATCTGTTACCGCAACCAACGCCGACGTAATCGAGAATACCGCTCCCTGGGGTATAATAATTATCATGTGAACGCGTGGCCCGTTGGGAGTGATCCCTGCCACGGATTAGTGCTGGGATAGCCCGGGAACATAGCCCGGGAAGCGATAGGACCCCGCGCCCCGGAAATTCATGACACCCAGGGGCAGTCCATTCTTTTTGTCACGTTATATTGCTTTTGCTAACTCTCTGGCTATATGAAGGTGTGTAAATGCTACATTTTTCTTTCTGTGTAAAGAATGGTATCTCGAGCTATGTAGTTTGATATTTTATTCGAAAAATAAAGCTGGCAGTTCTAAGAATGTTCCTCCTTGAAGTTTTATGTCTGGTATTTTTAATATTTAGAGTGGAACGATACGAACACTGACAACATGACACATTACATCATCATCAACCAGATGGTAAGACTGCTTGTCAGATTTTCATAGCTTCCGACTAATAGTAACGACTGTCAAATATCTACAAATGACAGCCAACGGCTTTACGTGCTTTCCGAGACACGACTCGTTACGTAACATGACACGTTACTGAGTGATATTTTATTCATTAGCTTCATTTCTTACCGCTCATTAATGTCTGTTTTACTACAATCTCAGTATATAAAATATTCAGTGAGCAACAGCCTTTTGATGTACCAGTGTACATCGAATTCATTTTTAATACTCCAAGCAAACACTATTCATTGTTTATGTTATTTACATGTCTAGGAAATAAAAGTTATACATTATGTAAACTGGATCGGTGTAAATGTTATTATTTTTATTTTATTTAACTATAAACTTTTTTTTATAATAATATTGTTGAAGTATCAAACTACTCTATAGTTTTATACTTCAACATTATCAATCTATCAACATCACCTTATGGCGCCAGACGTCACCATAATGGGCTAGTACACACTAACACGTTTCGAGACGCGGCGCGACGCGATGTGATGCGATGATACTGGAAATATGTATCTTTTCGTGTAGTAAATAAAGCCAGGTTTTGAGACGCTCTGTTGAAATGTGCGCGCAGCGTCGCTTCTTGGTGAGATTTGACCCTAAGTCGCAAAAAGAAAGGATTGAAAAAAATTGCTTTCGCCATTTGACAAACTGTATATCAACGTAAGGGTTTAAAACGGGATATTTACCATGTTTATTATTTGTTTTGAGTTTCCGATATTTCGCCACTGTTGCAAGCACCATGATCACAGATGAACTGAAGTTATTGCGGGTGGATGTTATGAGCAGATAAATCGGTCTATTACCCTCCTTGTTCGTTTTTTGCGTTCGACCCCACTACCATCATCACTCGTCTCACTCACTCACAATGGTAGTGGAGTGAGTGAGACGATATAGTAGTTTATGTAACTGGTACATAATGAGGGGTATTATACACGAGTGTGAGTTTATAAAACGAGCGAAGCGAGTTTTATAATAGTATCACACGAGTGGTATAATACCTAGTTATGTACAGTTTCATACACTACTTTATCTACTCTCATTGAACACGAACATATCAAATAAAAGATAAAAATTAATAAACACTAATAATCATCCACCATGTCATCCACCGAAACACAAACGTCAAAATCCCAACATTCCCTTAGAAAGCGCGCGCAGCCACAGATAAAAAAGTAAAAAAATGTATCTATGATCAGTAATCTGTATCATAATGAAAAAAAAATAAATTATAACATTGTTTTGTTAGACAAACAGTGTTATAATTTAATTTTTTAATTTCATTACGATACTCTATGGTATAAAGTATGTCATTATAAACTCGTTTTGAGTTTTGTATTTCGAAGTTTACGGTATGAGAGTAGATAATAGTAGATTATTAACCAAGGGCTGTATGACATCAATTGCATACGAGGTTTTTGGCGCCTGAGCGAAGCGAAGGCGCTAATTAACCCGAGTATGCAATTGATGCTTACGCCCGAGATAAATACTCTGCTTTACATATCGATTGTGAGGTAAGTAAACAACAAGACAGCAGGTTTCAATGAACATTTATTAAGAAGAAAAAAATGTGTATTTAATTAAAATTAATAGTAAAATTATTACAATTTGTAAGAGATATGGTCACGTTCTTTTTAGGTATATTTATAGTTTGAATATGAGTTTGTGATGATAAGACTTAAGTTTGAGTGACTTGAGGTTCACTTGGTTAATAATCTACTATTGAAAAAGAACTCAAACAAGAAAATTAATTATTTTCGCGATGCTTTCGCGCCTACTAGTAGACTGCCTTTTTTTTTCACGCACGCAGGCGCGTCAAATCTTGCTGGCCAGTTTGATTTTTAAATCGATTTCATCTAACATACGATGTGGAAACAAATAGTTCCATATATCTAGACAATTTATTTTATAAAGATTTTATTTTAATAAAATCTTTATAAAATAAATTGTCTAGATTCCGATTCGAGTAATTAATCGATACCGAGAAAAAAAAATTAACTTTTTAAAAATATTCTTCGTGCAGTATGAGTATGACAGTTCTTTTTTCAAATTCCAAAACCTATGCTGTAATGATAGTCATACACCCCGGCATTCAGGGGTGTAAGGGTGTACTTACAGAGCAAGAGATATGTAAAATAATAAACATAGTAGTATCCCGTTTTAAATCCTAATATTTGTAACAGTGACCATCACCATCTGCCTAAGTGTTGATTCGCGCGTCGATCTATTCAGTCGTGTGTGTAATTAGCGCTAAAACCGGTTCGTTATCTCACAGCTGTGCCGGCGCAAGCGATCGCTCGGTTGCCCGGCCGCCTGGCCTTTGTTTACAATGAGTGACAACGATGAGATTTCTAATAATACAGTGAATATAACTTACGAATACATCTGCACTGGTAGACACGTGGAGGACGATACTCAAACACAGAGAGAAGACCAATCACATGATATCAATGAGAACATGGAGGTGGATGAAACAAGAAAACGGATTCGCGATAATGATTCTCCCGAAAATTGGTCGATAGTGGATAATACACGCAGAAGTAAATCGCCTAAAATTATGACGGATCACGATATTGAGCATGGGGATAGAATTGATGTATCCGTATATCATAAAGAAAGGTTTCCTAGGCAATTTGCGTTGGCAAAATTATTTAAAGAAAATCAAATATCTGGAATACAGCGAGTAAAATACGTCAACCCATTTAAGTTACTGATTACCTTTGCTCGGGAATCAAATGCGAATAAATTTATGACATGCACAACGTTCATCGATAAGGGCTGGAAATTCTCGAAGACAATGGAAGTAGGCGTATCGTTTGGAGTGATTAAAGATGTGGAGTTAGATCTGTCTATAGAGAAATTCCTGGAATATGTGACTTGTGATAAAGAAATACTTTCAGCTGTTAGACTCAATCGAAGGAATAAGGATTCAGACACGACCAGTTCAACCACCGAGAATAATACGAGCGTGTGGACTGCGAGCGAATCGATCCGTTTGTGTTTTAAAGGCTCATCGTTACCCCCATACGTATACATACATGACATGCGAGTTAAAGTTAATAAGTATATCTTTCCAATTACGCAATGTTTTAAGTGCTGGAAATTCGGCCATACATCTAAAACATGTCCATCCAAAAAAATAATTTGTCCACGTTGCAGAGAAAATCATGAAAGATGTGAGTCTAATACTTTTAAATGTGCTAATTGTTTATCAAACCATGTATCTTACGATAAAAATTGTCCAGTATATCTTAAGGAAAAACGGATTCGCGAGCTTATGGCAGATCTTAACTGTTCGTACCACAAAGCTTTGACATTATACGTTCCACCATCTCCGATACTTGGCTCTAAACACACTAATGAGACATCTGAAGTGCAACCTGTTTTGACACAACAACACTCTCATTTATCGCCATCGAACGTTCAGAATAGACCTTCATATGCTGAGAAATTAGTAGCTACCGATACAAACCGGGATATTATACAAAATCAGGCACCTTCGAATTCTCAACAAACCCGAAAGACTGTCAAGCCTAAGAAAAATCGTAAAGTTCACAAAAAAGGTGAAGATATTATGGAGTGGTTCTCAGAATCGTCTTCATCATCATGTAATGGAGCTACACCAGAAAGAACTGACAAGCCAACTAATTCATTTACAAATGAGAAGAAGCGCATGGATCCCTGGACGTTTAAACGTGTATTACGTTTATTGACTAACATAATAATGTCTAATACACCAGCAGAATCTAAAATATCAAGTGTGATTAAATTAATATCAGATTGGCTAATATCGATAGTGATTAATAATACAACAGATGGTTCTTGGTTAAATAACATTCTCCGTGGATTCTCGAAATAAAAGAATGAACGTTAATATTCTCCAGTGGAATGCACAGAGCGTCAGACCAAAATTAGTACTATTAGATCAGTTATTAACTCAGGACAAATTCCATATTGCGGTGTTAAGTGAAACATGGCTTGACCCCGATAGTAACTTCAATATTAGAGGTTATAATATTTTTAGATTAGACAGAGATGATGGCTATGGAGGGGTTGCCATATTGACACATAATTCTATAAAAGTTCAAGTGCGTAATGTACATAGTTGTAACCGAGGGATAGAACTAATTTGTGTTAAGGTGCTTAATTGTCACGATATTGAAAATATTATATCTGTCTATTGCCCTTCAACAGTCCATACTTCTCAGAGAGATTGGGATCATGTATTTTCGCTTGCAGGTAATAAAACATTAATACTGGGAGATTTTAATGGACACCATATAAATTGGTCTTATAAAACAGATCAACGGGGATCACAAATATTTGACTCGATGCTAGAACACAACTATGTTTCGCTTAACGACAGGTGGTCACCAACGCGTATTAAAATGGTTAACGGTATCTTACGGAAGTCCTCTCCTGACATTTCTTTTATTTCATCCGATATTGCTCTAAATTTTTCATGGAATGTTACAAATGAGTCTTTGGGAAGCGACCACTTAATCATTAAAATATCCACTACATATATCAGATCACCTTCAGTTACTCGTAAGAGGAACTTCAAGAAAAGTAAATGGGATGAATACTCGGCCATGGTAGAATTCAGTTTAGAAAATTCATCGCCTCCAGAGGATCTCCAATTATGTTACGACTATTTTGAAAATATTTTACAAAAAGCTGCAGATACTCATATTCCATATACTTATATCCCCCAGAATATAAGTGATAAATTTAAAGCAAAACCTTATTGGAACCCCGACTTATCGAAATCCGTAGCCGAACGGCGTTTAGCCCTGGCAAGGTTTAGACGTAATCCCTCTCCTCAGAATTATGAGCAGTTGCAGGATAGAATTCGAGAATCACAAAAATTAATCCGTAAGGCAAAATGTCAGTCATGGCAGAAGTTCTGTACATCCGTGGATGAAGCGACATCTGCCAGCGTTATGTGGCGTTCTATGAGATGGACGAAAGGTAGGCCTAGTAATGGTAATCAATTTAATGATCCTGAAATGGCACAAAGTTTGCTCAATGATTTGACGCCAGATTTTGTATGCCCACACGAACCCAAGTTTCATTCACAGAATTACAAATTAGAAGTGGATTTGACAATACAAGAGCTAGAAAATTCCATTAAGCCTAAAGATACAGCTCCAGGCTGTGACGAAATATCATTTTCCATGATTAAAAAACTCCCTAGAAATGGTAAACTATTGCTACTTGCTCTTTACAATAAATTTTTCCATCTGGGTTTTGTACCCTCACAGTGGAGGAATATTCGAGTTATTCCTATTCCTAAGCCAGGTCGGGAACCTGGGTCAACTTCGTCTCTACGACCTATATCACTTATGTCTTGTTTATGCAAAATTTTTCATATTATGTTAGGTAAAAGACTAGAGTGGTTTTTAGAAAGTAAAAACATATTTTCGAACAAAACTATAGGTTTCCGTAAATGTAGATCGTGTTTAGATAACTTAAGCAGTCTAGTCCTTAAAATTCAACAGGGTTTTTCCAAAAACTTTACGACAATCGGTTGCTTTATTGACTTAAATAATGCTTATAACAATATTGATATTAATAGCCTTGTAAATGTTTTAGATAATTTAGGAGTGGGGTTTAAAATATGCCGATATATTTGGAGGTTTCTTAAAGAAAGAAATTTAAGAATTAATGTTCTTAACCACGAATTTTGCAGATCAACGGGACGAGGCTTGGCTCAGGGTGACCCGATATCCCCACTCTTGTTTAATATAGCAACATTAAAAGTATGCAATTTAATTACAAATGTGGATATGTCACAATACGCTGATGACTTTGTTTTATTTCAAACAGGTTCAAGATTGGATACTATTACTAGAGAATTACAAACTGCGTTAAATAAATTTGTTACATTAGTCAATGATATCGGATTAGAAATATCTCCTAGCAAAACAAAAGTGTGTATTTTTAAAAAAGGCAGATGTACTCAATCAGTTTCTTTATATGTTAAGGATAATGAGTTGCCAGTAGTTAGTAATGTAAAATATTTGGGGTTGTGGCTGGACCAGTCATTGAGATGGCGTAAACATGTTAATGAGACAATAGAGAAATTGTCCAAACATTTAAATATATTTAAAATTTTAGCCGGCTCCGGGTGGGGAATTCATCAAAAGCACTTGCGCCGATTATACATAGCAATCATTCGCAGTAGACTAGACTATGCCAGTTTTCTGTACGACGACAGTTTTAAGTGTAACCTTGTTAAATTAGACAAAATTCAGAATCAAGCGCTTAGAATAATTGGTGGTTTCATACGAAGTACTCCCATTCACGTAATGGAAAGTGAGTTAGGTCTACCTCCATTACGTATCCGTAGAAAATACCTAGCAGGTAAATTCTGTTTGAAAAGTAGGTCATTTAAAGAAAGCGATACAGTTGACTTGCTTAAGTTTTTAGTCGACATTAATGTTAATTGTCCAAGTACACGAAGGCAGTCATTATTACTGTCATCTTATAATGATTTTAAAACAGTTCCTATTCATTCAGTGAGTACTCTTGAAATGTTTTCATTAGATACGTGGGTCAGCAATATTAATGTACGTAATTCAATCAATCACACTATTAAAGCAATAGATAAAGCTAAGCGTCATTATGACACATTCAATATTAATCAGCTATGTGTTAAATTCATTAACGATCACTATGGGGACTTTTATAAACTTTTTACTGATGGATCAAAAACGGAGGCTGGGAGGGGTGCTGCTATTTTGGACCCTCAGGCGAACTCCTCTGTTAAGCTTAAGATTGTGTCGGATATATCCATTATGCACGTAGAACTGTTAGCAATAGCTGAAGCCATTTCCTATGTTAAATCTGTAAATGCTGATAAAGTTGTAATTTTGACAGATTCCAAAAGTTCTCTCCAGCATTTGGCTCGGTGTACCTCGTCTTTACGAGGCACACCGATTGCCTATACGATTTTAGACACAATCTTTAAACTGACTTTAGAATCTAAAATAATAATATTACAGTGGATCCCCTCCCACATTCAAATACATGGAAATGAAGTGGTGGACCAATTAGCCAAAGAAGCGATAACTGATGGAATTCCACTGATGGTTACGCCCCTATACACTGATTATATAAAAGATCTCAAATTACTTTGCTATGATTTATGGAAAGAACATTTCGATCAAAGGTCCACCGAGAAAGGTATTTGGTATAAGACCATCCAGCCACAACTGCCTAAAAATGTTTGGATTGACCAAAATATGTTAAACAGATGTACTTTAACAACTGCCTTGAGGCTTCGATCGGGGCACATTCCATCAAACAAATTTGGATATTTAATGAAGAAAATAACGTCTCCTAATTGCAATGACTGCGGAATAGTGGAAGATGTCCAACACATTTTGATGGAATGTGTTCGGAACGAGGTCTTAAGAACACGCTTGTTTGGGGTAGCTCGTTTTTTGGATGTCGGAGTGTGTAACAGCATCTTGGCTCAACCGGTATCCGATCGGGCCAATATGTTGTACAAACTCGCAGAATTAGCCCTAAAGAAATGACCTATTGTTAACTTTAGATTACTTATTCATTTGTTTATTGTTTAATTTTATGTATTATCTTTCACGGGGCGACATTATCGCAAAGCGACAAAGCCCTCAAATAAATAGAAAAAAAAAAAAAAAAAAAAAAAATCATCTGCCTAGCCTTTTCTCAACTATATTGGGGTCGGCTTCCAGTCAAACCAGATTCAGCTGGATATCAGTATTTTACATGGAGCGACTGCCTGTCGGACCTCCACAACCCAGTAACTGGGTAATACGATACTCCATGGTAAGACTGGTTGTCAGACTTTAGAGCTTCTGACTAACAGTAACGACTGTCAAAGATCTACAAATGACAGCCGGGACCAACGGCTTTGCAACCAACCAATCCTAATATTTGTAACAGTGACCATGTCAGTTTAAAACTTATATTGTATATCAACGTGGTATGAAAGCTCTGTAATCTATATTATTTAAAAATGATATTATAGTATAGTATACTACGCAGTCACTTTCAATGAATTTACTTGATCAACTTATTAAGTCTCGGCATTGTTGCGTACAGTGACAAGGGGAACAAAGAACACAATGGGATTGCCAAATAAAAGACAACAAATTATTATTAAGTCTAGCTTTTGCTTCGTTATTGTCTGACAAATCAGAATGACTGTCGAATTGTAAGTACTTTTTGTTTACTTATAATGAATTGTGTATTGTCTCTGCCATGTATTTGTTTGGTATTAAGACTATTCTAGACATTTTCTTGGAATAATCTACCTAGAAATGAAACGTCTTCTGTTTAAATAGTACCTAAGAATAAAAAGAAAAAAAAAACATCTAAATCTGATTAATTGGAGTAGGTACCTAACTTATTATATCAAAAACAACAAATAAATGGCATAAAACGGTAGATAATCTCGTAGTTTACTATTTATACTTTTTTTGAACTTCTTATTTGTTAAGCTATTGTCAAACAGAAAGGCGAAGCGAATGCGATCCGAAGCGTTTTTAGGGTTCCGTAGTCAACAAGGAACCCTTTTTTTTTAACGTGGTAAAATCATCAAATGAGTCCTCCAACCCCGGGCAGGGCGGGAGGGACTGTCAGACTTGTACTGACTAAAATCCACGGTGTCCTTCAGTAGCCCTTTATGTACCGGGGTCACGGTGAGGAAATAATCCCGCAACCCCGGAACAAGAAACCCTTATAGTTTCGCCATGTCCGTCCGTCCGTCCGTCCGCAGTTAAGCTCAGAGCTCTTTACGCACAGTACTAGAGAGCTGTAATTTGGTGTAAATATACGGATTTGTTGTGCCGAAAAAGTGGTAAAATAAAATCTCGTAAAATATTTTTTTTAGGGTACCTCCTGTACTTACACGTAAAGTGAGGATTTTTTTTACTCGCGTACCCCTTAGTGTGGTGTATCATTAATTAGGCCTTTAAAAAATAATGGTAGTTTCCATTTACAGTTTTTTGATAAAAAAATTCGTTTGTGAAATATTAAGCTTTAAAGTACTAAATTTTGCTCGATTCGTGTGTGATGAATGACATTATTGCAAAGTTAAACGTTGAGGCTTTTCAAAAACTTGCGAAAGTTTTTTAAATAATATGTAAAAAAAAACAAAAAACATGATCAAACACGAAACTGTACACAAAAATTACTAAATAATTTCACATTTTTAACTCTAGCTCGATAAGTACCCCTGAATTTTGGTAGGGTTTTTGCATTTAATTAAAAGTATTTGAGTCAGGCTATAAAATGATATCAAAATTATCACTCTACATTAAGTATCTTATAAGTTATTCTCACTTGAACATCACCCTTCCTTAGCGTATATACCCCAATATTACAGGTGTCGCATTCTTTGGGTGAGCCAAATCGTTCCAACGAATATTTATGAGCTGGCATTATTGACCACTATGTGAATGATCCACAAGTAACCATCCTTAAACTGAAATAGTACAGTTTCTTGGATTTATTGCTGTGGGCCGAGACGGAAGGGTGATGTCCAAATGAGAATAACTCCTAAGATACTTAACGTAGAGTGTTAATTTTAATATCATTTTATAGCCTGACTCAAACACTTCTAATTTAATGCAAAAACCCTACCAAAATTCAGGGGTACTCACCGAGCTAGAGTTAAAAATGTGAAATTATTCAGTCATTTTTGTGTATAATTTCGTGTTTGCCCATGTTTTTTGGTTATTTTTACATATTATTTAGACAACTTTCGTATGTTTTAATATGCCTCAACATTTAACTTTGCAATAAAATCATTTGTATGAATGTAGGTCTCTTGGATTCAAAGATATTTGCATTTTATTGTACACACCCCAGTTCGACAGATCAAAAAATTAAAATGGCTGCCATTCGCGAAGTATTGGAGTAAGAATTTTTTTAAAGCATTTTTGTCGATGAAAATTAGCCTAGAATATCCTATTCAAATATCGCTAACTCGTGCCCGGACACACTGTATAACGAAATTTAAAAGAAAATTATTATGACTAAGTAGGCTCTACAACTTTACGAGTAATAGTCGACCAACTTATAAAAATAATGTACTTGGATAATATGTTTTCTTAAACAAAATGTATCGGAGAACATGTTCTTCAACTGCAAATGTAAATTTGTCAACTTTATTTTTACAGCTTTAGGTAATAGGTACGTTTTTACGGTATGTTTTTTGGGAATAGGTAGGTTTTTATCGTCAACTATTTTTAACTAACTTCAAAAAAAGGAGGAGGTTCTAAATTCGTCGTAATCTTTTTTCTTATGTATTTTCCCTGATTTCTCAAAGACTCCTGGACCGATTTTGAAATTCTTCTTTTTAAGCGAATCAGTTTAGTTAGTTCGCATAAGTATTTTGATGGGCAATTACGGAACCCTACACTTTGCGTGGCCCGACATGCACTTGGCCGGTTTTATTTGTAATATATGGAATTGTTTGAATCCAGTCACATAGAAAAGCGAAAGCGATCCGATAGTCTATATGTGACTGGCTTCCAACAATTGCTTACATTACAAACAAAAACAACAGCTTTTCTGTCTCTTTGACAACAGCTTTACAGTTTTAGATTTATGATATAAGATCACCTTAGTAAATAAAAAGAAAATAGAAAAAAAACTCACCTGTCTAGAATATAATTTAGTGAAATTTTTCATGTTGTCATTATAACATTATTTTAGTACGAGACCTTTGACCGACAAATCATGGGATCGTGTTGGAATGACGAATTTATTAAAATGGCAGACTTAGAGCCTTGATCAATCATTGTTAGTCTCTTGTCTACATAGTTTATTGTTCTTCCCCTGTTAGCGGACGATGCATATTAGTTACTACGTTAGCACTGTGAAGGCAATAACGATTAACTTGAGAGCGCACTAGTTCATAAGTCGTGCGTGATAGATTGCGAGTGAGTTGAATGCCCACAATGCCCCAATACTATAAGTTACGGCATTCCATTAGGACATGTATGACTGGTAGCTTAAATCCTATTCAAACGTTTAATCAGCCGTGTACTTTACATAAGAAAAACGTTTCACCAATTATGTTTAATAGAGGAGAAATTATCAATGGGATGACACCCATTTCACGAAGAGAGTGATGAGTATGAATGTTGATGGATGGAGGCCAAAGAAAAGATGTATGGATTGTCCAAGGAATGATATGAAAAAGGAGTAGGTAAATGAGGGGAGAATGGAAGAAGAAAACGTGTTGCACCAACCCCAAGTAGAATGGGATAAAGGCAGGAAGAAGAAGAGGAGAAATAATTAGCAACAGGGCACAATACGCTATTTCACTCAAAAGTATAAATTGGTCCAAAAGATAGATTTATCAAAAAATGTTAGACCCTTTAGTTTTTTTGGTATGTAAACCAAAAGTGGCAAAGATACAACGCTTCTAAAAATCAAAAAACGTCACTCGATCACTAACTAATAACACTTTGAACGACCTATGAATCGAAGCCAAGACCTAATCTTTCAACAGTCGTGTTTTTGACCAGTTTTCCAACAAAGCTGTGTTTTATTGTACTTTGTTCGTAAACAACTGAAAAACATGGTCCAAATAAAATAAGAAACAAGATTTGTCTGAAAATGTTATCCCTCAACTCATTAGGTACCTACAGAATTTTAAAAGCCTAGAAATATGCATCTGTCTGCCGAAAATTAGACTCAAATTATAATAATAAATATAAGTAATATTCCACAACTATCACACAACGCCATCTAGTCCCAAGTTAAGCAGAGCTTGTGGTATATACTAGATACTGACACATACTTATACATACTTATATTTTTTCTAAATACCTACATAAATATTATTAGAGATTACAACCAGACACAGAACATTTATAATCGTACTCATCACTCAAACATTTGTCCTGCATTTGCATAGCAGTCAGGGTCACTAACCACTAGACCAACAGGCCTGTCAAAATCAAGAATTCAGAAGTGATCACATTTCACACATACATACATCAAACAAAAGTTGTCAATAGCCAGTTCAATCAGTTAATCGTAGGACAACATTATCCCATAAGCTAGGTCGCTGAAGCTTCATAGTCGAAACTAAACACAACGTTCAGCTCGTTGTCCATCCAAATGCAGTAATTGTAATTGTCTTTGCGACCAAAACTGTGACGGATCACGTTCTGATCCGAGCACGTTAATCACAGTGAATAATGTACCATTTCGGATGTCCAATGAATAATCCTGATGGATCTGGGAACTCTCCTGCCACCAAATGAGCGATTTCACAATAATTCGCTTCGTTTTGATAATGCTCATGGTGTTTCGGAATTGCTCTTTGTGTTTGTTTTGCACAAGTTTCGTTTACTTCTATTTAAGGGGTCTACTTAACTACTAATGAAACTTTTTGTATAAAAAATAAATTCTGTGATTATTATGACGGTTTAAAGTTGGTATTAAACCATGAAAGCTGAAAAAAGTGTTCGTTTATTCCATAATTATAAATGTAATTTAGAGAAAGTAAATTGGCTAATTTCAAAAAGCAATAAAATTCGCGGAATATTGCAACAGTCCAAATCTTTTATTTTATATGTTGTTTGAATGAAAAACATCAAATAGATAGTGGAAAATAAATTTAAGCTAATTTCTACCATAAAAACGACTACCTATTTTCCGTCTGAAAATGGTTAAACGTGGCAAAAGTAAAAACACATTTCAAAGAATGAAACCTGTGAATTAGGATATAATTTGCTGCCGATTATCTAGAAGAGAGTGGCCGACGTCAAAAGACAGGTTGAGAATAAATAATGCCTTCTGGGAATCACTAACAGAACCGCGCCGGGCAGGAAGGTACTTAGAGAGGGAAGCAAAGGAGCTTTTACTTATCTTTTCTTTACTTTGTGCCCGGGAGTGCCGAAAGTACCTTAAAGGTGATTAAGATTCAGCTGATTAGTTGAACTTGAGAATAAGATATTGCTTTTACTTTTGCACTGAATTTAGTGAGAGGGCAGATAAATTTAAACGTGGCGACGGTTACTGTCTTCGAGAGTTTTTTTTTTCGAGGCTCGGGGAATTACTTGGCATAATTTTTTTTTATACTTTCTGCTATTGTTTTAATCTTAATTTCTTTTCATGAAAGAAAGGTCCGCTAATTAATTCGCGTGAGGTTATTCATGGTTATTTTATTTGTTATTTGCAGGGCAGAACTGGAAACAAAAGATAAATTCTTATAAAAATATAATTCCGCAAGAAAATAAATTAAAAGCCTTGTTTTATTTTAAATAGCAGAATGTTGCAAATGATGTAATAACCTCTTTATTTTAAAGCGTTAAATGCGTTAAAACAATTCCATTTCTACCCACAAATCTATTTGTCAATTTATCTGTCAGTGACAAATCATACAATTAATTTTCTGGTTAAATTTTATTTCACATGCCTGTATATTGATATTCATCATCATCACTATCAGCCTATTATTATAGCAGTCTACTGCTGTACATAGGCCTCTTAAATCGCGTGCCATATTGATATTGACCAAACATAATTTTCAGAATTAACAATCCCGGGTTTTGTTACTTTGTTACAAACTTCTTAGGGCCTATGCACACCACGTGTACTAAACGCGCGTCGACAAACAAACATTTTTCATCAGACAGAGTCAAAATTCGTATCATATTTATCATCATGTGAGACAGTACTCTCAGCCCAGTACCTATTAAGCTATACCTGTACGAGTACTTCTGGTTGCAACCGTGACAGCAAGACTCACTAGTTGACTTTACAATATTCTAGTAATAAATACTAAGTAATTAGTATAGAGATAACAAGGACTTAGTAATAAATACTAAATAAATAGTAGAGATAACAAGGACTTAGTATTCATTTCTAGAAATTTTGTAAAGTCAACAAGTGATTCCTGCTGTCACGGTTGCAACCAGAAAACCAGAAGTTCTCGTCTACATTTCTCTGCGTGTGCCTGGCCCGATTGTATGATCAAGGCAATACCCTATTTTTATACATACGGAGTACTCCGCCGAAAGGCCGAAAGGCCTGTTTCACCAGATTGCTCAGTACGTGTGATCAATTCAATAGAGCTGAGTGCTCGACCCATATTTATACATACCGATTACTCGGCTAAGAGCACTGTCTCGCCCCTTTGCTTGATGCGTGTGATATTTGTGTACATCATCTGCCTAGCCTTTTCCCAACTATATTGGGGTCGGCTTCCAGTCACACCAGATTCAGCTGGATATCAGTATTTTACATGGAGCGACTGCCTGTGGGACCTCCACAACCCAGTAACTGGGTAATACGATACCCCATGGTAAGACTGGTTGTCCACACCCAGTAACTGGGTAATACGATACCCCATGGTAAGACTGGTTGTCAGACTTTAGAGCTTCTGACTAACAGTAACGACTGTCAAAGATCTACAAATGACAGCCGGGACCAACGGCCTGTGCGGCTATGATTATTTAGCCACGAGCTCCTCCTCCTGATATTTGTGTACAACTTTTAAAATATAGCAGCACTCTGCAGCATCATCTCACATAAACTAGGTCGTGACGCACATAGCAGCACACAAGACGACAACACATCACTCATTAGGTGCATTATTAAGCTTGAAGTTGTTACTTAATACCCGGTACTGCTTAATTATCACGGAGTGAAGCAATTACTAATTACCGTGAGCTCTAACGACCATCTGTGTGAAACATTCATGAGTACAGATCCTCGTTACGGTCTATTGATATATGATATCACTGACTACTTTGTGAAGTAGTCTCTATATGGAAGTCAGTGCTATAATATACTTTAAAATAAGAAGAGATGATGAGGTGGTACTTCATCTACATAGTTACTTTGACTTTCTTTCTTCAACTCATAATTATTATTACTTTATTTTTATTTATTTTTTGTTCATATTGTGTCTTTCTTTATTTTTTTCTTTTTGAAATAATTATTATCGACACTATAATTATCTAGGTTTAACCGTATGTGGTCGGTTAGCCGGTTAAAACTAGGTGTAACCGTACTTCAGGTATCAGCCGTAATATATCAGCTGCCCAAATTCAAAACCTAGTAACAGGTGATTTTTAGAAAAACTGTTTTTTGGCATTTTTCGACTTACTAGACAGTATCGAAATGATGTGGACCTTAAAACACCCAGTTTCATACGTGACTTTAAAAATAATTTAGCAAGTCTTAGCAATTTGGCATGATTACGAAAATTTCCTTGAAGTACAAATTTGAAACTGTATGTCCAAATACAAATTTAAAACCCTTTTTTTTCAGGTGGTAAAATCATCAAATGAGTCCTCCCGCCCTGGGTGTGGCGGAAGGGACTGTCAGACTCTTACTGACTAAAATCCACCCGTGTTCCTTCCTATGCCTTTTACGTTCCGGGGCCACGGTAACCTGGGTTAAGAAAAAACCCGCGACCCCAGCAGGCATTTGGCGCAAAACACGACGCGCCACCGACTCGGGCTTGGTCCTTGGTCGGACAACATCCACACGACAGGCTATTCGCATACGGGCAAAGAGACCACTTAGGCACACAGTGCGTAAGGAATAGTTTTTGCCCGCATCCCAGGGTGCACCGGCCCGAAAAACTGGTCTTCCCCCCGGACGTATCCGAGAGGGAACTCCAGTCAACGGGCGCATGTGGAGGTTTCCTGTCATAGCACCCCAAATTTAAAACCCTAGCAACTCAAGCGACTTACTAAGTTATAAAGTTGAAATACCAAATTGCTATGTTTTAAATTTGGCGCCGATTGTAAAATAGTTGAAATTTCGTTTAGTAAGTTCAGTTTTTCTTTTTATAATGTGTGAAAATCCTAACCTGGCTCACATAAAATACTGACCAAGTTTCAACATGATAATTCGAATAAAAGTGACGATGACATACGGACGGACAGACAGACATGACGAATCTATAAGGGTTCCGTTTTTTGCCATTTGGCTACGGAACCCTAAAAATCTTTATAATATAATCGGCGTCTTTGAAAATCTACAATCCTAGTAAGCAACAAAAACGGATATTTGCGGGCATACAGGGTGGAATTTTGTAATGCTACCTGGAGGGAAAGTACCTACTCTTAAGAGGGCCCTTCTCCATCCGACGAACGACAACGCGAGCATGGTCAAAAAGCTTGTTGTTTCATCCAGAACAAGAGGCAAACCCGTCCCCGCTCGACTCGGCCCCCGCTTACCTCTTACCGCCACATGGCTAACAAGCAAGTGAGAACGCGACAACATTAAAAGGAAAATAGTGTGCGGAAGTTTCATAAAACTTGTTCCAAGAAATACGTGTTTATTCGTAAGCCTTATAAGACTATGAAAAAAAAAATTTGCATTTAGAAACTCCATTACATTTGCAAGGTGCAGCGTTTTTTAAAAAACGCTACATTTTTGAGTAGCACCTTTTTTAATAGAAATTGTTATGCAACCTGTTTTTGGAAGCCTTGACTCAATTTTTTTTAAGTTTTGAATCTTTTTAAATTTGAATTTGTTTCTGTTCTCGAAAAAAAGTGAAGATTTTTTTCTTTGTGTCAGTTGGATGTGGATTGTTGCCCGATACGTTTAATCGCTGTATTTTTTATTTTCGTGGTAAATCTGGGCTTTAAATCAGTGAAGAGTGTATAGTATCAGTGCTGCAAAATAAATATATTGCTGTTCTATTCGCCGGAATGGCGTAATCTGAAATTTTTCTTATGATTCGGTAAGTTTTTTTAATAGATTTTTCTGCAAATTTGTCTTCTGTTCAGTCCGTATTATTGGTCTCATGCCGCCTGTTTTTCTTATCTACGTTGTGCAGGAAACGCTGAGTACGGCATCACCCACAAGTTTATAAGATAGCAGTCTGGAGCAACGCTCCGCCGCGACCCGGTGTGGTCGCGTACAGCCTTTTCCGGTTCCTGAATTTGCCAGGCTCTTAAGCCGGCAAATGTGATCCAGAGCCAGATTTTTTTGAAGACCTGTTTCTGTGTTGACCGAGGTTATCAGCACGGTGCTCCGCAGCAGGCCGGCAGCGCGTCTCGTCATCCTGACAGGATCCAGCTGAGCAGTTTTATTTATTTCTTTTAATGTTAAAATTGATATTTTTATGTAAGGCTTAGCAATTACAACCCCTACTCAGGGTATGTGTGAGGATTTAGGCATTTAAAAACCACTATCTTACACAATCTTTCTATTCTTACCGAGGCGCGTTAATTAGCATTGGCCAATTAGTTAATTACCGCAAGGTTCACTTGATTATTTTACCTCTAAATTTCAAGATTTTGGTTTTCCCTTAATAAATTAAGTAACAATTAATTCATACTTTCGTTGGTTAATCTGACATAATCACATAATAACTCAGTTTTAATTGTGTGCAACCAATTTGTTTTATAATTCAATACTAGATACTATCGATAACCTGGCACAATCGCAACCCAACTGATTTTTTTATGTTTTTTTTACATTTTGAAAATATTTAAAAATTATACGTATTTAAATAGGGGAACGCTGTTTTTTTTTAAGTATCCCGCTATAAAGGTTTCTATGCAAATGTTTTTTTCCGGTTACAATTAATAAGTACATTATAAACGCCCAAACATCACATAAAATTTGTGCAAAAAAGCTGATTTTTGGAGGTTTGTACTGAGTTTGTTTCTTAAAATTTTGATTTCGCGTTTTGATAGAAACCTAGATATAGTGCACAAGATGCCTATTAGTTCAAAAGATTGAAAGAAATATCTGTTACAACGCCATAATCACGTACGAGCGTTTGTATGAAAAGATAGACGGGTTGGCCGCCCTTAATACTGCAGATAGAAAATTTTACTCAAAGGAAACATTCCTTTATTTTTGAATAGAAAGCAAACGGCAGACTTACTAAGTTTTGATATTGTTTTTACATTCATATTTGGTAAATTCACAAATAAAATAAAGTATGAGCGATTCACAAGTGTAACTATACGCTAAAATATTTGACAGTATACCATACTAAAATGTCAACAATATAGCACAACTTTTCGCCAAACATCCAAATCGCTATCTCTTCTGGTTTCTTTGGGCGAGCGAATCAAAGTAGACGACCAGTTTTTTGGCTCTCCTGAACATTTTTGTTGGAAGGAGTTACTATGTTTTGATTTTAAGCAGCCGATATTTATACCAACTAGTTACCAAAAAGTGCCGACTAGTCGGCCTAGGCTAATTGATACGATTTTTTTTTTCCATTGTTGTCAATAGACATTTTATTTTAAAATGTTTGATTTTTAACATATTAATTTAATAATATCAAAAATAGTAGACCAACAGTTTCAAACAGGGTTCACGCTATTGGTTGTCAAGGCTCCAGAGAGAGGAACATTCTAACATTTCAGGCCGTACTGCTTTGTGAATCAAGCCCTTGATCCAACTGCCTAAGCAGAAAACCTCATCAATTGTTTTTGAGGTTCGTGGCAATTAAACCATTAGGTTCACACGACTATCGGCGCAATAGTCAGGCAAGGTACCTTCTTGATATTTTGTACTACATCATGTCATCCATTTTAAGGGTTCTAACCTCAATAGTGTAGGAAAACACCAGTTTTAATACTTTAGAATTATTTATTTGACAGTAAAATCAGTTGCATTGCTGTAAGATGATTTTCCTGCAACGATCTATAATCACATTGAATGCCTCAGATCAAAGCAATAGGTAGATAGAGCGCTCAGAACACGCGAGTGGGTCCACCAAAGTTAATACAAAATCAAAGTCGCGACAATACCAAGCTACGCGTCGTACCAAGCTGCGCGTCATTGTTGATTTTTGCCAAAATATGCCGGTCTCGTGTCTATAACCATCGTAAAAGTTGTTCTCAAAAATAAAGAAAACACTATAATGGAGTGTAATTCAATTTGATTTTGTATTAACTTTGGTGGAGACAATCGCGTGTTCTGAGCGTTCTATCTGCCTATTTCTTTTATCTGAGTTGAATGCATTATATCATTTGCGAATAACTCAGCTTTCCATGAAACGCCACGGTTCCAAATCGTGAACTTTAGCAGACTACCAACATCGTTTTTGTCGACTAGTACATACACAATAGGATAATATCAGCCCATCTTTAAATTTACCTGGCCCACTTTGGCGTATTGTGGTAAATAGAGAGGAAACTAACGTAGTGAACATTCTGTCCGATACCATTGCTTAATTTTCTCATCCTCTTACTTCCAACCCCCGTTGATGAAAAATGAACGGTGACAGGACACGTTTTGGCTTTTAAGTTATTTGTGAACGGATTTTTGCAAAATTGGAGCACCGTAAAACATTACGTACCATTTTTGAAGTGAAAACTTCTTTAGCGGCGTTGTACACTTTTTCTGTAATGGGTAAAAAATTTAAAACTCGCGTCAGGGTCACGTGACCAAAACTCGCGTCAGGGTCACGTGACCCTGATCGAAAATGAGTAAGACGTCATTCAAATTAAAAATAAAACATAGTAACAAAAAAGTTTTCACTTCTACCGGCACTCCTGGAGTGCAACCTTTTTTTTAACTATGTTTTTTCATTGCTACGTAACTTTTATTAGCAACATTTAATTTTATTGCGGTAAGTAATATAATTATGATAAAACTACAAAATCTCTAAACAAGAGATAACAACTGAATTTTTTTATTTGATATGTTATAACGACTAATTTCTATTTAAAGCATAACAATCAATGAATATAAAATCGATTTGTATACCACTCAAAAGACATAAAACTTATTTGGTCTATTTTTTTTTATTTCTGGCAAGTAATCTAACACCTAGTAATAGTAACGTCTGCCATGAATGTTCGACGGAGCCTGCGTACAGGGTTTAAAGTAACCTAACCTAAAGTAACAAAAATTGGTACTATTATAGACCTGAGAACGTTTTGGAGCGTGCTAAAAAGCTCCACAATTAGTACTATAACGATGTTGTAAACGTTTACAAAACGCCGAATAGGCCCCAGTTTTATCACTAATTTATTCTATAAACATTACATAAAGGCTCTCACGGTGATAAATCAGCTCGATAGTTGAGATGTAAAAGTGTAGTGAAACGCTTTTTAGTACTAAAATAGAGCCACAAGTGCAATAATGTCACGAATTTGCACTATAAAAGTAACCGAAACATGTTTAAAGTGCTATTTTACACTGTAAGCGTGTTGAGAGATCTTTCCTGTCACTTATATTATTCATAATTTTTTGTTCGTGTTGTGTCGGTCGTGCTCCTCAAGATAACAAAAAGAAAAGTTAAGACTTATATCATTTGCCATATTGCCTAACGTATATCATTGTAATAAAAAATACATGCAACTCTGCCATAACTGCCATAACTTGCACTTGCGAAAATAATTGTATCGTTAAAATCATTATGCTGATAAAGTTGCTCATGACAAATTTGACACGTTAAAAACCAAATCATTGCATGATTTCGAATTTCGACAATGCCCTCATTATTTTCGTGTTTTAATTAAATTTTAATTAATAAAATAAGGACTTGTCCCGAATACGGATCCTATAGTACACATTGGCTTCAGCTGTGCTACTAATGTGCTATCGCGGCAGAAAATAGCGGCCATATTTTCTGATTAGGGGTCCTTGTCCAAATATAAAATACTTAGTAAAGCCAAAATAAATTTATTTGATGGAGTTGCATTAAATACACACTAGGGCATAATTTGGGATTATAGTTGTAACAATCTAAAGCCACGAGTCGATCAAAAAGAGCGCGTCACAATCGACATTAAGAAATACTAGTGATGTAATTGTTACTGAAAAGCCATTAAAGGTCCAATTAGTCCATTTATGATCAATTTCAGTGTTTTTATGTCACGCTTTAGTCTCGTTTCAGTAACACCAACTCAATTTAAGAGCTATTTGAATTTAAGATTTAGCAATTGCGCCAGGAGTCGCTATGGTACTATTTAGTACTATATAAGAGTTTTCATGATTTTTACAGAACTAGCCCCTTAGCGATGTTGAGGGAGCTTTTATGAAGCTAAACGATTACGTAATGGTTGTGTAAGTTACTTTTATAGTGCAAATTGATCCTGTAATACGTAATGGTTGTGTAAGGTACTTTTATAGTGCAAATTGATCCTGTAATAGCGTTTTCAATACTGCTACAGTCCTAGTACTGTAAAAATTATTTTGACGCATTATTAGAGCAAAATAGATACATAAAAGTGTCAGTAAGGTTGTCTATAGTACTAAATAGTACCAAAATCGTTTTTCTCATTTCCATTACAGAGCAACACTTTAAAGATTCTTTTGTTTGGCCCTGTAAGCGTTCTAAGAGCTATATATAGAACTTAAATGCTCTTTAATCTTATAGAACCAAAATGCTTTGTTATAAACGTTTATAGGACATGCAGTCACAATGGTTACTGTTAAAGGCCTACTATATCACTCTTTGGTGATAAACGCCTAGGTTATAGAACCTATTGTTACTTGGTAACCTGTCCGGGTGTAGAGGTGTCCCAAGTCCCGAACTCACTTAGCTTACTCTTGGATAATATATTTTTTCTAATAACAATAGAAATCGTGAAAGCGAACAATCCAAGGATAAACGTTATAACAAATAATTAAAATTATATGAAATGAGTTTTAGGGTAATTTTATATGTAAAGAAATTAAATTATATCAACCTTTGGTGTTTAACTCACGTTGATTATATCATGTGAACGTTATTGAAATGAAAATACCTATATCAAATAACTTTATATGAAATGAGACGCACCCCATTTATTAAATGCCATGGGTCATGTGCCATCATGGGGAATGTTTCAAAATGTTCTATCCACGGACTATTATTATATTATTATTTAATTTCTCCGCCACTGAAATTTGGCATATTATGATGAGAGTAGGTGAATATAATCCATTTTTTTTTAGCCGAAAATTTCATTTTTTTTTTACCAAAACATGAAACTCTTCAGAAAAATCTTCAGTCTCAAATTCATTTTGTATTTGTTTAAATGTATTAGTTAGAAAAGGGAAGTATAAAAATCCAACAAATTTTCAATTTCAGTGTAGTTTTTAACATATCGCTCTGTAACTTCTAGTGAAAAGTCGAATTAACGGCGTACGGCAAAGCGAAAGCATCGTTTGATGAGTCGGAAAAGTTGCCACGCACCGCCACCAGCAGGCGCTAGTATCGCAAAATTAACGCAATCCAAAGTTTTATGTATTTCATTTCGTCAACTTCGACATTTCATAAAGTGTTCCCTTTACGCAAAATACATGTATTACTCTAGTAGAAATATTTTAATATAAGGATGTCGAAACATTGACCAAAACAAAATGATAGAAATCTTTATTGATGTGGATTAATATTTTGTGAATATTTTTATCATTCACAGTCTTAAATTTATTTTATAACATTTTGATGTCCCGAGATTACGAACAAAACTACTATTTTGGTAGAAAATTAATGATAATTGGCATACCTTACGAAAGTGACAATACCCAATTATCGTTAAGCCCCAAACACACGCGCGCACGGGTATGGGCGTGAGCGTTGTGTTCCACGCGCGCCGGAAAATGTGACAGCACAATAACGGGGCTCCCCCTTAGAGGGCCTACCTGGGTCGCGGACAAACGAATACAATACCGTGACCCCAGAACGTAAAGGGCTATTGAAATAAATCGTAGATTTTAGTAAGTATTCCAAGTCTGACAGTCCCTCCCGCCCTGCTCTGGGTAGGAGGACTCATTCGATTATTTTAACACACTAAATAAAGCCCCAAACACACGCTCCTTTTACTATCGTGCGTTCACAAAGCTGGTTGCGTGATATCTTTATATGTTCGAGAGTGGAAAGCTAAGGATGCTTGACGCCCTGTCCTCCACCATCTGGTGTTTGTATTAATTTTTGATGCATTTCGATGTAATGACAGACACAAGCGCCGCGTAAAATGGACATTAGTCGAGCAGCGGCGTGGATTTAGTAGTTTTTTACTCATATGAGGTACAGGTAAATACCATAGTAGAACAGTTTAATGTCAGAATCTCTTTATAAATAAATCTTCATTCTATAATATCTTATCCACAGTATTTTTTTGGGACAAGGTTTTAATATCACTTTTCTGATAAATGATCTTTTGGAGTCGATAGATATTATCTATCGACTCCAAAAGCATGAGCCCAGTACTGATCTTTTATACTCCAAAGCAATCAATAGAGCGAGAAGCAACTTGTACCGAACACACGGTGAGACAGCAATGACCACCGATTTTTCATCATAGTCGCAGCATTATACTATAGGCGATATTTAAATCATGTAATCTGGACCATTTGGAATTGGTTCAAAAAACCGGTTTTAAAAGACGCCCAAATGGTCGGTTCAACATTGCGCCTCAGGGTGGTGGGTGCTATGCCTTATTTGTAGTTGACAAGTAATTTTGAAGTATTCAAAATGACAATAGCAGTTTTCATTTAATTTATTTTATTCCTGTTTCTTCGAAATTGTTAAAATCTGTGACGAAGTTTAACTAAATAAATAATAATAAAAGTGAAGTGCTTCTTATCCTATATCGCAGTTTGATACGATTAGAAGTTGTTTTTATAGTTACATACAATCTCAAATTGTTGACTGCAAGATAGTGCATTTATCAATAATTCATGTGAAATTGTATTTAGATGCATAAATATTAGATGGGAGGAGGATGGACACAGAGGAACCACCCGACAACAATAGTACGATATCACGATAGCATTGATATAATATCACTGTGAGTAATTTATTATATTGATAGGAACAATTCGTAATGTATAGAATCATACGTATTCAAACATTTCCCTTGTTTGCTCTGTAAGGGTCGTCAGGAATTTCCTGCGATGATTTTCAGTAAGTTTGGTTTATTTTATTCTTGATTTATTAATGAAAATAATTTGTTATTGAAAAAAGAAAGTTTACGTGACTTATTTACAGTCATGTCCGTTTACAATCACGTCCCATTGAACACATCGAAACATAGTTTTGAATAATATAAAGCCTACGTATCATTCGTTTGTATTTTCTCGATCTTTTTATCCATTACCAATATTATTATTACGAAAATCTGACAGCCGCGATCTGAAAAAAAGTGTCACAGGTCTAGCCTGTAAGAGCCACGCTGGCTGACTGATTCGTCAAGGAACGAAAGTGATGACACTACTTGTAAAAGGCAAAAGATGAGAGGACGATAGTGAATGTGTGCTCAGAATAAAACGGCGTATGTGCCCAAACATATTGACGTCTTTTTATGAATTAAAATTGTTATTAATAGTAGGGGAGCCGAGGATGCTAAATTTGCAGTTACTCGAGCGTCATGGAGACCTATTGGATTTGAATGATTATGTTCTAAAAAGAAAAAAAGTTTCTGACAAGTTTTCTATTTTAGTGAGGGGGAGAGCTTGTAAAGAGCTTTGAAATGTAAAAAAAAAACAGTTGTACAGAAGTACTCGAGCGCGTCAGATATTTATAGTGTAAACGCGCTTTACATTTCTGATAACCAATACATATTAATCTGACGATTAACTCGAGGGGGCTGTCCGTGGCAAGCGGTTGAAAATCCAAAAAAAAATAAGTTACTCGAGCGCGTCAGATATTCAAAGTGTATGTAAAGTAAACCCTAAAAAGTGTCGTATTAAAATGTCTGACGATTTGGATGTGGCGCAAAGTAATAATTCATATTTCTATCTGTAAAAAAAAAACGTAATCTCGAGATACTCGAGCGCGTCAGATTTTTATGCAGGAGGTTCAAATTGATATCACAGTCCTCCTGAATAATAATCTGACAATTATACGGAGGGATATCGCTATTCTGAGCATCTTAAAATAAATTTATAAAGAAGATAACTGCATTCACGCATAAAAAAAGTATAAAATTAAATTAAATGTAGTAATTACAAATAGAAACTCGTCTACATCATTAAAATCCTATCAAAAACATAAATGTCAAATGAGAGCCAAGTTCAATTATGATATATGCCTTGGTTTACGACTTCACGGACAAAATAAGTGAAATCTAAATAGGTGCCAAGTTCAGTGGTCAGAGGGCCAAAGCCTGCCAGGGTCACGGGACTTATTCCATCACCGTGACCCCGGAACATAAAGGGCTATTGAAGGACACCGTTGATTTTAGTCAGTACGAGTCTGACAGTCCCTCCCGCCCTGCCCGGGGTGGGAGGACTCACTTGATGATTTTACCACGTTAAAAAAAAATACAAAAAAGTTAAGTGGTCAGTCCTGAAGTTTATTTATACAGATCATATAAAAATCAATGGCACTTTTCGTTGTAATTTTATAACTCAAGAAAGGGCTCACCTATCCAAACCAAATATTTAACTTTATTAGTATGAAAAAACTTATAAACGCACTAGTCACCCCTACGATTTTTGAAAGTTTCCCTCGATTTTTCTGGTCTTCCATCATCAGACCTTGATTTCTTTACCATGAGACATTTTGAAAGTCGGTTAAAAACAGTGCACCAGCCATTGCGCCGCGCTGGAACCCAGCACTGATAATGCTCGACTATACGCTGGATCTGTTGGAACCGAAACCTGAAGCCATATTGCTCGTCAGGAATGAGGCTCTTTACAACAGCGTAATCTTTGAGTCGCTTATAAATAAGTCTCTCTTAGATTTTTCCGCGAACATTCAGGAAACTGATAGGACGGTAACTCATGGACTCGGACTTGGGCTTGCCTGTCTGATGACCAATAACAATGGCCTCTTTCCATGCCTGGCATGCCATATTATTGCTCGGAACGCCACATACATTAAATCACGACCGATAGTAGCGAACTAACTGGTACTTCACCTTTTCTTCACGATTCTACCGACTTCGCCCCATGGAAAACGTCAGATTATTAGTGAGTATGATTTTTACAGTGTAACATTCAATAAAAAAAAAAAATGAAACGCGCTCGAGTATTTCAAAATGACGTTTTTTTTTTACAACTTCAGTACTCGCTCATTTCCTAATGCCACTCTCAAATTGTCAGATTATTGAAATATACACTTTTCTGAACGTAATTAATCTACCTTTCCTTAATCTGACGCGCTCGAGTATTTCTGCGGATCGATTTTTTTTTACTAATCTGACGGGTTCTCCCAGACAAATCCCACCAGATAAAGGGTTGATATTTGGTACAGGTACATTAAAGGGTGCAAGGATTCTCCCTTATAATAATCTGACGCGCTGGAGTAACAGCAAAAATCCCTTCCTGGGCTCCCCAACTATAATTGAAAAACTGTCTTTACAGAATTTAGATAGTGGTATTCTCTACAATTTAAAGTAACATCTTTTCCATAACTCATAGTAGTTATGCCATAAAGTCCAAAAAAGAAAAAATATAGACCTAACTTTGCATTTTTTTTGTATCGAGAAAATTTCAATGAATCGTGTTTTCAACTTTGTGAGAATTTATATCATATAGTCAATTACTATATTCCAAGTTTTAAGATCTGTAGTCCATATACGTACGAAGAAAAGTAAAAAATAAAAAGCGTATTTTTACTGACCTATCCCCTTAAACCTGACGTCAATGCGTATTTCATCCGAAATTATTCTCTGTGATTCTGTACATTACCTACATTATCAGCCCATTGCCGTCCACTGCTGAACGTAAGCCTCCCCCAAAGAGCGCCAACCATCCCGGTCCTGGGCAGCCCGCATCCATCCACTGCCAGCCACCTTCCTTAAATCATCGACCCATCTTGCAGATTCTTTACAATACATATATTTTTTATTTGTTAACCGATTCTCACCAAACACTATGTTCTTATTATCGGTCAGTTCACATCGAGACGCGACGCGGCGAGATGTGAAGCAACGATATTTCAAATGACATATTGTGTATCTTATCGTGTAAGAAATAGAGTTCAATTTTGAGTAGCTCTATTGAGATGTCCGCGCAGCATCACAACTCGGTCTTAGCTTACCCAAACTGTAGGAAGGATCATGAAAATAAAAACCACATTATCAAGATTTTACATTTTATTTTATTTTTAAAAGGTGCACTAGCTTTAGTTCATTCATTATTGGAATCAATTAAAGCAGCTCACAATTTAGGGCCCATTAATATGAGTAGTCATTTTTACCGGTCGTGTTAAGCAAATGGGCTTATCCCAGTTGTAATGTCCCTTTGTGCCTTTTGGTCTTGTTTTTTTTCTGTCTCCTTATTCCATGGAGGGAAGTGGAAACATAATATTTTTCCTACTGTTCCACTATTCTTTTCTGATTAGTTTCGTTGCAGGATCCAAGACAGGTAAATTCTTTCTCCGGGACACGTCGAGCTTCATTGTCTCGGCGCTTTTCTGGTGGTTGCCACTGTTGATTCAGGGTTTCAGGAGTTGAAGTAGTTTGGGAACAGAGTGGTGGGTTTGTCCCAAAAAAAAATACTTAGTTTAAAACTTCATGTGAACTCCTCATCCCCGCACGTTTGCATTATAAGGTCTACGTAATGTCGTACATCAGTGAATACAAGAATCCCTGTACCGTTTTTAAACATCGCAAAGCTGCCAATACCAAACAGTTTTGTTTTTGTAAATAACGTCGATCCAGAAGCCAGCCCTGACAAGTTGTAAATATTTCGAATGCATATGAAGAAACCCCAGTGCCGTGGCAGCCATTCTTCACAGTCAACCAATACGGAATCATCTTCGTCATAAGTATACGTAGCTATAGTTTCATAAACCTTCTGTTCTTTTTCGATTGTAAATACTAAGGAACAAATCCATATTTGTCCATGTATTTGTTCTCCAGGAGTAGCGAGGAAGGATATCAAAGAGTTTTTACTGCCCTTGAATTGCCCAAACCAATGAAATCCTTTCCCAGGTTTTAAAAAAGTCCAATCCCGATAAAAGACGTACGACCTGTCGGCGATTCCAATTTCTTCTGCCATTCGTAATACCATCAAGTCATGAATAGGATTGGGTGCATTTAAAAAAATACTCTCTTTAGCAGCAAATGCTATTTGACGCCCACACACGATGACGTCTTGTATTCTTACTGTCCGCTTCGTAAAGTTCTGCGTACCTACAGATAACACCACCACAATGCTGGCAGTATAGTTGGGTGAGTTTATGAAATCCTTAAAAGGAGTATAAGATGTCAGAATACGGCTGTTGTCTAATAAGACTCCCGTAGTAATAAATGTCTTTTCTGTGTTTTTAGTATAGTTTGCCTCATTTAAGATAAGAAGTACGCTCCTTTGATCGAAGGGAACGTAAAAATCTTTGGGGTGGACACAACATTTACCCCATGCCGATTTGGAGGGATCTTTCTTCCAATTCATATCTTCAACACTTTTAAAAGCCTTAGAGAAGTTTAACAATTCGAATATCACCAACAAACAGGCAACGGTCCACCTTAAACCAAATTAATTGAAGTTAATTTAAAACATTTGAATAACCTGCACTTATATTATAAAGAGGAAAGATTTGTATTTGTGTGTGTGTGTGTGTGTACAATGAACACACCGAACTGCTGTGCACTATTTGTAAATCTACAGTCACCCTGAGTATAATTTATTATGTCATGTTCACCCGTGAGAAGCCGGAACGGGCCACTAGTATATAGTCTTTACCTATGAAATTCCTGTTGTGCAGTACTGGTATTTCTAATAAAAATATTTTTATTTGACAAGAATTCTAAATAAAAATTAATTTTATTTTCACTTTTTTTTCCAATAGTCGTAGGGAATTTGTTTATTGATTATTGTTACATTTTAATCGCATTTCAATCTTTTTCGCCATCATTATGTTAAAAATTCATAAGTAATTACGGAATATGAGTACCGTCGCGCGTCGTGGCAGCAAAATGGCATAAGCGTAAGGTTTAATCCTTGCTTGCGTCCTACCTCCACCCCAGCCGCAAAGGTAGACGCCCACGGCGCGGACGTCGGCAGACGATCTCCGGCCACTGTAGGCGCGGGCATGCGAGCGGTGAGTAAAGGGCAACTTGCTGTCCGAACATGGACATGCCCGGTCGACGGCGCGTTGTGTTCCACGCGCGCGTCAAAGAGCGTCAGCATGACGACGGGGCCCCCCTCTAGGAGGACCAAAACCTGCCGGGGTCGCGACACTTAACTCATTACCGTGACCCTGGAACATAAAGGGCTACTGAAGGACACCGTGGATTTTAGTCAGTACGAGTCTGACAGTCCCTCCCGCCCTGCCCGGGGTGGGAGGACTCATTTGATGACTTAATCACGCAAAAAAAAAACCCCAATTATTTCAATTAAAATGTCAAATTACGAGAAAAGGATTTGTTTTTAAAATAACTTACATTTTGTCAATCGTTCTGCTGCAGCGACCAAGTACAATATCATAAATGATAGAGATACTCGTAACTGCATTTATATAGTGAAATAGGATCATGTTGTTTTAAATTTGTTTTCCGTCAGTCAAGAACATGATGTGCACAGTAAACAATAACCAATGTTTAACTGCATGACAAGGCTTGTCGTTTATATGCGGATTCCGTATTCGTTTTTCAAATACGGAATTTCGATTCGGAAAGAGGCAGGATCATAGTATAAAGGGATTCTCTAACAAACGAGTATTGTAGATGTTAGTGCGCTGCTCGGACGAAATACTGGCAAATGATTGATGGTATGTCGCCGAAATACATACTAGCAATCATTTCGATTTCTTGGATTTCTCCCATTATACACGACATCTAACTGAAACATGAAATAAAATAAGTGTATTCTATGATGCTGTACATATATCGTTGCCTTATTAACTAATGTCCCCGTTTTCGGTAATGCGTTCAAAAATTCAACATTCTACCGAAATAAGTTGAAAGGTAAAAATAAATTTCATCTAAATTCGTTCTGAATTTTCTGCATGAAAGAGTATAAAATAATAAATAGTTATACTTCTCTATCCATACTCATTAACTTTCGTTTCACCCACACAATAATATCAGTAATTAACATACTTTAGTTAACATGCTGTATGAGATTTTAACTAATTGTTAGCATAACTACTCATCAAAAAACTGGCCGTTAAATTGTCAATCTTAATCATATTTATGAACACTGTTGTTCATAAAATTAAATGTGGTCTCGACCATTTTACGATTTTTCTCGATTTTCATTAACCTATTTGATTCAGAAAAAATGACCTCTTTACCCTGTAAACCTCAATCGAGCGAAGCAGGGAAGTTAAAACACATATACGTGATAACCCGTGGCTGTTTTATTATTTAAGTGTGGAACTCTAAAGATATCAAATAGCTCCATGTAATGTTTCTTAAGGGGCAGGTCTTGTAAAATTCATTCGCGCCGAGTTATTTGCGAAACTTTGTTTGTGATTTTTGAACAAAATAGTGCAATAACTTGAAATTTTATTATTGCACAAATATAAACATAATATAAGTAACAACTAGTTATTTTTTTAAAGTTGATTTAAGTGGATTATATTAAATTATGGAATCAGGCGTTACTTTGCGGAAATCCATGACATTAAAATGTTATGAAAAATATTTAGTTTTAATTCCGCGACAAAAATCCAGGCTTGTTGCAGGATGCAATCCCACCCTATGCAGTCATGCATATGCACATGCAGCAAAGGACCCACCCTCCCGCCCTCATGCATATGCACACATGCAACAAACGGAAAAACAAGCCATGCAATCAAACCTTATAGTATTTATGTATACTTACGCCTTACATCATCCTATTTTTCTCATTAATTCATTATCTTCATTAATATTTTTACTTGATAAATAATTTTTCTTGTGACACTTATGTCAAGCTATGTCAACTGCCAAACTGTCAGTTTATTTTTATTTACTGTTTAGTTTCTAGCTTATTGATCTTTGTATGCTACATTTTGATTTATATAATTTAATTTATCTAATTAATTTCATTGTGTTGTATAAATTCTAATTTAAATATTGTAACTAATATTTGTATTAAAATACTAAATTCTATTTTTACACATGTAAAAGCACGCAGACCTCCGTGGTCTGATATGTCAGATTCTCTACATCAATTCGAAAAGAGAAGAGAACAATGTTCGAAAAGAGAAGAGAACAATATTTTCGAAAACAAGCTGACAAGAACTGACTGGTATAAAAGCCGAAGATTCAGAGGAATCGAGGTATTCTATCCGGGACTTTCAACGTATTCTATCCAGGACTGTCGACATTCTATCCAGGACTCTCGGACGTATTCTATCCAGTACATCATTCTATTTCTAATCAACTCTTCACATCCTATCCAGCACTCTTCGATCTTCCACTCAGAGGAGGTTCTTGCCCTCTGAGACTCCCTGCTGCTGAGGTCTACTGAAGAGCCTCTATTACTCCAGAGGAGGATCTTGCCCTCTGGAGAACTCCCTGCTGCAGAGGACTACTCAAGAGCGTCTAACAACCTAGAGGAGGTTCTTGCCCTCTGGGACTTCCTGCCTACTGAGGGCTATTGCGGCCTCGTTCTGTGAATTGTGGACTGTGTTGTGGACTGTGTTTTGGACTGTATCTTTTATAATATCCTGTATTTTCTATTCTTAAATAAAATGTAACATTCCTAACTGTTAATGTTTAACCTCCTAGCTTATCATAACGTTACAACCTATACTCGACACGTGTTTCGCCCCTCCACGGGGCATCCTCAGGAGATGTTGACTCGACAAGCGCTCGGCCTCGAATGAGCTAGTTAGATTTTTTTTTTTTTTTTTTTTGATAATGGCATCTCGCAGGTCAACCTCTACTAGGTTGTGTGCTGCTCAACCGGACTTTCCTGTGGCTGTCAAAGTATCTCTTAATAAATAGTTTTTTTATTAACCGACTTCAAAAAAAAAGTAGGTTCTCAGTTTGACCTGTATGTATGTATGTTTGTCCGCGATTATCTCGCGTTTGGCTGAACGTATTTTGATGCGGTTTTCAGGAAAGTGTTCATTACATTCTGGAGAAGGTTTTAGTATATAACACTAATAGATATCCCGTGACTTTGCCCGCGTGGACCCGTTTTTGCCTACTTGGATCATAGATTTTCAGAGATGATGGCATGATTGTCCGCGATTATCTCGCGTTTCGATGAACCGATTTTGATGCAGTTTTCCGGAACTGTTTGTTATATTCTAGGGAAGGTTTAAATATATAACAATAATAGATATCTCGTGAAGTTGCTCGCATATATCCGTTTTTGTTACTTACTAGGATTTTAGATTTTCAAAGACGTCGATTTTATGAAGATTTTTGTTGAATATCTCAACTAAAAAGGGAAAAAATAAAAAAACTTTTTGAAAAAAGGGAACCGACTTCAAAACCAAACATAAATTTTTTTATAAAATAACTTTTCTTTCGGAAGTCGGTGGCCACCTGTCAATGAAATAAAAAACAAAGCCACCGACTTCCGAAAGAAAAGTTATTTTATAGTTTTTTTATATATGGTGTTGAAGTTGGTTCCCTTTTTTAAGAACTATGCATTGTAGGTATGTAATATTTAGATTATTTTGATGTCAACAGATCAATAAAGGAAATACAAAAAAAAAAAATTGTACCTAAGCGCTTTTTTTCAACAACAATAAAACCTTTAAAAAAAAATCTAACCGACGATATTTTGAGGCGGCGCCAAACAAACAAATTAACTATTTGTAGAGCAGAATAGCTCACCTGGGACTCGTCCCTACCTGGGACTCGTCCTATACCTGGGACTCGTCCTCGACAGCCGGGGAACTTCAGGGAGCATTTCCTGAGTTTGGCCCCAAAGCTGAACGTGCAGCAGCCGCCCTCAGGCGACTCCTGCCTAATCTCAGCGGGCCAAACGCTTCCTGCCGTAGGCTGTACGCTGGCGTCGTGCGGTCCATGGCCCTCTACGGGGCCCCTGTGTGGGCCCTGAGCATCCGGACGCGACCACAGAAGCTGGTCGCATGCCAGAGGGTCATGGCTATCCGGATGATCCGGGGATACCGCACGATTGACGGCGAATCGGCCAACCTCCTTGCCGGACTGCTGCCCTGGGATCTGGAGGCGACTGCCCTCCAGCGCGTCTATGAGTGGCGCGTGGAGGCGTAGCGCCGGGGCGTGACCGCGCTGCCTCGAGAAGTCGAGGCGCGGCGGGAAGAGCTCCGGCGCGATCTCAGGGCAGTATGGAAGGAACGACTGTCGCGACCGAAGGCCGGGCACGCCGCAATTGCGACGGTAAGACCCCTCTTTGAGGAGTGGCTGGAGAGAAGTCATGGCGTCCTGACCTACCGCTTGACGCAGGTCCTCACCGGACACGGAAGTTTCGGGAGGTACCTGTGTCTGATGCGAAAGGAGGAGACGCCTGGGTGTCACCACTGCGAAGATCGCCCGGAGGACACGGTGGAGCATACGGTGCAAGACTGCCCAGTTTGGGCGGAGCACCGACGTGTCCTCACGGCTGCGATAGGCGGAGACCTTTCGCGCCCAGCATTGGTCGCGGCCATGCTGCGGAGCGAGACGGAGTGGGAAGTAATGCTCGTGGAGGAGGAGGCGGGCCGCGAGCGAGAGAGGACAGCGTCCTCCCTCCGCCCCACCCGCAGTGGTAGACGCCCACGGCGACGGACGTCGCTTGATGATCTCCGGCCACCGTAGGCGCGGGCATGCGAGCAGCGAGTAAAGGGCAACTCGCTGCCCGACCAAGGACCATGCCCGGGTCGACGGCGCGTTGTGTCCCACGCGCGCCTCAAAGAGCGTCAGCATAATGACGGGGCCCCCCTCTCAGAAGACCAATGCCTGCCGGGGTCGCGGGATTATTCCCTTACCGTGACCACGGAACATAACAGGCTATTGAAGGATACCGTGGATTTTAGTCAGTAGAAGTCTGACAGTCCCTCCCGCCCTGCCCGGGGTTGGAGGACTCATATGATGATTTTACCACGCTAAAAAAAAAAAAAAAGGTTGCACTCCAGGAGTGCCGGTAGAAGTGAAAACTTTTTTGTTACTATGTTTTATTTTTAATTTGAATGACGTCTTACTCATTTTCGATCAGGGTCACGTGACCCTGACGCGAGTTTTAAATTTTTTACCCATTACAGAAAAAGTGTACAACGCCGCTAAAGAAGTTTTCACTTCAAAAAGTACAGAATAGCTCGTTATATAGCATAATTGTCGTGGTTGAATAGCTTGTCGTAGCTGTTAGTTGATTGTTTCTTTGGCGCCGCCGCGCCGCCTCAAAATTTATTTTTTGCTTTTCAGTTCGATGTTTCGTCGGTTTGATTTTTTTTTAAATGTTTTTTTTTACTTTTGAGTTTCCTATCTCGTGTCAATTTCTGTAACTAAAGAAACATAAGTTTTTTTTATGTATTTTTTTGTTAACTATTGACGACCTCCTACACCTGCTTTCTGTCTTCAATCTCAAACTCTCAACGACTGTCATACCCCAGCTACGTCTAAAGTTCTCATAAAGATGAGTGAAACGAGCCAAAATACGATATAGTTGCTGTTGCTGACTGCTAACTGCTTTAAGGATCTCTTGCTACTGCCCTCTGTCACCATCCTCAGACCCTTGATGACAATTATACCCCAGGCTAGGTTTAAAGTTTTCATCAAGACTAGTGAAATGAGCCCAAACACGATAAAGGTCCTGTTAACTGTTGAGGACCTCTTGCCCCTGCTATCCGTCACCATCCTCAGACCCTCGATGGCAATGATACCACAGCTAGGTCTAAAGTTCTCATCAAGCTGAGTGAAATGAGCCCAAACACGATATAGCACACCTTTATGATGTATTCATTTTCATTTAGTATTTTCTTCCTAAATACAGTGTACTTTAAAACGTAATATAGTACTATTTTACCTGCCTAAAATAAATAAATTTTGTCGTTTGGTAATATTAAAAAAAAAAAAAATAGGTAATAAAAAAAAAAAGAAATAATTCGATTCAACTTCATCTCTCCTCTATTTTTATTGAGTCAGAATAGGTGTCATAATATCTGTTCTCAATCGTTCTCTCACTGCTGAGATTCGTAACTTCGATTCAATTTATTAACTACATCAACATCTAGTGCGGTCAGTGGCCTGATGGAGTGCAGTGCTGATGATAGGCATGTCGAGTTCTGCCGACATTTGATCAGACCACCGTTTTGGGCTTCGACCGCTAGGTCTTTTGCCTTCTATCTTTTCGGTCACCATTAGCCGCTCCATGTTGTTGGTACCTCTTCGGGCAATTTGACCTTAATATTTCATGACACGTTGCGGGCTCAAAGGAAACATTCCTTTATTTTTGAATAGAAAGCAAACTGCATTTAAAGATTTTCGAAAATTCTCTTCTCCCACACCCGGGAATCGAACCATGTTACAAGTTACGAGAGCTTTAATTTAAGAATTCCTGGTTTTCCTTTTATTTAATTTATCATGTTTGTTAGAGAGATTTCATCCTTATAATTGACCCTAACGATCGGTGCAATAAAAGTACAGGGTATAATTTTTTTCAGATTTTAACCGGTTCGATTCCCGGGTGGCAGAAGAGAATTTCGGAAATCTTTGAATGCAGTTTGCATTCTATTCGAAAATAAAGGAATGTTTCCTTTGAGTAAAATTTTCTATCTGCAATAATAAGAGTACTTTCCCTCCAGGTGGCATTAAAAAATTCCACCCTGTATATCATTGGATGTATATTTCAAGCCCCTATTTAGTTGTAAGTTGATATTTACTGTAAGATTACCCAGTAAGTAAAAAAATCACACAAGTCCCTTTTGATTATAAAAAAATATATTTAATGTTTATGAATTTTAATTTGAAGTGTCACTCGCGCAAACTGTTCACTTTAGACAAAAATGATGTCAGTAACCTCAATATCATTTTTAAAGACCTATCCATAGACACCCCACACGGATGGGTTTGGCGAAAAAAAAAATTTTGAGTTTCATTTGTAAGTATGGGGGGAACCCCCAGAATTAGTTTTATTTTTATTTTTTTATGAAAATCCTAATGCGGTTTACATTATACATCTACTTACCAAGTTTCAACAGGATAGCTCTTAGACTTTCGTAAAAAAGTGGCTTTGACATACGGACGGACATGACGAATCTATAAAGTTTCCGTTTTTCGCCATTTCGCTACGGAACCCTAAAAAGGGTGATACACATTGTTGAAGAATTATAGAACTAAAATAAAAAATAAAAAAAAAAAAGAAAATTTATTTGCACCTTACAAGTTCACAATACCTTACAAAGTTATTATATTATAAGTCTATAGGTAACGACATTAGTGTTTTTGTTTTAGTTGCAGCTAATACCTAAGCTAAGATAATTAAATATCTTGTGGTTATAGGTATCAGCGCCCACCTTCATTCCAGTATAACAGTGCCGCTAAGCTTATTTAAGGGTTAATCCTGCTTAATAGTTTTATTTTCTTACTTTATACAATATTACATACAATTAGTTTCAATAAGTAGTAGTGGTACAAATTTTAAATATTGATCTTCTTAATTACAAAAAATAAAAATTTGGATTTACATTTCGCAAGGTACGTGTCCCTAATTAGATACATTTACATTATTAAAGATACATTGAAATAAAAGAGCAAAACGGAATGCTATGAGTTTGCATGAGTGTGTTAGAGTGTAGACATATATGTATGTGAAAGCTGTGTGGGTGAGTGTGCGTGTGTGTGTGTGTGTTTGTGAGTGTGCGTGTGTGTGTGTGTGTGTGTGTGTGTGTGAGTGTATGTGTGTGTGTGTGGGGGGGGCGAGTGACATACAAGTAACAAAACTTTTTTTTTTTTTAATAACCTTATTTACCCTTGCTTTGTATTTCTTTTCTTTCAAATTATACGAGAATACTAAAAAGTTTTTCAGTTTCGTCATACGTTAGAGGTAATAGCCATTTGATAATAATCCGTTTGCATTCCTGTTTAGACAACGAACTGATTTGTAGGCGTTTATTTGCTATGTTGTATATTCTCGGGCCTAGGAACATGTTAAATTTCTGAGCAAAAGATGTTCTACAGGGAACAGACTTAACAAGATCGAAACGTCGTCTACTAGTAGTTTGCTTTTCAGTAAGGGTATTTGGTCTGATAGTAGAATGTTGTCTTAAAATAAGGGCCAATACAAATAGTTTGCGCACCGTTAGTACCTCAAAATGCCTATAAAGTTCAAAGGTGGGATAGAACCTGGGCTTAAACCAGCTCACCTTTAATAACGCTCTTTGAGCTCTTTCAGCAGTCAATATTATGAGTTTTTCCCGCACCTCCCCAACAAGTAATACAGTATATTATAACCGATTGACACAAAGAATAATAGATCATTTTCATTGTATCAGTATTAGCAGAATGTCTGATTTGTTTAAATATGTATGTTAATTTTCTTATTCTGTTCGAGAGATTAGAGATGTGATTTTTGAAATTAAGGTTTTTGTCAAAAATGAGTCCCAAATATTTTATTGACTCAACGGCAGGTAGTTCAGGACAGGAACAATTTGCTGACTCTGTTTGGCAAATGTGTGATTTTATATAATGATGGTTGTGGTGTTTTACTCGGATTGCGAATTTGAAATGAGATGTACTTGGTTTTATCGGTATTAAGAGTAAGATAATTATATGAAACCCATTTCGTGACACTGTTAAAACCTTGTTGAGCCTTCATGAAGGTCTCAGTCCAGGTGTCACCATAGAATGTCAAAGTAGTATCGTCGGCATACGATATTACTTTACAGTTGTCAATAATAAGTAGTGAGAGTTCATTGATGTAAACTAAAAACATCGTTGGACCTAGGATACTACCCTGAGGGACACCGTGTGTGACAGGTAAACTATCACTTAAGTAATTTCCAATCTTAACCCTTTGTGTTCTACCAGATAAATAATCATGAAGCAATTTGAGTTGGTTTCCCCGTATTCCGAGTTTTTCCAGTTTGTTTACAAGGGTGGGAATAGAAACCGTGTCAAAGGCTTTCGCCAGATCAAGAAAGATGGTCAGGCATTTCTTTTTGCTATCGATAGTTTTGACAATAAGTTCAGTAAATTCATTTAAGGCATCTTCAGTGGACTTGCCTGAACGGAAACCAAATTGATGTTTTGAGAATAAGTTAAATGTTTATAAATAATTTGTTAGTCTTTTATTAATAATTCTTTCAAATATTTTTGATAAGGATGTTAAAATTGAAATTGGGCGATAGTTATTGACACGGCTTCTATCTCCACCCTTAAAAATAGGTCTAACTATAGATCCTTTAAGTGAATCAGGAAGTACTCCCATTTTTAAGCACATATTAAAAATATAGGTAAGCGGGGTTACTATATTATTTTTGATCAATTTGAGTGTATCCGAAGAAATTCCATCATCACCAGCGGCACAGTTACTTTTCAGACCATTAATAAGGTTTCTAATCTCTTCTTTGTCGGTATCAAGTAAAACAAATGAATTACCAGTTAAAGACGGGTCATTTAGCCTACTGAAGTTTGGTGGATCCGGTGGGGGCGTGATTTTTTTCGCTAAGTTTTCACCTATCGTGGCAAAAAAGTGATTTACGGCATTGACTGATAGATGCGGGGTAGGCTCTAAAGAAAGGAGATCTTGTGAGTCATCTTTTTTGACATTTCTATTTGTGATATTATTGATAGCTTTCCATAGAAATTTACTATTTTTACCTGCAGTTCGGAGTAAGTTTTTCTCGTATTCTCGTTTTAATTTGTTTATAATTTTATTGTAGAAGTTTCGGTATCTTTTGTACGCTATTTCGAAGACAGCGTTATCCGGATTTTGTTTAAATCTTTTGTGCATCCGATCTCTAATACGAGAGCATCTAACAAGACCCAGTGTCATCCAAGGTTTCAGTATTCTGGTCCTATTTGTTACATTTACAATTTTAGAGTTATTCTTTATAATACAGTTTATTTTAGATATAAATATGTCCATAGCTGCATTTGGGTTTGTTGTTTCAAATATTTGTGTAAAGTCTAGATTGTCACATTCTTACCTTAGGGCTTCGTGGTCAAGTTTAACTATTTGATTTTTTACTGGATATTTACTTAAATACATACTTCATTTGTGCACAGCATAGTATGGGGGCATGATCAGTAATATTCGATTCAATTATAAACGTACTTATGGGTTTGGTTGTTCTTAAGATAACATGATCTAGGCAACTTTTTGCACGTGTTGGTGTGTTAAATGCAGGAATCAAGTCATTTAGGGAAAGAAAATCAAGGTATTCTGATAGGAAACGATCAGAGCTGCTGGTGGCAATATTTATGTTAAGGTCGCCAACAAGTATAATATTCTTGTAAGATACTAAGCTATCCATTATTTTTTGTAAGGACGTTAAAAAAATATTTATATTTTTAAAGCAAAAAGGACGATATATCGCAACAACCACTATATCAGCATTAATTTTAATAAGTAAACAATTGGCTTCTTCTATGATGGGTTCTTCAATAGAAACTTTAAGATTCTTTTTTGCAAAAACTACTACACCATCATTCTGATTATAATGAGAGGAGGTAGAAAAACTTGAATAATCATCCAATACGGGCAGATTTCGAACGCACGACATCCAACATTCAGAAAGAACGATAATGTCGCTTTCAAAGTTTAATCTTTGAAGGAAGATATTAAAACTGTCAAAGTTAGCATTCAAACTTCTAATATTTTGTGACAATATTTTTAAGTAGCTGGTGGGGTGTCTGAGATAGGACGCACAACACTCTGGTTCACAGTTAACCGTTTCCGATACCGAAAAGTTATCAATGTCACTTAATAAGTCGTTATCGAATTTTGAGAACAATTGACAACGGTGTACATTATTGTGTGATTTGTTTTTGTTTTTACGGTAAGTACCATCTTAACGAGTTTTAAATAAATTTGGAAAGTTTTTATAACAAAAATGCTCGAGCAGTCATTATAATGTTGATGTAGAAAACATTATGATAGGAGGATTGATTTTATGTATGTTTACAATATTGGAGGTAGTAGTAAAAACTTTGGTTAGTCTAAAAGTTTTGTTATTAGAGAATACAATGTACTTGTAGGGAAGCGTGAATGTTACTTGTGTAGTGTGTTTGTAAGAATGCTTATGTTTTACATTCCAAATAATACAAAACAAACAAATAGCAAAAATATAGGTAATAAAAAGACAGAAGTATTTCGATCTTTTTACAATAAATGTAGTGACCATAATATAAAGATACAATTAAAAAACTTAGTATTTAAAAAATTTCCCCATACATGGAACACGTTTTATTAAATCTATGATAATAACATGACCGTGTTATGAGTCATGTTTTCAAATTTGTTAATTTTGCCAGTTGTTCTTCTGTTTTAATATGAACAGTCGGTTCCAAGTCACTTTTTTTTACCAAAACCTTTCCATTTGATGTCCAACAATATTTTATTAGATTATTTTTAGTATGTTTTCTTGCGACGAAGTGTAGTTTTCTGGCATTAGTAGTAAGATGTTCAGCAACATACACAGGATTAGAGCCGACTGCTCCTAGGTTGGCAGTGTTCAACAATCGCTAGAGGGCGCTGCCTAACTAACAATCTTATTTGAAACGCTCCGTATTTTTATTTGTTAAAAATTAGTAAAACTCAATTATTGATTCTATATCTGAAACTATTCTGTGTATAAAGTAACAGTAAACAAGTGGACTTCCACTTGTTTGTTAACACTTGTTAACAAACATAAATATTCACCACAGTGCATAATAAACAATAATGAACTCAAAAACAATACAAAATAATAAATCCTAATTAAGTGATAATAATCTTCAAAACAATCTAATTTGTGTTAAAATAAATCACATTAGTGCGCGTTCTGTGCCGGTAAAAGTGAATATTTACTTTTTTAAGTGACTGGGTAGTTCTTCGAAATTTGATTCTTTGACTGATTCATATGGTCAAATTTTAATTTCACTTTCAGCTCAGTAACACATGTTCATATGAAAATAGATATTCCAAATAACATTTATTTGTTTGAGGGACTTCTTTTTACAAAGTAGTTTTTAAGATATCGACGTTTAAAAATTTTGTGCCCAGATGAATCAGAATTTTTAACAGATGTAAATAAAAATGGGCTTTGTAATAAGAAAATAATCATTATATTATAACAACAATATTATTTTTTTATAAAACAATTAATTTATTAACAGTGATTATATTATCAAAGAAAAAATCTGGTCAATTCAACAATAAAATTCTTGTTTTTAAACTAACAATTACAGAAATAAATACTTACAAAAAAGTGAGAATTTTGTTATAAATAGGTACTAGATAGTTATTTTAGTGATACGTTATAATATTCTCTCTGTTTACTTTTGTTTTTCTATCTATTTTTTCAAATATAATTCTTTCATTTCTAATTTCCACGCAGCATACTTGCCTGGAACTTTTCTTATTTTCCATCTTAGAAGTATGAAAAATTCGTACGTTCTGTGAGTCTCTTTGTCTCATAGATATATTTTGTTCCATCTTTTCTACTATTGATAGTGGCATTGTTGTAAACAGCAATATAAAATAAAATAGATAGAGTTTGACTTATTAATGAATAAAAACCGAAAAATTATGTCAAAATTATGTCACACACACTCTACTGACATGAAAAAGTTAAATAACGTAACAAAAGTGCTCCTTTCTGGCTGGAAAAGAGGAAAACTAATTTATTTTCAGATTCATATGGGTTTTTGAACATATAAATCAGGCACAGATGAATCATGATTTTGCCCAAAATCATGCTTAACTCTTCATTCATACAGACTTCAGTATTATCATTTTTCTACACGAATCTGTAACCCAAAAGCATCACACGAAACTCAGATTAAAGTCTTAAAACAGCAAAATAAAATTAATAAATTAGGCATTGTAATCAGCAAGGTACCTGAATCAAGCACAGATGAATCAGACATTTACCTGTGTTTCACCAGGTTCTAAGCCAACCAGCCTCATGTCCGCCTTCTAGCACGTCCGTTGTACGTCAGGTTTCCCCCCACGTGGGATCCCAGACTCTCATCATTATTCCTCGACCAAGTACAGTCAAGCGAAGCTTACTCCACATGAATCAGTATTATACGCCGGACACTTCTTATTTACTTAATTAAAAACACACTAACGTAGTTACATCTAATATGTATTTTTTTTGTAAGAGGTTAATTAATTACCTTTCGATATAACTATAATTTATATTGATGAATCAAAAGGAAAATGCGACATCGACCATTTTGTTCCGGAAAATGGGAAACGGACGCCCTATATGAATCAGGAGAACAGACTTCAAAATTTTTTATTTTGTATCTAGATAGCTACTATTAAAAAAATAGAATTTGTCCCAGGTAGAGCTAAAGCTAAACTGTACAGAAAAAAATATTACATGCCGTTTTGTTAGTTGGTTACCGAAATATACCCACAGACATCGAAAATTTTGTCTCTGAAGAACTACCCGACTGTGTTGTGTTCAACAATTACTGTGCACCGAACATGGAAAAAATTCCAAAGAAATGAGTCACAGTAACGGACTTTTAAAATTTGAAACAAAACCTCATACGACGCATACAGCAATTTCGTCAATAAAGTAAAATACGTCGTGGCCGAATGGCTACATGAGCCTACATGAGTCAACACAAGGAGTCGCAGGTTCGGTCCCCAGCTAATGTTTCTCTTTTTGTAAGATTTCTAAATCAATACAAGGACAACAAATACATACGCACTTGCTACCATTGACAATCATAAATATGGATACAGATAATATCACATTTCGTAATCATAACACTGGCTCCTTGACTGACCTATCTGTCTGGACAAATGACGAGGAGGAGAAAATACTAGACACCACAATGATGAGCATACCGGATAGTTTGAACGACAATTCTAATGACGACACTATTAATTATTTAAAGGAACAATTGAATGCTCATAAGTTACAACTAAAAAATGCACAACAGGAAATAAATGACCTCAACAGCGAAAACTTCCGACTAAAATCAGACTTACAAGAAGCTTTGAGGACAGTCGAGACCTCCAAAATGATCTGCTTAACGCCTGACACTAAAAATATTACACCGTTACCATCGAGTCAACAAAAAATGAATAATAACAAAATTCGACCAATTACTTCAAATGATTTTGACTTGAGTACTTTGACTACGACCGATTGTTGCAAAGAAGTAAAAGTTATCGCTGTCGACCAAGGAACTCAAACATCAGAGATGAGGATGACATATGATAATAAACCGTTAACGCAAAAAAATAACCAGACACCATCTTCACACTTGCGTAAAGCTGCTACAAAAAAAGTCGTAGGCGTGTCTGAATCAAAACAAAAAAATAGACTCGCTATAATGAGTAGTAGTTGTACTAAAGGAACACTGCCTTTAATGGACGAACTCTTCGGTAGTCAATTTAATTACTGTCACTATCTACTGAATAACGCCAACACGGAAGATTTTTTAAGCACCGTCAAAGACAACCTAAAAAACTTCACAATGCAAGACTACTGCATGATCTTCATAGGAGAAAATGATTTAAGAAATTGCGAGTATCTAGATATCCTTAAAAGCCTGAAAAATTCGTTAATAAACATCAAACACACAAATATTATTATCTGCTAATATATAATAATCAATTTATTATTATTAATATTTATTTATTTATTATTTATTATTATTAAATAATAATAATAATCAATCTATTTGACGTTTACTACCATGACGTTTGACAACTTTGACAGTTCTATGGAGTGATGTTTGACAATTTGAAGATTTTCTTGAGTTAATACATATTTTTCGAAGTTTGTAATGATTGTAGTTCTGCTGGAATCGAGTAAAATATCCTGTAGGTACTATTATTTTTATCGAAACCCAAGATTCTTGAGATCAAAAACTCTTTTTTTCTATCTTTTCACCAGTTTTTATCACGGTATGTACACGTCAATCAAGTGTCATTGTCAAAATAAACTATTGTCGGATCCACCATGTTTGATTTTTTTTATCAAGTGTTGTTATCCTTGACAAAGTTAATATAAAAGCACAATTAAACGAAGTGAAATTAAAGAAAATTAACAATTACAAACGGTTTATGTATTAAGAAGCTATTTTTACATATGGTGTACATAGAGTGGGCCCAGGCTCCATACATTTTTGGACCATCTCCTTTAATTTAAAACTAGCTGTACGTCAACCAACTCGTATAAAGAGCAAAACATGCATCGACAATTTTGCGCATAATTTTGATAGGTGCAGTAAAGGTATTATTTTGGAACTGGCTTTGTCTGACCATACGGCGCAGCTACTTCATTGCCCGATCACCATGGCTAGCGCTGGTAGTCATTGGCGGACCACAAGACGGGACTATAGTAAAGAGAACATAGTGAAATTTAAATCCTACCTCAATAGTCTTTCATTTGCTGAAGTATATGAGGCTAAAGACCCAAATATTGCTTACAATGCCTTTACAGAGATATTCTCTTTTCTATATTCACAATGCTTTCCTGAAATTATCGTCTCTATAAAAGTGAAAAGAAAGCCAAGTTGGGTCTCAAATGGTATTAAGGTGTGTAGCAAAAAGAAACGTCAATTACTATGGCAATATAGACAAAAACCAACCGAAATTCATAAACTTAAGTATAAAAATTATTCGAAATTGCTTAGAAAAATAATTTATTTAACCCAACGCGCACAAAATATACATAAAATTACAAGATCAAGTAATAGATCTAAGACCACTTGGGAAATAATAAACCAAACAAAACTTAACTTGCCAAAACACAATGTAGACAAAATTCGCTTCAATAATGAAACAGTAACTGACCACAAAATTATTGCAAATCTGTTTAACGATTATTTTATAGATAAAATTAAACCTATAACTAGCTCGAGGACCATAGTAACTAAACACATTTTACCCAGAAAGGACTCAATGTTCATGGCCCCAAGTCTAGCCCCCAATGTATTAAAAATTATCGCTACTTTAAAAAACACAAACAGTGTAGGTTACGATGGCATAAGCACAAAAATTGTTAAAACTGTAGCAGTTGAAATCTGTGGCCCCATAAGCCACATTATAAATTTAAGCATCAGTGAAGGGATATTTTCGAATACTCTAAAAAAATCTATCGTCAAACCATTATTTAAGAAACAGGATAGGGAACTAATAGAATGTTATAGATAGGCCAATATCGTTAATACCTGTAATTTCAAAAATAATCGAAAAGTATGTTTATAGAGAATTAAATACCTATTTTGAAAAATATAACATACTCTGTAATGAACAGAAAGGGTTTAGAGAGAAAAAAACAATAAATCTAGCTATTTACGATTTCTTACACACTGTTATGACTAACGTAGATAAAAATATACCAATTTGTGCCATTTTTTGCGACATGACACAGGCATTTGATTATGTCCAGCATACTACATTACTGAGTAAACTTTATGCATATGGTATACGGGGAAACATTTATAATCTAATACAATCGTACCTACAAAATAGAAAACAAGTAACGCAAATTAATAGAATAAATATGAACACCAAACGTGAAGAGATTTTCACGTCACACGAACGTATCGTCCCTCATGGAGTTCCGCAAGGCAGTGTACTCGGGCCGCCCTTGTTTACGATTTATATTAATGACCTTCCCAAAGCCGTTAAATACCCCATGACACTGTTTGCGGATGACAGTACGATAACGATACCATGCCATAGTATTAACACATATAAAACTGACATAAAAAATACATTAATTGAAGCGGTGACATGGATGAATGATAATAATTTGAAAATTAATATTAATAAAACATTGATTATGCACTGTAGCCAACGATCATCAGTAATTCCTGGTCTTGACATTGAATATAATGACAATAAAATACGGTCAACTAATATTACAAAATTTTTGGGCCTAACAATTGACAGAAGCTTAAATTGGAAAGCGCATATTGAAGTTCTAGCCAAAAGAATAAGCAGTGGTGCATATGCGTTATATAGACTATCACGAAATCTCAGTACAGATGCTTTACTAACTGCCTACTATGGTTTAGTTGAATCCATCATTCGATATGGTGTTAATCTTCTGGGGTAACTCAACCGACAGGGATATCATCTTCAAAAGACAAAAGTACTGCTTGAGATCGATGTTTAATCTTAAAACTACTGATAGCTGTAAAAATTATTTCAAAAAGTATCAGATATTAACATTGTACTCACTATATATATTTGAAATAGCAATGTTTGTAAAAACTAATCCACATCTATTCACCCGTATGGCAGACAAATTCCCAAGAAATAGACGTGATGATAGCAAACTATGTGCACATCCATCAAAAACTGCACTTATGAGCAAAAGCGTTTTCTGCATGGCGCCAACTATTTACAATAAATTGCCCAAAAGTTGGAAAGAGCAAACAATACCTCAATTTAAAAAAAAACTATGAAATCGTTTTTAGCTCAAAAATCATATTATAGTGTTAAAGAATTTTTGAACGACTCCTTGTCTACTTGAATGAATAAATAAATTAATGAATGTAAAATTATATTGTAATTAAATAATGAATGAATAATAATGATGTAAATGATATATTAAGTAAAGTTTAATTCTAAAATTGAAATAATTTAATATATTATTATGTAATTGATTATTGACTGAAAATAATTGTAGGTACCTAACACATTTGCACGCCTTGAGAAAGGCAGACATGTCATGACTCACCCTTATTTAAGATCTTGCATGCATGTATTATTTTTAATTCTGTATGTATACACATGTTTAAGCAAATAAAAAATTCTATTCTATTCTATTCTATTCTATTCAACTTTTCATTGTTTGACTGGTTAAAGGTTTTCACCGCCTTTATGACGTTATTTTTAGAAGTGTTATTGGAAAATTCAATGAGTATGGAAGGGTGGTTGTCCTTTTTTCCTGGCAAGCGAAATACGTCCTTAATGCATGTGTTAGACACATTAGCATTAACAGTTTTTAACATGTTTTGTAGGTATCGATCCAAATCAGTCCTAGTTTCATTATGAGTTTTTGGTAAATTCCTCAATTCTAGAGAATTAATATTTGAGATCCTTTGCATTTCCTCAATCTTTTCCTCCAGTGACGCAATATGAGCCCAATGTTCCTTACAGTCCCTTTCTAAGCGTTCACTTTTAAGTTTCATGTCATCATATTGCTTACTCATAAATGATACAGATTTATCTATTTCTTGGTTAGACATTTCAATTTGCATAAGGGTATCTTCAATTTTTGTGAGTCTTGTATCGGTGTCTTTTTTAAAAGAAGTGAATTGATTTTTAATTTCATTCATCGTATCCACTTGTAAATCCATAAACATTTTCTTAATATCATTCTTAAAGCTTAGAAACTCATTCCTAAACGAAGAATCCCCCGACAAACCTCGTAAACGTTTAGCTGGCCTATATTTTGACACATAGTTCGAGGGAGTTTCAACAATCCCAACTGTTGATAGCTCAGGTTCTGAGTGGTTGTCAGGTGAACGAATCATAATAATCACCGAAAAAACCTTTCGAAAGAGAAGTTAATCCCAAATTTTTCACACTATGGTACCAGCATACAGTGTTATGTAAATGTTTTTCGTTAAGAAATATTTCCGTAATGCGAGGTAAACATTAACGGTGTGACATTGGTGGTTTTGCGTTACCTTGTTTACCGCAGTTGCTAATTAGGCGCACAAGATTGACACATTCGTCCTTTTGAGGCGTTCGTATGCGCGTCGCAAACCTATCTCGCTCGTTGTCATCTGCTGTCACTGTCACACACTTACTGCTCGCGCAGCGATGTACTAGCAATGTATGGGCGCCTGGTACTTCACACGATTTAAACACTTTGTTTTTCGAGTTAAAAACTTATTTAGATTTATTATTTTAGAGCGATAAATACTGAGGACACGTCTGCTCGCGATGGCGGTACGAAGGGAAGGGGGGGAACTATCTCCCTTCTGTCCCATGCATACAACAAGCTGTTCTCGAGAGTCAATACGAACCGTCTCGAACGCAGGCTTGGTGACTTCCATCCCCCGAAGTATCAAGTTCATACACCACATACACACCCTCCGCCAGATTATAAAGAAGACCGAGGAGTATAATCGGAGTCTAACGTTCGTGGAATATAGGAAAGCCTTTGATTCAATCGAAACCTGGGAAGTATTGCAGTCCAACGATGTAATTTCGACTATTGGTATTTCGAAGAGTTACGAGTGTTTATTTAGAAACTGCACCATGTCCATCCTACTTCAAGAAACGAAACCAATCCAATTGCAGAAAGGGGTGCGACAAGGAGACATTTTTTCTCCGAAACTGCTCACGAACGTTTCCCAACAGATGGGCTTTAAAATGAACATGGACAAGACAAAATTCATGTCAAATGTCTATGTGGCACGCTTACCGATTGTTGTTGGGAATGGATACTCTTGAAAATGTAGGCCATTATTATTACCTTGGATAGGTTGTTCAGTTAGGTACCTAGGTCCAACTTCGACAAAGTGGTCGCCCCCGAAGAATCCAACTCTGATGGGCAGTGTTTGGGAAGTTACATGATATATCTCTCTATGATGTGTCTCAAGACAAGGGTGTTTAAAAAAGCGTGTTGTGACAGACTTAAGGTTCAATTTAGCTTGTGGGAATTCTGGGTAATTAAAATACGTGCTTGCACTATGCTGATTTATTTTCGACTGTTCCTTAATAACAATTTCTTGGATATATTAGGGCGACACACACATGCATACATACTTGATACAGTCTTTCACACATACAATGATCTTACTCAACATACCGCCCACCAAAGGGTCTATGGCCCTTTCACAAAATCTCATAAACTTAAGAAAGTAATTACAATGCAAATCATAATCTAACACATGACATTGGTACTTATTTAAATTAATCAGTTAAGTTACATTGCAGTTAAATTACAGTTACATTTTACATTTCAATATGTTAACAGTTGGCATAAAATTCAAGTATTAATATCTATTGGTAAATAACATAACTTATTACATGACCTTTGTACTATGCTATCACCACTTTTCACTGAATACACACGTGTTACACCGTCGGTACCTGGGTGTTTATCAACAATGCGTCCCATCATCCATTTACCCGGAGGTAAATTATCTGATTTTATTAGGACTATGTGTCCTAGGTCAAACTCCTTGACCTTGTGGTGCCATTTTGCACATTCTTGCATTCTTGACAGGTATTCTTGCTGCCACCTGTGCCAAAAGTTAGTTAATAACCTTTGTTGATGTTGCCATCTCGACAAATGACTCATTGGAATATCTCTGAGGTCTGGCGTTGGCACAGTGATGGGTGTTTCCCCAACAAGGAAATGACCAGGTGTCAGTGGTTGCAGGTGATCTTTGTCCATGTCATCCAATATGGTTAGCGGCCGTGAGTTGAGACAGGCCTCAACTTGACATAACAAGGTGCTCAATTCTTCGTAGGTCATATGTCCAGTCATGATCCGTTTTAAGTGGTGCTTCATCGCCTTCACCCCCGCTTCCCAGAGTCCACCCATATGTGGGCTATAGGCTGGGATAAAGTGCCACTTTGTTCCCTCGAGTGCTAACTTCTCGGCA